>CM056957.1:5715458-6915458 GCA_029856935.1 Cyclocarya paliurus | reverse complement strand
TGCCTTTGATGCATAGTAATAGAGTCATAAAAAGAGCATACCGAAAATTTCCTTTTCTTAGAGGGTCACCATTCCATCATATCTTCCATTGTGGCAGCAGTAGAAGTGTTGTATAGCAAGTTCAGAAATTCCACCAGAACAGTCACTTCCCAATCATGTACATCTCGAGTAAGGCTAATGTTCTACTCCTGTGAACCTTGATTAATTATCCGCGTTAGCCACCATAGCTTCTTTTTCCCGTGCAATTATGAAAATCATGGGATAAGCATCCTTCAAGGCCGTGTCTCCCACCCACACGTCTTGCCAAAAGCTGATCCAACTACCATCCCCCAAACGCAGCCAAATATTACTAGTAAAAGAGCACCAACCCTTTCATATATACTTCCATAGCCCCAGTCCATATGTCCCCCTACCCTCTTTAGAACACCAACCCCCATTTCAATTCCATACTTCATGTCAATCACCCCTTTCCATAAAGCTCCATTCCCATGGTTATAACGCCACAACCATTTTCCTAATAATGCCTTATTGAACACTCTCACATTTCGAACCCCCAATCCCCCATTTCTCAAAGAAGAACATACCTTTTCCCACCCTACTAAGTCAAATTTAAACTCATTTCCTAGCCCACTCTACAAAAAATCACGTTAGAGCTTCTCTATTCTAGATGCAATACTAGCGGGGAGGGGAAATAAAGATAAGTAATATGTGGGGAGATTGGATAAGGTTCTCTTGATAAGTGTGATTTGTCCCCCTTTAGAAAGATACAACCTTTTCCACCAGGCCAACCTACGCTTAAACTTTTCCAGCACCACCTCCCAAATTGCCTTAGCTTTGAAAAAAGCCCCAAACGAGAGACCAAAGTACTTTAATGGCAACGAAGAAACGTCACATCCCAAAATATTCGCGAACCCTCTAATATTGCTAACATCACCAACCGCAACCATCTCAGTCTTGGCGATATTAATCTTCAACCCGGATACCGCTTCAAAACATAGTAAAATGGCATTCAAAGATTGGATATGCCCTGCATTTGCCTTACAAAATACCAAAGTTTCATTTACAAACAAAATGTGAGAAATAATGGTGGAACTGTGGATATCTCCAACCGAGAAACCTGAAAAAAATCCTCCCTCTACTGCCACCAACACTATTCAACTTAGAGCCTCCATTACTAAGACAAATAAAAGGGGTGATAATGGGTCACATTGTCGTAGACCCCGCGAGCTATTAAAGAAGCCCACTGGATCACCATTTACTAGAATCGAGAAGCGAGCCATTGACACACAATGCCTCATCCACTTCCTCTATTTTTTCACAAACCCACATCTACTCAACATATATATCAGAAAATCCCAATCAATGTGATCATATGCCTTCTCCATATCGAGTTTGCATAAAATACCTAGAACTCCTGACTTGATCCTACTATCCAAGCATTCATTAGCTATAAAAACCGAGTCCAAAATTTGCTTCCCTCTCACAAAGGCATTTTGGGACTTAGAGATAATCTTTTCCATGATCGTGCTCATCCTATTAGCAAAAACTTTGGCAAGTATCTTATACACGCTACCCACCAGACTAATCGGCCTGCAATCTTGTACTTCTCTTGCACCAGCCTTTTTAGGGACTAATGCAATAAAAGTAGAATTTAAGCTTTTCTCAAATCTGCCATAAGTGAAGAATTCCTGAAAAACCAGCATTACATCCTCCTGCACCACCTCCCAACAAGTCTGAAAAAAAGCCATAGTGAATCCATCCGAGCTTGGAGCTTTGTCTTTATTCATTTTCCTGATTACTTGTTGTACCTCTTCCTCTTCAAATGGTCTCTCCACCCAAGCCATACTATTTTGATCAATGACCTTAAAGGCTAGTCCATCTATGGTAGGCCTCCATGCATGAGGTTCCGACAACAAATGTTCAAAATGCCCTGTCACATGCTCATTTATCTCAACCTGATCTAAGGATACATATCCATCTATGTTCAAGGACTCAATGGAGTTAAACCTCCTATGTGCATTGGCAATACGGTGAAAAAATTTTGTGTTTTTATCCCCCTCCCGAAGCCACAAAGCCCTTGACTTTTGTCTCCACGAAATCTCCTCCATTAGAGTCAATCTTTCTAATTCAGAAACTACTTGATCTTTTCTGTTGTTTTCATCCCCTACACCCTCCAAGCTTTGTAACTCTTGAAACAAACTCTTCTTTTGTAAGATTACATCACCAACTACCTGTTCATTCCATGTCTTCAAGTCCCACACTCTATACCGAGACCGAGTCAATCTCCTCCATTAGTGCAGAAAGATTGACCAGTATAGAGTGTCAGTCTCGGTCTCGGCACCATGTTGTCCTGCCTCAATGGCTAAATAAGATGTGAAGGGATGTTTGTGACTGGGAGCTGAAGGAGCGTTGGCTTGACTAAGAGATGGGAGGGAGAGATCCAACCGAGAAAAGGAACAGAGTGCAGAAATGGAGATTAATGGATTTGGAGAGAGAGCAGGAGAGTGGGGATATATAGGACATAAGAGGTGTGGGGATATATAGGATGTACAAAAAATAGTGGTTACGATGGTGCATGAGGACCACACGCCACCCTGGAGGTATGACGGACGATCAGATCTGAAGTAGCCAGTGGCCCTGGACCTAGAAAAGTCTCGTGTGGCGGCCGAATAGCGATTTGAGTGGTGGCGCGTGGGATACACACGCTCTCTTAGGGCCGCGTGTGTGGCTCACACGCCACTCTGTTTGGCAAACTTCTTCGCTCATATAAAAGATCGACGCCTTGGGAAGCCTGTAGTGGTCGTTGGATGCTGGAGAGCAGCAGATCAACCTTCCTCCATACTTTTCCCTTAAAAACATCAAAAAAGAAAAGCAAATGAGAAAAACTAGATAGGAGAGGAAGAAAATGAGAGGGAGGAGCTTCTCCCTCCTATGATTTTTGTGATCTTGAGGTTTCTAGATAGAAAGAGGAGCCTCTCTCTCTAAAACTAGGGTCGAACCCGGTGATCTCAATGTGTGAGACTTGCACACCCGAAAACTGCAAATATTATTTCTCTGTCCATATATATACTTAATGAAAATCATTATTATTCCATCATTATATCAATTTATTAGACGAGTGAATTCTTGCACTATTTGAGCATTAATTTATCTTTTCCAAACAATTTTGATAAGGCGAATAGTTGTGAAGTATTCACAAAAAATATTTCATCTCATTTCATATTATAATTATTACAATTTTTTTAAATTTTCACATAAAATATAATAAATAATTCAATATTTTCAAATACCGAAACAATAATAATATTAAAAAATTAATATTTTAATAATATTTTATTCAACTTTCAACATATTCAGCTTGTAAGTTTCTCGGGAAAGGAAAAGCGCGTCAATCGATTATAAATAAATTTGAGTGCATTTGGTTACTACCATTTCAGTTGAGATTGTTAGTCATAGAGTCCCGAAGTACTCATTCATTCTAAAAGCTTGGCCTAGTTCAGATGCCGATTTCTTAATGGACTCAACTATTTTATCTCATCTCATTATCCAAATCCCATCTTAGTAGATGATACCGGTGCATTAGATTCTTAAATATTATATGCTAACAATGTAGTTTTAAAGATTGAATGTGTAAAACTAAGTTCTTAAGACAATTAGCAGATGTTTTCATTTTCATCTCAAAAAAAAAAAAAAATCTGACATTAAAAAAATAAAAATAAATAAATAATCATCTGATCAAGATCAGATCATGCAGTTTCTGTAACAAGGAAAAAAAACACAAACCAAAACCATTTTTACAAAAACCTATAAAAAAGACTAACTCCTTTGAAGATCAATGCAAAGCCAAATGAAAATGGAAAAGCAAAAAATCATGACTAATTTTAAATCATGTTGTCTCATCGGAAGACTGATCGTGATGATCAAAGTGTAGCTGGGGGTGTTACGAGGGCTATCGTAAAAGAATCATATAATCCGAAAATAAAATTCAAGATCTAGATAAAATATGGTTTTAAAATATGATTGGACCGAGTACAAAGTGGCTGATCAAGCCCAAAAATGCAAAATAAGATAAATAAAGTTTTTGGTAGACTTTATATTAAAATATGAAAAGAGATCAATTTAATTATTTAAATTTTTATAGGATCATATCATCCGGCTATAACTGTCTTAAATAAATATGTTTGACAGCATTAAATATTCAATAAGTCTTATGAGGCATACTTTATATTATATATTCCAATATTCTAGACTCTGGAATTCTTGACAAAATTCGAGGAGATCTCGACGCACTGCAGCAGAACATACAACGATATAGATCGATGCAAGACAAACGACAGGAAATTATAGTATAAGATTCATGGGAAGATCAGAGGACACAGTTACAACACTACTCCCAGATGTTTCAACGTGACAATCTCTTAAGAAAAGTAGTACGTGTCAAGATTGTTTTCATGTGGGCATAAATTAATATTGATGTCGAATCAGATCCAATATTACAATATGAAAAATGCTAATTAATATATTTATGAAAAATTTACAAAAAACTCAACTCTTCACATACCAGTTACAAAATGAGTCTTATAAATAAAAGTATACGTAAAAGTACTGTAAATATAGGTAGCACTACTCTTACAATATCATTCAATCCACCAAATAAGAAAACTACCTTCCACCAAACATGCATATGCCCATACATATCCTAAAACTAACCACAGAGATAATAACGCCATATCTGGAAAGCACCCTGCACATAACAAGAGCAAGTTAAATACTGTCAAGGAAATATTTCAGGCCAGGTTCTAAGATACAGCATACTTAAAAGACCTCATATATAAGTATGAAAAATTAGGAAGCCGTTGCTGTCAAAGGAGTGTCACCAAACTTTTGGGTGGCAGTGGCCCAACCAATTATCAGCTTAACCGAAACTGACTAACTCAATGATCTGTTTGGCTCAGTTTGGTCGGCAGACAGTATTCCGACGTGAATGATCAACGCCATTGATTTGGCCGTCGGAGTTGACCAGGTATCGGATACTGATGCTACCAAAGAACTTTTTTCCGGTGTACTGGGAAATAGCTGATCCTTTTCTCGTTTTAGCAATGCTGTTTTGAGATTAATCAGGAACAATCCCCATTGTTTCGATCTTCAAACTTCAAAGACTGTTCTCTATCGATGAACTATATATTTCTCCTTGGTTTTGTAGAACTGATTCACTTCGTTAAAAATTCTTTGATAGCATCAGTATCCGCAAGCTGGTCAAGCTGTTCAGTCTCATACATACATACATATATATATCCCTTGCCCTTGCTTGCCGATGAAGAGAGTTTGTTATGAACCTAAGGATAGATGATCACATTATTAGTCCATGCATATCAATAAAAACGAACGTTCATGCGTAATATCTTGAAAGAAAAACTTTATAACATGTTTTCTACTTAGTAAAGAGAGAGAGAGACTACTTGAATTACCTCATGTTGATGGCCAAATAAAGAGGAGTTCTTAATGGGGGACAAGAGTGTGTTGGGTAAAGAGTTACTAATTTGTTGCTTGTTGTGTCATGTGTTGTCCCTATAATTTAAGAAGATGGATATTTTTGAGGTCTTTCTTGGGTTACCAATAATCGACAAAAGGCTCTAATTTCCATTCTGCAGGCACAAGCAAGCTGACCTTCACCATCTTCTGTCTCTATGCCCTGATCTTTGAGAGAAAAGGAAGTGGGTGATCTATATGATGTGAATAGCCTCGTGAGTTTGTTTCAATGGAAGCCCATGATGACATTATGTATATAGATTATTAAATTCTAGAGTTTCCTCTAGGCCTTGACTTGTTTGGTTTTCATGTAAATAGATTACGACCTCAAAAAAAAAAAAATGATTTGCTTTTACAGACTGCATGTTACATGAGTATGGAGACAAATGTGTGCAGCATGCGGCCTTGTGGGGGCGGACCAGGCCAGGAAATTCAAGTTTTGGGGGGGGGGGGGGGAATTATGAAAATAATTTTTTTGTGGGGTTTATTAATTTTGTCTCATTCAAACACCAGTACTTTTTTTTTTTTTTTTTAACGTGTTTTTCTTGAAATTTTGGCCCTTCGGGCCTGCCAAAAGGGTGGTTCCAGTGTCCCAACCCTGCTTATAATATGATATGTTCTTCAATCTGGGGATTCTAAAATTTTCTCGCGCTTTAATATCGAATTCAACCAACACCCCAACCACCACCACCCACCCCCCAAAAAAAAATCAATATATATCTAGTCTATTATCTAACGGTAAATAATAATTTTTATTTTTTTTTGTTAATTTTTTTTTTGTTAAGTCCTATTTTATCAAAAAAATTTTAAAATTTTTGATTATTTGACGTGTAGCTCCTTTATAGAATTTAATAAAAGATCATGTTTTGTCAAAAGGTCCTTAAGACCTTTGAGCATTTGACGTGTAACTCCCTTATAGAATTTAATAAATGATCATGTTTTACTAAAATGTTTTTAATATTAAATTAATAATATTTTATTATTATACAGAAAGTAAATAGATAATCTAATATGGATGCAGACCAATACTCATATTTTGCTGAAATTTAGATTTTTTTTAATCTTGATTTTTTGTTTTTCTTTAACCTTGTATTTTCTTTTTCCAAACAAATAAGGAACTGCCTTTTTCATTATTTTTATTTAAATTATTATATCAGGTGTACCTCGGAGCTAACACACCCTAGGCCGATCTCTAGTGTATATATATATATATATACATATAAACATCACAACTATTTTTCATATAAAAAAAATATTCATGTATTCTGAGATCACTCGGTTCCATGATGAAAAAAAAAAAGAGTACAAAACCAAAACCCATTAAAAAAACACAACCCAGAAATACGTTCCCTCACTGTCTTCACAAACCTGAAAAAGAAAAGCCACTAAAGAAATATTTATGTTTAAAGATGCTCTTACACAATAGTGTTCATAATGGAGCAAATTTTCCAAATCAAATTTTGAATATATCATGTTGATGAGTCATGGCCTAATGACATGCACATGCAGTCCATGTGGTGTAGAACAAAATCCAGGCCAAGAAAAATAAACAATGCATTTGACATCCCTTAATAGAGGAAAACATAAGTTGTGAAACAAACTTTTTTACACTCTAAAATCAAGCAAATACAGACTGTAAAACAGCTAAATTAAAATGGAAAACTAAAGGAAAGGCAAGTTATATATATGTCTATTAAGTTGGACATTAGTAAGGCATATGATCGATTGAAGTGGGATTATTTAGAGCAAGTTATGCACAGAATGGGTTTTGAGGCAAGGTGGATTCAACTTGTCATGCTATGTGTAAGATCTTATCCTTTTCTGTTTTGATCAAAGCAGAACCTAAGGGCTTAATAACACCAGCTAGAGGATTAAGATAGGGGGACTCCTTGTCACCATACTTGTTCTTGTTGTGTACTGAAGGACTGATTAACCTTGTACAACAAGATGAAGCAAGCAAGTAGATTCTGGTATCAAGATTTGCAGAGGAGCTCCTAAAGTAACTCACCTCTTTTTTACAAATGATAGTGTCTTGTTCTGCAAAGCTAATATGCAGGAGAATGTGAGAATACAAAAATTAGTTGAGATCTATGAAAGGGCCTCAGGTTAGAGGATCAACAAAGAGAAGACAACTATGGTATTTAGTAGGAATGTTAGCAGGGTGGATCAGGAGGAGCTATTATATTTTTGGGGTGTCCAAAGCTTCCAACAATATGACAAGTATTTAGGACTTCGCCCATTGATTGGTTGAGCTAAAAATAAGGCCTTCTCGAATATTAAGCATAGACTGTGGCAAAAAGTTTCAAAGTTGGAAAGAGAGATTGTTATCCCAAGGAGGAAGAAAGGTGTTAATAAAGGCAGTGGCCCATTCAATACCCACTTACTCTATGAGTTGTTTTAAGTTGTCCAGTATTCTTTATAATGAATTGGAGCAAACCATGGCTAAATTTTGGTGGGAACAGAAACAACAAGAACACAAAATTCATTGGGTCAGTTGGAAGAAAATGTGTAAGCCAAAGCATGTTGGCGGAGTGAGATTCAAAGATCTCAGATCTTTTAATGATGTCCTTTTGGCTAAACATGGGTGAAGAATCATGAATGAAAAGTACACACTAATACATAGTATATTCAAGGCTAAATACTTTTTTGATGGGAGCTTCTTAAACTCAAGATTAGATCACAGTTCTTCCTATGTTTGGAGAAGTATTTAGGAGGCGAAAGAAGATTTGATCCTTGGATGTACATGGAGGAAATGGGCATACTATGAAGATATGGATTGATCAGTGGATTTCTAGGATTAGAAGCTTACAACATTGTCAGAAGGAGGGAGATGCCAAGGATATAATCGATACTGTGGATAGTCTTATAAATGCTCATACTAAATTGTGGGATGTGAAAAAGGTGAAAACTCTGCTACCTCCAATTACTACAAATGAGGTTTTGAAGATTATACTCAGCCCAGAGGAGACACTCTTATATGGGCACCATAGCATAATGGCTTATTCAATGTCTCAGGTGCTTATAGCCTTTTCAGAGATAGGAAGTTAGAAAGGATACAAGGAGAACGTTAAAAAATCAGGAGACAAAAACAAATCTGGAAAGAAATTTGGAAAATGCACTCCAAATAAGGTAAAAGTGTTTGCTTGGAGAGCTTGCAAATAGGGGCTACCAACACGACATAACCTATGAAGATGAAGGTAATACTTGATGATAACTGGCAACTGCAAGTTATGTAAAGGTGCAGTGGAAGACACATCACATGCCCTTTAGTACTATCCTACACTGCATGACAAATGGAAAAAACATCTTTTTGCATTTCAATTATCTGTTTCCCAACAAGATCTTGTGGAGATTGCAAGCCAAGTTAATGAAAAATGCAGTAGAAAGGAGACTTGTTCTTTCTTATAGCATGAAGTTGTCGGTGTAGAAGAAATCAGTTGGTTTACGAGCACAAAAACTTGGCACAAGATCAAGCAATTAGTCATGCTCTTGTAGTGCAGAAGAATTACAAAGAACTGAAAGGAATGCCTATTAAGATGAATAAGAGCTGTTGTAGAAGGGAGAGTAGCATGAGTAGCATGTTGGTGTCATGTCTGCAGAGTAGCATGTTGGTGTAGGGATTATTCTCATAGATGATCGAGGGGCAGTGATAATGGCAGTAAGAAAAAAGGAGAATGAGGTTAATGACCCAATTGAAATTGAACTTCTGGCAATACTCAGAGGCTTACAGCTAAGTGTTTGCTCAGGAATAAAAGTTATGATATTAGAGAGTGATTCTCTCATATTAGTGCAAGAGCTTCAACTCACAACATACTCTATGTTTCCATTAGGCAACATCATCAAAGATACTCGAGAGCTAATGCAGAGATTTAATAGCTATAAAATTCAACATGCTGGAAGTAGGGGTGAAATTCGATCTGGTCCATAGGGCGTTTTTAGGACCAAACAAACCACTTCGGTTGCTAAAAAAATAAAGATGAAACAAGTTTTTGCTAGGTATAGTAAGAATGACGCCTTTTAGATCCATTGGATGATTCCTAAGTTGCGTGAAATGACACTGTTTCACGCAACTCAACTTTTTTAAAAGTCTACCCCTGTTGAAACAGTGTCGTTTAGTTTTTTTTTTTCAAGCCAAACGACATCGTTTCAACACAGGTTCTCTCTTCTATCGCCCCCTCAGTCCTTAGTTCTCCCTCAATCTTTCATTCTCCCTCCCAAGTCCCCTTGCCTCAGTCCGATAAGAAACCCTAGAATTTGCCATGTTCTTGCAGCAGTTCTCAGCGCCTCCGCCGTAGCTCCTAGCTGTTCCATCGATCATTGCCACTGTTCTAAGATACGAAATCAGGATCCCCATCATATCTTCCTCGAGTCCTTGGAAAAAAACCTTAATATGAACCAAGTAATTTAGGAAACCAAAATCTTCATTCAAGTGATTTAGTTACGTATTTTTTGCCATGTTCTTGCCTGATCTCAGCCTTTCTCTATTTTTATCTCTTTTTATAGCCCTAATCTATTGATTAGCAGCTCCCAACATCCCAAGCCCTAGCTCCTCCCCACGTTTCCAGTGGTGACTGCATCTAAGCCTTAAGGTACGAATTTCATAAAATGTTTCCAGCTTATTGTTTGGGGTCCATTCACTAATTAGTTGATTACAAATAGCATTAGGTAAAACTTAGAAGTTTGAACTGGGTTATGTGAATTTGTAGACTGTGATGAATTGGGTTATGTTATGTGAATATGTGATGAAGTTTTGTCCACTGATATTGTTGTTACAAATAAGTTGAATTGTGAATGGCATAAATGCTTAATTAGCTTGTGAATCTGTTTTGGACTTGTTAAATAATCCGATTTTGGTCTGGCTTAGTGATTTGATTGGCATAAATGCTTAATTATGTTAGTGCCTTTTTGCTAAGATTTTTTTAGCTTGTTACTATGAATGGCATAAATGCTTAATTAGGCTTGTGAATCTATTTTGGACTTGTTAAGTTAATGAATTTGTTTTGGACTTGTTAATTAATTTGATTTTGGTTTGACTTAGTGATTTGAATGGCATAAATACTTAAGTTAGTGCCTTTTTTGTTGAGATGTTTTTTAGCTTGTTAAGTTAATGAATTTGTTTTGTACTTGTTAAGTCAATAGACTTTGTTTTGGGCATGACTCATGCACACCAGCACACACAAAATGCAACTAATATTTGTGTTTCAACAATTAATATCCCACTGGTTTTCAGTTATGTTGGTTTTAACAATAAGGCTGATTTTTCTCATTTTCTTCTTAGCTTTATATTTAATCTAACTTTTATTTGATTATTTTTCTAGATGGACCCTACAAAAGAAACGATTCCGAGAGACTACCACAAATGATGCTAACGAGTCAACACAAAGGTAAGACATTCCTCCACTTCTACCTAATGTAAGTACTAAATCGAGTGGTAGTGGACTTCGTAGTGGTAGAACTAAGTCAATGGTTTGGGATCATTTTACAATAATACCAAAAAGTAATCCAACTAAACCTTGGATTGCATGTAATTACTGTGGTGCTTCGTATGCATGTTATATGAAGACCAACGATATAAAATCTATGAAGTAATACATTAAAAAACAATATAAGAAATATTCATTTAATAAGAAGGATAAGTCTCAATCTACTTTAGGTTGGAATGCCAATGATGGAGGAAGTGGTAGTGGGGGACTTGTTCCCATAGCATTTAGTGTTGAGGTTTGCAGAAAAGCCTTAATAGAGATAATTATTCTTGATGAGTTGCCATTTAGGTTCGTTGAATGGAAGGGTTTTAAAAAATTTACGCTTGTTATTTGCCTTAAGTGGATAAAGATCTCATCTCGTGTTATGGTTGCGAAAGATTGTTTTAGTATATATATGAGGGAAAAAAATAAGTTGAGAAGTGCCCTTCATGGGCAAAGGATTTTCCTCACCACGGATACATGGACATCCATACAAAACCTCAATTATATGTGTCTCATTGCACACTTTATTGATGATGATTAGAATTTATATAAGACGATTTTTTTTTGTTTTTTCTTTGGTTGAAAATCACAAGAGTGATACACTTGATGGGGCCATAAAGACGTACTTTTATAATTGGGGGCAACCTAAAATACCTACAATCACTCTTGATAATGCAAGTTCTAATAACGGAGCAATTTGTTTTTTGAAAAAGAAAACCAAGCAGATGTATGTTGAGATTATGGAATTATGTTTCTAGAGGTGAATATGTAACTTGCAACTCTTTTTTTATGGGATTAGTTACAATTCAAGATGTGATTGACATATAGTGCGAAGAAGGAAGCCACGTGGTGGATTAATGACAAAAATATGAGGAAAATATTTGAAAAATATTGGGCCAACTTTGATAATATTAATATGTTGTTGTATGTTGAGCTTATTCTTGATTCTTGGTACAAGATGCGATCTCTTGAGTTTTCTTTGGAATCAGTGTATGTCCATGATCAAATAAAAGTGGTTGATTTGAGTTTCAAGGTGAAAAATGCTTTAACTCGCATATATGATGCATACATTGAAAATGAAGAAATGAACAATTCCAGTGAAGAACAGCAGCGCACAAGTCCCCTACATGAAGATGCAAATCCTATAGTTAGTAGACTTGAGGATAGGAATGCATAGATGTTCGCTCTATTTAAGCAATGGTTACAGTCAGAAAACCAAAACTCTTTGGAAAGCAAGTCAGAGGTTGATAGATACCTAGCTGAAAATTGCGAGAACAAAATGTGGATTTTGACATTCTAAATTGGTGGAAGATTAATTCAGTTAGATATCGTGTACTTTTAAAAGTTGCATGCAATGTTCTTACAATACCGGTATCTACAGTGGACTTTGAATTTGCATTTAGCATAACGGGTCGTGTACTTAATATTTTTCGAAGTAGTTTATCTCCGATAATGGTATAGAGCCTCATTTGTGCATATAATTGGCTTTGTTCTTCTTATACTCTAATTAGCCGTAGGACTTTTATGGATGAGGTAGAGGATTTTGAGAAGCAACTGGATAAGGGTATGTAACAAATTTATTTCCTTTTGTATCTTTTAATGATTCATCGATTTGTATTTTATATAAATTTGTATAATTTGTTTTGTTTTATTTTTTTATGTATAGAACTTATTGGGAATTTTGAAAATTCTATAGAGGCGTCGAATACAATGTCTACACCTAATGCAAATGAATGAGATGAGAAGAATATGCAAATTCAGTCCGATCTGGGATGGGAAAAGGGTGGACCAAAGTGGTCCGGTCTGGTCCTAAAAACACCCTATGACCAACTAGATCGGACCGAATTAATCCATATTGGTGGAGATCTTTCCCTAATGTTATTGCTTAGGTCATTCGGACTAGTAATCATTTGTAAGCTATTTTTGCAATAAAGCTCAAGTTTGCTATAAACAAAAAATGGAAAACTAAAAACTTATCTTGCAAAATTACTACCCCAAAACCCTTGGAGGAAAAGAGACATGGTATAGGGCAATGTTAGCGGATCGAGAATGGAGCCCCTGCATTGTATCAATGAGTGCACATGTACTTTTTATTTTTATTTTTATTTTTTTCAACTATTTTTTAAATATCTTTAAATATTTTTAAAAAATAAATAAAAAATACAAATTCATTAATAATCAATTCTTTAATCATTAAATAAAAAAAATAAAAGTTACAATCAATTAATTTTATCGATCTAAGTATCATTTTCTTGTTGTAAAACCTTTACACTAAAAAAAGGTTGCGTTTGAGTAGTGAGGTGATCTTAGATATTTTGTTAATAGTAATGAAAAATTAATGATAGAATAGTAGTGAATAATAATGAATAACAGTAAAAAATAGATAAAAAAATAATAAATAATAAAGTATTATGAAAATACTCTACAACCTAAACTAGTCCTAACTCAGTCTTGGATGTCACAAACATTCGATTTTCTGTAATGTTGGAAATGTAGGCAGTAGACCCAACGACCCAGTCCGAAAAATACTGATTAACGGGCAAGGAGCCCAATTCAGCCGAAGGTGAGCAATCAATAAGGTAGATGGCGACAAAGGCTAATGCCAAAATTGAGGCGAGCAAAACCATGGTGATCAAGCTAACAGTGAGGAGCAAAGACGCATTCTAGTCAAGGGTATGGATGTTCGGAATTTTGAATGCGAGGCAAAACAAAGTATAGCTTGTTAATTAAATTAACAAGGCATAAAGTATGGAACATTAAATGAAATGTTAGGAGATCGATCCCAGCAATTAATGAGAACACAATAATAATCTAGCAAATTAAGCACTCGTAAAAATCACTGACGACATAACATAATGAGTAGTAAACATTAATATATATTTATATATTTATATATTTTGAGCCGAATGCATAAGGTAAAAATGGATCAAATATATATCAATCTTGCTACAAGTACCCGTCGTTGGGTACCTTTTGGGGAATCGGCTGAGGTGGCTAATATTATGTAGCAAGTGGCCAAAATCAATCCTGCTACACGTCAGCCGTTTTTATTATTATAAAAAAAAATCGATTTCAGAAGTAGAAATCAAACCCAGCGCCAAAATCGATCCCCCATTGTAGAAGAAGCAAGGCATTATGTGCCGTCGAACCCCCATCATAGAAGATTGTTAACCATTCCTCATATTTTGCATCTACCAGCATTGGGTGCTGTTGAAGAAATAAGCTCCATCGTGCCATCGAATCCCCATCGTGCTGTCAAAGAAATAAGCCCCGGCGTTGTTTCTATTTTTCTCGTTGTGCATTCTGTGTGGAATATGTTTGTTCACTTAATGTTGTTCGGAATTATGGTATTTCAAAGCTAGAGTCAGAGGAATGAATGTGTTTCTTTATGCTAATTGCAACTTGAGTTAGAGGCTCCAAGGATGAGCAAAGTCTATGCAAACTATCCACTTCATAGTTTCTACAATTACACCGCATATAAAGATGATCGTTAAGAAATGGACTCCCAAAAGAGTAACTCATTTAGTGAAAACAATTATTGATAACAAGCATCGCCAAAGCCTACAACTTTGGCTTCTTCGACCTAGGAACATGCACTGCATTATCCCTCAATATTCCTTGCTCATAGCCTTTCTTCTCCACTATATTACTCCTTGAAGTTTCCATCCCATCTGAAAACATATTTCTAGTTTTATCGAGAAAATACAATTACTAAAAATGCTCACAGAAGCAACAAAGTTTCAAGTTTCGCCCAAAATACAAATGTCTAATATTTTGAAAAATTTTGGATCTAGGTAGCGTATGATAGATCTGATTGATCAGTCTAGGAAAGATCTAAATTAAAATTTTATGTAATAGCGAAGACGAAGAAGATTTCAAAAGATGAGAAGAAGATGCGAACCAGTAGATGAGAAGTCCCTGTCTTCGTGATTCGTCTGAATTTGTTCCATAGGTGTATGAAAGGGAGTGATGCGTTCAGATAAGAAGATGATGAGAAGAAGATGTAAAAAAAATAAAATAAAATATAAACAAAAAATGAGAAGAAGAAGATGAGCTTCGTAGTTCTCTATGGAGGTACAAGAGAAGAAGATGAGAAGAAGAAGATGATCAGTCTCCGTGGGTTTCCGAAGTTTGCTACATTTCACCTAGCTGAATTCGACAAAATGCCCCGTTTTATTTTTACACGTGGATGGACGTGTACGCGGGGGTTGCCAACCCTGGGTGCGAGTAGAGTTTTTCAATATATATTGAGCAAGATCATGTACGTATATCTTCTAATGAATAAAAGCAAAATTATTTTCCCGAAAAGAACTATTGAAATTATTTTAGTGGGATACTAGTTCAATCCATATTGACCATTCTCGTGGAGCAAATGTGACTCTTGAGTCACTATAATAAATTTTTTTTATTTATAGCCAGATATTTTTTATGAAAATAATTATTTTCTATTAAAATGAGTCTGTTTCATCATAAATAATTATTTTGATTATAAATAATCTATCACAAATACTCGTTTTTCTTGTAGTGAGTCTTGAGCAATGACGCATGGCCGCAAGCAACCCCCCCCTCAAAAAAAAAATCCCGCAATCTACCCGTATAAGGTGAAATCACTGCAAAATCATACTCTTGAAGCTCAAGTGCGGCCACACCAACATCATGTGAGCTTCACGCACCGCCACGCCTCAAAACCTTTGGTGAGTAAACGTGCTATACCAATATCCAATCTGCCAAATCTAACCCACCGGCCATCGTAACACAGTACCATCGGTGCATAGGCGCCTCCACACCTTAATTAGCACAATTGTATGTGAGGATTTTCGGCCACCTTCGACTCGAGTTGACCGATACCATCTAACCAGCTATGTTATAGTTTTTCCCAGTTAGTGATTTTAAGGATTAGTTGGAAGTCTGTCTGATCTCCATGAAACGGTTCAAACTTCATAACAAGAAGTTAGAGTGCAAAACAACCAACATCATTTCCATCAGTGGCAATGGACGATCAAAGCTGTCATTTAATACGGCTCCCCATTCATGAGCGAATGGGCAGATCAGGCTAATTTATTGGCTCCATAGCTTGACTTTTTATGCATTGCACTAGCTGGTACTTGTAATGGAGAACTCTTGTTTCTTTATGCATCTTGTTTCTTGTCATTTAAGGAAACGATTGCTAAAATAAATAATAGAGATGTGGCCACAAATAAGTGGTGGTGATAAGCCTCACAGCCGCAGGCACTAAATAACTATAGAAATATATAAATATATATATATATATATATAATATAAAGGCCAGTGCTAATATTATGCCGCCCAAGTTTGACCATTGGATGTCCCGTCAGTGTAAGTTGTATTTTTTATTATTTTGCTTTTAATAAAAAGTTCTTTAACTATTAAGTAAATAAATTAAAAATAAAATAAATTTTAAATTGAAGGAGCAAATTCAGACGACAACATTGTATCACTTTCCTAATATAAATCACGATAATGAAAATGCGTTTACACGCCAGTTTTTTTAATCTACTAACTGTAAAGCATGCATGCATCCTGATCTGCAGGCAGGATTCTAATTTTTTCCCCAAAAAGCCGGACGAAGATCATCACAAATATATCTAGCTGCACGTACGATTTCATCAGGATAAGTTTCATTTAAGACGAAACTACATGTTTTTGGTCACTACAGACGTATTAAAAGGGCTGATCAAGGGGTCATGTAATCCTGATGGCATTGCTTTTATTCTGAGGAATTATTTAAAAACACAGAATTTACAGAAGTATTCATCTCGAGTTGATCTCTGATCGATGATCATTTGCATGCAAGTTCCCGATGATCTCTTCCTTTAAAAGGTGGTGTAAATTTGCATCTGGCTCAAGATGTGCTCAAAGTTATCAGTAGACCTCTCTATCGGATGTGAATGCATGCCTTCATAAGTTGTAACAACGATCCCTTCGTCTTTAGTTAGTCTCTGAACTTGCTTTTTGACGTTACAGCCTTGGTGTGTACACCGGTAGTAGCTTCTGCAAATTATATGAAAAAATAATAAGCAGCTTAACTTGATGCATGTAACTATTCTATAGAAAACAGTGATGAATCGATGTAATGAACATGGAGACTGGATGAAAATGGTAAACTGTATTGAAATAGCACTGTTGATAACTGCTCTCTTCGAGGGGGAGCGCCTCCACAAGATTCAGAACAAATTCTGGGAATAGTCTAGATGTTTTTTCCCTTCCCCTTCCTTGCGTATTTAACTAGATTAGAAGTCCCCTTACAACGGCCCGTGAGCCTCATAACAAAAGCAAAGAAAAAAACTCAAGTAAGAAATGCAATGATAAAATAAAGCCTAGCCCTACAGAGAGCCCAAAGCCCACTTGGATTATAAGCCTCACATCTGCAACATAGCCTGCAGGATTACCCAAACCTCTCACGGCCCCTTAACCCGGTTCACTTCTTATTCTCCTAGATTTCCCTTCTTCCTGCCGACATACTTCCTTATTCTCTTCGTTCATCTCCCCACGACGGCGTATTACAAACAGGATAGAATAGTTAGAAATTACTTAACATGTTGGAATATGATTCAGCTGAAGGGTTAGTAATTCCATGCATCAATTAAATGGGCCCCAAGCTCTTTATAATTTGTAGTATATGAGGCCCGAAACATGGGTATAAAGTGGAATCAGGAATTTTACGTTGGGGGCCAACTGACATAAATCTAAAAGCATGTAAGTTTTGGTAGTCTCTCTATATGAGCATATATACGTGCATTATCATGAAATATCTGTTTAAAGATTTGAAGTAAAAAATTAATACTGTTCAAAATCGATCAAATAAAAAAAAAAAAGTTTACATTGTTCTACAAATACATTGTAAAAGCATAAGCAAAGAATAAAAACTAAGAAAACAAAAAGTAAACTTTTTAATTGAATTTAGATAGAATGTTGTAAAGCCTCTATAATATAGATAAGAATAATCATGTGAGATTTGTTACCTTCACTCCGAATTATTAACCGGATGGTAGCATAGATGATACTAACAAAACCAATCAAAATAAGCTAGCTAGACAGTGGAAGACTTGAAACGAAAAGTGTAACTAAATAAAAAAAATGAGATTGTAAATTTACCAAATAGCTCATAAAAAGATATAAACATATGTTCTTGCCTATTATGAGATGTGGACAAAAAAATTAAAAAAATCAGTGTGAGAATGTGAGACTTACTGATGACAAAAACATAGGTACAAGTATGAAAAAGTTGTTGAGAAAATAAAAAAAACCTGGAAAACTAGTATTAAGTGAAGAGAAATTTTGAAACTTTTTTTTGGGGGGGGGGGGGTGGGGGTTGGCGGGGAGGGAATTGTCTTTATATTGAGGGTATCTTCGAGAAAACTATATACTAAAAAAGGTTTTTGAAAACTATACACTCAAATAAATTGGCTTTATTTTTTGATGATGACCGACGAGAGATTTTAGAGACTATAAATGCAATAATATTGTCTTTAATTATCCAGCTAATTAAACTTTAGATCCGTGCAAAGCTACTACGTGACCATGTCGGAGATACTAAGTAAGTCATACTACAGATCGTGTTAACATCGACAATTTAGACCGTAAACCTAGCTAGCTAGCTATAGGAAGGAGCATATATACCCCAAGATCAAAATTCTTTGTACTTGAACCAACCCGTACGAAGAGCTAGCGCTGAAGTTACGGAATATTAAGTTCCACATATGATAACGGCTAATTTAAATTAGGGGTGGACAGCGAGGCCTACCCCAGTCCGCCCCACCCTTGTATGGGCGGGTGGGCTATCCCGCACTGTCCATGCTGGGACGGGGGGCGATTGATCCCAATAAGACCTCGCTTATATTGTTTAACTATCATTATTGTATTATCTTAACTTCCTATATAATAATTGGCTTATGAGGCTAAAACAATTCAAAATATAATTCTAATAATTTTATATTTTTCTTATATATATATATTTTTTAATTTATAATTTAAATTATATTATAATTTGAGTTTAAAAAATATTTTTAAACAATAGGTTGAGCGGGAGTGGGGTGGGATGAGGTTTCAACCCCACCCCTGGTAGCGGGACAGGGCACCTACCTCCTGAAGACGAGAGGCAGGGAGGGGGTGCACCCGCTCCGCACTATGCGGGTAGCACCCCTAATTCAAACAAAGCAATTGGAACATTTAATTTTTGTTTTTAGAGGTCAATATGACAGCTAGCTTGTTAAAATTAATGGGAATCCAAATTGTTTGCCTGGATCGTGGACTACATTCATATGATCATTTGATCAAAACTCCAAGAGAACAAGCTTTTTCCTCATTCTCATGTTAATTTTATTCTTTTAATGTTGGGGATAGATGGACATGCATTACGTACTAAATATTGAAGATATAAATTAGTTACGTTTGGATGCAGAAGTGATCTCAGATGATTTGTGAATATATAATAGTGAAAAAGTAGTGAATTAATATTGTTTATGAATAGTAATAAATAATATTAGTGAAGTAGTCTCACAAACACAGCCTAAATCTCATTGTTTCATTTCTATTAATTTGAAGTCAAATATGGACATCCAATTAATAATCTGATCTTATATATGCTAGTACTCTATATATATAAGTACTCTATATAAGTACGTACTACATAAGAAAACAATGACATGCAATTAATCTCTAATTAATTACCTAGTCTAGCTAAGTAGTACTACACGTGGAAATATTGACTACCCAATCTTCATTTTTGTGTCAAGTTCGATCCATACCTTCTTTTTAAAGTGAGAATCAATTAGCTAAAATTAATGTTCCAAAATCTTCTTTTTCAGGTGATCAGGATGATGAAGCTAAATTTAATTGTAAATTTAATGGTGAGAAGTACTAATTGGATAAGGCTTTTTTAAAAAATAAAATAAAAATCACGTTCAAAATCTGTAGTATTAATAGAAAAATAGGGGTGAAATGTGTAACATAATTATAATGCTGAAAGTTATAATCCTTATCATGATATCTAATTGTCAAATCATCATTTTTAATACTTATGTATCACGTCAATTCACGAAGATGAACAACATTGCTATATATATATCACATCAAAATTAGTGAATACTGATGGCACGATATTATATAATTTGATTATTTAATTTATATTCTAATAAGATAATTTCAATGTAATTGAGAAAAAAATAGTAGTTATAGTGGTAAGAATCATTTAAACTATAACAAAAATGCAAATGGGTAAATATCTAATGATATATAAAGAGTACTACGCGATCGATCGTACCCTCGATCCAAAGAGTACTCTCCCTAATTTCCCTGATGATCAGGATGAATCAGACTTCCCGTCTGATCTACAATTGAGCATACTTTGCCGACAGCTGAAAATCACAAATAATTTTTCCTTTTCTTTAATTTCTTTTGTAATATATATGATCTAGAGAAAAAACTGTACGTGGTGATCAAATCCGGCATTTTTGTTCTATATTGTTCTCATCTTTAAGTCTATGCAGACAAATAAACTTCCTTAATTGGCCTGCAAATTAATGTAACCAAGATTTATCAAACGAATGAATTAAACAACGTACGTACGTACCTTGGATATTTGTTGTTCTTCACTGCCTTTTGCCCATATTTCCTCCACCTATATCCATCATCCAGTATATCGACCTGGCTCCTTGTTTGAAACGCATATCTTGGCTTTCTCACCTTCTTCTCTCCCTTTTTCTTCCCCAACTTCGCATGATGATCAGTTTCAGACCCCACACAGTTTCTGCTCTGAGGATTATTATCATTATTGTTTGAAACTGGAACGTCCATCTCCGACATCAGTCCCAACAATCCATTCGACTTGCTACCTTGGAATTCATTGTAAGCACGAGAATTTGCCATGTTCAGTGACAAGGAAGAAGAAGCTGCCGGTGTTGCAGATGAACAGCTAAAATATGTTGGGTAGCTCTCCATCAGAGAGAGAGAGAGAGAGAGAGAGAGAGAGAGAGAGAATTAAGGAGGTGGGGTTCTGGTATTAGAAAAGGAGATCACTCAGAATCCTTGGTGTGGGTTATAAAGGACGAGGAATTTGGTTCCGTCGGACAGTAATTTTAGATAAAAATTGAATAAAATATTAATAAAATATTACTTTTTAATAATATTAGTATTTTAAAATTTAAATTATTTTTTATATTTTATATAAAAATTTAAAAAAATTATAAAAATAAGATGAGATCAAACTATTTCTAATTTCTATATCCAGAGGTTAGGAACAGTGAGGCGGCGTGTGATGGCTTTAGCACTCAAACAGTTTCCAGCATGTTTTATCCTACATATGTACATATGTCTAATGTCGTAAACGGCACGTAAAGTAGTGACATTGTAGTGGAGAAAAAGAAATTATATTTTAATAAAATACTATTTATTACCTTCATATATCAACGAAAGGTGGAAATTGTGGAGGATTAATGATGATGGTTCTGAAAGTTAATTGTCTTAGCACTGTTTTATATTAATAATAGAGCTTAGCTGATTTGACCAAACTTAAGATTTCGTAACACTCTCGGAACTTTGAATAATAGAACTATGACTTTACAATTTAATAATCAAAATTTCTTATAATTAATTTTATGAGTTAGATACTAATATTCTATATATAATTTGGAAAGATAATTCACATATTATATACCTCGAAAATAGATCTTACTAAACTGTAAGATAATTAAACATATAAAATGAGTCTTTGACATAATTGATTTGTCTATTTCTCACCTACTTATTAGACAAAGTTCGGATAAAAATTTGAATGAACCTCAATTTATGTATATATCATAAATATTATAAAAATTATATATATGTAGATAAACTATATGTTTGATCCAATATATAATATAATTCAACAAGTTAGGATGCTGCAATTGCATGCTGTTGTATGAGAAGAGGCATATCTGTGGCTGCTTCTTTTTGCATGGTAGGCCGTCCAATACAGCAGCCCCAGGATGGGTACGGACCATTTGCAATGGTGACCGCATCTGTCTTGTAGTGTTTCTTTGGTCAGGGCATGTGTTTCTTGAATTCTTCTGTTGTTTTCCTCACCATACATATGTATTTATATAATATATATTTCACCTATAATTCAACAAGAGCTGTACTGAATGAAAATGCCCTGACCACCTAAAGGAAAATGATATTTAAATACGTACTCCCTTGAATTTAACATAAAGTTTAATTTTTTTTTTAACAATTTTAATTTATTAGAGAAATATTTTAAATATAAAGAGATTTTAAAAAAATAAATTTACAAATTGATAGATTTGATATAATAGATCTAATTAACGTATCATATATTTATATAAAATCAATATCGGTCCGCAGGTTTATTTAAATTTTTTTATAATTAAAATAATTTTTTTTTTTTAATATTGCTTGGTGCATCTAGAACTAGCCTTCCCCTATCCCTGACCGAAACCCCAGGCCCCAACCCATCCCTATTCACATGCTAAGCTTTTGTGCTTAATTAATGAGCATTATTGCATGCTACGAAATGGAAGAAATGTGAATCATACAATTGGAAAGTTTAAAGGAGATGAAATGAAATATTTTGTTAAAAATAAAATAAAATAAAATAAAATATTATTAAAATATTATTTTTATTTTAAAATTAAAAAAAATTAAATTATTTATTATATTTTGTACAGAAATTTAAAAAAATTATAATAATTATATTAGATGAAATCATAAGATAGTTTAATTTTATGTAATTAAATCAGCTATTTTTTTTTTTTAAATCGTACAATTTTCATTGATCAACTTCTCTACAACAGAGAGAGGGGTTTCCTCCTGTCTACAATAGTCTAAAATATCTAATGCATTCTTGCCTAGTAAAGTTGCAACTATATTTTCTTCTCTATTAATTGATGTGTCTGATGGAACACTCTCCCTAGCATTGAAGACATTTCGTAGGCTAGTTAAGTACAACACATATATATACACGACCGAGCTGAGTTGCCCAAGCTTTTAAAAACTTGACTTGTGGCAGACTTGCCCGTGTCAACAAAATCAGGTCCTCGGATTGGAACATTCACGTGGCTTAACTCACGCGTTCATCGGCAAATTTAATACGGGCTGCTCTAGCGGGTTTAGATATCTTGACTTCCCAGTTTTGAAACTCACGCTAAAAATAAATAAAGGTATAAAGTGGACTACATTAATTATTTATTAAGTAATATTTAAATTTCGTTTGGGAATTTATAGGCATAATAATAAATATTCTGAAATATTAATCCATCTGTTCATGATCTTCTGATCTGTACATACATGACCAACACGAGCAGCGGCTTTTAGAGCTACCGACCCACATTATTCTATGGGTTGCACTTGCACATGCAGCATTTTCCTTTTGGTTTCTGCGTTGGATTGAAAATCTTTGCAGCTAAACTTTCGAGATTCCTTAAAGGGATTCAATGGATGTTGAAAGTCATGTAAAGCTAAATACAGCTTAATTCCATATCCTCAACTAAGCTTTCCACATTGATTAAATGGATGTGGAAAATAATTCAAATATAAAGCTAGCTGACTATTCATAGTCCACGTTGTTTGACTAAATGGGAGAGAGAAGTAGAAGATGAGAGAGAGAGAGAGAGAGAGAGGGTTTTCAAATTCAAATAAATACATAAAAAAAAAATAGTAGATAGTAGATAAAACATATATTTGTTTTCATTTTGATTGAACTGACGTGTTGTGGTCATAATCATCATTTTACTAAGGGAAAAAGAACATTTTCAACGTAAACTAATTCAACTAAAATGGCTTTATTAATTATGTTTTAGAGAGGGAGGGATCTAGTGGTACCATACTAAACATGTGAATTTGGTACTTAATATTTTGAGAAAAATAATAATTACAGTTCTGAATGTGTAAGCGTCATAATATTATTTAAAAAATAAATAAATATGAGATACATATAAAAAATTAATTTTTTAATAATAAATCTTTATTTTCTTTTAAAATAACTACGTAACACTTACACAATTTACGACTTTATATAACATTACTCGAATTAAAATAACTAAGACTAGTCGGCCGCCCACCCAACTTCTATTATTGTACGTGATTGCTAGCTAGATTATTATTTTTAAAGATAAAAGCATTAAAAAAAGATAAATATAAAAACTAACTAACATTTTCCTATTCTGAATCCATGGATCGGGGGAAGTAGTCAGAGCTCATCATGATCGATAACATTAGCTAGGTTTGAGCTTTGGTTGGTGGATCGATGGTGACTGCATGGCCGGCGCAGCCTAGCTACGCACTACGCACTATGCACTATGCACTATTCTTTCAAGAATTTTACTACACAACTTCTTACTATTCATCCACACTTTACATTTCATATTTTTTAATATTTTTTTAAAATTTTTTTTGAATTTTTTTTTAAATATTTCTAAATTTTTATTTACTATTCATATAAAAATTATTTAAAAAAAAAATTAAAAAAAAAATAAAATGTGGAATGTTGGAAAATTAGAAAGATTTATTGTTCTTTGAAAGAAACTATTCTAATTGCTAATTAGTAGTAGAGAGGCACTGTGGCCAATAAAATCATGCCAATTATGCCTTACATATTTTTCCAGTTTTTGTTAATACTGTTCCCAAAAGGAAAACACATATATCATGGATGGTGCGTTTGATATTCAACATAGATCAGCACTGAACAGCTATGAAATCTGACTTTTTAACACTTTTTGTGGGCCTCCGATCGATTATTGAATGGCGGGGCCAAACTAGTTTTACTTTTCGCCTATACCATGACGTGGGATTCGATAGCTTGAATTAACATATTTTCCTTAATACAAGATAAATACATGACTTTTTACGCTTCAATTATCATTCGTACACCATTATAAATTATCAAAGCTGAATTGCTTTTTTTTATCAAATAAAAATACTTTAATATCAAAAATATTTTATAAAAATAAATTTATAAATTAACGTAATTTAATATATTAAATTATAAAATTATTTTTATTATAAAATAAATCTAAAATATTATATAAAATTAGATAAATTTAAGAGTTTATTTTTATGAGCTCACCGACATTTTATTGATTTCTCATTTTTTAGATTTGATTGGAACAATGGAGAAATAGAAAGACTTTGGCGATTCGTAATTAGTAAATATAATATCTATTATGTCCCAGACATCAATTTTATAAAAATAAACTTACAAAATGATATGATTTGATGTGATAAGTTAAATTATAAAATTATTTTTATTATAAAATAAATTTAACATATTATATGAAATCATATCAATTAATTTATAAATTTATTTTTATAAAAAAAATTTATGACTGTATCATCACTTCTCTATTTTTTTGGGGTAAGGATTACATTTACTAAGGGTATATATATATATATATGATACGATTGCTCTGTTGCATTGTTACTAGAAAATAAACGCGACTTTCTGATCGATACCATACACAACACGATCGTCTTCTTACTTCGTATATATATGCGAGATGTTGTGGTCATTTGAAAAAGATAAGTTAAAAGCGTCCTTACTTTTCAAAACCCTTTTTCGCATCTTTTTCTTTTTGAAGGTTTCTAAGCAAGAAGAGCATGCATGCAGTTCCAAAACTAACAAAACTAGCTAGCTGTATCTGCACACAAGATTAATAAATTTACATCATGAGTACTTGAAAAAATAAAAAGGCATGCATTAAGAAAACTAAAAGACTACTAATTTTATACGAAAATACTGACTTAATTAATTAACTATATTGTTTTTTATTTAATAACTTAACCTAATAATATAATTTAATATTTGATTATAACTTAATAAAATAATAGATTGCCGAGTAGTACTACTACTGGATGGTGTGCGTGCAAGGCTTCATATAAGCAAAACACGACCGTAATTAATTTGAATATATTGAAGATCCAATTAATCCCGTCATTAATGGGTGATAAAAATCTCATAATTGCTAGTTAATTCTTACAGCGGGATCAATCGAATAGCCGTCTACGACCACATGGTTTTATGTCGTTTTAGTTGACAGTCATGACAGATTCTAAAATGTCATTTTTCTACGGAAGTTACGTACGTTAATTGGAGCTTCGAATGAATTTTGCATGCAAAGACAAAATAGGCTTCAAACTTCAAAGTTTCGTTTCTATTTTATCGATGATAATGTGTTTCAGGCTCTAACTTATATCTGTGTATTTTATTAAAAGCTTCTCGATATCACTTCAACAAAAATATTGTTTTTTAGGGACCAAAAAAGACTCTATTTCATCTTTAAACGTATTTTGGGAAGAAAAAATTCTGTCCCTATTTTGTCTCAATAGGTCTGTCCCAAAATGTGGATGAAATTTTGAATTTTTGAATTTTGTGGTCTTAACAAATATTTTTTTAGACGAAATTTGTTAAAACTGTTTGAAAGTGTTTGAACAGATTTTTTTGGGACGAATAAATTGTATTTTTGTCTCTAATAATCGTTTGAACGCCAACAATTTCATTCGAATAAATTTTTTGGGATGAAAATTTTTTTCGCCCGGCCTAAGACTTATTCGATTGGCATTGTTTTAGGCTCTAATTTATATCAGTGTATCTTCAACTCACACACATGCATACATGCAGACTTTTGTATTTTCCATTGGCATTTTTGTCGAAGTTGAAGTAATTTACTTTGTATATAAGTATTGATGTGCAAAAAGCCTAAAAACTAAAATTAGCAGGAAATGATCTGCAGCAGCAAGTAAAATATGCCTGTTTTTTGGATGTTCATAGATTATGATCATAAAAGTGTCTAATTAAACAAATATCACCTTATTAATGGACAATAATCAGGTACCAACCTAGTATGCTTATATTATATGCATGTGATCATGATCTTGACCATTGTTTTATGTGAATTTAACCACTTTCTTCTTGCATATTATTCTTTTCATCATAAGATCTTGCCTGCCATTCTTCACATCTCACCATTTATTCTTAAAATTAAAATAAATTAGTCACGTGCGTCTAGAGCTCTGTACATATTTATTTACAAGAAGTGACATATGAGATATAAAGAGATTTTACAAAAAGAATTAAATTCATAAATTAATATGACTTTATATAATATGTTAGATTTACTTTATAATAATAATTTTATTATTTAAGATATAAAAACAAGTCATTTAAATTTGTGTAATTAATTTTATAGAATCTTTTTATGACAAAAGATCTCTTCAGACTTCAGCTATCCATAGGTTCTGAATTCTACATAATGATCAATATTGACGTTCTCTGATGCTTATTGTGTGATTCTCATCGTTTTCTCCTATATATATATAAATCTAACCATTTTCTAGCTACTGACATATTCATTTTATCATTGATTCGACCTACGTACGTACGCGAACCATTCCTCACATCTGTTCATCGTTATATGTAGTATTTGAAAAGAAAATAGTAGTTTGATGGTAAAATATCTCAACTTTAATATATATAAGTTTATGACACGAAATTTAGAAGACTTGTTAATTGAAGAAAGAGTATTAATTTATTCCTAAAACTGATACAACCCGATCGATGTGCATCTAAATTATTTATAAGCAATCCACCGATTTGGATGAGTTCAAGATACGTAATGGATGACGTTCTCGATCCGATACTTATGTGATCCTAACTGATCATGTTCTTTTCGATGAATTTTGACCGTTTAATTTTCTTCTAGCATACGTTCCATTTTCTCGTTGATGCTGCCAGTCATTCTTCACGTCCATTCAACTGCATGCTTATTTAGTGTTGAAAGTGACTTATGTACGTACGTTGCCTTATAACACAATTGAGTTTTTGAGACGGTTTGACAGTCTTAAAATTATCATAAAAAATCATTTTATATGACAGGCAATCGTCACTGAAGGTAGACAAGAAATAGTTTTACGTTCAAACGATAATATTGTTTCGTTTTGAAATGATTACATTCGTTCAAACGTATAAAAGGTTACATTTCAATAGTTGATGTACGTTCGAACGTTAAGCTCACTTACGTGTGAACATGCTAGTTATTCATTTAAACATTCGAATGATAGTCATTGACGTTCAAATGTAAATTATTTTAAAATGAAAAATCAAATTTTAAATTAAAAAAGATTAAGAATTCAAATACAAAAACACTAAATATATTAAATAATATTGTTCATTACATAAAGTATAGAAAAAGAAATATATTAAAATATAAATACAAAATATGATAAAAGTTCAAAACACTCAGAACATGTTATTTATAAATGTATGAAACTCTTCAGTCAATGTATTGACCTTTTCATTTAGGATATCTAAACGATAGCCAACCTCGGTGACACTCTGCTGTACATGCGCTATCTGTCGATTGATGTGCATAGTAATATTTGAGACCATCGCATCAATCGAAGCAGGCTGTGCATCGAGCCAAATAGGGTATCCCCTGCAGATGTACCCATCGGCTACTAACTAGTACTCCTACTATGGGGAGCAACACCAAGCCCATACTGGGTCAGAGGAAAAAAAATCTGGGATAGGCTGAGGCTCACGTCCAGCACGCCCCCTTCATTGTTCAATGCTCCGACGATGTAAGGTCATGTCGAGAGGTCTCATTTGCTTAGTCAACCACTCTTTTGCCTGGGGTGGCACTCTCTGGTCCAGTAATAGTTGAGTAATGATCGCTCCATATGGGAGGTTGTCGGTGGAGATCACGCTCGCCTTGTAACGGATCCTCTAAAAAATCTACAAGGCAAGTTGATGGGCTCTCCGTGTGTGACTTGTATGAGGACCTATGCGTGAGTTTGACTGAAGGTGGCATTAAGTGCGATAGGATTCACGTTTATTGCAACTATAGGATGCAACATGTGGAAGAATGGTAGTTGCAACGTCTGGGAGAACGTGTTCTTCTTATCAAACTATGTGCGGTCTCTCCTGATGAGGATGTAGAAATTCTCATAGTGGTCTTCATCCTTAGGCTTATCGATATCACTACAGCAAAATTGTTTTTTAGGGACCCAAAAAAAAAAAACTCTATTTCATCTTAATTTAAACATATTTTGGGAAGAAAAAATTATGTCCCTAATTTATCTCAATTGGTTTGTCCCAAAATGTGGACAAAATTTTGAATTTTGTCTTAACAAATATTTTTTTAGACAAAATTTGTTAAAACTGTTTGAAAGTATTCGAACATATGTTTTTTGGGATGGAATTTTTTTTGTCTCTAATAATCGTTTGAACGCCAACAATTTCATTGGAACAAATTTTTGGGATGAAATTTTTTCCGTCCCTAATACTGGTTCGATTGGCATTGTTTCAGGCTCTAGATCTAATTTATATCTGTGTGTATCTTCAACTTACACGCATGCATATGTGCAGGCTTTTGTATTTTCCATTGGCATTGTTTGTCGAAGTTGAAGTAATTTATTTTGTATACAAGTATTGACGTGCAAAAAGCCTAAAAACTAAAATTAGCAGGAAATGATCTGCAGCAGCAAGTAAAATATGCCTGTTTTTTGGATGTTCATGGATCATGATAAAAGTGTCTAATTGAACAAATATCACCTCATTAATGGACAATAATCAGGTACATTCAACCAAGTATGCTTATATTATATGCATGTGATCATGATCTTGACCATTGTTTTATGTGAATTTAACCACTTTCTTCTTGCATATTATTCCTGTCATCATAAGATTTTGCCCGCCATTCTTCACATCTCACCATTTACTCTTAAAATTAAAATAAATTAGCCGTGTGCGTCTAGAGCTCTAATTACATGTTTATCTATGAGAAGTGACATCTATAAAGAGATTTTCATAAAAACAATTAAATCCATAAATTGATATGACTTCATATGATACGTTAGATTCACTTTACAATAAAATTAATAATTTTACTATTTAACATACCACAACAAAACATGCAAATTTATGTATTTAATTATATGGAATCTTTTTAGGACTAAAGATCATATCTATTCAGTTATCCATAGGTTCTGAGTTCAACATAATGATCAATGACGTTCTATGATGCTTATTATGCGATTCTTATCGTTTTCTCCTATATATAAATCTAACTATTTTCTACTGACATATTCATTTTATCATTGATTCGACCTACGTACGTACGCGCACCATTCTTCACATCTGTTCATCGTTATATGTAGTATTTGAAAAGAAAATAGTAGTTTGATGGCAAAATATCTCAACTTTAATATATATAACTTAATTTATGACACGAAATTTAAAAGACTTATTAATTGAAGAAAGAGTATTAATTTATTCCTAAAACTGATACAACCCGATCGATGTGCATCTCATTACTTAATTATTTATAAGCAATCCACCGATATTGAGTTCAAGATACGTAATGGATGACGTTCTTTGATACTTATGTGATCCTAACACATGTTGATCTCTTCGATGAATTTTGACCATTTAGTTTTCTTCTAGCATATGTTCCATCCTCTCGTGTTGTTGTTGCCTGTCATTCTTCACGTCCTTTCAACGGCATGCCTATTTAGTTTTGAAAGTGACTTCTGTACGTACGTTGGGTATTATGAAGTGTATTATGTATAGCAGTTAAAAATAAATTTATAAATAATAATTATTAACGATAAAATTAGATTTATTTTAACAAAAAAATAATTATTTTTACTGATCATAAATAAATAAATAATTTTATTGTAACATGCAACTTTTTACATTTGACAGAAATGAGAAACATGCATACATTGCATTTTCCTGTAAAAATAAAGTTAGGCACGAGCCACACCACCGACCATATTACATTATTACTACACTGCTGGCCTTTTAGAAAGATGCTTCCTGCTACTACTAGTCATGATGATGGTGATGATCGAAGGTGGCTGCGATTCATGTGTCGGTCTCCCACTTGCATGTCTGCAAATAAAACAGGTTACAGTGTGCGTTCACACCATATCCAGTACTACTGGTAAACAAAGATATATGTATGTCCGTGGGGTTTTAGAGAATAATTAATGAAAAATTATCAAACCTTAAGATATATATATATTTAACACATTTGATTTTGCAGTCAAATTGATCGATGTTGCTGGGTATTACATTATATTATAGAGATAATGATTGGTCAACATAATTTGGCCTTGTCCTCGATCTCCTTTGTTCAAACTTCTGTACCCTATAGTACTTATATAGACGATTGGTATTATTATTATTATCATCATCATAATCAGTGTTGTTGTTGTTCATGTTTATATATATATGTTACTCTAATTTTAACAAAGAGATCGAAGCTTCGATACCAGAGTTTACCGATTCAAGTCAAGGCTCCTCAGGGACATGATCAGCGCGCTTCACGTTGTACTTGAATTAATGCATTCGGTAAGAGTTCACCAATCAAATTATAAAACTGTTTCTTTATTGTGTTTGGTTGTTTAATCAAACTTAATCAACTTATCACAAACCAATCATTGATGAAACTCACTACTTTTTCAATTTTTCATAAAAAAGTTAAATTTATATCAGTCTATTTCATACATTTTAATCTAAAAAATTAAACTCATCTCAGTCTAGAAAAGTTAAAACCATCTTAATGGAACTCATAAAATACTATTATTCACAATTCAACTCATCTCAATATCTAAACGTAGCTATCAAGCGTTTCTTTGACTCGATGAAGGAACATGAGACCAGAACCAATTGCCCGTTTATTTCTTCTGTTATATACTTACATATATTATACAACAACTTCTATAGTGGCCGGGCCTTCTATATATTAAGATTCTCCATTCCTTAGCACTAGCCTTGTACGTATTTTTGTGTATAAATTTAAGAAATTTTTTTAGAAAATACAATCAAGGTAGTTTGATGCAAACCTAAATTGATAAGGCGCATTCAAGTCTATATTCTATATTGATTGCACTGAATTAGTTTAAGAATGTAAATCTATACAAATATGATAAAAAAAAAACTTAATCTTGCTTAGATGGGAGCAATAACAGTAATTTTTTAAAACTATGCCGGCCCACTTTTTTAAATTTGTGCACATTCTTTCCGACCGTGTACTAGCCTAATACCGTGGGCGGATTCCCTAAATATATTTATATATAGGCAAGAATAATGCTACATATACTTACAATTTTACGTACAAGACTCATTTTATCAATTTTCTTTTTAAATTCAAATTTTATAATCTTTAACAAATTAATAGCTAACACATTGGCACATATTATTGTGCAAGTACAAATATCATTTTTATTATAAAAAATGATGCAAGAGAAGTAAAGCAGAACAATAAATCAATGACACGACACAAAAATTTACATGTGGTTAAGCAACGTGTCTATATCCAAAAAGCTGTAGATGGTTTTATTATCTTAAAGAATGAAAAAAATACACTTTAGGGGTGAAAATACACTATTCCAGACGATCAGACTGTTCATAATAAGCACATATATAGGATTGTGCGGTGGAAACTCTAATTTCACAATTCTTATGTTATTTGCTCAAGCGATGTGTTGAACAAACTCTCTGTCTGATGTTCACTTTAAAAAATGTCGAGAAAATTCTCTATCTAAGTTTCGCTCAAACAATCTATCGTATCAAGCAAACTTTCTGTCTAGCGATTCTCGAGTCACAAGTAGGATTAAACAAAATCTTTCTAGGGGCATTGCCCTTGAAACCTCACAAGGCTTGACTATGGTCACTTCGGCTTGGGCCTATCGACCCAAGCATGCGCTCCATGGCACAAGGCCTCATTGAAAATTCATATAAAAAAAAAATTGTAACAAATCCTTTTCAAGTCGGGCCGCCATGAGAATAAATCAAACTCCACAAATCCAACAATTTTCCAATAGGCAATAATGACATTGTTCTACGTTAGTGGAGAGGAGTTAACCAAAAGATCATTAAAATGAAATAAGTAAGAAAGTTGAAAGTTGAAAAAAAATTTGTTAGACTAAAATTTTTTAATAGCAATGCTACACAACTTGCTCAACCTCCACACACTTAATTTTTTTTAATTTTTTAATTTTTTAATATTTTTTTAATATTTTTTTTAAGTTTATTCTTTTTAAATTAATTCAATTCTTCTATTCATTATTCATATATTAAATATTTGATAAAAGAAAAAAATTAAAATTAAAAAAAATATAATGTGTGGAGATTGTATGAATAGTAAGAAGTTATGTAGATTTTTTTCGTTGACAAAATCATTGAAAACTTTAATTATTCTAACCTTTGAAAAATACTACCCATCTCTGGGCATCGTACTTGATCAGAGTCCGTGATCACTTGAGCATTAACGTGTAGTTTATACTGCTTGAGAATGGGCATAGGTTGACAGATATATACACATGACTGTTAAGGATATAATTTAGATAATTTTGAGTTTAATTGTTTAAATTATATTTTCACTACATCCTCTCAATAAATGGTTTTAATGTATAAAATATTTTATTAAATAAAGTTGAGCGTAAAGTCAACTTTCGAACTTAGAGATAATGTTACGAAGGTTATGATTTCAAATTTTTAATCATGTACTGATCTTAGGGAGAGTTTGGTTGATAGCTAGAGCCTAGAATCCATTTTGTCTTATGTGTTATGCACTAATCTATATTCGTTGGATATTTTTTCTTTATGTTGTTTTAAGATAAAAGAAAATAGAAATTGTATTGTTTATTCTATATCTTCTCATCTCCAATATATCACTATAACACTCCCTTTCCATAGGTTAGGAGTGTCACGTGTTTTTCATAAAATAAACCCGGCAAGAGATCTCATATTTAAAAAAATAAATTTAAGATTTATTTCATAAAACTTTGTCTGATAAAAATGTCTTCAAAAAAAACTTAACTGAATAAACTAAATAAATTTATGTCATAAAAGTAATTTATTCTAGAAGGTCTGAAACTAAAATAACTGCTCCTTCTAATCCTGGTCTGTCTGCTCGTAATCATCATCATCACCTGGGTGGTTAAAAACATGAAAACAAACTAAAATGAGTCGAATACTCAGTAAGAAATCCATCACAACGTTAACATACTAAACGTAAGGTTTTCATAAAAGTTTTTCATGCTGAGAACTTAAAATTCATGACTGTTCATACTGATGTCTATGCTATGCATGACTGATTTATCTGAATTAACTGACTGTTCTGATTTAACTGACTGTTCTGATTACTGACTGGCCAACACACTTAACCTTGTATGCGAGGTTGTGCACCGGCCCCACATCCCGTGGCCACGAGGGGAACCGCTGCTAGTACTCTAGCGTACTATGGTGGACCACGACTGAGTTCGTGGCTTGCACACCATCCTGAACTGAACTGCATTGGTACCATGCATCTGAATGACCATCTGATTAACTGAACTGATCTTATCTTGCACTTGAACTTAAGATAGCTTATGTGTCTTATGACCATGAGATGCATGACATAATACATACATAATTATAACTATAATTTCTGACTCTGAACATGATGCGGAATGACATGAGCGTATGCTATGCTGGATGACATGTTTGCATATGACATGAGTGGTACATAAACAAAGGCTATCAATGAATTGGCTTGAATAATACTTAAATATAAACTGAATTATGATGATCCTAATTTGTGATCAAATAACTTACCTCGTAGCGCTACTTCTTGAATCTCACTTCGTAACGCGTCACCTATATAAAGTATTTAAACGTCACTAATTCTGTCTAGGAACCATATCCTAATATCCTACTTAATTAAATTCACACTGTAAAATATAACGAAAAAATATTCTGTTTAATATAAAATCAATGAAAGTTTATAACTTAAATTATTTAAAATACTAATAGCATAATCTTACTTAATTAAATTTTTAATCTAGAAAATAGTCAAATAAATCTCTTGCTTAACACCATAAAATCAATAAATTCTTATATCTTCAAATTACTTAAAATACTAATAACATATTATAACTTAGAAAAATACTTGGACTATTTTAATTAAGTCATAAAAACCTCAATTCTTAAAATAGTTTTCCTTCCTTAACATAATTATTTAATCTTATAAGAAATATAATAATTATCAATATTATTTAAATACTCTTAACATATTCCTTTATTGTTCTATTTAAAATATAACATAAGAAATCTTAAAAATCTAGTTAACTAGTTAACTGGATTTTTAATTAAAATATCAATAGTATAAAAATATACTTTAAAATAGATTTCAAATTCTTTGAATTCTTTCTTATAAAAATGATCTTATGATTAATATTTTTATTTAATAAAATATAACTCAACTTGAATTATTAAGTCTAATAAAATCACTAAAAAAAATGCTTGAAACATCATAAAATCGGCCCAATTTAAATTACAAGTTCATTTAAAGACTAAGCCCAATCTACTTTTAAAAAGCCAGTTAAACAACTAAGCCCAGTTAAAATCATATATCAGAAATGAGAAGTCTAAGGCCCATGTGAGAAAGCCCACTTAGGAACCAAAGCTATTGGCCGGATGGGCCTCAGGCCCAAGGGCCCAACATGGAAATAAAAAGAATTAAAGGTTGGTTTTCCCCTTCCATGAAACACACGGAAACAGAACAAAGCCGTGCAAGGGAGAGACAGAGGCTCACCGAGAGAGGAAAGCTGACGGGGATGGGGATGGCGGTTCTGGGTGGCTGGGAGCGGCGCGACGGTTTCCTCTGGGCAAGGTGATGCGGCGTCGAGAGGGAGAACGAGAGTGAGTATTCTGCCAACCCGAAAACATCCGGGAGTGGCGATCGTCGTGGCTTACTGGGGCAGTACGGGGTCTTCTAAGGTGGCCGGTGGTGGCGTCGGCTTGTTCTGGGCAGCATGGAGTTGCTGCAATGTGGAGAACTACACTGGTACCTTGGTTTTGCGTGGCTGCGTCCGTGCGAGAGGAAGAGGTTTGGGTCTTGTTTCCGTGGTTTTGCTTGGGCTGGGGCGGAGACATGGAGGAGTTTATGGTGGTTTCCGAGTGGGTGGTCTAAAGGACGGCTGAGGGAGGTTGCGGGATTGCTGTGCATGGGGAGAACCGATGCTCTGTTTTTCGGTGTGAAAACAGGGGCTGCCGTGCGTGGAGCTTGGCTTCGGGTGCTGGGCAGCGGTGATGGTTGGTGCTCGTTCGCGGTGCCAGATGCCACAGGGTGGTGCAAGCGTTGAACGTGGAGGAGCCGTGGCTGGGTCGATGGTGTTGTGCTGCTGGGCTTCACACGGGAAGGATGTGGAGGTGCAGATGCGGTCGCGTGCTCACTAGGAGGGTTTGCGCATGGTGGTTTCCGTGGGGTTAACAGCAGAGGAAGAGAAAAGGGCAGCTGCTGTGTAAGCATGCTGCGAATCGAACGTGCGTGGGTGCTGCGGCTTGATCTTTTGCAGGAAGTATATATATAGGCATGGAGGAAACCCTAGAGAAAACAAATGGAAGGCAGTAGGTGCGGGCTGTGCATGAAGTGTATAAATAAACGTAGGGACGTGCATGCGAAGGACTCGGCTGCGATAGAGCCAAGTATGAAGTCGTAGGCAGCAAGGAATCTGTACGTGTATGTGCATAAACCGAACGTAAGCTAAGACGTTGGTATAGTTTCGGATTCTTAAAGAGATAGAATAATAATCCTATTATAATAATAATAGAAAATAATAATAATAATAATAATAGAAATAATAATAATAATAATAGTAATTAAAATGCATAATACTTATTTTATAATATACTTCTAGGACTGGGTTGTTACAATCACGCTTATTGATATAATACATTCTAAACTATTGCATATCTAAACCGGCCACTTGTAATATGCTATATCATCAGTCATATTGACTGACAATATATAATAAAATCTAAGATGAAGAACAACATTTTTTAAAAGAAATTGAAGTATGAAAAATGGAGGAGGAGCACCCTAATACTGGCTGAGTTTTGGAACACAACTATTTTTAGACTTTCTCACACTATTTCAACACTATTTATAAACAGTTTACTACTATTTACAAACTATTTATAAATTATTTCATTATTATTCAAAGATGATTTAAGATACTCTTAGCATCCAATCGAAGCCTAATATACTCACCGAATAGAATCATGGTGTAGGAATTGTTAGTCAATTAGATGGACAAGGAAGTGGCCTTCCTCATACATTTAGTTTGGTTTCATTTGTCCAGAATCACTCGTCTTCTTTTTGCGGATGATTGTATTGTGTTTGGGAAGGCTAATTGGGAGGAATGGAAGAGAATCAGGAGTTTGCTTGAACTTTATGAACAGGCCTCGGGGCAGAGTTTAAACAAGCAAAAGACAACTTGGTCCTTTAGTTCTAATACTTATAGAGCTGAGAAAAATAAGATAGTGAAAGATGTTGGAGCAAGGGTGCAAAATAATTGTGAGAAATAACTGGGTTTGCCCATAATGGTAGGGAGGTCAAAGTATAATACTTTTAAAGGAATCAAAGATAGAGTCTAGAATAAAATCAATAACTGGAAAAGCCTGTTCCTCTCTCCCTCGGGGAATGAAGTTTTGTTGAAAGTAGTTATACAAGTTGTTCCCACTTATCATATGAATGTTTTTAAATTACCTAAGAGCTTATGCATGGAGATAGCAGCATTGATAGCCAGGTTCTGGTGGGGTTTTAAACATAATGACAGGAAAATTCATTAGAAAAGCTGAACAAAGTGGGGATTTCAAGTTTGAATGGGGTTTGGGATTCAGAGAGCTTGAGTGCTTCGATCAAGCTTTACTAGCTAAACAATGTTGGAAAGTCTTTACTACACCTAAGCCTATTGAAACTAAGGTTCTAATGGAGAAATACTTCAGGTAGACTAGGATCCTGAATGCAAAACTTGGTGGAGGCCCATCAAAAATTTGGAGAAGTCTCTGGGATTCTTTAAAGTTACTGAAGGATGGGTTAGTATGGAGGGTTGGGAATGGTGAGAAGATAAGGATCTAGGGTGACAAATGGATTCCAAAGTCTTCATTATTTAGTATTCAATCCCCAATAAAGAACTTTAATGCAGATGCAAAAGTGAGGGAGCTAATTGATGTTGAGAGTGGCAACTGGAATTACAAGTTGGTAAGGGATACACTTTTGGAAGAGGAAGCAGAGATTGTTTCTGGCCTTCCCATTAGTCAAGCAAACTCCGAAGATAAAATGATTTGGGCACATACTAAATATGGAATTTATAGTGTGAAGAGTGCATATCATCTAGAAATGTGCAGAAAGAGAAGGGGGAAATGGGGCCCATCTGATACCAAGGCTGGAAATGATGGTTGAAAGATGTTGTGGAGTTTAAATATTCGAGAGGTAGTAAAAATGTTTATGTGGAGAGCAGTTAGTAACAATTTGCCAACAAAACAAGATCTTGTTAGAAGGAAGGTGGTGGAAAATCCATATTGTCCAGTGTGTGGAATGGAAGAGGAATCTATCTGTCATGTGTTATGGAGTTGTAGTACAGCTGCGGATGTGTGGGCTGAGAATTCCAGTCCAGTACAAAAATGGTCTCAAATTGAGGTGGAGTTTTATTCTATGTGGGAGAGGATGGTATTGAGGCTACAACGTGAAGAGCTAGAGTTAGCAGCAACATTCATGAGGAATATTTGGCTAAGAAGAAACACTTATGTTTTTTAGGGAAGATTCACGAGGCCTACTGAGGTTTTTAAACAAACTCAAGAAAATCTAATTAACTTTAAACAAGCACAAGAAGACACTAATAGGGAGCAAGCTGTCAGGGTAAAGGAAAGAAGGGAAGCTAGATGGAAAGCTCCAGAGGCTAGTTTTGTGAAAGTTAATTGGGATGCAGCTTTAGACACAAAGAAGAAGAGGATGGGGATTGGAGTAGTTATTAGAGATGTAGAGGGAGAACTGTTGGCATCTCTGTGCAAGCCTATGGAATGTGTCTGCAACCCCATTCTTGCTGAGATCCAAGCTTTGTGGAGGGCTTTAAGGCTGTATGCTGAGTTGAATTGTACAAAGACCATCTTTGAAGGGGATGCCTTGGCTGTTATAAAATCTGTAAATGGCACCAGTAGTAGCTGGGATTGGCTTGGACAAATAATTGAATATATAAAAGGGATACTTCATAATAGAGAGGATTGGAAAATTCAACATACGTATAGAGAAAGTAATAAAGTAGCTCATTCTCTTGCTAAGTTAGCACTTACTATAAGTGAAGAACATGTATGGATAGAAGATGGGCCAGTGGGTATTTACAGACTTGTAATTCACGATAAACAATGTATTGGTTGATTCTTTATGCAATATAAAAATGATCTTTTCTGTTTCAAAAAAAAGTTTGGTTCCGTTTGTTTCTCAAAGTCTTGATTTGTGTAAGAATTCTTTGGCTAAACCATTAAAAATTAATGCTAGTAATTAAGTACTTAGTTTTATTAATAAATATCCTTAACATCTACCCGTTATTCTCTTTGAATTTAAATCCAAGAAAAACTTTAGAGTCAAAAGATTAAAGCTCGGTTTGGATACACAAAACTATCTCATCTTATCATTACAAATTTTTCAAATTCTTATACAAAATATAATAAACAATTTATTTTTTTAAATTCTAAAATAAAAATAATATTTTATTTAATTTTTAACAAAATATCTCATTTTATCTTATTTGAACTGCGTGACTAAACAAGAACCAGAGACTTTTCTGATCGATACGGACACATTCCCTAGGTGAAGGGCAGACTACAGTGCCAATTGCTGTCCCTTACATCGTTTTTAATTTCTCCAGGCATGTAGATGGACGTAAACATTAATTTTATTCGGCCCAAACTGAAGTTCAACTCTACGGGCTAGACCGAGCTCAGTTTAATGGAAAAACAAATTGGGCTCAAGTTGAGCTTGGTTTAGCTTGCTATCCCGGGTCGGTTAAGTGGGTTTTGGGTCGGGTTGATTTCAGGTTAGCTAAGTCGATCGATTATACCAAAAAATCTAAAATTAGGTTGCGGTATAATATCTCATCAGTTTGTTTTTTAATCGTAACTAAAATACATTCACCTACACATAATATGAACTATTTTTTTTTTTTATTGTTTTCAAAAAATAAATTGGGCTATTTGCCATTAGATTCCAGTGGTTGATGCCGCGACAGGTGTCCCATTTTGGCCAACTCTAACGACCTCCTGGAATAGTAATCGAAATAGTGGCTAAAAGTTATCTTAAAATTACTGACTTTAGACTTTTAAAGAGTTCAGGGTTTATATTATAGTGTTTTAGGATTTTTTTTTAATTAATTTGGTCTGATTTAATCATTGTAAAATTAATAGAATCATGACCTGGTAGCGTATGATTGAAAGGTGTACAAGCTGCCACTTTCACGCCACATCCCGATCAAAGACGCACCCCTATTTTATATCCATACAAATGACTAATGTTACTTATTATTTTAATTTTTATCATTTTTTCATCATTTTATACTGTGTTATTAGATGATTGAAAATTATTTATTATTTTTCACTTATAAATCTATCATCTAATACCACATCATAAGATGATAAGAAAATGATAAGAATTAAAATGATAAATAGATTTTTTCCTATACAAATATATGTATGCATAAATTAAGAAAATGTATAGACTATAGCTACCTTCATCTCATTTAGATTTTATTGAAGAAATTTATGGACTTAACTCATCTTATAAAATCGGTTCTACAATAGAAGATTGCTCATTCCTTATAAATATGTCCAAGACCTTATCCACAGACAATGTGAGATTATTCCTCATCACCCTCCCTCACGTGCAAACCAATATTTTTTCTGATCCTTATCATTGGATAAGTAGTGTGGGTCTACATTTGTTCTGTGGCAGACTCTGATATCATAAAAAAATTTATGGATCTAACTCATTTTATAAAACTAGTTTTACAAGCTAATATGATTGTTCATTTCTTATAAACATACTCAAGACCTTGTCCAAGGATAATGTGTGATTATTCTTTAGCATTATTGTATTACCGTGATATTATCCATCAATCTTTAAATATGTTATTTAAAAAATAAAAAAGTTAACATAATAGTTGATGGAGAATGTTACATCAATTAGTAGTACGAATATATATAAATATATTAATAAAATGCCCAAAATTTAATTTAACCAGCATCAAATTAGAGCTACAAGGTGGATATAATTTAAGATAATGATCAAATATATAAGCTGCTAGTCTGCATGCATTAGGCAGATATTGCCATATATAATGCCTGAGTTACATATTTCTTGCAAAAACAGATCTGTACCTTATAATATTTAACAATCACCACTCACAGACAGGTACTAATTTATAAGAGGAGATAGCGCCTCTTATTTATTTGTTCAACTCGAGCTCATTAAGTATAACATAATAACTTTTATATATGGCATTAGCTGCAGCCATCGTCATGCTGCTTCTGCCTTTTAGAGCTCCAGCACTAGGTCTACAATCCAAATAAACAAAACATTGACAGCACAAGTGTCAGATCTAACAACCATATTCCTAGCTAGCTAGTTGGACCTCTCTTAGCCCTTGTTTGGATAGATGAGATGATCTTGAATAATAGTAAAATAGTATGTAAATAGTAATAAAATAATTTTTAAATATTTTTATAATATAATTTTTTCTTTAAAATTTGAAACAATTTAAGTATTTTTTATATTTTGTTTGAAAATTTAAAAAAAATTATAATAATTAAGTAATGGTTATATGAAAAAGTTAAAAATTAAAAATTAAAAAATATTTATATTTGTGATGTTTGAATATTGAAATAAAAGAGATATTTTATATATACTGAAATCATTCTGTATTCTAGTGCAGTCGTTGAGCCAATACTTAACATATTCTAGTCCAAAAAAATCGTACATTTATCAATATTTCTTTTACAACTCTTTACGCAAATTTATTTTAAATGAGAGATATTTTTATAAAATAATTTTTTTATAAGTAATCCCGTTTTATAAAAATATTCTTAATTTAAAACATGATTATATAAAAAATTATAAAAATAATTGCACGTGACTCGTTACTCATTAGTCAATCTGGTTCAAAATTACGAAAAATTAATGGGTTATCGATCGATCACATTAATGTTACGTACGTGGTATGTTTTAAGAAGCTATTATTTAAGTGGTTATTGAAGAGCAAAAGGTTTTACATGCAGGATTGCAGACACTCGTATAAACATAAATCAGGTGGTTTTTTATTTTTATTTTTTATAATAGCACAAATTTATGAAGGAAAAAAAAATGGAGTATTTCTCAATACTTACAATCAGCATCCGTTTTGATCCAGTGCTCCCTGTTCCCATTTGAATCGCTGCTGTTGAGTACTATGAACTGCGGCAGGTTAGATTGGCTCTTGTAGCGGCGTATGCTGTTCTTTGAAAGGGATGTTTTAGGATACAACATTATTTCTTCTTCTGGGAGCACCTGATCTCCAGTACTGTCACGGTCCCCGTTACGCATTACTTTCTTCCTGGTCTCATTCTTTTGGGTCTTAGTAAGCTTTTGGATTGCTGTTGAGTTTTCGGGGTGAACTTTCCTGTGGAACATTTGGAGGATCTACAACCCACATGTTATGTTGAATAACAAAGAGCAGGAAGAAAGAGAGCAGAAAAATAGAGAAGATAGATTTGTTTATTTTTGTAAAAAAATGAGTTGAGATTAAAATTAAAAGTTGAATATAATATTATTAGAATATATATAATTTTTAATATTATTTTTATTTTAAAATTAAAAAAATTGAATTATTTATTTTATTTTATGTAGAAAATTAAAAAATTTTAATTAATAAATAAGTTAAGAGGAACTGTGAAAACAAACAAGAGGCAAGCATGGTTGGGTCAATCTCTTTCATATAATACAAGATGAACAAAAAGTAAATAGCATAAGCATCATGGGCACCAGAAATCTTTCAACATTCACTTCGATATATATAAGGATAATTCTTTTTTATATACTTTTCAACTGCTTAGTAAATGTACCTTATGCAGTTTTTTCTCTGCTGAAGCAGAATCAAGAGGCCCACCAGCAGCTGCTCTAGAGCTCCGAGAAGAAGCATGATGCATTTTTTTCTTCAGCAGTTTTTTCATCAGGTGCATGGCAGATTTAGCTGCTTCCTTTTCTGTTTGCCTATCCTCCCTGTCGCACTTTGTTCCAGGATTCTCCTCCGCTGTTTTACTCATCTGAAACAGCTCACCCAGAGATGTTCTATGTTCCTTCTTTGCCACCGACGTTGTTGTTGTTGTTGCTGCTGTTTCTGACAATTCAATTGCTGACCCAAACAGATATCCTTGGAGTGGGCAGACTGTTGTTCCATTCCCATTTGTCTCTGGGCCTTCCATTTGCTTGCCACCAAGTGTTATGCTGCTACCATGACTACTTCTTCCAGCGCTGACATGGCTACTTCTCCCAGATGAATAAGTGCAGCCATCGTCCTTAACTTCAGCTCCCAACACCTTTTCCAACTCATCGTTGATGAGCTTCAGGTCGTTCTCTGTCACTTCTGTTTCGTTTTCAGTTATATTTTCAATAGAGATTGAAAATTTTGGTGTGGACAGTTCATTCATGACTTGGTCTGTACCAAGGGTACCAATAGCAAGAAAGCCATGGAAGAGCTCAGATATTGCTGCAGATGATTCTTCTTCGTATTCTAATTCTTCTTCTTCTACTCTTGCTTCCTCTTTACCAGTGAAAGATCTCCGAAGGTAGTGATCTTTTGGGGGTTGTTTGAAGATTTTGGTGCCATAGTTTGGCTTCTGGTGGCATTGAGGATCGTCGAGCGACGTCTGCCCTGAAAGACAACCATAAGAAGGCACTGACAAAAAATTTAGAAGAACTACTGTTTCATATTGCCGGAGTGTCACATGTATATATGTTTGGTTCAAATCATGATTTTAAAACATTTTTTCTTATAAGGTTTCTTAGAGTTTTTGCGATTAACTGTGTAAAACAAAGAGCTAAATGAGCAGGAACACTAAAGATCCCTTAACCCTTTACTGAAATGTACTTACAACCTTGTTGGCCATCATTTAGCTTATTTAATTACACGAAGATGCTAGCCCAAAAATGAGTGGCAGAGATCTTACCAATGGCAAAATCCTTTTGCGGATCGCCGCTGTTTTGGCGGAACTTACGATGCATCCAACCTAGTAACTGAAAGAAAACATGCAAATTTAAGATCATCAACAACTTGTTTAGTATATTGAAATTTGAAGCAGACAGTCATGTTCTCGTAAGGATTATTAATACAAGAGAGTAGACTCTTACCTTCATCTTTCCGGATAATTTTTCAGAAAACTTGAGGTTTGATTACTTTAGTTTTGAGAGGATGAGGATCAAGCGCATTAGCTTCTTTACATATATAGATAGATAGCTGTATGCTTGTTAATGAATAATTATAAGATCACGTCAAACAAGTCATGGAAAAGGGTGGTTAGACAGAAACACATAGATGGTTACAAATTCATGTCGGTTATGCTTTGTCAACAAAAAGTAAATTAATCAAGTGGCCAAATGGAGATAGGGTCCTGACCCCTCCCTCCTCCAAGCTGGTGATTCTGTATATATAAGCATTAATGCACATATGTTCATTTGCGAGTTTAATTGTAAATATAATATTATTTCTTCTTCTTCCTTTCCCTTTTCATCATGATTCGTTTTTCATAACGACTCTTCATATTCTCTGGTTATATATAAATATATATATATATAATTCAAGTTGCAGCAGGCACATTAAGTTGTCTTGAAGTGCCTAGGTCAGGATCTCCGTTGGTACTGTTCGTAACCAGGATTTCTGCTATTTAACATGTTTGTGGTTCATGTGCACATGCACTTTTGTATGGGGGAAATGATGATGATCATCATCATCATCTTGGTCTTTGAATAGTGGGGAGTCATGTAAAGAATATTTTCTCGGAGTCGGACCCATATCAAGTCAAACATAATAGGCCAATGAAACAGATCTTTTCTCCTTTGGGATTTAGAAGCTTGCGTGCAGTACTGTGCTTTCCAGTAGGTCCAATACTGATGTACTTTTGACTGAGAGGACCCGATTTGATTAAGCACAGCTTTGGCGAAGGTCTAAATATTTGTAAAAGTTTATTACATATGTGTTGAATTTGTACGTGTTTCCGTTTGCAATTGCCATCTTCTTGAGATCTTGCAGAAGCTAGCAAATGGGTGCTTTCTGATCCTGACCAACTCTCTGGAATATCAGGCTTCTATCTAGTATTATTCTTACGTGTCTAAGTTCTAGCATTATCTTTGAGCTATTTATTATTTCGGATTGATTCTTTAATTTATGAAAAATTTTCAATATTCTAGCTAGGTATATATCCTGTCCTCAATCTTAATTCCCTTCATTTATAAGAAAGAGAATTGCTGATGTAACAGACATGATGATATATAAATCGTTATGATATATACTGAAACGACACTTCAAGTCATGGAAAAGAAAATCAAAACGCTTAGAAATTCATGACACTCGGACTTGGAAATCATAATATATATCTTAGATGCAATCTATTAATATTTTTTAAATAGTATAGATTTGAGTTGCTATAATCAGATTGGCTCATCATGAAATCAATATATACTTCATTTAATTACATGTCAACATGTAAGAATTATATAAAAGATCTACATGAAGCTGATTAACGGTCATTGTTTTCATAATATAATATTTATTAATCCTTCTAAAAAGAATAATATTGAATAAAATTTGTACATGTTGATCTTGAAATTGTATCTAGCACTGCCGATATTTACAAAATAGAAAGATGTATGACACAAGTACTACTTCTTGGGTACGTACTTTGGTGATGTGGACTCATGTCTAAGTTATGAGGTGTGTGATCGTCTTTTGTTAGCATTTTATGTTCAGTATTTCCAGCAGCCATCGTTACCATTAGAGCAGGTGTTGTTTTCTCTCCGGAAAAGTCCATTTGGAACAGGGCTCTTGGCTTTGAAAATAGTATGCGTTAACGTCGTGTTTTGCACGTCTTTAGGTCGGATTCTAACAACTCGGGTCTTCAGGTTTTGACTTGCAGCACACTTAAGCAAACATAAAGAATGGGTGGCCTTGGTGATGGTCAGGGAGTCTCTAATGCCAAAGTCAGTATATTTTTTTAGTAGTTTGTGCATAAACTTAGAGGGATCAGAGAGAGTTCTTCGTAACTGGGGATCGATTTTTATACTAAGTTTCGGGTGGGGTCAGCATGTCCCTGACTTTGAGGAACCTATGCCCTTTCCATTGTTCATTTATAAGAAACCTTTAATGCTGCGTGGCTGGGGCGGCGTCATTAATGTACCGTGGAGTTCGGGTAGTGGTGTCATTAAGGCATCGTGACTTCCTAACTCACTTTATCCTGTGGGTGTTCCCTATTAAGTCTCTACATGCCTGCTATCAGGAGATCGATGATTCACCATATTTTTCGTTTACCTGCCTGTGCAGACTCTAGAGGGTAGGGTGTCATCAGGAAGGTGTCATGGCAGCGAGTCTCATTTGCCCCTACCGTCCGCTTTCTCTATGCGTGGATTGTTTCGGGGATGGGTTTTGCTCGTAGGTTGAATACTTTGCAGAGGCCCACTAACTCATTTGGACGAGGGTTGTTGGCTTCAATTGGGCTTGGCCGGGTTTCCTGACTTACTTTCTCCAATAGTCTCTCTTGGGCTTACTTTAAGGGCTGCTAAGACAATAGAAGAATAATGTACTCAAGGTGCTTGACAGAATGTGTAAGAGAAAGGAAATTCTTTTGTATATCTATTCTCATCGATTCATTCTCACAGAATACAAGCAGACAACTCAAATATATATATATATATATATATATATATATATATTATATACACTTTCTCAACAGAGGAAATCCATACATCTACCACTCTTGTGGTTACACATCAACAAGGTTGTTTTGGCTTGAATATTCTGTAGGATGTCAGCGGTCCTGGTCTTTTGGCAGAGTCCGTTGGTAGTGGAGCAGGTAGAGGATTCTTCTCAGTGTGCAGCTGGAAGCGTTGAAGCAGGGAGAGAATTCTACAGGTGTGCAGCTGGAGGTGTCGCCTTAGTACGCACAACTTCTTCACATTTTGCCTCAATAGCCCTTTGATCCAGTGGGCACCAATGCAATGGTGAGACTGGATCGTAGAAAATTAAAGCGTGCAGTAGACAGGAGTTTAGTGAAAATATCTGCAAGCTGGTCTTTACTAGAAACAAAGGCAACTTTGAGTGCTTTAGCAGCCGCACGGTCACGTACGAAATAGTAGTCAAGCTTAATGCGCTTGATACGAGAGTGTAAAACAGGATTAAGGGAGAGATAGGTGGCACCAAGGTTATCACACCAAAGAGTGGGTGGTTCAAAAAGAAAGATTCCAAGTTCACTTAACAATGATTGCAACCAAATAAGTTCACATGTGGTATTTGTATAAGCTTTATATTCGACTTTTGTGGATGATTGGGCAATAGTGGGTTGTTTCTTAGAGCCCCAAAAGATTAGGTGAGAACCAAAATAGACACAAAAGCCACCAATGAATCTACGGTCATCAGGGCAACCAGCCCAGTTAGCATCGAAATAGGTAGACAATGAAATAGAGGAAGTGGCAAAAAATTTAAGACCAAAATTATTTGTGAGGAACAAATATTTGAGAATGCATTTGACTACTTGCCAATGTAAAATTTTAAGACAGTGCATATACTGACACACTTTGTTAACTACAAAAGAAATGTCTAGACGTGTGAAAGCCAAATATTAAAGAGTCCTAAAAATACTACAGTAAAGTTGGGGATATTCAAATGATGAGCCATCAATAGCAGTTAACTTGCCTAAGTTGGACAAGGGAGTGGACACAGGCTTAGAATTATGCATATTTGTTCGGTTAAGTAAGTCTGAAATATATTTGGACTGTGACATAAAAAGGGAATCAACAGTGCGTGTAATCTCTAGGCCTAGAAAGCAATGCAATGGACCTAAGTCCTTTATTGGAAAGGAAACATGTAAGGCAGCTATAAATTCAGAAACAAAACTAGAGTTAGAACCAGTGACAATAATGTTATCAACATAAACTAAGACAAAAATAGAATGATTAGACTGACAGTAGATAAACAATGAAAAATCTAATTTAGATGCATGAAATCCTAAAGATAACAAGCGATTACTCAACTTAGCAAATCAAGCCCTAGGGGCTTGTTTAAGACCATACAAGGATTTTCTTAACTTACAAACAGGTCGAGGATAATTAGGATTGGCAAACCTAAGGGGTTGTTGCATGAACACAGCTTCTTCCAAATCACCATGCAGAAACGCATTCTAGACATCCAACTGGTGCAACGGCCAATGAGAGGAGACAACAATGGAAATAATCAAACGAATTGTAACGGGTTTAACAATTGGATTGTAAGTTCCGGTGACGGCTAAACCTGTCTGCTAATGAAATCCATTGGCCACAAGTCTAGCCTTACAACGTTCGAGGGATCCATAAGCGTGTCATTTAGTCTTCAACACCCACATTGAGCTGAGTACATTGTAGGTGGGAGATGGGGGGACCAAGTCCTAGGTGCAGTTATCAAGCAATGCTTGAAACTCAGTAGCCATGGCTAGACGCCATTTAGTGTATTTTGAGGCCTCAATGAAAGATGTTGGCTCTTCAGGTATGGGGGAAGAGGTAGAGACCGAAAGGTTAAGGGATGGTTCGAAGTAGAGGACGTTGAATGTGATTTCGAGACCTAGTGATGATGGGGTGGCGCGAGAGAGGAGGAGGAGGAGAAGTCAAGACTGGTTCATGCGAAGAAGGAGACTGGAAAACCCTAGATTCATGCGAGGAACGAGACATCTGAGAGATGACAACGTCGTGTTGGGAAAGTGTATCACGTATGGGGACGATGTCATGTTGGTTAAGGGAGCTGTTGCTGGATTGGGTTGAAAAGAATGGGTTGGGTCTGAATGGGCTATAGGAGATAAGGGAGTATGTGTGTTAGTTTGTGAGGTGGGTGGGCCAAGAATTGAGTCTTGTTGTGAGGTGAAAACAGACGAAATGGACAAGGCAGTATGCACGAGAAACTCAGGCTGAGATTGTTGTAACACATAAAATGGAAAGTAAGTTTCATGAAATTGGACATCTTAAGAGGTATAAATTTGACCTGTTGGAATATGAAGACAAAGATAACCTTTGTGATCCAAGCTATAGCCCGTGAACACGCATGGTTTGGACCAGAATTCCAACTTGTGCTGATTAAATGGCCTCAAGTTGGGCCAACACAAGCACCCAAAAGTTTGTAAAAAATTGTAGTCGGGAGGTGCATGAAAGCGGGTTTGAAAATGAGAGTTATTTTGTAAAATTGATGTTGGCATTCAGTTGATTAAAAAAAACCATCGTTTGAAAGGCTTCGGCCCAATATTGATATGGAACTGAAGCATGAGCTAGAAGAGATAAGCCCATTTCGACAATATGCCAATGCCTTCTTTCAATTGTACCATTTTGGGGGTGAGAATATGGACAAGTGATATGATGGTTAATTCCAAGAGATTGAAAAATTTTGTAGAGAGGTCAGAATTCCCCACCCCAATCCGATTGAACCAAAACAACTTTTGATGAGAAGAAATTGGTAACAATTTGCAAAAAGACCAACATTATAGTTGAAACATTGGATTTAGATTAAAGCGAAAAAAGCTATATATACTTAGAAAAGTCATCCACTATTGAAAGATAAAACCTACATCCATTGGAGGACGGCACATGAGCCGATCCCCATACATAAAGAAAAAGTAAAGAAAATGGTGTACTAGACCTAGAGGGGGTTCCCCATAGAACATGTGCTTTTACTTGTGGACAAGATAAACAAGGAGACATTTTTGTAGAGGAACTAACAGGAAGTTTAAACCTATTTATAACAAAGGAGGTAATCTGGGGTGGCGGGTGTCCAAGCCGTGTGTGCCAAGTTGATGTGGAGGTCCGTGTACCAAAGAAAGCTTGAGGTGAGGCAACGGATTCATGGGAAGAGATGGTGACCGAGTCATCAGTTGGTAGTTCATAGAGATCTTTCCTAACGTGGCCCTGAAGAAGAGCTACTCAGGTGTGTAAATCCTTCACAAAAAAATAATTAGAGTGAAACTCAAAGAAAACTGAATTGCTTAAACAAAACTGACGAACGAAAAGAAGATTTCTAGTAATTAAAGGAACGTAAAGTAATTGAAAAAGAAGAAATTTACCAGTGTTGGAGTGAAGATGAGCAATGCCAATGTTTTGAATGGGAAGTGCCAAACCATCACCAATGCTGACTTGGTTGGAACCTTGATAAGACATAGAATTCAAGTTGAGGTTAGAAAAATCTAAGGTGGAGTGATTAGTTGCAGCTGTGTCGGGAAACCAAATATTGGAAGGAGGTGTAGCGTTTGGCAAGACTGTATAATGAGTTGTGAAGGATGGGGTTGGTGAAGCTTGATATGTGTGGTTGAATCAGTGGTGGCAAACTAGAGCCGTTTGGCCTGGTTTATGGCATACTTGGCACAAGGAACGTGTATCGAGCCTACTAGAAAATGGGTTAAAACCTCCCCTATGGCCACCACGGCCTCGACGACCCCTAGAGAAAGACCTCCTGCCTCTGTTGGATGAAGAGTTTGTATGACCAAATAAAGGGCGTGTTGTGGTCATATGAAGTACCTGAAAGGAGATTGTTAATTTGATGAACAATCCTAAATTCATGGTTTAACAGGTAACTATAAGCTTGAGGGGTTGAAAGTGTATCAGGCCGAGTGGTGAGAGATGTCACAATCGACTTATAGTCAGATTCAAGACCAGGTAATAGGTAATAATGAACTCAGAAGATGAAAGAGGGTGGCCAGCAGCCCCAAGGGTTGCTGCCAACAATGTAGCCTTGTTGAAATATTCAGAAATGGTAGAAGATCCTTTCTTAAGTGTGGCTAGTTGATATTGAGTCTGCATGATGTTGGCAGATGATTGAGCTGCAAATAAGCTTTCCAATGTGGCCCAAACCTCGTGTGAGGTTGTACAAGAGAGAACATGAGCAAGCATAGAATCGGATAAGGAAGCATTAAGAGTAGAAATGATGAGTTGGTCCTGTAGGAGCCATTTCAAGTGGTCTAGGTTTGGAATACCACCTATTGTTGAAGGGGGAGAGGGAAGAGAGCCATCAACATAGCCAATGAGTTGATACCCTCTCAGAAATGGAACCACTTGAGCCTTCCATAGAAGGTAGTTATCAAGTGTGAGCTTGATGGTAACAAAGTGAGAAAATGAGGTGTTGATGGAAGAGTTTGGGACAAGTGGGATAGAGGCATGCGAAACATTTGAGTTTGCTAGAAAGGCCATGATCTGATCGAGAAAAAAAAAAAAGGGAAAAGGGACGCTAGTCCTGTTGTGGCCCTGATGCTATGCTAAGACAATAGAAGAATAATGCACTCAAGGCGCTTGACAGAATGTGTAGGAGCAAGGAAATTCTTTTGTATATCTATTCTCATTGATTCATTCTCACAGAATACAAGCAGACAACTCAAATATATATACACTTTCTCAACAGAGGAAATCAATACATCTACCACTCTTGTGGTTACACATCAGCAATGTTGTTTTGGCTTGAATATTCTATAGGATGTCAGTAGTCCTCGTCCTATGGCAGAGTCCATTGGTAGTAGAGCAGGGCAAGGATTCTTCTCAGTGTCCTGCTGGAGGTGAGAATTCCGCAGGTGTGTAGCTGGAGGCGTCGCCTTAGTGCGCACAGCTTTTTCATGTTTTGCCTCAATAAGGGCTGATTGGGGGGGGGGGGAATTCCGTTACAATATGCATTGCCCCCACGAGCATATTTATTAATAAACATTGCCCCCACGAGCATATTTATTAATAAAAAGGTGAAGGTTAAAAGAGAAAAGGGTTCAGGCCTTAGAGACAAAGGAGACACTGCCATCCTTGATGAGAAGCAGAAACGTACTCGAACTCCCATGCAATTCTAGAAATCACATAAATAGACCACCGATCAAGTAGCATGATTGCGACAAAAAACTCCATTTTAGACACAACTCGGGAGAAAAATGGATGTGAACCTGGTCCTACCACAAGTTCAAACAAACAGAGTACACACATGCATTCACAAACCTAGGGTACGTAACAACTAATAATTAAAGGCTCATCATGTGAACCTGATCCTAACTCCTAAAAGTTCCACTAGCTCTATATTTTATTTAATTAGGTGATCTTTGGAATATTATGGATTCATGCATGCCCCATGTATCTTAGACATGATAGATATGGCCTGAAAATTAATAAGAAAACCCCAGTGGCCGGGATGAGATGATCTCCAGATCAGGCATTAACCAATCTCCCATTGGATATCTAAATGCTTCTTAATAATTAATTTGTAGTACTTTCCAAGAGAATTTTGACAGAAAATGAGAAGAAATTAATAAAGCTCAAGACTGTTCACATGATGATAATCAGCTGGCCTGTGATCATCACTAATTAATTAGGGTTATTTTTCATTTGATGATATTAATTCATTTCTTACGGTTTTAATACACAAAAGGTTTTGTTCACTGATCATGAGGATCAATGAATAACAATGGTCGGATCGAATTAGAAGATATAATCTGGTTATTGAATCTGGAATATTTAAACCTTTCTCTTCCAGCTTCATTCTAAATATTACTGTTCCATTGTTACGTGATGCATGCCAAAATGCTTAAAAGAAATTAGGACGGAATTCAACACTAATAATAGTGCCATCGATGCATGATAAGATTGGAATGCTCCCAATGCATGTAATTTGAGAAGTACGTACGTTCCATCATTAACGCGCGTGATTGATTAATTTGTAGATCGTATACTCTTCTGGATATAATATCATCATGATAAGGTTTAGCAAAATAGCTGGAGGTTGATTGGGACGCATGCATACCATCGAGTTCTTTATGCATAATCATATATATATATTCTGATCAATAACCCGACAGCTAGCTAGTCATGCTTTACAGTTTAGATCAGTACGAAATAAGAAAAGTCTCGATCATGATCAAGTTTTGAATATATTGATGCATGTCCAAGTATGCCAACAATTAGTTCGTGATCTTGTCCGCCGATCGACGACGTCACGTCCACTCTTTAACACCTTTTCTCATGCTTAGGTCAATAGATCAAATTAACTCGTGAAAAGTACTTTATATCTAAGACAAATATATAGTATGCACACTGTAGGTAGATCAGTCCAAGAAAAACCAAACCCGGTTAATTTTAATATCATGTAATTAAACATCTAATTCCTGGTTGAAATAAAAATAATTTACCCCTCATTGCATGTTCCCTAACTTCTTTTTTTTTTTTTTAATAGAAAAATAAACTTCATTTCATCCATGAAGAAAGTTATAGATGTGACTAGTCAATATAGAGACAAACTCTGAATACAAGCCAACTACACATCTGTTGTATGCTTCTCTGCATACAAATTTATTTGTTACGGATATTGTCTTAACTTCTAAAAACTCTACAAACAAAACTAGCTTGTCTGAAAGTATCATTTTTTGTAAAAAATAGAGAAAATCATCTCCTACCTCCAAATAAGGAAAGGGTATCTCATCCCCATTCTCCAAAGGATGAGAGGGAAACACCACCCCGTCCTCCAAAAGAGGAAGGGGATCTTTTGCTATGGACAAACGTCCAGAATGTTTCCTAACTAATTCTTGATAGTAATGGAACTTAATTAACACTTGGGCTAAAATATAGAACTTACCTGTTGTTAACGGTCTAATAGTTAGGATATAACTTTCCTTTTTAAATATGATATCTATGTTAGTCCACTTATGGGCACGAATCTGACGCTAGCTTAGCTTTTCCTTTTTTGACAACTCCATTTACTTAACACTATTTCTCAGGTGATATTCAAATATTAAATCCAGCTAGCCTAGCTATGTGTTGTGTCGTCTTCCTCATGATGAACTCGTGACATGGTGCTGTCCCTTTTAAGCAATAATTGTCAGACAGTTAATCATTATTCTTAATCCTAAGACCCATCATTGATCACATCTCATTATAAGTTTGTCATTGAATACTACTTTAATTAAACCCCGTAACTTTTGATAAATCTGAAAGGAATTAAAACAAAGACTACATGTTTTCTTGCCCAGCAATCTCTGACAAAGCTGTTTTACCGCAATGCATGGTTAGAACTGATCAAACTAATACATGAGAAATAGGCCAGCCGGTTGAGTTCAGCCGTTCAGGTGGAAGTACTTCTATAATTACCACGGTCGGTCATACTATAGACAACAGCAGTCAGATCTGCAAATGCTCTGGAAATCATATGTACACTTGACAATAATTTGACACTCAAAAGAAATATCAGATAAAAAACAAAAACGCTACACCTCCAGTCTGACAACGAGCACACCATTTGTTTGCCCGTCGTTGCCTTCCATGCAAACAATAATGATCGTGCTAAACGCGTGGGGTCCAAGTGAATGCCTGTGCCATTCTTTCAGGGAAAGCAAACATTAAGCTAAAATACGAAGTTAAGTGACAGTTTCCTGCCACAAACATGCATGAGAGGCGCCGAGTCTCCAGGAGACACAAAGCTAGAGTTCATATATACGTTGCATGTTCTTCTCAACTCAACCCTTTTATATATATAATATATGTGTGTGTGTGTGGAGAGTCGAGATGTTGTTTTCTGCACAAAATATAATATGGTGCTGTTTGTATAAATGCCGTAGCCATAGCTGATCTGAATGAATTAGTTTAATATATGGCCGATATATTCTCGACTCTGTCTAGGTTGGTTGGAGGGAGAAGAATCCAAGTTTTCGTTCAGAGCCATAGGGAGCAGTAGGAGCTTTGACACCACACGATTGTATGGTCATGAAAGCAGTCACGTGCACATTAGACAAACCCTGACCAGACTGGTGGTTGCCGATTCTATCTCTGCAATTCTTTTTTTTAGAAAACTGAAGGCCGAGCTGGTCGAGAGGGATTGAAATATTAAGCTCACTCTCATGACAATAAAAATATGGATTCATTTGTATCTTAATGAATCATTGTGATTTTTTTATGATAAAGGGAAAAAAACATCTAAAAATGAATATTTGACACGTTACATGGATGCCGCATATATTAAAAATATATATATATAATCGTCTAAAAATCTAGAACTTAGAAAAAAAAATGAAATAAAACCATAAAGTTAAAATTGAAAAAAAAAAAAAATCAGGACAATGCTACCAGGCTCCTTAATTTATACGACTCACTTTACTCCCTTAATTTGACAGCATAATGTAGTGCCATGTAGCTTGTTAAAAAGTTTAAAACACAAACATAAAAAGGTAGAGAAAATTAAGGAGTATTATAGTACAACGTCAAAGAGACAAAGTGAGTGGTATAAATTAAGGGCATAATAACATTTTCCATCTAATAAATCATAAACTAACTGAGAAACCAAACCAAGTAATAATAACAAAACTTTCTTATTTCATATAAATACAACATAAAAAAGAAAAATTAAAAAGAAAAATGAACAAAAGGAAGTGCAGCAAGCCACCCTTGGCAGGCGGGAAAGGAGGGTAGGATTGGACCGCCTTACAACTACGAGTGGCCCACATAGCCTGGCCACCCGCCACCTTTGGGCAGCCCAAATGGCGTCGTCCAATGGGTGGCTGTGGAGGTCCAATTAATCACTAGGAGAGAGAGAAACAGAGTGTCTCCTTTCAATTTCAACTTTCTTGTTATATAATTTAATGATTAATTATCAGCGATTCCACCAAAGGAATGAAAAATAGTTTCTGAACCTATTTGTCCCATCTTTAATCTAATCAACACCATCAATATATATATAGATATATATAGTACCAATACCATGCGTATCACAAACGTATTTTTTTCGATTTTAATCTTCCCAATTGCACTTAATACTAGATACAGTCATAGGTAATATAAGCACCACGTATTCTTTTTGAAAAATAATAGTCTATCATTAAAAAATTAAACTTTTCATGTGGATTCTATATTTTTTTACTTTTTTCTAAAAGAATGTATAACATTTGCGCACTTCATAACTGTAAATATCATTTTATATTTTTTTTTCAAGTTAATGTGTCGTTAATGTCTATTATCTGCACGACATAGCACACCCTTCAACTTGGAATTGGTTTTTAAGCCCAAGTTACATCTGGCCCAAACCACAGGTCAAGCCTAAGCCTTCGTACATCTGAAAAGGCCCATTCTCTAGTACAGACCTCATTTTTCACTATTTTTTTTTTCTTTTTGTTATTTATCACTTGTAAAGAATGGTAAAACATAATAAATACCAGATGATAAATTCAGAAGGTATTTCCAAAGCCGGAACAAGAAAAGATACCGATTCATATTGTATCTAGGGGTGGCAATATGTGATACGACCCGTTAACCCAACACGAACACGATACGATAAAAGTGGATTAGGGTTTAGCCTTAGCGGGTTCGGGTCAAAACGGGTTGATAACAGGTCAACCCGTTATAACCCGTTAAGAAAGTTGAAGTTACAATTATACCCTTATATCTAAAAATAAAATTGTTGAAATTTTAATTTCGATATTTTTCTTCTTTAGAATTGTAATTTTAGACTTGTGATTAGTTTTATATTTTTTTATAGATATTGTGATTTTAATATTTACATAAAATTATGCTAAACTTAAGTAGGTCAAACGGGTTAATTTTGGATTTGTTCAAACCATTTACATAAACGGGTCAAAACGGGTTGACACGACATGACCCGTTATGTTAACGGGTTGGGTTAGGATTTGAGATTTTGACACGATAAACTTGACGGGTTAGGTTAGGGTTGACCTATATGATATAATATATATGTCTTGACACGACACGAACACGACTCGTTAACACGATTTGACACTCCTAATTGTATCACTGTCTTAATTCATTTTTTAATCCAACAGAAGATCAAAGCCATTTTCTTGTCAAAGTGTTCATCTGTTTCATGGCACCCTCCCTCTGCCAGACTCTAAACTCCATCGATCCATGAGATTTTCCATATAAAAATGATGGAGTCTCGATGCAAATTGCAATGTTTATGGAACAAAAAGATGTTGGTCAGGATCATACTTTTTTTTCTTTTTTTTTTATTTGCTTTGATAAAAGTGACAGCAATGGTGACGAAATTACACGACAGATCCCAATTAAAATTCAGAAGATTCTCTCCTCCAGAGTTCAGAAGAAATATCAGTAGGAGGTTCATGGGTCATGCTGACCCACTCGACTGCAATGCTTTTCATTGATGGCCTAAGCTAGTTTTTGTCTCTCACAGTACCGCAAAACAAATTAGATCCAGACAATTTTAGAACCCCAGCTAATTAATTCTTTTGAGTTTGTTTGTCTGTTTTACCACTCCCTCAAACATATGGAGTCATGGATATTAAGGCTTTAAACTTCACAGCAAGTTTCCCACATCCCAAACAAGAATGCAATATATGTATTTTCTGAGTTTATGCTTGTAATTATAAGCATGCAATATATGGTAATATATAAGATTAAAGGAAACTTAAACAAAACTTCACACCATATTACTGTATGTATCTGGAGTTACTCAAAAGGTAAATTTATAACTGGTTCGTGTTTTTATACATGAGATTTTCTATGATGGAAAGAAAGCATGCACTTGGAAAGGACTTTTGGTCAATGGCAGGTAGAAATTTTGAAAAATATCAAATTCCTTAGAGGATTCAAGATGTAGAGGTTAATTTCAATCGACTTAGAGCAGTGGCAGCGGTCTCGCTAAAATGAATGGATCTTCAAAATTTGAAGAGGTTTGGGGTTAAAATACTGGCATTGGATTCGGTAAATCAAAAAGTTTTAACTTTTAGCTACAGTATATCTACTTTCATCTTCAAATATGAAGATCAACTGTTCAAAGTCTATCCTATTATTTTATTACAAAATCCTTCGTCCAACCGCCTTTCTCCTTTTCGCCCGTGATTCAGTTTCTTCTCCCAGACCCTTTCTTTTCTTCTCCCTTTTTTCCCTCCCAACAGCCGAATCCGTTTTAACATTTTTCCTTTTTCTTTTAATCTCATTCCTTTCCTTCCCTATTTCTATCTCCCATCTCTTCTCGACTTGGAGTGTTGAACAAGTAGGCGAAACCCTATCTCCAGCCCAGTTCAAGTCCATTTTCGTCGAACATGACCCAAGACAGAGATGAAGGAGCTCCCAGCTCCCTATAATCCAGCGTCTTCCTCTCCTCCGTCAACTCTCCACTGTAAGATCATCCTTTACATTCCAATAAAGTTAATTATATGTATTTTGGGTCTAGATCTTCGTTCTTCTTGTTAAATTTCTAAATTGGTTAGTTGGGATTTGATTGTTAATACCCATTCTTTGCTCCTCTTTCTCGCTCTCTCAACGGCTTTAATTTGAAATTCTTGGACGCCCACTTCGTGTATCCTTTGATTCCTTTTATTTTAGTAATTAAACTAAACCGTACAATCAATACTTCCTAGCCAGCCACCCACCAAATCTTTGTCTCTGTGCGTGTGTGCTATCTGCAATGGGTCTTGGTTCGATCTGAGCTTCTAGGTAATTTGTCTCTCTTTCTCGTTCTTTAACATTTCCTTTTGCCCTTTTCGGAAAATTGTTTGGTTCGATTTCCTCTTATTTCCACTGCGTATCCCATTCTAGGATCCTCTTTTTAGAAATGTTTTAGATCTGTTATCAATTTGTTTTGACTTTGAATGTGTGCGTGCGTGACTTTGAATTTTGACTGTCCTCAATTTATTACTTGACATTGAGTAATACCTGGTCCCTATTTTATCGATCCCATGAATCAGTTTTCATAGTCTATGTTTCTTTTGTTCCAAGAATCATATAATTTTGTAGTTTACGTTGAGAGATTCGAAAAAATGGCCGATGGTGTTTGTTCTTCTTAGCTGACAGCATCTAATATTTTGATCACCTTCGATGTTTGGTTTTAATGGCATCGCCAATGATTTGTGTTCGACTTGGTGTTTATCTGTTTCTATTATTGTGCGGTTTCTGACGAATTGAGTTATTGTGTAGTCCGGGATTCTTGGCATTGCTAAGAATTACTACTCCGATAATTATATAACATCCATTAATCCCGGCATGGATGACATTCACTAGTCAATGTAGACACAAAATTTAGTTTTCCCTTCAGTGAAGGGTTTTGTTTTGTTGTTTCAGCAAAAAATAGATGACATTTGTATCTTGTTTCTTTGAACATCTCCTATTTTTAAAAAAGGAAATCTTTTAAGTTATGAGCTTTGAGCCTGATGGATAAAATTGTACTGGTTTAAGTAATTTTTTTGCAAAATTACTACTAGTTTGGGTTTGAAAATTAGTTTGCAAAATGTGTTATTTTGAATAATTAGGTTGAGGAAAAAAATTAATTGGGATACAATAATTTAAGTATCAAATTAAATTATTAATGTATAAATGGTTAATGTAATTATAAAATATGAAAAAAAATATTATTATATTATTATTTTGATGAATTTAATGGCTAATTCAATGTGGGATTATGGATAGGAAGGTTTTGAATTTTATAAAAAATATGTACTTTTCATCAAATTTTAAAGATGAATTTAATGAAACCAATACCAATACTCTTAAAACAGCAACACTCGGTTTTTAAGTCAGGTACTTGGGTAATTGAATATTGAAAAATGCTACTTCATATCAAAGTTACCGCTGTAATTTTTTATTTTTATTTTTTAACTTTTTTTATTTATGATTAAAAAAGTATTATTTAATAATATTGTACTTTTTTTTTTTAAATATTAAAAAATACGTGTATGAAAAAGCAAAATAATAATAATAATAATAATAATGCTATAACTAACGGTAGCTCGAGCGGAAGTGAGGCTGTAGAGCCACCCTTGAATATTTCCTAGTCAAGGACAGAAAAGGCTGGCCAAACTCGATCGCCTCGCCTCCATCACGATGTTCAAATCCTCAACTTTCTGATTAAAAGCCATTCTCTCTTCATCACAAAATAATTTTTTTAAACCGTACCAAGTAGCAACACCATAACTAAATTCAGTAGGCCCCAATAATCCAGAAATGAATGAAACCCCAGAGGACAATGTGTCATCACCCACGACCCCAGTACCCAGGTTGCATTACTATAAAGCACAGAAGTGGCAGGCCCAGCCCTCAGTATTTATCCTTTACAGACTAATAATATATTAACTCCTTTATTGCATCCAACAATCCAAATCATAGACTAGCTAAAGAAACATATTCAGATTATCAGATTAGGCAACAAAGTTAAATTGCATGAGATTATCAGATTCAGGAAGCTGAACCAACAATCAAATCTCTGTATTTGTACGGGAAAATTTTGGGTTTTCAGGAGATTTATTGGTTGCACAATGTCCTTTAAGAGAGGATATTGCACCCAGAAACATAGGGTACCGAACCCAGATCAGTGATCTTGGGAAGAACAATAAAAGACCGAATCCGAAGCAGTCCAGCCAAAAAACTGGAATCAAAAGAGAGAGCATAGAAAGTCGCATCCCATTGACATTGAGCAAAGGGGACCGATTGAATTAAAGAGCAATGTGGTATTATAACATCCCAGTTAAAAATATCTGAACTGGTTGGCCTACTTCAGAAATGATCTTCACCAACACAAAAGCTTAGAAGTTCTTAATTAAGCAAAACTTCATCATTACTACCTCCCCATCACCCCAGAAAAAGGAAAAATATTAACACTTTCCAGTCATACCGCCGAGAAAAATGACTCCCACCGACCAATATTTATGGCCCAGGCAATGCTAACCAACACAACGGGAAGAGAACCTAGAAATGTACCAAAATGTTTTTTAAAAAAAAAACAGTGAAAAAAAGAAAAAGGAAACAGGGATTTATTCAGACTTCACCGTATCCAAATTGGGATTTCGAGTTCGAAACAAAACCCACCATCAAAAATATATTTCCGTTCCCTTCTTAAATGTTTGCCTTTTGGAGGGCTCGAAAACTTGAACCAAAATAGAAATTAACCAAAAATTAATACAAGAGAGGAATTGAAAATTGTGACCTACGCATTCGGACTCCAAAAGCTCCACAAGCGAGAATTGAATATACACAGCACGTCCGGCAGTACCTTTCTGGCCAAACCCTTGTGGTTGTTGCTGTTGCCCGCAGCCCTCAATGCCGGTTCAGCCACCGTAGCCTCCTCGTCCTCGTACTTCTCTTCCATAACCTCTTCAACAGCCACCTCATACTCTATATTCTTGTCCTCACCATTCCCTTCGACAACCCCGTCGACCTTGTCGGTCCAGCTCACCGAGTCCACTTCCTTCTCCGGAGAAGTCACAGAAAAACCACAGCTTTCCTCAATCTCCTGTGGCGTCGGAGTCTCCGAAACATCGGCCGACTTTTCTGGTGAGCGGCGGTTTGACGGTTTCTCTCTGCGTTTACCTCTGCTGTTGACCTTCTTTGACTGCTCGCCGTGGGCCAAGTGGTCCTCGAAAGCCTCGATGGCCTGGTGGATGAGCTCGCGGTTGGGAGAGGAGTCCCATCTGAACCAGTAGCTAGTGTAGCAGTCGAAGCAGTCGCAGTCGAACATCGGCGGTCTGTGGGTGCTGTTACTGTTCTTGGTGTTGTAGCTTCTGCTTGGAGATTTCTTGGGGGTTTTTTTCTTGGAATCTTGGACGATTGGAGACAAAGTAGTGGGTTTCAAGGAGCGGGTAATCATATAGGCCAGGACTTCACGGTCCTCCAGGGAGAGCACAGAGGCTAGAGCAAGAATGGCCACCGGGAGGAGCTTCAACACAGCGGGAAAATCTCCATCAAAAGGGCAGGGAATCGCAGTCGACGTCGAAGAAGAAGAAGCAGGAGACGGGTATACTTTACCTTTCTTTATTTTCATCCTTGCTTTTTGCTTAGGACGAAAGTGTAGGGATGGGGGTTCGGAGTAAAAGAGATCAGGGAAATAAAGAGAGGGGGGCGTTGCAGTGATAGGGTTTTAATTTCACTTGAGAGACAAGCAGAAGGGGTACGTAGAGGTGACCGTTCGTTGCAGAGTACAGTTGCCCACAGTCTATTATTCTGTGCGCGTGTAGACACAGCGAGGAAGTAGTGTTGTAAACTTGCGGGTGAAATTAGGTCGCGTTTGTAAGTAAACATTCACTTTTATTAACAGCATTTTGATGTTATTTATATTTTTTTTTGTATTATTTATATATCATATGAGATTAACTCAATTTTTTTATTTTAAAAAACATCTTTCAAATATTGAAAGTAGAAAAAATGTTCTTGAAAATATTTTCGAAGAGTATTTCTTTTTACGTTTTAGAAAGAAAATAGGTATTGATTTGATAAAAATTAATTCAATTAGATTATGAAGAATATAATAAAAATAAGTATAGTGAATAGTATTTGGACAGTTATGCTTGGTAAGTGAGATAAGATGAGAATTTTTAAAAATTTTATAAATAGTATTAAGATAAAAGTTTAAAATATAGAGATTTGAAAAAATTGAATTATTTTTTATATTTTATATAAAAATTTAAAAAAATTGTAATGATGAGATGAGATAGAGATAGAGATGAGAAATCTCATCCGATATTTTCTTTTTAAAAATAGCTTTACTTTTGAAATTAAATAACAAGTGATTTTTGACGATTTAAAACCACCTGTATAGATGCGTGCCGATATTTTACACTTATAATTTATGCCAAGAAGTTTACTCTAGATGTCTCGTTTGTTTTCAGAAAATATTTCATCTCATCTCAATTTTATTATTATACTTTCTTAAATTTCAATATAAAATAAAATAAATAATTCAACTTTTTCAAATCTATATCATCTTATCTCATTTAATCATTATAATTTTTCTAAATTTCAATACAAAATAAAATAAACAATTCATTTTTTTAAATCTCAAAACATAAAAAATATTAAAAAATATATTCTAACAATACATTATTTAACTTTTTAATTTTTATCTCAACTCATTTTATCTCATTTAATTTTCGAAAACAAACAATGCATTACTCTTTTACTGACAAGTGGAGGTTTATGCTTTATTAGTTGGGTTTGGCGTTTATTTTGTAAGTTGGTTGCTTGCTATGTTTTGGTATTTATCTGCTGAGTATTTTTTAATAAAGTCTGAAGGTATCGTCCAGAACCAAAAAAAAAAAAAGTTTACTCTTTTACGATGGATTTTACTTTTTTGCAATGGAATTCAACAAATTTATATATTTTAAATTTTTATTTAGTATTATTATAAAAAAATTATTTAAAAAATAAATAAATATGGAGATAAATAAGAGAAGGATTAGATAGTGAGTTAAGATAAAAGTTAAAAGTTAAAAAAAATATTATTAGAATATTATTTTTTAATATTATTTTTGTTTTAGAATTTAAAAATATTGAATTTTTTATTATATTTTGTCTGAAATTTTAAAAAAATTATAATGATGAGATGAAATAAGTTAATATAATTTTAGTATCCAAACAACGCTTAAGAATCTCACGTCAGATTATTTTCATCCATTTTAGCTATAAATTATGTAAATTTGATCTTATGTTTGGGATTTGTGTTTCGGTGTTGACATGATTTAGATAATTTGAATTGATATGTAAATAGTAATATTTTGTAAGTCTAATTGAGATGTGATTGAATATATGAAATATATTAAGATATGTGTTTAAATATATGAAGCAAGTTTAAAATATATTTTAATTTTTTATGAGAAGTTAAAAAAATAGTAAAACCTCGTTTGGTTTAACAAATCGTCTTATCTTATTTTATCTCATCTAATTATTATAATTTTTTTAAATTCCAATACAAAAGATAATAAACAATTCAATTTTTTTAAAATCTCAAACTAAAAATTATATTTTAATAATATTTTATTTAATTTTTAATTTTTATTTCATGTCATTATTATTTATGTAATTAAATGAGATCTAAATCTTATCTATAATTAATTTGAGATAGTTTATGATTTTGTACTTGTAATCGCATCTAACGTGAGTGCTGTCTCAGCAAGTAAGTATTCGTTTGATTATTCAATTTAGATAAGATGTTTTGTTTTAAAGTTGAACAAAATATTATTATAATATTAATTTTTTAAAAAATTTAAAAATATTAAATTCTTTATTATATTTTATATAAATATTTTAAAAAATTATAATAATTATATAATTTAATTTTTTTATAACGCCCTAAAATTCTTTGTCAGCAATTTATTAGATTTTGAGTTTTTAAGGTGATTGCAAAATTGGCGAGGAACAGGGAAGCTGTTTGTGGGCGCGTGGCGGTATATAGCAACTCGGTTCAGGTGAGGAGGGGGCAAAGGTCTACTGCCCTATAATGTCCAGTGCTCTGCGCCTCTGCTCATCACACCTCTCTCTCTCTCTCTCTCTCTCTCTCTCTATCATCATGTACAACCTTTTGTATTTTGAATTTTCCTTTTTTGGGACAAGTGCACAACCCTGGAAAGTGATTGGGTTTAGGTATATTTCATGGGTCTGAAGGGCAATACAGACTTTTCGGGATCGAGATTGATAAGGACAACCGACCAAAGTAATAGAGAGAGCGGTGTGTTTTTTTGGGGAATCAACTTCAAGTCAAAAACAATACTATAAAATATAACACGAGCTGTCCACAAATGACCTTTAATTTAGGATTTCTGTAAAGAACCAAAGACTCGACGAAGATTGAGGATAACTAATGTCGCGAGAATTATGTGGACCAAAGTATTATTGTATTGGACAATAACGACAATGCAAAGACCTTGTGAAAGCTGCCATTCGTCTAAATTGAGAAAATCTATTTATAAATTTTATTTTTTTTATACTTTCAACTCAATTTTTTATATAGTTTGAAAATAATTAATATTTTAATTTTTTTAAAATTATAATAAATTTTATTATAAATGATGGGTTCATTCACAATTTATATATGACAAATCTCATTTATTGTGATGTGATCATTCACTATATTCTAAATTAATAATATTTTAATTATTATTTTAACTAATAGGTAGATAATCTAATATAAAAAATAGAATAGGCAAAAGGTAATATAATTGATAAGGTAATGTTCGTTCTTAAGGAATTATGTATTCTTGCATTCTGATTATATATCCTCCTTTTGTTTTTATCGAGTGATGGTATAAAAGATCCTCCATAACTTTAATGGCAGCAATAAAGGACTACCGATGGTCTCTTTCCATCTTTTGAGTCATTATTTTCAGAAGGACTCTTGCCATCAGCAACCTCTCTTTCAACCGTTCATCATCTCCTACATCTTTCGATCTACTCGGCTCCACCACCAACGCTATCTTCTTATCTACTTGTGCTATCCACTTGCTAATGTGTTTTAAGTATGGCTAATGTAATATACAATTTCTAAGTGTGAAGTCTCTTCATGCTCTCTATAAAAATAAAAATAGAGGATATTATTAAAAAGAAAATTGCATAAATTTTAGATTTATCCAAATTTTAAAAAAATAATAATAAAGGAGATACATGAAAACTGAATGTTCCATAATTGAAGATATCATTTTTTCTTTTTTCTTTTTCTTCAAAAGTTTTGTACTTCTCTAACAGACACGGAAGGAGAATCCCAACAGTTTTAATATTTAATTTATACATTATATTTAAATTATACGTTATGAGATCGAGAGCACTAAGGTAAATCCCCTCCATTTACCTTTATGTTTTCTTTTTGTTGGTTATCATGTACCATTCTGATGAGATGATTGTAAAGGCTCTCAACTCCATCCTTTTGTTCTCCAATTTTTCCATAAAAAGTATGATTCAATGTTCATATCGCTTCAATGTTCATAAATTTGTACAAGAAGTTTGACATAAATTAAAGAAAAGTTATTTGCCGGATTTTGACTCAATTTTTTTAAAAAAAGTAGTGACTCAAATTTTTCGAAAATATTATTTTACAATTATCGAGAATAGATATTCTCATAATATATTTTGAAAATATTTTTATTATATAATCACTTCTTTTTATTTTTTGAATTAATTTATATTTTGTTTTAGCTTATAAATTTGGATTAATTTAAAATAGAACATAATTATATGATATTGTATATGGGAAGATATTGCAAATATCAAAAGATATAAGGATATCATTAGTAGTTAGAGAAAATATTTGAAATGAATAAAAAAAATTAAAAAGTATAATATTTAAATGGTATGAAGAAAAAATAGATCAATTGATGTATGATATATTGTAAAAATTAGTATATAAACTAGTAAAAATGAATTTTGGTGATGTATTTTAAAGGATAGGATGAAAGATCCATTGGAAGTGCTCTAAGTAAAACACATTATTTGACGAAACCTCGGGATGACACTAAGAATTGGTTTGGATTTAGAGATGAGATGACTTTAAATGAAAAATAAAAATTAAAAAAAATATTGTTAGAATATTATTTTTTAATCTTATTATTGTTTTAAGATTTGAAAAAATTGAATTGAGATTTGAAAATTTTAAATTGTTTATTATATTTTGTGTGAAAATTTAAAAAATCATAATAATAAAATAAAATGAAATATTTTCTAAATTCAAATGAGGATTAAAGAAGTCTAGGCTGATAAAATCCTATAATATATTTCCAGGTAGGCATTGTATCTATCTAGGTTTATATAGAGACTCACTTCTCTTACTGATTTAACTATCGGAAGCATTCCCATTGGAATCATATGCATTGCCGGCACTAATGCAAATTATCTCAAACAATTGGCATACTTCATTTTGCTTAGGTTAGTAATGTATGCTCATGCTCATGATAATTAAAATTCTTTGATTCTCCTCTATGCATTCTTTAATAATTTAATAATATACTCGATTTGTTTTTAAAAAGATTGCATATCTAACATTAGATTTATTCAAGGCTCCCAAAAAATTGCTTTTTCTTTACACTTCAATTTAAATAAATAAAGCTTCAATACGCAGTAACCACAGGTATTTTTCTCTCTTTCTTTTTCCTTTTTCCACTTCATAACTTTATGATAAAATCAACTTTTTTTTTTTTGGAAAGAGAGCAGCACATCGTGCGCTCTGCCGTCAACAGCGTTTACAAGCAATCACGTCACTTTCATAATATTTTTCATAATAATATTTTCATAAATTATTTTATTAAAATAATATTATTTTATTAAAATATCTTTATTTTACAACATATATTAATAAAATATATTATGCAATGTGTTATTTAGACATTATTACTCTTTCTAGTTGTAAATTTGTAAATCATGATCAAGAAATTGATGACCTCCGCTAATAAGCTCTGTAACGATCACGAGTCTTTACTGTCGTAGACATCAAAACTCGTGACCAGAACATAATCATCCATATTTGGAAAAGAAAATAAGTGGAAAGATTCCTATTAAAAGCTAGAAGATGGGAATCTTATTTTTGAAACTTCAATTAACGCTGTTACGGAAAAGATGGCCCTGATTTTGCATTGGGTAGATGATTAAGATCAGAAGATATTAGAAAAAACTACATATGGCAAGCAGATCGAATGCTTAGATGCAATGGAAAAGGAATTAGCTAACGCCCGTCTCTTGATCTTCCCTTCCCGAAACAAAATTATGGTACCAAAACTATGGCACCAATTAACCAAGTACGTACAGAACTAATCAGCCTTCTTATCTGCTGTTTGGGATTTGTTGATGGCTGCAGATCGCTTCTCCTCCAGAGTCTTTGCATGAACCTCGTCTCTCTGCCTGAAATACTTCTCGAATGCACCCGGAAGGAATTTAGGAATCAAGAATCCAAACAAATTGGTGGAGAAATACACCAGATTTGCAACTGCAAGGCTCCTCCCAAACCAAAACCAAGCAATGTCCTACGCCACGGTCGACACAACAAAATCAATCAGATTATCAACACAAACATGAAGCTATGAAAACTAGTCCGGTTGCGAGAATTCACCTTAAGTTGTGCATTTAGAGGCAGTGTTTGATAATTGGTCCAGACGTCCTTTACCCAATCAGTGATCACAAAGATCCTCCGGGCTGTATACAGAAAAGGAACTAATGCCCTCACCGGTGGGGAGAATAGAGATAATCCACAAACAACGTTCTCAGTCAGTATCTGAAAAGAGAGCAAGAACAGGTGCGGCGTGGCTGATCGGACTGCATGGTCATCTCCCCTCGCAAACCCACCCAAGACGTACGCCAGTGGCAAGAACAGCCCTATTGTGGTTCCCAAAACCTCGTAGAACCTACACAATTTGCTTCCCATGAAAATCTCAGGCGACCCGGAGCTGGTACTGTCACGGGAAGGGAAGACCCAGCGTGAGAGTAGTAGAAGATAGGCTGAGGTGAATGCGGGGAAGACGAGATCGAGGAGTGGGACAAGACCACTAACTGAGAAAACAATGATGAATGCTACGAGTTGGAGTTCTATTACACGCAGCGATCCCAATATACCTCCCACCAACGACTGGTCCTGCTTCTTCTGGTTGTGGGGGAAGGGCTGTTTTTGGGCTGGTTTTGTGGCTGCACTTATGCTGGTTCCGTCAGGGTCCGTCCGAGGAGCCACTGCTAGAGATACACCCGACATTTATTCCTTTGCTAATTGTGTTAATGTTTCTTGCTTGATTGGGTTGGGCGTTTTTTGAGATTCAGATCTTCTTCGCGTTGGTGAAACCTGAAAAGGAAAAAAGAAGCAAGCTTCAATGGTGATTAGTGACCGGTGATTTTTCAACTCACTCTTTCAGAATAACACACAATAAAACCAAATGAAGAGTAAATAGAAAGAAAAAGAAAAGACAAACGTACAGATCTTACTGATAATAGGAGCGAGAGTACAAGTGATTCACTCAAAAACCGAGTCCTCCGAACCAAAAGACGAGAAGAAAGGGTCATGGAGGAGGATTTGTGTAACCACGAAGAGAAGGTGTTTACAACGCCGTGAAACACGTGGGTGAGAATTCCACGTGGAGAAATCCCTGTCCAACATGTGCCACAGCGTTGGCACATGTTGCTAGTCTTGGGTTTATCACTTTCTGTTTTGATGACACGTTTTGATGTATGAAATCGAATGATCAAGTTTTGTCACAGTGGATATTGTTGGACACGTCAACTAAACATTGTGGGCTGGGCTAGCCCAGGCCTAAAGGGCAAAGGCAATTGATCTGTTATGTGTATCTGGGCTTTTACCTGACTTGGAGTCCGACAATAATTGAGGTGATCGGTCTACATGAGAAATCTTCCCATTCTGCCATTTGTAATTTTCTTTATCACTTGCACTCTCAATCGGAGTCTTGATGGAACCAGAGAATCATAACCATAAATATTAAATTAATTCCAATAATGATACGAATCACGCTGCATGCAGCTAGCGTGGAGTGGATTTGATCTGAAAATCATGTTCAACCCCTATCATTTTTTCCTTCTTTGACATGGATTAACGACTGTATAAACTCCTGGATAAGATTCTTTGCGCATGCTTCACTAATAAATTGAATTTATAGGCCAGGCTTAACAATACATATTAATTGATTCTTCTCAGCCCAAATTGAGTTATTACTCTGCAGTAAAATGCTGTAAATAGAGGTATTAACTTTGGCTCACCTGACCATGATCATCAATGCGCGCGCATGATCTTGCCATAATATCGATCGCATGCATGCACTTGCATGTTTCTCAATTTTAATGCTATCGCCTATCAAGGGTACGTACTTCGTTGTAATTTTCGGCCTTTTCCTTTCTCTCCCTTATTTTTCCGAGAGCATTAAACTACAATCACATATAAATATGTATATATATTCCGCAACCAGAAATAGGAAGGACGAAAGATCCAAGTGAAATACACACAAAAGTAGGCCTTGTAGATCATTAGGTGCGACGAGTGAAGTGAAGGCCGTCCAATTGAAGAATGGAATCCCTAAAGAAGCTTGGAACAAAATGTAGTGGCGCATTTGTATCCGACCTGGAGTTCTCCAAGAAAGCCAAGCGCCCCTCGCAAGAAGCATTAGAACAAAATGTATGTTGAATGACAAGGTTAAAGTGCATGCATGCGCGCGATGCAGGAGATTTTATGATATATTTTCAACTTGCATGCATGCAAACATGATTTGGTGTTTGCTTTTGGTAATTCATCGCTTTATAATTAATTTTCAACATCAGCGCACTTCATGATCATCTTGTTTCAGGGAATTAAAGTGGAGATATTGTTCAATGTTAATTGCAAGGAGTGCGAGAAAGAATTCAGGAAATGCTGCGAGTCTATGCCAGGTATACTGAGTTTCCTAAAAACCAGTCTTTTCTGATCTATATATATCCATTCCGAGAGAATATATAGAGATTTCGATGAATCTCATAATTTGCTTGCCATGAATTCCTAGGAGTTTCTGAAGTATATATTGTGCGTTCAATATATGGGGAAAGCATAAAATTAGCAACTGTGACCGGTGTGTTTGACTCGGAAAAACTCGTCCGCCGGATATGGAAAAAGTGTTCAAAAAAGGTTGAAATTTCTAAGCAAGAAAAGATCGGAGGAGGAGGAGGTAATATTGGATCAGGAGCAGATGATCTGCTAGATGGAGAAGGTAATGAACAAGAAGAAGAGGAGGGGGAGGAGCTGGAGATCAAAGAGGTTCATGACTAGTAAGTGGAATTGGATAGAGAGTCCGATCGAGCAAGCAATGAAAATGGGGGGAGGGCAAAATTGCAAGGGAGAGATTAAATAAACTTTTCCGTGTACTGTTCACCAAAGATGAAAGTGTCTTTTGAATAATCAATGTGCCTTGTGATTTCTATATTTCGTCGCAATTTTATAATATATGTCTGTTTTAATCAAACTTTTCAGCTGTATATATATATATATATATATATATATACATATATGGTATTCTACCGCCATAAATGCCATAAATACTGAAGCTGGTTATTAATAAAATTAAGATATATATCGTTGTCTCCTTTTTTCAAAAAATATCCACTATTTCATTATCAATCTAATCCATTTAATTAACTATTGTCATAAGCTATATGAATATACATGATCAACTCAATAAAAGGATATTAATATTCATTCAGTATATTAAAATATAGGATATTTTAATTATATCGCTTGTCAATCTAATCTTTATTAGAAATACAATTACTAAAATATCATGTGTGCCGAACCAAATGAATAATATATATATTAAGTGAAATGCACGTATAATATCATTTTGCATAATATTTTAATTCATATTTGTATCCATTCAAAGAAAAACTTTAAGGTCTCGAGTGGATAGTCTGATAAGATGATCTGTGAATAGTAATAAAATAGTTTGTGAATCATAGTGAAATAGTTTAAGTTAAGTCGATATTTTATAGGATTTTGAAAAATGAGAGAAAAAAAGTAGTATAAAAATATTATAAATTTAAAATTTTGTTATAATATAATTTTTGTTTTGGAATTGAAAAAATTGAATTGTTTTTGTGTTTTGTTTTAAAATTTGGAAAAACTGTAATGATTAGATAAAAAAGTTTAAAATTAAAAATTGAAAAATGTTTGTGTTTGTGTTTGTGGTATTTGAATATTGAGATGAAATGAGATGGGATAAGATGATCTTGCAATCCAAACGGACCTAAAAGATCTGAATCCATTTAATTCAACTTTGATGATCAAGTCAATGGAATCCAGTAATGATGTTCAAGCCAATTGGATTTTCATCTATTTTCAATTTTTAAAAAAATGTTTGGTTTATAAAGAGATATCATAAAAATGAAGTTAATAAAATTGATAGAACTTGTTGTGGTATAAATATATTTATATATATATATATAATTATAAAGCTTATTTTACTGTAAAAAAGATTTAACACATCACATCTATAACAACATAATTATTTTATGAAGTAGTACTTTATTTTGTGCGATCTATTTGTAAACCTATCACTTCTCTTTTCAAATAGCTATTTACTTCTTTTTTCATCCCTATAAAGTGGATTAACATGAGTAACTCTCATATAAACCAGCAGCAAAAATAATAAAGATTAATCATAGAAATCCATCTGAAATTTGGGAAATCATTTGTGACATTCACTCAATGCAAAACTGTCAAAATAATAGGCATGCTTAGATCATGATCATCATTATGAGGTGCATAAAAGCTGTCAAAATTCGCATATATTTAGTCAACATTAGTTTACAATGTGTATCCCTGTCCAATCCTACTAACTCACAAATATTTATGATCTCTAAATAAGGAAATTTATTGATCATCATAAAAATTTTATAATTTAAGAGGGATATAAATATATACCAATAATTAACCCAACAATTAATAATTATTACTATTCAGGAGAGGACCAACAAGATAGTAACCGCCATGGTCGACAAAGACATAATGAAAAAAAATAGGACTTTGACCCTTAATTAAATTTGGTATCTCATTTACAAGCGCATGCAATTAATAAAAGGAAGCATTAATATATATAATATATACAGTGCAAGACGTGAACAAATTGCAAAGCTGGGAATTTAGTGCTTGTTTGGATAGTAGAGAATACTCTACTATTATTTATTATTTTATTATTATTTTTTACATACTTTTCACTATTATTTAATATTTTATTATTATTTTTTTCCTACCATTCACAGAATATCTGAGATCACTTTATTACCTGAACGCATATACAAGTTTTGCCAACTTGCTAGCTATGTGGCTGTAACTGAACATATATTTTATTTCTTTTTTCTAGTAAATTTATAGACAAAGTTTTGTAAATAGCAAGGCTTTAAATTCCTTCTGAATTAGTCTTTTATCTCAAGATCAAGAGAAAATAGAGAGAGACGGATCATTGGCTTCAAGGACATGAGTTTTGGGATTTTAAAATCAATTAATGTCCCATGAACTAGTTTGGAATTTAGCTCCATAAATGGAAATACGTTAATTTATAAAAGATTAAGAATTTAAACCTTTAGCATATAATGGATCCCATCTAATTGGTTAGCTATATACTAACACAGATAGGCTAGGTTAAGATGTCGGCCAACGTAATCATAAAATCCATGCGTTATGAGAGATAGACGTATAAAGTAATATGTATGGATGGATTTAGATCTATGTATGGATTTAGATACCCATCTAAAATATGAGAGATAGACGTATAAAGTAAGTTCTATAATATTTATCAAGCATTTAATGCTGTCTAAATATAACTATAAATTAATATTGTTATGAAGTTTTCTTTTGTGCCTCTATTTCTTCCGCTTTAGGTCCTAGAATTGAACTCCTGGGGATAAGGCGCTAATTGAGAATATCTGATAATATATGAACACCATTAATGCTTGACCCCTATTTATGCATGATTTCATTCCTCTTCCACATAGATTGGGAATCTGTCATCAGTTAGAGAGAGAGAGAGAGAGAGAGTCTTATTTAAATGTCGTTTTGAGTTGATCGTCCTGTAAACTTGACCATTGTCATCAGCCCAACCTGACCTAGATAGAAGACAAGCAATGGAAAACGTAGTACTACTGAAACCACAAACAATTGTTTCGGTTCTGGTCAATTTATGTCGTCCTTGCAACAGATACTCTTAACCCAATATTATTGTATGGTGTTTGAATCTTTGTTTCTTTTTGGGTAGGGATCAAATGCACCCAACACTCACTGCGACGATATTGTATTGAAAGCATACATGCATTGCGACGGATGCTGTAGAGAAGTCTTCAAGTGCTTGAAATGTCTTGAAGGTAACGTTTTGAGGAAATACTTTTCTTTTCTTTTTATTAGTTTATGTCATTTTTCCGGCCTCTATATATCTTTGTTGATTTCAGTAAGGATGCAGTACATGTGATTGATTGATTAGGTGTAGAGGACGTGGTGATCGATAGTGCAAATCACCGGGTGGTAGTGAAGGGCAAGAAAGCCGATCCATTAAAAGCTTTAAAAAGACTTCAGAAGAAGTATAGCAGAAATGCTGAGCTGATTTCTCCCAAACCAATATTTCATAATACTGACGTTAGAAAAGAACCGGAAAAGAAAAAAGAGGTGGGTCGATCACAATATATACATGCATGGCACCAAATCAAGGCAGCTTTCTCTTCTTGATCAACATCTTGTACGTTAATCAGGATCACTATGCAGGTTGAAGTGAGGATTGTGGTGCTCAAAATGTTCATGCATTGCGAAGGTTGTGTCAATGATGTCAAGAAGAATATAGAGAGAATGACAGGTACGTAAAATCTCTCTATTTTATTTTACACATAGAATTAGTTTTGGGATTTTTATGGATGGAATATATATATTTCAAGCTAAAACATTTATTTATTTTTGTTGAAAAAAAAAATTGCACGTTAATAATTAGGGATTCTAACTGTGGAACCCAAAATGGAAGCTTCACAAGTGACTGTGAGGGGAGCATTCGAAGTAGCAAAACTTGTTGAAGACATCAAGAAGCGACTAGGGAAGCATGTAGAGATTGTGAAGCAAGGAGTAGAACAAAAGCAAGCCGAGGGTGGTCGCCAAGAGGGCATAGAATTAGTGGAATATATTTTTCAATATCCTCCCCAATGCTCAATGCAGTGTGCTCATCTGAGTCAAATGTTTAATGATGAAAATGTTTTTTCATGCTCGATAATGTAAGATCATGTACATAGAGTACAAGTTTGAGTCAAAGATCCCCTCTCTTTGAATCAATAATTACATCACTTTAAGAGATATTTTACATTGAATTTTTAGGTACCGTTTGGATTGACAAGTAATCTCAACTTATCTCATCTGATCATTATAAGTTTTTAAATTCTCATACAAAATATAATAAACAATTCAACTTTTTAAAATCTTAAAATAATAATAATAATAAAAGTTTTGTTATTATGAAAAGTTTTGGACAGGAATGTGTCTTAATCATCAGTTGAAAAAAAGAAAATTAAGAAAGAATTATGTTATTTAGGAAATGAAAATTTGTAATTTGTTATATCCCAAAAATAAATCATAATTAAGGAAGAAAAATAAATGGAAAAACGTCTAAATTAATTACTGTAACCTCCGATCCATGGGTTTGTAATCTCTACAATTATTACAGACTACAATTTTAGAGGCAGTACGACGTCGTGTCTATGATGAGACCAGCGCCGGCCCTTGTTCGGAGGTAAACCCGCGCCGCACGAAGGTGGAGGGTCTTGGGCCTGATATGACTTGATAAGTTGACATTATTAATGTAATTGGTTACTGTCGAGACTGGTCAACCCGTAACGTTTAGACAGGCATAAAATCACATAAATATTACTATTTATTGATTTATAAACTGAAGTTTCAATATAAAGTTTAAAATACCAAAATTAGAAATAATAATAAAAAATTTAAAAAGAAAATTATTTAACTTTATACTAACTGAAATTATATTTTGAATAGTTATATTGTTTTATTACTGGTTTAATAAATAAATTCATTTAAACTTAAATTTAATCAAATCAATTTCAAACGAACATGCAGAATAATTTTGTAGATCAGATATTATATATATATATGAAGATTTTATATATAATATTTTCATTTATCATATTATAATAATGTGAAATTATCCATCAATTTTTAAATTCTTTAAATAAAAAATAATTCAATGAAATAAAAGTGACATACGTTATACATAAAAATGAAGATATAAAATGTAAAATTAACTTAGGTTATATCTTTTAATTTTATTTTTATTGAATTTGGTTGTTTTGAACTTTTGGCTCAGATTTGCTGGTTAAGGTCCCAGGCTCCACACGGTCAGAGTAGACCCTTCTAGTTCTATAGAAGCTAAACGCTCCACCGGATCTTGACACGTGTCTGTATTCTCCCTCTTCGTACATCTATCCGTTAACCCTTTCTCTCTTTCTCTCTCTTCTGCAACTCCTCTCTCTCTCTTCCCGTGGTTTCTCTCTCCCAGTCGAAGAAGAGAGAGTAGAGAAAATAAATTTTAAAAAAAAAATTTAGAGAAAGAAAAAGAAAAAAAGGCAAAAAAAGAAAAAAAAAGACGAAAGAAGTGAGCAATGGGTGGGAAACTGCTGTGTGATTCGACGGCCGTTGCGGAGACATTTCAAACCTCTTCACCGACCGTTCCTTGGAGGGACCCTAAGACAGCGCCAGCTGCTCTAGATGCAATTGAGGCCGTAGATCTCGTTGGCCAAACCACCACCATCGCTTGGGATGACGTTCATGGGCTGGAGGAACAGCAGAGGCGCCACCTACAACGGCTGCACGCGAAGGGGATCCTTTGGAAGCACCCAGCTGACGACTCGTCGTCCTCGGTTTCCGTGGTCTTCCGGCTTTCGCACGGCGGGGAGGTCTCGGCCGACGGTAACTGTCTTTTCACGGCGTCGCAGAAGGCCATGGCCGGGTCAGGAACTGCGCGTGGGTTCGACGCGCGGGAGCTGCGGAGGAGAACGGTTAGGCGTTTCCTGGAGGACTTTGGATCCGTGGGAGCGGAGGAGAGAGAGGCCATCGAAGAGGCGATCAAGCACATGTACGCGCCCGATCTGAAGAACGGGTGGGGGATCCACGTGGTGCAGGAGCTTAAGTTATTGGCCAAGAAATCGGATCGCCTGGCTTTGGATTCGGCCATCGACGAGCTCCTTCAGCTCGGCGTGCAAAGGTGTATTTTTCTCCTTAGATCTATTTGTTTCCGTAACACATTCTTAGATCTGATCGTTTCTGCCGAGGCAGATGTTGGTTCAGAACTTTTTAGCCATTTAATGGTTCTTAGTCTTAGATCTCTTTCTTTCTTTCTTTCTTTTTTGAGATCTAATTGGTCTCTTTTTCAATGCAATTAAAAGAACGGATATTTGTGGTGTAGTTTTTTGTATATCAGTTGATGTGAGGATGTTGCTGTGGATTTTTATGGCGTGTATGTTACTTTGTTTTATTTTTTGTGAATGGGTTTTACTTTTTCTTATTGAAGAGAAATGGCGGCGGAGTCTATTTACAAAGAGAGATGTATTCCGGTGAATGATGGTCCGAGTTGGGCCAAATACATGTCGATCTCTGGTTCATCTGATGATGAATATGATATCATCACATTGCAGTATACCGAGGAGGGTTTATTATCTGTAGATGAGAATAGGGAAGGTCATGCTGCAGCTTTTGGAGATGATATCGCAATAGAGTACCTTGCAACGGAGTTCAAGCGGGAGATATACGTGGTAAGGAAGAAACATTTGGTTCTTACATTGATTCTGTCTTGCTTTGTTGTATTTCATTGCAATTTGAGCGTTTGATTGTTATTTTCAATTTGATTAGAAATACTCAAATTTGATTATTGCTATGCTTAATAATACTATGATTTCGTATGATATCTCATAGTTGTAAATGTTTCTTTTGGAGGAATGAATAATATATATGATTGGAACTCTGGTTATTGTAATGAATGTGTAAATTTCAGTAGTTATGAATCTCCGATTGCCTTTAGAAGTTGATAGTTTTGTGATATGTTCCGTTATGGTTTTTTCTTGAATAATTAGATGTTTAGGTATCAGTTTTCATAATTTCATTGGCTTGAAAATTTGAGGGCTTAGGCTGCATTTGGATGTTGAGCTGAGCTCAGTTGAGTTGAGTTTTTTATGAATATTAGTGAGTTGAGTAGTGGAGGGAGTTATGTGGGATCCATCTAAATTGAGTTTAAAGTGTATTTGGATGTTAAGATGAGCTTAGTACTTCTTATAAGAAATTGAAAAAGGTTGTAGGTCCCATGTATAAAGATGTTTTAAGTTGAAAAAGGTTGTGGGTCCCACGTATAAGAAGATTTTGAATTGGAATGAGTTTAGTAATTTGAGAGTTGGGTGTTTGGATGCTAGACTCAATTTAAAATTAGACTGAACTCAACTGAGTGTGGAAACTAAACGCAGCCTTAATGTGAAGTGCAATGTGTACTTGCCTTCAGACAAACAGCCTTTGTCAATAAGAATTAGGTGCCGTTTGGATAGTAAGTTGAGATGAGATGAAAGATAAAAACTAAATAAAATACTATTAGAATATTATTTTTTAATATTATTATTATTTTGAGATTTGAAAAAGTTGAATTGTTTATTATATGTTGTGTGGAAATTTGAGAAAGTTGTAATGATGAGATAAAATGAGATGAAATACTTTCACTATCAAAATGGGGCCTAGTGTTATGTTTGGATGAGGGATTTTTAGGTAGGACTTACTATCTGTGACTTGGGGGGCCATTATCTAGGTAAAAAAGAAATTACTTTGAAAATTTCAAGGAATTTTGAACTTAGGATTGAAAATTAAAATTTCAAATTCTGTATAGAACGTATAATTGTACAAATAGTACTAACATTACCTTTCTCAGAGTATGTGCAATTCCATCACACTACCACCACCACCGTAATAGCAACACCCCGCCGCCACCTTTGCCACAGTTATCATATCACTAGCAAGTCATTGCCAGTAGCTAGTTTAATTTAATTTGTTAATCTAGCGTAGTCATCTCTGAGAAGTTATCAAATTGTTGATACAAACACAAGTTATTGGAATTTTTAAAGTGGGGTGTGTTTTGTTCAGCTTGTCTTATAGAAGTCTCAGTTGAAGTGCCTTATGGAAGGAATGAAATGATCGGAATTTTGAAGATAGGGAGCACTTGCTGGAGAAGATTAGATTGTTATTTGTTAGTACTTTATTCCTTTGGACTAAAGCTGTTGATTTCAATGGTCTCGATTTTTATGATTTTCTCGTTTCTATTTCTTCCTCTTAAATAGGTGTTACCTCTTGTATACTCCCTTTGTACTTGGGCATAGCCCATTCTTATTAATATAATCCTTTACTTATAAAAAAAAGGCCTGGTACTGGTCAGCTGGCAATATTATTTTTATATGGGGGTACAATTAATTCTCAATTAATAAAGGTGATCAAGCAAAATGTATCTTCTTTTACTGTGTACGTGTATAATATTAGATGTGCCATAAGAATCATCAATCATTAAGTTTCCTTGTATTAATTCATTTCCTACAGGTGCAAGCACATGGATCTGACGCAATGGTTGAGGAGGAAAATTGTGTTTTCTTCCTCCCACATCGTCCAAGGAGTCAGATTTGTGAACCTCCCTTATTCCTTTTCATGAAAGGAACAGGTAAGGGAGCTATCATTGTGATATATTCCCTTACTGATTGTATAAATGCATTTGGATGGCAATTGGTTTTCATTCAGTCATGAATTCTAATTCCTATAATCTCTTTGGGAACAGATTTAGATCCCTTAGGATTCCTATCCAAACCCTAGGGTTTAAGAGTGGAAGAAAGATAGACATATAAATAAAGTGGGCCCTACAACATTTATTGACATATAGTGCTGCCCAAGAAATCCAATCGGACAGCTATAAATACTCTAGGGTCCGCTTCATGTATCTGTCTCTCTCCAGCTCTCAATCGGGATCCAAATTCAACCAACACGATATAAAGTTATTATTCTGTCATGAGTGTACCATTTCTTTTTTTCTTTTGGTTTGGCTATTTCTTCCACTGCATCTGTTTAATCCCAAGTTAGCCATTTGGTTGCACTTCTAAGCATTTTGATTTACAGGTTGGTGTGGTGCTGGAGCTGATCACTATGAGCCCCTGATTGCCCATCCTTCTACTTATGCTTCCCAGGAGAAGGTTGCACTGGTACTTTGAGGATATTATTTCTACAATTTTGTGGCCTAGAGGTTGAATAGAACTAGGTGTTCCATTGATTTTTTCCATTAATGTTTTACATGCAATCTAGTTCCCCTGATCCCTTTCTGGGTGGCAAGGAGAAAATCATTGCACAGAATATTCATTCTTTTGTTAGCAGTTGCTAGAATCAGCTGTCTTTGACTCTAACTAGCAGGTCTTATTGCTGCAATTGAGCAAACCAAAGTAATGTTTTTTTGCCGGCTTTTTTGTAGTTGTGGTCGAGTTGTCTGAGTGCTTGTATGGTCTAGGTTCTATTTTGTCCAAGATGGAATGGTGCCTTTGTGTTGTATCTTATGGCTTATGCTGGGTTTTATTGTTTCAATGATAGAAGTGACTTCTGTTCTTGTCATCTCTTCATTTACATTGATTGACTGACTAAGAACCGATCCATTTATAGCAACTTCTAACTGGCTGAATCACTTTGCAGTTAGAACACCGGCTTATATTTTTTATTTTGCAGGCCTGGAATCCGATAGGCACGATGCATTAACCTTTAAAATCGAATGCCAAGTCCTATTTTAGCTGTTGATGAGAATTTTAGGATTAACCAAGTCGTATAAGGTTGAACAACTGCCTCATTTGTAGTTGAAATGGAATGCAGCTCCAATATCGCATCACATGATCCCTGACCTACCCAGCAACTTTCTCTCATCTTCGCCAGGTTCACTTACTTTGAATTGGACTCATATTAATAAACCCTAACTTAGGGTTGTTCTGTTTATGGGAGTTTCCATTGCTTGTATTTTGTGCCTTTTTTTTTAATAATAGAAGTCTTCATATTGCCAAGAAAAGGAAGACAAAAAGTGTTGGGTTTTGCTCCTTTAGCATTAGTCCCACATTGGTGGGAAATGAAGGAGCAAGTCCTAAGGCTTATAAAAGGAGGGTTAGCCTCCCTCACTTAGTACACCAAGTCATAAACTTAGCTAGTAATTTGTGATTTTAGTAAAACTTAGCTAGTAACTTGTGATTTTGTAAAATTCATATGTTGTCCTTTTTGTAAGAAAGGAAGAGGTAAGTTAAAGTTTTGCCAGTGAGGAAGCCATGTGAGTGTCTTTGGGATGAGAAGGAAAATTATATGATTGTAACAATTTTTTACGTAATGGATTTTCTTTTATGGATGTTTTTTTTCTTGTTTTGTGAGTTTTTTACGTAAATTCTTGTGTTATTATTTCTCTATTTTTCTTGATATTCCTGTAAATGGTGGACTTTAGGGGATGAATTTGAAAGGTCCAATTACCGCCAATCGATCTGGTGACCAAAACCCAATAAATAAGTAGAAAGAGATCAAACGTGAACTATATGGAAAAATAAATAAATAATTTAAACTGCTGTGCGTCTCTTTTCAGTAACACGCAGAAAAATGACCTGAAGGCGTATAGGCGTATAACCACCTTTTCCCCCCAACCTACTTTCTCCCCAAAATGGTTAAAATGTGTTCTTTCTTCTCAGATAAGCAAATGAAGGAACCATACAACGAAACATACACTTCGGCTAAGAAAGTATCGCTATCTCATGTCACGGTTTCTTTAAAGGCCCTTCTGAGAAGTTTCAGTCATATTCATCAAACACGTGTCTATATTGTGGGATCACTCTTTTGGAGAGGAATCTAAATAAACCGTCCATCTACCTCAAGCATATTCCGATTCTTTAAACCTTTGTATTTCATCTCAGGAGAATCCATTTTTGGTACACATGGAATGTTGTGATTGGTTAATACTAAAGTCGAAAAGTGGAGGCGCTTTAAAATGCTTAAACTAAAGAGTTATGTTATACACCATACTTACTTTGCTTCCATCATTATTAGATTAACTCTTATATTTTAAGTAATAAGTACAACATCATATTAAAACAGTAAGATAGGACTAGAATGAGAACGTAGCGTATAGTATTTTTCAAAACAAAATTCATCAACTCAAAATCTCATCTTTTCATTACTGAATATCCGATTCTCTTGATTGATTCCAATAATATTAGGTTATTTCTTATTCCTTATATTGAATAATGTTATGTATAAATTTTAAATAGACAAACTTCACGTAATCTTTTTATTTAAAAGAAGGTTTTATTAAAAAATAATAGATTTTTTTACACTTTTTAAAGTAGGGTCTATTTTTTTTATAAAAAAAATTGTGTAAAATTTATCCATTCAAGACTTGTAAAAATCATAATTATTTATATATATATATATATGCACTATGCCAATTATTAATTCATGTTGGACAATGGCATCATGTCATGTCACGTCTAAACTAACTAACTAGATTTAATATAGAATGATTGTGATGTTCTCCATCAATTTCTTTTTTAACTGAATGGGCATCTCCTTTACAGGATGCCCACGTCTCACTTCAATTATAATGACTAAAAAAAGTATCAACAAATCAGAGGAAAAAAACATGGACATTTGGTAATTACTTCGTACGACCTCTTTTCTTTTCCAATGCGAGCCCACCAAAGAAAAGTAGGAAGTGCTTGGCACTTTCTAGTGCTAAATTTCAAGAAGAAAATTTTATTTCCACGTCGGTTTATTTTTATTCACTCTAATATTTACTTCATCGAGGATGGCCGAAATATTTTTTTCGTAGATTTAAAAAAAAAAAAAAAAAGTGAATCCCTATATGAAAACGTATAAAAAATTAGTCTTATTTTTATAAAAAAAAATATGTATTAGATTTATCTATTTAAAATTTATATCTAATATTACTATTGGACTTACTAAATTAATATTTTGAAGTCACAACCTGGATGCACGGTCGGACTTGAACCATGTATCGGGATAGGAACATTGACTTTTATATATGAAAAATATTATTCTTGGTTCTGAATTTTGTTATCCATCCAAATCGATTTATAATATTTTAAATAGTTTTTTTTTTAATTTATATTTAACAACAGTCGATGTAAATAAGAATTATAAATTCAAAGATAAATATAAGGAGTAACATTTTTGCTATTTATTATTGCTGACCCAAATGAATGTTTCCTTGATTCATATAAATATATATATATATATATATATATATATATATATATATATATATTAAGGGGGATGGATTCAAAACCATCAACAGTACCAGAAACACCTAACATTTTTTTTTTTCTGAAAATAGACTTCATTTTATTCAATGAAATTGAAATTATAGCTGTGACCGATAAATAAAGAAAAAAACCTAGATTACAAGCTAAACTACTCATTTGTTTAGAACTCTCCTGCACACAAATTTTTTTGCAAAGAACATTGTCTCAACTTCTATTAGCTTTCTAATAACAACACATTCTGAGATATAAAACTCTGTAAGAACAGAAATTTTAATCTCGATTTGTCTAAGATAACTCACCCCCATCCTTTAAATGAGGAGCGGGAAAGCCATCTCCCATCTTCTAAAGGAGGAGAGGGTTCTCTTGCTATAGACAACAAGTCTAATAGCATATTTCTTTTATTTTTACCTAACACAAACAACAGAATAAAAAAAAACACTTGAAATACACTGAAAACAGAACAAACATGGAGCAAGGATGCTGTAATGGTGCATGAAAGACATGCGTCATGCTAAGAATGTGTCGAACTGTCGATCTTAAGCTACCAAGATCGTTGACCCCAGAAAACGCCGCGCATGGCGACAGTAGAGCCCTTTGATTGGTGGTGTGTGGAGGCCACGCACACACTTTGACCCGTGCGTGTGGATTGAGTGCCGCTCATTCTGACGAAAAACCTTCGACAATCTGAAAGATCGGTGGCTTAGGAACCCCGCAGTGGGGCCTGTGGCGATCGCTGGCCATTGGAAAACATCAAACGCCGCTTCTCCATGCTTTGATTGGAAAATATAAAAACAAAACCCAAAACATCGATTAAAAAATTAAACATTTGGAAGAAAACTGCATCTAAGATAAAGAAGGTAGAGAGGAGCCGAAACTCCCACCCCCTTTGAGGTGGTTTTCGGTTTGAGTTTTTAGAGAAAAAGTGGAGCTCCTCTCTCTAGGAATATTAGGGCCGGCTCGTCACCAATTGAAGCACCTAACAAATTAAACACATTGATCATCTCAAATTAATTACCTACCTTCGGCTTTCCGAAAAGCAGCCGTCTCGTGCATGCATTACAATAGTGTTGTAAAGTAGCCGGCCTAGACTACAAAATATCTTCCCCTTTCCCTCCGGCCTCTATATAATTCGTTGTTTCCACTGCTCTATTTTCAGCCAGATGTGAACCCAATTCAACAACCTTAATTAGGTATTCACAACTACTGTTCCATCCATTGCTCCCTGGCTCCTTGAAGATTACACTCTTTCTGACAGAGTCCTTTTAAACCTACTAGTCAGAACCTCTAAACTGTATTAATTAGTATTCATATTTCTCCTTTCATCAATGGATTCAACTAAGGGAGAAAAGCTTAGAGCCATGAATAGTTACAAAAAGAGTCAGTTTCTTTACAGTCTCATTCTTCATTCTCTTGTAGCACTAACATGCAGTTTACTATGTTCTTACTGTTACTGGTTTCCTTCTCTTTGCTGTTCAATGAAGCATTTTTTGTTCACGTCTCTCCCAAATATTTCTGCTTTCTTCGTTAAACCCAAGTGTTTGTTCATCGTCGTCAATGTCATAGTTGTCTTTCTTGTTGGGGAATCGAAGCTTTTCGACTCAAACTTGTCGCCGGCGAGTGACCTTTACGACAAATATGTGGAGAGGAGTCACTGTAGTCTCAGAGGACAGTACTTCACTTCTCGAGAGAGCAAAGTGGAGAGGAATTCTGAAACTCACAATGGGTATATTATGCACAGTCTCAGTACTCATGATGATCAAGACTACTCCAATCAGCTTCTAGAGGAAAAAGAAGAGAGGAAACTGGAGATGATCTTGATCGAGGACAGTACGAATATGATTGAAGGAAAAAAAGTGATGAAAGATCAAGATGAAGGAGAAGATAAAAAAGATCAAGTAAAACTAGCAGAAGTTGAGGACGATGACGACGAAGAAGAGATGGGATTGCCTTCTGAGGAGCTAAAACAAAGAGCTGACGAGTTTATTGCCCGAGTCAATAAACAAATGCGGCTTGAAGCCTGATTAATTAGTATATTAATCAGGGACTCTGCCAGAAAGAAAGAGAGTTTGGGAAAATAAACCATGGAATTATTCTCTCTTGTAGCTAGCTAACTAGGGATCATACTTCATAGGATTTAATCTTTGATTAATTAGTAGAGATCATGTTCAACTTCTTGTGTACTTTGAACATGAGCGTGTTGTACGTACGACATAACATTTTCAAACTATCGTGGAAAACAAATATTTGCATCCTTGTAAAAATAGAAAAAATCCAAAGAAAAGAACATGTGCGTTATATCTACAATTAAAATTGCATTGGATTGGATTGCACCATTAATTAATGACCGACCATATGTTGATCATAAATATTTAGGGTGATAATATTTGACATTACCTGTTACTTCAACATTAACACGAACATGACACAATAATAGCAGGTTTGAGTTTAGTCTTAACAGTTTGGGACTAAAATGGATTGAACTGTTAAGATACAATTGCTTAACGGGTCAACCCGTTTTGACCTATTCTAACTCGTTATGATTTGTTAAGAAAACTAAAGTTACAATTATACTCCTATACATAAAAGTAATATTGTTGGAATTTTAATTTAGATATTTTTATTATTTGGATTGTAATTTTGGACTTATAGTTAGTTTTATATTTTTTCTAGATATTGTGATTTTAATATTTATATAAAATTATGCCAAACTTAATCAGATCAAATGGGTTAATTTTGAGTATGTTCAACTTATTTATATAAATGGGTTAAAACGAGTCGAGTCGGGCTGTGTTAACCTATTTCGTAGAATTTACTAACAGGTCAAAACGGGACGTGTTGTGTCAACCCGTTATGTTAATGGATCATGTTAGGATTTGAGATGCTGACACGATAAACTAAACAATTCGTGTTAGGATTGACCCATATAATATAATATACATATATTGACACGGTATGAATACGACTTGTTAATACAATATGACACCCCTACTTGGATTTCCTGTTTTTTCCCCCACTAATATACATGCCACTTAAAAGTTATCTTTTTACGGAAAATAATGTACTTATAATTCTTTTTTATAATCTTTATATAACCATGCGTTAAATGAGAGATATTTTTCTAATAAAAATAGCATCACTTTATATAAATATACTTAATTTACCACATAGTTTTATAAAAAATTGCAAAGTAGAATTATAAGTGTACCTTTACTGTTTGAAAAGTTTGGATCCAACAACTTAGGCATTGGGGTTTAATGTTTGTTAAAAGTAAGTCCCATTACAAAAAGATGGATTTTTTTCGAAAAGTTTGGGTCCAACAGCTTGCTATGTTTAGGACTTGGAGCAAGAAAGGATTTATTCTTTAATTTTATGTATTTTGCATGGAAGATTTTACATCTTATGTTTATTAATTATGTACATTTATATGGATTCCATTAAAGAAAAGTAATGCTATCTTAGTGTATGGGGCCCTTTGTGAGGTGGGTGGGTAGGCTAGCCTGAATGTTATTATTCCCTCAGATTCGGAAGCTTGAACAGGGATGGGCCAGCATGTGTATATTGATCTTTGACCTCAGTCCTTGCTGAAATTCCTTGCTTAGCTCCAAAGAGATGAGATAAATAATAATAATAATAATAATAATAATAATAATCGGAAGCTTGAACTAGGATGGGCCAGCATGTGTATATTGATCTTTGACCTCATTCCTTGCTGAAATTCCTTGCTTAGCTCCGAAGAGATGAGATAAATAATAATAATAATAATATAAATAACAAAAATAAAAATTTACTACTGTTAGGGGTTTGAGTGGTGAGTTGAGATGAAATAAAAATTGAATAAAATACTATTAGAATATTTTTATTTTATTTCAAGATTTTAAAAAGTTGAATTGTTTAATGTATACTGTTTGGAAGTTTAAAAAAGTTGTAATGATTAGATGAGATGAATTGATATGGTTCACTATCCAAACCAGGCCTTATTGTTACACAATTATTACATAATTTTATAATAAAATAATATTTTTTTGAATTTAATAATAATAATAATAATTAAGAATTATAAAAGATTATAGGAATTTGATATTGTATGATGCTAGCTACAATCTTATGGTGTACAAGCTCCATGCATTCTATTTTAAAAAAAAATAGAATCTACTATTAAAAAAATAATTTTTTCATTGTGAATCTCATGTTTACTTATTTTTTTCAAATTGAATGCGTCTGATTTGCAAATCTTATAACTACAAAGAGTTTGCTACTCATTACACATCACACACTACATATCACATTTGTTTTAATTTTTAATTTTAATTTTTTCTCTTAGTAATATGGAAAATAAATAGAAGAATTTAATTAGTTTAAAAAAAATAAAACAAAAAAAAAATAAAAAAATATAGTGTATAAAGATGATAAATAATAAAATTATTTGACCCACAAATATTGCCACCGCCGCTACCTAACATGGGTTGGTGACAAAATCAAAGATTTTAAAATCGTTCTGTATCGGTCGGTATTGGCTGTGCCGAGACAACAACCGATACAGGAGAGGGTTGCACTTCGTACTGGGTCAAATTTCAACCGTACTATATTGTTTTGGTCAATTTCGGCCGGTACAAAAATTTCGAATCGGGTACAGTATATAGGGCTGAGGACAGTTTTGTAATTAAAGTAAAAAGGCATGGATTTTGTTCGTAAAAACGCTAGTAGTCAAATCAAAACCTCTCTCCCTGCTCTCCTTTATATATATATATATTTTAAGTAAAGTATGTACTTTGACGATTAGACTTACGCCTAGTTTGGAAGGTAAGAAGTGTTGAGAAGTTTTGTGAATAATTATGAGTAGAGATTAAAGTGAGTTTGTGGGTCTCATTAAAAGTGTTTTGAGTTGTTTGAATGTATGAAATATGTTAAGTTGTTGACTTTTGTATAGGTGATTGAAAAGATGTGGGTCACATAAATATTATAGTAATTTTATAATAATAATAAATATTATAATAATTTGTTTATTTTTATTTTAGATTATAATTATTTTATTTTATTTTATATTATAATATTTTTTTCTCTTTCCTCACTTTCCCTCTCTCTCTCTTCTGCTCGATTCCTCTCACTTTCCCTCTCTCTCTCCTCTGCCCGATTCCCTCACGTCCAAAATAGGCAATATTTGGCCCGATACCCTCACGCCCGAAATGGGTTTCCCCTGGTTTGGTCGCCGTCGTGCGCCGCCCGGCCTCACCGCCACCACCGATGACTTCCTTTCACGCCGTCGACTCCCCCAGCCACCACCGATCTCTTCCACGCGCAGCCGATTCTCTCCCATGCGGTAACCCAACTGAAATGGGTGTGGCTCGATTCTCTCCACTTGCGCGCGCCGTACGTGGCCACCCAGCCTCACCCCCACCACTGGCGACTCTCCCTCACGCCGGCGACCATCTCTCCCACCACCGAACTCCCCACGCGCAGCCGATTTTCTCCTCTGCGGTAACCCAACCGAAATGGGTAAAATCCATTTCTGTGCACTTTTGCAGCCATACGTGGCCACCCAAGCCACCGCACCTCCACCACCTCACACCGGCGACCACCTATCCCTCTCTGTCCCACCTCTCGCACGCAAACTTGTGATAAATATAGCGATTGGATCTGTTTTTGGAGAAGAAATTGTGAGAAGGGTGCGAAGAGAGAGGGAGAGAGAGAAGTCTTGAGATGAGAGTATCTCTGGCCGTACGAAACTGTGTTTGGATGTAAAACACACTTCATCTATACGAAGTCTCCTAAGAGTATCTGAGGATACTTTGACACCCAAACCCAGCCTTAACTTTTGTTGCCCCAACAAACTCTAATTACTTTAGAATCACTTATATATAAATTAAAATCAACTCAAGTGCCGAGAAAAAATACGATATTTTTTAATTCTGAGTGAATTCAAAAGGAAAAAATGGAAGGTAACAATGGAATTAGTGAATACGGAGGCTCTTGCTATCACCCTCTTTAGACTCTGAGTTCATTGTATATTGAGAAGTATTATTGAATTTATAATTTATTTTATTGTTATTTTATAATATAATTTATATATATAATTTATCAATATATAAAACATTTTAAAAATTAGTACATGAAACGATATGGATATCAATACCTTAACCGAAACGATATTTAAGACTTTAGGTCACATGATCCAGTATTTCTTTTGGAGATTTTCATTAGCCCATCAAGACGGCGTAGGTGTAGGTCGAACTTTACTTGGCAGCCAGACCAACGAGAGTCCTTTCCAGTTTCCACATCCACAAAGCCCAAATGCCTGTGTATATGCTTGTTGACTCTGGTAATATCTTAAACCCTAGCCCATCTGTACTTGGACATCCCCTTAAAAGCCACTGCCAATTTGAGCAAAAACTTGACTTAAGATACCTCATTGAATTCACTATTATTATGGTTAAATAGAAAAATCTAGATTTAGATTTAGATTTATTTTTATTTTATTTTAAATCAATAATGATTTAAATTTTGGAAAATTCAAAAACTTATTTGACTTTTATGTAAATACCAATCTAAAATTTAATATAAATCAAAACAAGGGATTTAGATTTTAAAGACCTAAACTCAAACACTCATCTTCATATGCATCCTTCCAATTCCAAACACACCAGAATGCAGATTGTCCTACCCATTGAGCAATTTTCTCCAGCATAGAAAGGCAATTAAGTATATTAATCAGTGTATTCATCACCTTCACTGAAAAATACAGACTCGTGTTTAATTATTAGAATAAAAAAGATTAATACAAATCTCATGAAATTTATTTGTAAAAAAATAGATCTCATTAATAAAAAAATAATTTTTTATACTTTTCTAAAATAATTTACTTTTTTTATAAAAACTTGTACTAAATTTATCAAATTTTATAAATTACTCGTAGGTCAAAAAAAACCTGACCAAACATAAAATGACAAAAAATGGTGGGCCAATTATTACGTAAAGAAGACAATCATCATCGACTAAACAAGGACACATTATTGTACTTTTGCATAATTGACTTGATAATACAAGGAATCCATATTCCAATTTTCTCTCCAGACTTGTTTGCAGGACAATACAGTCTTTCGGAGATCTCAAGGGCCCCTTGTAAGTTGTGACCCTTCGATGTTTTCCAAGTGGTCATTACCCTCTCTTCCCTTCTGCACCCTCTGAAACAGCATCGGACTCGACTCGACTCGACTCTCCCGATCCCATTCTTATTGAAAGTCTCTTTCTTTATTTCAGTAGCAAGCATTGGAGAGAGAGAGAAAGAGAGAGAGATGGCGACCCTTTCCTCAACCCATTGCCGTTCATATTCACCATTACCATCATCGTCTTATGCGCCATCTTCTTCTTCTTATTTATGCTTTAAGCTCGGTCATCGTCAGAGGGTATCGGTCTCTTCGGGTTCTAAACGTTTTCTCGAGGCTAAGGTCTCCATACAATCCCATACGAATTCTGTTGGCCCCACGCAAGATGGTTGGTTTCTTCCGTTCTTCTTCTTCTTTTTCCCTAATTAGCTATTTCCGTTCATGAATATATCTCAGTATTTCAGTTTCCGATATTATTTTTTATTCCTGAAATCACCAATGCTCTGCCTAAATACGTAATGAGAATTGAAGGAGGACATTGGAAAGAGGAAGTTTGAATTTAGGTCTGTTTTCTTAATCACTCCATCCTGATTGATATAGCATGTTTAACCCAGTAAGCCAGAGTCATCAAATTCATTTCTTTATAATCTATATCTTAGTGTTTTGAGTAATAAGAATGGCAATTGTTAAATTTATTTGGCTGATTTTGATACATGATTAAGCATGTTCCCAGTAATTGTCTATTTCGATGATGAGATCTCGCTTCTCTTATTTCTTTGGTTTTCTGATTTAATTTGTCACTTGGATGACAACTGGGTGTAGGATCGGTGACAACTACAGTTGCACCGTTTGAAAATGACATTCCTTTTAAGAAACTGAAGGATGGGTTGTTGTCAGTTTCATCGTCGGACGAATGTAAAGATGCAATGACATTTGATATCAATGAAAATGAGCCTACTGTCAGTATTACTGTGGTTGGGGCCTCTGGGGATCTTGCCAAGAAGAAGATATTCCCTGCACTTTTTGCACTCTATTATGAGGATTGTCTCCCTCAGGTTTCTACTTTTTTTGTTTTTCAACTCCTCTTGTGATATTCTCTTTTTTCGTGGGTCAGCATACTATCAGTGTATTAATCGTTGCGGTATTGTTTATTTTTAAAGTATCAATTCATTTCATCGCAGCAATTTACTATTTATGGTTATGCTCGGAGTAAGATGACTGATGCTGACCTTAGAAACATGGTTAGCAAGACCCTTACTTGCAGAATTGATAAGAGGTAAACAGATCTTCCTTGACTTGATGCTTAATATGTAAGTTATCTTCAGGAATTTGGCTGTAAGGTATTGCATATTACTCCCAGTGTGGTCATTGGGTTTTTTGTTGCTTATTAAATATTTTGAGGTGTTTGGGTTGTCATATTCTTTCTGCTGAATTATCAGGGAGAACTGCACTGAAAAGATGGAGCAATTTCTTAAAAGATGTTTCTACCATTCTGGGCAGTATGATTCGCCAGAAAATTTTGCAGAGTTAGACGAGAAGCTGAAGGAACATGAGGTAATTTCTGTGTGGCTGCACGTGATAAGAAAGTAGAAAGTTGAATGGTCATCTGACTTGGAAGTGACTCATAACTGCCACGTGATAAGATAGTAGAAAGTTACAAGGTCATCTTGGGGCTTGTTTGGACACTTCGAGTATCTCAGAATTCTGTAAATAGTATTAAAATAACTTTTAGGGGTTGGCTCAAGTGGTAAAGGCCTTGGCCTTGGGGGTATGCTCCCCCCAAGTCTAAGGTTTAAATCTCCTTAAGTGCAAACAATCTCTAGGGGCTATAGGATTGGGGGATTTTTCCCTTGAATTACCCGAGGTGCACTTGTGGGAAACTCCTTGCCGAGGGCCTGTGCATCCCTGAGACTAGTCAGGACACTGTTCTCGGACGCTCGGTGCCAATAAAAAAGAGTAGTGAAATGGTTTGAGTTAAAATTTTTATTGGATTTTGGGAAATGAGAGATTTTTTTTTTTAATAAGTAAATAAGTATCTTTATTGAATAAAATGAAACTAGGCGATGCCCAAGTACATAGGAAGTATACAAAGTGAGACACCTAATTACATTATGGTAAACTGAAAAGAAGATAGAAACTCATGGGCATTCTCATCCTTAAAAACAATAGCAGAAAACCAATGTAAAAGAGTGAATATAAAAAAGTTCCAAATTTCCCCCACTGCACACTCCTTGTTGTTAAAACACCTATCATTCCTTTCCGACCATAGACACCACATTAAGCACAAAGATATCATTCGCCACACTGCTGCCAATTGTGCACTGATATGCCCCCTATTCCAGCACGCTAGTAGTTCTACCACACTCTTAGGCATTATACCCAACTCAGCCCGACTCTATTAAGGATACCGGCCCATAATTCCCTCACCATCTCACAATTTAAAGGCAAGTGATTTATCGATTCTCCATTCCTTTTGCACATGTAGCACCACTCCATGACCACCATACCCTGCTTCCTTAAGTTATCAACCGTCAAAATCTTGCCAAGCGCAGCTGTCCAAGTAAAAAACACAACTTTAGACGGCACAAATACCTTCCAAATGCTCTTCCACGGAAAGAATGTAGGCTATTGTACTGTTAAAGCCTTGTAAAAGGATTTAACAGTAAAATTTTTTCTCCCTGTGTGAATCCACAACATCCGGTCTCCCCCATTTCCTCCTAACTTTGCTGAATACAAGTAGCTATAAAAATCCGCCATCTCATTAAGTTCCCAATCCTGAGCATTTCTAGTAAAAGTGACATTCCAAGTTACCGTCCCATTGACACGACATGGCAACTCTGAAACTGCAGCTTGCTGATTTCCAGCCAATTTAAATGCAATTAGAAAAACAATGGAAAGAGGGTTGTCCCTACTCCAAGTGTCGAACCAAAAAAGGGTTCTTGCTCCATCACCCACCTCAAATCTAATATGTTTTTCAAAGGTGTTTTTCACAGGTGAGAAAAAATTGACTAAAAATATTATAAAGTTAAAAAGTTGTCTAAATATAATTCTTTAATATTATTTTTGTTGTGAAGTTTGTAAAAGTTGTATTATTTTTGTGTTTTTTTTTTAAGTTTGTAAAAGTTGTATTAGTTGTTGTGTTTGAATAATGATTAGGTACTGATTAGATGAAAAAGTTGAAAATTTGAAATTGAAAAGTATTTTGTGTTTTAGTGATGTTTGAAAATGAAATTATGAGACGTTTTGAGAATTTGAGAATTTTGTGTCTCATCTCTGGGCCCAAACGTCCCCTTACTTTGGGAGTGGCTCTTACAGTGGTGATGTTTACTGGCTCAACTTTCATCAATCGGGGTGTCTTTCTTGGATACCCCATTCTAGCAAAAGCTGCCAACACTCTTCGCACATCTATACACATATATTTCTTTTGTCATGTTTGTCTACTCTGACTTCAACGAATTTTGGTAATTATATCCATTTGAAAACAGTTAATGCACACTATATTGTACAGTAAGAAAATGGCATTTCATCCGTCAAGTACTTATTCTAGGCCTTTTGAAAATGCACACTAAAAGCTTGTAATAAAAAAAGGGCAAAATTTCGTACAATTTGGAGTTGTTGAATTGGTGCCTTTCTGGAGCCACTGTCTTGCTGATTGCAGTGCGTTTTGCTCTTTAAATCCATTTATCAAGTGCCTCTTGGAGCTCAAGCTCAGTTATAGGAAGAAGCAGGACTTTGGCACACTTGAGTTGGTGTTACAATTAGTTGGTTGATTGCTTGGGGATACAATGTGGTTACTGTGAATATGATTTACAATACGGTAGATCTTGGCATTATTTGTGATATGAATTTCCTAGAATTGGTGTTCGGGTGGATTGGAAATGGTTCATAATTTCACATGTTATATGATCTCACAAGGTTTTATGTTGAAATGCCATCGTTATACATCCAAATGCACCTGTAAAGTTTTCTTCTTTTTCTTTGTTTAAAGATTTGAGGATCTAGTAATGGAACTGCAAACTATTTCTTCTTCAAGGTCAAGATATGATGAGGGAGTTTTTTTTTTCCTCTGTTCCAATGAAATTCAATTATCTGCTCTTCCCACAACTTGCATATGAATTTATGAACAATTATTTGACAATGAGGAGGTGGTTCTGTAGGGTGGAAGGGTTTCTAATCGCCTCTTCTATCTATCAATACCTCCAAATATATTCATAGATTCTGTTAGATGTGCAAGCTTGTCAGCTTCATCTGGTAATGGCTGGACTAGGGTCATTGTCGAGAAGCCCTTTGGTCGAGATTCAGAATCCTCGGCTGCTTTGACGAAAGCTCTCAAACGGTATCTTGATGAGGATCAAATATTCAGGTGGGTTTTTTTCTAATTAAGGTTGGTTTTTATTATGAATAGAACACTGACTAAAATCTGATTGTATGGTTGATTTCTTTTACAGGATAGACCACTATCTGGGAAAGGAGCTTGTGGAAAACCTATCCGTTCTCCGATTCTCTAACCTCATTTTTGAGCCACTATGGTCCAGGCAGTATATAAGGAATGTGCAGTTGATTTTCTCTGAGGATTTTGGCACTGAAGGACGTGGAGGGTACTTTTCTATCTCTAGTAGACATTCGTCTATTCTTGTTTGTGAGAACTTATTGTCCTTTTTTCTTTTTTTTTGCTGGATTGAATCTAGGTACTTTGACAATTATGGGATTATAAGAGACATAATGCAGAATCATCTGCTTCAGATACTAGCTCTATTTGCAATGGAAACACCAGTTACTTTGGATGCAGAAGATATCAGAAATGAAAAGGTTCCCCCAAACCCCCGCTCAAGAAAGAACCTGAAATCTGCTTATTTCTGATATGTTTTTCTTTGTTGTTTTTGTTATGAAAATCTGAATATTTCCCTGGTTGGTAGGTCAAGGTTTTACGTTCAATGAGGCCATTACAACTAGAAAATATGGTGGTAGGGCAATACAAGAGTCACACGAAAGGAGGTGTTACTTACCCAGCTTACACTGATGACAAGACTGTACCTGATGACAGCTTAACTCCAACATTTGCAGCAGCTGCCCTCTTCATAGATAATGCAAGATGGGATGGGGTGCCTTTTCTAATGAAGGCTGGGAAAGCATTACATAATAAGAGGTGTGTTGTTAGGCAGGAGCTTCTGCGTCATATTTGTTTGTCTTGGACTGGATCATTTTATTTTATGTATTTCTTTCTACCCAGGACTGAGATAAGGGTACAGTTTAGGCACGTGCCTGGCAATTTATATAACCGGAACTTTGGGACAGATCTTGATCGCGCTACAAATGAGCTTGTTATCCGAGTGCAGCCTGACGAAGCTATTTATTTAAAGATCAATAACAAGGTCCCTGGTTTGGGTATGAGATTGGACCGAAGTAACCTGAATCTTCATTATGCAGCAAGGTAATTCCTATTTTTATTTTAATTATTATCTTATACATGCCAAAACTGCGGTATTAAAGTCTCAACCTAAAGTGTCTAGCCTTTGTGTTAAAGTATCACTTCTGTTTTGAATGTTTAGCTTTGTTGATATTGAGCTGGACGCATTAATTGAAACCTTGAAACGTAATATAATCATCTTCGACTTTTATGTTATTTGTTGTTGATTTGACAAAAGGCTTGAAAAGTTAGCTGCTTATAGCGTTGCATTATGGTGCCACCATAAGTGATCTTTAAAAGTCCAACCAAACTCCTTGGCATTTTATTTGTGTAGATATTCAAAGGAAATTCCAGATGCTTATGAGAGGCTTCTCCTGGATGCTGTTGAAGGGGAAAGAAGGCTGTTTATCAGGAGCGATGAACTGGATGCTGCTTGGGCACTCTTCACACCTCTGTTAAAAGAGCTCGAAGAGAAGAAGATTATCCCAGAATACTATCCTTACGGTAGTCGGGGACCTGTTGGGGCCCACTATCTTGCCGCAAAATACAACGTACGGTGGGGTGATGGCGTAGATCAATGATTCTCAGAGTGATTTGCCATTGTGAGCATAAAGCTTCAAGGTTCTTATTTGTTCATGAGGGTGCACCAAATTGAAATTACCCGGGTGATCAGGTGGAGAAAGCTTGATTTACATGGTCCAAGGGACGTGGGGAGTGTGAAATTAGTGACATGAGCAAATATGATCCAGCTCCTGAAGCAAAGCATGAAATTCTCTCGTTTGTCACGGAATCAGCATTTCATGAACGTGTAAATTGCCATGAACGTATTTTCCCCATTTTTCGTAACATAAGATTATTAGGCACTCATTGAAGTTACTTGTCAAGACCCAAAAAATAAAAGCTTAGAACTTTTTGAAATGAATAGTTCTGTGATCTGCCATTGCCAAAAAAAAAAAAAAAAATAGATGAAATAAATATTTGGTTGCATATGTTGCTTCTATATGGCTACTACTACCTTAAGTTCACATTATCACCCCCCCAATAGTGATCTGTTGAATGCACTGCGATGTCTGTCTGTGTTTGAGTAAGATCAACGTATACTTTGTTGCCTACACATCATTGAGTACATCAAATTGTTTACTTCAGCGCATCAAATTGTAAAATTATTTTTACTATAAAATATATTTTTACCTGCAACAGTTTGTGAAATATTTTTGTGCATCTAGCAGTACTTCTCAAACAATATATATATTTTTTGATACATGGGGAGGGAGATTCGATCCTTAGTTCTCAAATAAGATATTTAACTGGACATGGAAGAGGCCGGTAGATACGAAGAAGAAGAAGAAAGAGAGAGAGAGAGAGTAACTGGACATGAGAGGGTGTCTTTTGGCTGAGAGTGTTTTGAGAATGGAGAGAGAAAAAGAAAATCAATGAAATCAGTTTAGGATCTTATCGTTTGTTTTCTTTTGTTTGATAATGATTTATTCATAACTTTTCTAATTACTAGAAAGACGTATATTAGCCCTTTTAAGTCAATATATCAAATTAACTTTACTTGACATCAGATTTCAGCAAGTGTAAAAATATGTTTCTCAGGCCAAGTTTGAACTTTGAGCGTTGAACCTAGGGCTGTGCCATGTCATATGACAGACTTTAGCTTACCTCAGCTCCATGCAAAGACCTTTCCTGAATCCTGATTATCAAAGACCTCCGGCAACAAGCTGTGCAAACCATTGCCATTTTTGTTAGGGCTTGAGACATCAAAGGGAACAACAATCGAAGGTTCTGCACCTTTGTGCCACATTCAATTCATGATTATAAGCCTATACGTAAGGTGCATTTTTTTTTTTAATCTTCAGGCTCTCTTTCTTTGTTTTTGCCTTTTGGTCCTCATCATTGAAGTGTCCACAGATTATCCTCAACTAATTGATATCTACAGCCAAAAGCACGAAAGTATATATACCTTAAATACGTATACACGCCTTCCAAACTTTGTTTTTCTGCTGCCAATAGAAGATTTCAAATGATGAGCCTTTTCACTTGGGATTCCGCAATCAAACACATTCACTAAAGAATCAATAAAGCTATATATGTGTTTAAGAGAAGTTGGGTAATTTGTCAAATTTTCAATGGTAAACTTTTGAAGGGACCTCTTTTGTCACCTTGGTGGGCAACACACGTGAGAAACAATTCAAGAAAATAATACAACTTGGGTAATATATCTCACCTACCCACTATTATCAGCACGATTATTCTTTGATCTCCTCCAAACAAAGCAGTGAGAAAGGAAGAAAAGTCATCCCCATGCTCTTATGAAGCTTGTATCTGCAGCTTCCGATATATTTTCTCTGCAAAATAATGCACCTTTTATAATAGAAGGATCCTTTAAAGAATTCACTATTAAATTGTCTTATCGTTCACTTGAATAAGTTGGGTCAATGTCTTTTTTCTCAGTCAATTGGTCGTAAGAATGTGAAAGCATTTTCAGCTTTCATTGAACGTAGTTGCTATTATATGCAGAAAAAGTGGACTACGGCTCTTATTCTAGCCGTAGAAATGTCAGTCCTTGTAACGTGATACCATCGCAAGATTACATTCTTCTGTATTGATTCCCCCATCAAGAAACAGTGACTCTCTATCCCTATCTCTTATCTGCATCGATTTATAAGTTAAAATTGTCAATCATATTTGCTTATCCAAATCTGGCTCATGTCTAAGGATTGGCCTACAATTCCAATAAAATAAAAATAAAGCTTATCTGCAAGACTGCATGGCCCATTGCGTTGAACTATAATAGACTTACTAACTCTCGGCTAATATGATTGCATGTTTGATACAGAGTTGTTATTCGATTATCAGATGCAAAGCTGAGAGAGATAAGACTGTGAACCCCACAATATATATTAAGTATAATTGTTTGAGTAAATTTCTCTGAAATTGTTAAGAAACTCTAATTATTATTATTATTATATGCCCAAAGGCCAAAACCCTTTAGCTATCACATCATTTTATATGCCCACAGAACCTGTTGTTTTCATATTACAGGACAGTTGGAACCCCAATGCCTTGCTCATCCAGACCGGACATAAATCAAATCTATTAGCAAATCACGTAACCATTTGTGGCACAATGGGCGCATGATTGCTTTGGTTTTCAATGACATGATTGTAATAGCGCTCATAAGGAAAACAGAGAGAGGCAACCAGTTTTTGGATCGAAGGAAATGGTGTTGGACAGTGCTACTCGACCGATATTTAACCAAAAATGGTGTACCGATGAGTGCAAATGTACTTTTTTATTTTAATTATTTTTTATGAAGTTTTAAATTTTTTTTTTTTAAAAAAAAAATATATCAATTTACTAATATTCACTTCTTTAATCGTTAAGTAAAAAAAAAATTAAAAATTAAAAATTCAATCGGTCACTTTTATCGGTTCAACTAGCATTTTCCAACTGTGTTTATTGCTGTCCAAGACTAAGGAGATGGAGAAATTGACAATTGAGTGGGACTGCTTTCTTTTCTGTTTTCCTTTTTGGTGGGTCTTTAAGCCATAAGAGTTGGATCCATGATGGCTGGAAAATTTTCACCTTATACCTATTGTTCTATTGCCCCTGGACATAGAAATCAGAAATCATATGATGTTTTGGCGTGGTTTATTGGGTTTCTTATGGCATGTTTGTGTGAAGACAATAGAAAGAGAACATAAGCATATTATGGTCATTGAGCTGCAGATTAAGTAGCACTATCCTCATATAAATCTTATCTTAAAAAATAAGGATTAGGTAAATTACACCCATTGTGGTCTAATTCTTCAGTTGATCTTAGCCGTTAAGGCAGGCAGATGGTTAAAAAAGTAGTATCTTATCAATTAAAATTATTATGGTTTGAATTTTTGAACACGAAAGCCAAATTCCATTGACAAATGACATTGAAAGGTCATCCAAGCCTATTGAGGTCACCTTCCTCAATCATAGAGGCCCCATCTCAGCCCTGTTCTTTTGGAACCCCGTTGCCCACCCTCTCGATTTATCCCCAGTAGGCAGACATGGCGGAGAACAAGCCTGCAGAGATCACAGACTTACAAATCATGATCTCAAACAAGGATGATAACAAGAAGCAGTTAGCTCCCAAGAGAAGCTCCACCAAGGACAGACATAAAAAAGTGGATGGTCGAGGGAGAAGAATAAGGATGCCAGCTCTATGCGCAGCAAGGGTTTTCCAGTTGACCAGAGAGTTGGGTCACAAGTCTGATGGTGAAACAATTCAGTGGCTTTTACAGCAAGCAGAGCCATCGATCATGGCTGCAACTGGTAGTGGGACTATGCCAGCTTCGGCTCTTGCAACTGCAGGGGCCTCTGTTTCTGAACAGGGGGATCCTGTTTCAGCAGGTTTGGATAGAGTGGTGGAAATGCTAGGGCCAGCTATGGGGTCAGGAGGTAGGGCCAATTGGACAGTGATGAGTGGGAGTTTGGGTAGGGCACATGTGTCAAGTGGGATGTGGCCCTCCGTTAGTGGAATTGGGTCAGGGTTTGTTCATAATTCAAGTCAGTCATCGTTGAACTTTGGCAGTGAAAACTGGAATTTCTTTCCTAAACTTGGGTTCCCTGGGTTTGAAATTCCTGATATGAATTTGGGTCCAATGAGCTTTTCCAAAATTGTAAGTGGAGTAAACCGGCAAGTACCTGGTTTGGAGCTTGGTCTTTCGCAGGATGGTCATATTGGGATGTTGAATTCTCAAGCTTTGAGCCAGTTTTACCAACAGATGGGGCAGAGCCGAGGTGATGCAGGTTCTTTGAAACAGCAACCGGAAACTTCAGATAAGGATGATTCTGAAGGGTCAAGGCAGTAGAAGAATTAGGGTTCTAAGAGAGAGTGATCATGACAAGTAGCATAAGATTAAGAAGCTGACTTGACTGTTATGGTTTCTCACCATTCAGGATGAGTTCAGTTTAGAGCTGAGAGAGTTGGAATTTACTTAAAACTTTTCTTAATATGTTTGGTGGTTAAAAACCTCATCTGATTTGCAGGCTTATTCTTCTTTATAAATGCAAAAGCTTTCAGCCCAGTCTAACATCAGGTTTTCACCATTTCTTTCTCAAGCTCTTCCAATGAGATTTCTTACTTTTGAGCAGCTAACTGAAGTACCTTCCTATTCATTCTGGCTTTTCAAGGCAGGATGACTACGAATAGAACAACAATGCATTAACTGTTTTGAGGTGTATAACTTCTTGTCAAGATCTTGAGCTGCTAGGAACTCTGTTATTTCCCTTACATATATAAATTCAGACGTGATCTGTTTTTAAAAATAAAACCTGACCATACTTGAGGTATAGAAGAGTGCGATCTAGATGTTTTTGCAAATTTACACTGAGGCAGCAATTTCCCATCTAACTGTTCAACTAAAAAGTAGGTCTGCAATTTGATATCATTATTTTCTGGTTCTCAAAAAGGCATAGTTTCTTGGATACCTTTTTTTTTTTAACTTTTAATGGGAACAACATAAATCATTTCTATTCCCAACCCCCACGGTTTCCTGTTTCATTTCTGGAAAATTACCTCCTTAACTAGCTTTAACCAAAACGTTGCCACCAGTGGCCACACGGACTCCAGGGGGTGAGATCCTGGTTTAAATCGAATCCAAGAAAACGTACTTCAACCCCGGGAACTTGACCCTGCTTTAGGTTATTCTTTACTAAAATTGTACTTCTTTTCACCTACTTCTCACCTTTCGTAAATAGTCGGGACACTGAGGAATGTCTACACTCTACATTAACCCAAATCTCAAATTTAGTGAAAAGGACTTCTTTTTTTCACGAGCAAGACGAATTTAACAGCCGGTAAATATGTGGAAGAGTTGACATTAAACTCTGGTAGCTTTTCATTGTGATACCATTCTAAGTAACCATTGGATGGTACTTGCCATAGAAAAAGATTTGCCACTCAGTGAAGTCCCTGATTTTGGATGGCCAGATAGAGGAGCAACTCAGTGTTTAGTGGCTGAAAGATCTGCTTCCTTATACAAACACATAAATGTTAGAAAAACTTGTATTGGCAAAAAAAAGGCAAACAGAGAAGAAAAATTGGTACCCACCTTTGATGAGTTCCAAATTTGGTAATTTGCAGGACAACCCACAGCCGTGTTGAATATGAAGCTGCAAACTCACCCAAGTGAGCCCCACAAACGTATTGAGTTTCCCCCAACTCAAACACCCATAGAGGGTGTCAAAAGTAATGGGCTCCCCTAGCACAGAAAACCCATCCTAGACCAAGGCCAACCCAATAAAGGTTTGGAAACAGTCTTTAGTCTTGGTGTGCCATTTTCATTTTCTAGACACCAATCGTGGCTGGAAAGCCCCATTCCCATGAGACCTGGCCCTTGTGGCTTGGTAATGACACTACTGCTATCATCCTTCTGTAATAACATTTTACCAATCGTGGTACGTTTTAAGTTATCATTGATTTAAATGATTTTCATATGAAGTTACTTGAGATGAAAAATAACATTTTATTCTTTTTGTTACCATATCATAGATTCATATCACATCGATCGAGAGTTTAAAAATCAACAACATCAATACGTTCTCTTGACAGATATTTACTCTTTGAACACTGATCTTTGGTGTTTAGTCATGATCCCACCCCATGAGAGATGATATCTAAAAAGATATTGAAAAAAAAAAAAAAAACTAGTCCCAGGTTGAGGTTCATTCGTTCTCAACAGAATCTTATGGAATCTTGGCTTGGTGTGCTATCATTCTCATAGCTAGCTTTTGAATAAAACCAGGAAAGTGGTGATGACGAGTGCAATGCAGCAAGTGGGCAAATTGCTGGTTCAGAAACCAAAAAGAATTGAATAGGGTGGGTGGTCCAGGTGATGAGGCGGGGGTGAAAAATCCGGCCTGGACCACCCACAGGGCCACAAGACTAGAATTTGAGGTTGCTATCAAGACTCGGTTTCTAAGTTTGATTGCATGCTGCAAACTGTTGGTACTCACAGTCACAACCTCTACGGAATGCAAATCACAGCCATTCATTTTTCCCGATTTATAACAGAAACGAAATCCTAATAATTAAACATGATTTTAATAAATACATATATATATATATATAAATAATATGTGATGCATGGTAAAGCTTATGTATATATGGTCATTGAGCAGTGATGTGAAGGCAAACTGTGGTGTTGGTCCATGTTTTATAATTTTATAATTTATGGTGTACACTTAAAGAGCTACGAGGAATAGTATTGTTGGCCTTTGTTTTCCGGCAAGGTTCGATTCCTTTTCCTTGAATCTTTTTTTCTCATTTACAATTTTGGACTATTTTAAAACATCATGCATATTTTATATATATATATATATATATATATATATTTTTATGATATTTTTATGAGTAAAATGTTATATATACTATACTCTTATTATTATTATTATTTCATTACAGTTTATATTTGTAACATTTTTCATCACTATTAATGAATTGTGTCATTGATCAATCACACAATCATCTCGACTCTAGTGCATCAACTATAAGAAAAACAAACATTTGTGATAGATTATTTGCGAAGATACGATTTGTAACAAAAATAAACTCATTTTAACAAAAAATAATTATTTTTACTAGAAATAATTAATTACAAATAATTATTTTTATTAGAAATAACTGATCATGAATTAAACTTATTATAATTTTCTGATCCTTTTGGATGTCCTTTTCCACTAGTTTTATTCTCTCCTCCACTTATTTCCTTTTGTCCTCAAATTTTGTTTGAATGATGTATGAATCTCATTTAACCACAAATCAATACCCTAGCTCCTGCATATATAGTAGATATGCACGTAATAATTCAAATGAAAAAATGGATTCCACGTAATTCTCAGCCCCCTTTATTCCAACAGTAGAAATTATAGATTAAGATCATCCACAAAAATGTGTGGGAAACATATGAAAAAATAAAACATAATAAAGCAACTTACGTCACTTCGTCATTAAGGTACTGTACTTGATAAACAATCAAGTCTTATCGCTGGTTGTACTCATGTTTGACAGTTAATACTGTTATTACTGAGACAGAAAGCACCAATCAGACATTTCCGCCCAAATTTATTAAGCCATTTCGGCATATAAAATTGCAAATCACATCGATATCCTGGTACGTACGGAAATGTTGTCCCCTACGAATCCTTTCTTTTTTTGAAAAATGATAAAATAATTACCCATTTGCAATTTTTCTACAAATTTTTAATAAAATAATATTTTTTAAATTTTAATTTTAATTTTGATTTGATATGTTCAATTTTTTTTAAAAAAATATTATTTTATTGATAAGTTGTAAATAAATTATAATTAGATTGTAAGGCTATCATCTCCACCTTTTTTTATTGTTTAGATTCATTTTTTTCTTTTAAAATGGCACAGTTTCATGGATTGGGCATCAAAATTGCAAAGTATTAAGTAGTATTTGTAAATAGCTTATTAAAGACAAAAGGATCGAGACATTGTTTACTTTAGTCAGAACCTAATCTCAAAAGTGTGCATGTGCATGTGTGATCCTCCTGATCAACAATCCAATCCTAAAGTAAACTCATTACAACCGCTCATTCTACTTGCATTTCTATCCGGGCATGCATATTAAAATCTTAAGAATCAATAATATCTGTTTGGTTTTCAAGTTGGATGACAAGTAAACCAGACAATGTATATTCCAATATGATCATTGATCATTAAGATAACATTTTCCTTCAATCTTTGAATTTGTTTTTAAGATCATCTAATCAAAAAATGAGAAAAAGTGTCATGTCTACAAAATAGGATAAGAGTGGGATAATATTATAGATCAATTAAGATAACTCGTGTGTGTATTATATTTAATATAATATGATCAACGCAACGTTCATTTAAAAAGATTATATCACGAGAATGTAAGTTGCCACTTACAATTGTTTTAATATTTAGATTAGGGCTTCATCTTGATTCTTCTTCTTCTTTTGTTATGTCTTCTTCGTTCTCTAAAGCAATTTAATAGAGCAAATCTTGACTTCTCGTAGCAGCCTGCGCGCTTTCTCGTCTTGGCTCATCCCATTGTTATTTGATCTCATGTTGTTTGTAAGCCTTGCTATTCTTATGACATGCGACAATTTAATTTAATGATCCGATTTAACAATGATTTGTTACGATTTTTTGATGGATTTTTAATAAGGCTTGGGTATGAGAAATTTTTTTGACTCTGTTTGTGACTCGAGAAACACCAAACAGGAAGTTCATTTGACATTTGCACTACAGGTCCCTCGAGCAAAGTTTAAGCAGAGAGTTTGTAACTTTGCTCGACATATTGCTTGAGCAAACATCAAACAAAACGTTCGTTCGAGACTCACTCAAAACTTCGCTCGCTTGAGTGAATAACCCAATAATTGTTAAATTAGAGTTTCTCCCGTACAACCATATATATGTTTATTATGAATAGTATGACTTTTTGAAAAGTGTATTTTCACCCCCAAAGTATACTTTGTTATTTCTCAAGATAATAAAATCATTTGCAAATCTGTAAATATAGGCACGTTGTCCAACCACGTATATCTCTATATCTTATGATTGATTTTTTGTTTTACTTTATTTGCTTACATCATTTTTCACAACAACTCACTCTTTCACTCTTGCAATCCCTTTATCTACAATTATTCCCTACACACAGTACTATCTTTCTCAATCGATTGCACAGAGTTTCTAAAATAAATGACTTATCAATGATTGTGTTTTGCAATTAGCTCATATTGATTAGACGACTCACAGTGAGAAATTTGTGTTGGTGCAAAAAGGACTGCAAAGAGAAAATAGTGAAAGAAAATTTTGCTTCAAGGTGCGTTACAATATCGTTTTCCTTAAGATAATATTCACCCCCACCAATAACGGTATGTACACGAGTTACAAACGAATTTACCTCCAATATACAATAAAATCCAAAACAAGTCTGTTTGTCGAATTACATTATGCACACACGAAATTAGATCTCGAATACTATCAGATTTTACTATTTAACCAAGAGATTAGAAATCCGTTCTCTGCAGAATGAACATATATTAATAACAAGTTTTGAAGAAATGCAAACTTTTGAGAGAAAGATAAAATCTCGAAATTGCCTTCTTGAACTCTTAAATTCATAGGTCAATGGGTCTATTTATAGATAACTAAAGGATATGAATAAAAAATTATAACTTTTCATTTTTCTAAAATCTGATACGAACATGTATATCTATCGTACATGTTACCAAGTGACACAATAGTTGGGCCAAGTCCAACAGTCACGTTTCTTCCTCTCCAAACAGCTTGCCCAAGTTTGAGTCCCAATCGGCACGATTTGGGATTTTTTTTTTTCATGCATTGAAGCGCCTCGGGCTTGTGCCCCTTGATGCATTGCAGCACTTCGCATGAGTGCCTTATTCTAGGCCGCATGCCATGGTTTGCATGGAGCAGACTCTCCATAAATTAACAAAAATTCCTCTTTTAAAGATGGTGTGGCTCAAAGCCAACTCCATGGGTAAACTTAGAGCTTCAATACTACTAAGCCAGTTAAAGGCTAATAGTATGCATATATATATAGACCCAAAATACTATAAGATTCAAAAACTTTCCATAACTTCTCTCTTTCAAAAATAATTCACAACTTCTAAAAATAAATTTCTAAAATATTATTAATAATAAATATAATATATATTATTTTAAAAATATTTCCAACAATTTGTATACTGATATAGAAAGAAGATTTCCTTCTTTCAACCGTAGTTTTTCATGGAACTTACCTTGCAGGTACGTTCATCAACATTGTTAAATCCATGTGACATTCCCCGAAATGCCCAGACAATGAGACAAGTAAAACAAAGGGCCACCTCTCTTAGTGGAGCTCCTTATTGTGGCTATGATATATGTGCAGAGCCATGCAGGACAAACATGAGTCAGGGCCAGTGGCATTTTTTGTCTATGTATCATCGTGTCATTCTCATTGTGGTGCTCTTGATCAGTTTCCCCATCTGTTGTTTCGGCCTTTATCATTTGCTTTTGTTGTACGTTGGAGTAAACACCAGAAAGGCGAAATATCCTGCACTTGATGTTGCAAACAACAGGGATTTGTGGGTGGCTAACATGTCCCAAATAAGCCTTTTTTCTTTTCAAGAGGCACTTTATTTTCCAAGCACGGATGCTTGATCAAACGGTGCAGATCGCAAGTGGAACAATAAGATTGCAATTATTGGAGTAGTACTTTTTATGATCTACAGAACTCAAAAGTTCTTGGCTTCATCTTCCACGTTTTATATATATTAGAAAAATGATAGGATTATTATTTATTTATTTATTATTTTATTTAATGATTAAGAAAGTGACAATTAGTAAAATTATATATATTTTTAATATTTTTTTTAATGATTACAAATGTTAAAAAAATATTTAAAAAAATGATAAAAAATAAAAATTTTAAATATAGTATAAATAGTAAAGGAGTACTGAACTAGTTAGAAGGGTATCATTACCCTATATATTATGCAGAACAAAGATTCCTCCCAGAGTTCCACTCCCTGTTCAGTATAACAGTTCTTCAGTCTTCATACCTGCGAGGAGCTGATCATATGGGGTAACCATACCTCCAAGTAGATGGCACATTAATAAATAGGAAAATGATATAATTTTAGTTTGTCCTCTCATTTTAATTGTTTATGTATTTTATTTTTTTTAAGATTAAAAAAGTAATTTTTAGTATATTTGTGTTTTTTTTTTATTTTTTTAAAAATATTTTAAAATGTTTAAAAAATGTGAAAAGAAGAGGAAAAAAAAAAATTATGCTAAGCGTCACTCCGAGCGATCAAAGCTGGGCGGAAGCATTCTAATAAATAATAATAAAAAGTTGGTAGAAAGAAAAACTAATTTCTAAGTACATGATCATTATCTTTAAGATCAACACGAGGATTTTGTTTTTGTTTTTGTTTTTTTCATTTTCTTTTACCTTCGAGTACGCGGGACTAGGAGTGTGATTTTAGCAGCAAGTAGGGCAAACAAATCATTTAGATCTGGACTTGGAGGCAATGGTCGCTTAAGCGTAGAGGTTGCACTATGCCAAGGTGGGGGGTGCCTGGCCTCAAGCTTGAACAGAAAGGAAAAGTCTTCTTGCAAGTCATTTCGCGTATCAAACTGTGCACCAATATTGAATGTAAGACATCCATTTAATAAAACGGTATGAAATAAAGACGAAAATGATTTTCATGAGATAAATAACCTTCTTCTTCTCTCAAAAATTTTTTTTTTTATTTTTTTTTAATAAAAAAAGTTATATGAGTGTTGGTACATGATTTTTCTTTTATTAAAATCAGCTGAAGAGAGTTTGAAATCCTACTGGATTTTAAATGATAAATGTGACACATGCTTACTAAACCAAAGGGTCTCCAAAAAGCAAAGCAAATCTTACTAGATTTTATTTGATATGGAATGACAGCCAGGGTAGGGTGCCTTTGATGAAGACCATAATAAACACAGTTACTGGGGACCAATATGGCCAAACAGACCCACTTGATCAGGGAAGAATAGCCACAAAGAGGCTGAAATAGACACTCGAGGTTCTTAACCCAAGGTAGGAGTGTGTAGAACCGCCCTGTGAAAGAACGCAAACCCTAGACAGACAGTAGACATGAGGGGATGACTGACCAGATGTTTACAAGGGAAGTGGTGTGGGGCCCATGTTAGCAGGGACAGGTCGGCATGACAGTCCCATGCCCTCCTCCTTTTTTTTTTTGTTAATGTGCTTTCTCCTTAAAATTGTTAATTTGTTGTATGTCCCTCCAAAACATCTTCGTCCAGCTGAAGAGCCACCACCACCCAACCAACTACCCATTACAACAAACCACAACCTCGATTCAGAAATCAGAATCCACAGGCACAAACAAAGAAAGTGCCAGAAAACTCAGACAGAGGAGAAAACAAATATAATAAATAAAAGAAAGGAAACCAGCAGAGCAGAGATTCCAGAGCAGAAAGATACTCTCTTTATCCCCTCACTCATTACTCTCTCTATTTCAAGCTCTCTGCTTTGTGTTTCTGAATTTCATTTCCAAATGGATTGTTGGTCTTCCCCTCTCGCTATGGATGATGAGTTTGAGAAGCTTGTGATTCGAATGAACCCTCCCAGGTACTTTCTTTCAATCTCTGGATGTTTTTCATTGCTTTTATCTGTGCTGGGATTCCATTTTACGTTCCAATTCGGTCTTGGCTTTCGTGGAATTGGACCGCTTTTCTTTCATTTCTCTAAATTTCCACCGTATTGAGTTGAAAGCGTCGATCTTGATTGTTTTAGCTACATGGGTTTGTGATTTAGTTCCCTCCTTGATTACGGAATTTGCAGGGTTTCAGTTGATAATGCCTCCAGCAGGAAAACCACTTTGATTAAGGTATTGATTGAATTCTCTCAATTCTTTTGGGTTATCTTGTATGCAATTGGAGAGACCCTCTGTTGCAATGAATTTTCTGGAATTGTTAGGTCGATAGTGCAAATAAGCGTGGGAGTTTGTTGGAGTTGGTTCAAGTTCTCATTGACTTGAATCTTATAATTCGTCGAGCTTACATATCTTCAGATGGGGAATGGTTCATGGATGGTTAGTTTCTGATTTTCATACAGACGTAAGACCCTGGATGTGTGGTTTGTGATTGAGTTTTCTTGTTTCCATTTGTTCTTTGCAGTATTTCATGTCACAGATCAGAATGGGAACAAGCTATTTGATGACGATCTTGCTGAACGGATTCAACTGGTAGATATGCGAACCAACATTCCTTTTTTGTTTTATTTATACCAATTATGAAGTGCCTAAGAAATTATTACCTTGGAGCTGGAGATATTGATGTTAAGAGTGCGAATTCTGAAGGGTGTTTTAAAGTGATATACTTCTAGGAAGAACTTGGTATCTGATTTCTGTTGTTTTCCCCGTTACTTTGCTAAACGCTCATATTGGTTTTGACTTTTGTGTAGTCCGGCAAAATTTTCAAATTAGTTTTATCAATAGCCTAGCTTTATTTATTCCTATTCGGATCAATATAGCGTCTTATATTCTGCTAAGGAATCCCTGTTCATATTAATTTCTTATTTAATTACATGATGGTCATGAAAGGAACCTAGTTGATCAAACTGTACATAGGTACATAGATATCAAACAGAAAATAGTGTTGTGTTCTATGAAGCCTCCAATGGGCCGGGGGCTAGCTACAAGGAATTCTACTTTAATCACCATCCTCGATTACATAGATCAACAATTAGCTACTATAAGTAGGACCATACAAAGAAGGAGGGGCTGTGCTTGCTGTTTGATCTGTACTATAATTATTTAGATGGAGCCACGAATTGCAAGCCATATTTATAGTTTAATTTTACATGTCACAGTCGCTAGGACCTAAGGCACATAGCTTTCGATCCTTGAGAAGGTCTGTGGGTGTCCAAGCTGCCACGGAACACACAACTATTGAATTGACTGGAAGAGACAGACCAGGCCTACTCTCAGAGGCTTTTGCTGTTCTCGCTGACCTCAAATGTAATGTGGTAGCAGCAGAAGTCTGGACCCACAATTCAAGAATGGCGTCAGTTGTCCTCATCACTGATGAGGCAACTGGATTGCCAATTGACAATCCTGATCAGCTTGCTAAGATCAAACAACTTCTTCTTTATGTGCTAAAGGGGGACAGAGATAAACGGGGTGCAAACACTGCTGTTTCGGCCGGTTCAACTCATAAGGAACGGAGGCTGCATCAAATGATGTATGCTGATCGCGATTATGATATGGATGACATAGATTGCATGTCAACAAGTGACAGGAGCAAACTTCTTGTAACTGTAGAGAAATGTGCAGATAAGGGATATACTGTTGTGAACTTGAGGTGCCCTGACCGTCCTAAGCTATTGTTTGATACTGTATGCACGCTGACAGATATGCAGTATGTGGTATACCATGGAACTGTCATTGCTGAAGGACCAGAGGCTTATCAGGTTGTCTTTTGTTACTTTGAATTGCTTTGATCGCTTTTCTTCTTGATTATGCTTTGCATTGACTAAAGTTGAAAACATTGGCTTTCTACGTGTATAGGAATATTATATCAGGCATACGGATGGCTGCCCTATTAGTTCTGAAGCAGAGAGGCAAAGGGTAATTCATTGCCTGGAGGCTGCTATCAAGAGGCGAACTTCTGAGGTAAAGAGTGTGGGGGGATTCAAATACGTACAAGATTTTCAGTACTTGTCCAACTCTTATATGATGCTAATGCACATTCTCATAATACAGGGCATAAGACTAGAACTCTGTGGTGAAGACAGAGTTGGCCTTCTATCTGATGTTACTCGAATATTCAGAGAAAATGGTTTATCAGTAACCCGAGCCGAGGTCACCACCAGGGGTTCCCAAGCTGTAAATGCTTTTTATGTGACTGATGCATCAGGAAATCCAGTAAAGAGTGAAACAATTGAGGCAGTTCGAAAAGAGATTGGCCTCTCAATGCTACATGTGAAGGATGATGTCTACTCAAAATCTCCAACCCAGGAGAGTGGGAAGTTCTCTTTGGGTAATCTCTTTCGAACCAGATCGGAGAAGTTCCTATACAACTTGGGTTTGATAAAGTCATTTTCTTAAGCATTAATAAGTTTTCCACCCCCCAACAAAGGAAAGTTGCTGTCCATTAATGCCTGTAGATATCAGGAAATTTCTGCTTAGTTGTAGATTTTGCCTGTAGATAGATTTTGCAGGTGAATCCCTTGTTGATCTTGGTCAGGCTTTGAACTTTCAATATTTCAACAATTGCTAAGCCTCACGTATACATTTCCTTATGCTGTCTCTTTTTGTTCCATGTTTGGTGTACCTAAATCCTTTTGTTTCATCCTTTGATCTTCATACTGTTTTGTAGACTATTATATAGATGGACAATTAAAAAAACAATTCTTTTGCTGCGGCATCAAACATAATGCCGAAAATGACATGGAAAATTGGAAAGATTTGGCTCAAAAGGGTTTTGTCGTTTTTTAAATAAAGCCACAATATTCGTCGAAAGAAAGACTCAAATGAAAGAGAAGAGATAGATAGGCATGACCCCTGATCTGAGAAAGCCGCCAAGGTTGACATGTTGCAGTTCTGAATGGTAAATTCCATAACACATCGATAAAAAGTCATTCCTCTGAGTTGAGAAGTTTCATTCCATGCATTTATTATTATTATTTTTATTTTCTCCTCTCTTGTAAGTGGCTAGCTACGTAGTGGTTTGGTAGGTAAGGTCACTACCTCACAGTAACCTCACAGCTCTGTGTACTCACTACTCCATGTGGCAGCATCATCTGGTGCGAGAACTTGAGGACTGGTTTGCCACTTTTTACTTCCTTTTCCGACTTGTATTATTGTTTTTGGAATCTTTTGGCTATTAAAAATTGTTTTGTTCTCGTCACTGTACCCAAGATAAACCTCCCGTTTTCCATACCTGTTGATGACATGCTTTCTCCACTACCATATATTCTACTTTTGAAGTGCTTTTCTTTTAGTTCTTTTGATAGTAAAAGGGGCAAAAAGACTGATTTTTATCAATTGAGATACTATCCAATTCTTCGACCCAATTGAATGGTTCGGATGAAAATAAATTGAATGCCTTTGTGGGGTGGGGTCTACATCTGTCAAAAATTCTACACGAATAGCATTGCATACTGTAGAGCCTATATAATATGTTTATCCCTCTCCAAAATTAGAGCATCCAATTCAATTAGATAAGGATGACTCTACTGCAGCCGCTCTTATCCCCTAGTGGAAGTTAGTTATATTAACCTCTCTTTTTTTTTAACTTTTTTTATATGTATTTTTTTAAATAAAAAATCATAATATTATTAAAAAAATACTTTTTTAATCATTAAGTTAAAAAAATTAAAAAATAAAATAAAAAATCCTAACAGAGCAACCAATGATAATCCCAACGGGAAGAGTAGCTTTTTTTTATCACTTTGAAATTAGCTTCACTACTTTGAAATAATTGGGACGTTACTTAAGAAAGAAAAATGTTGTTCTCATCCCATCTTATCACATATATGACCTTTACCTCCTCCATACACATTCATGTCAATTGTATATATTTTAGCAATAATAAGAGTAGCTGCCATATAATAACAATAAAATGTACCCCGTTTATTTGCTCGTTACAAAAATATAAATCAACATGATGGCCAACTTAAAATAAAGAAAATGACTTTTTTTTTGGTAGGCAAACAAAAAAAAAACAACATAAATAATTGCCGATGAAAAACTAAATTGATAGCTTAATTATTTATATAATTAATCAATCAATCAATCAAATAGAAGAGTCCAGACAGATCCTTAAAAAATGGAGGGAGGTTTGCGTCACGCATCTTTACAACCACATGTGACGTCGTTTTCACTTCGTCCGTATTAGGCCGAGATTGATCGCTACCGTCCGTTCCCAATTGCCCAATCAAACAGCCGATACATGTGGGGTCCACAACTCTGCTTATTTGAGTGGGGGGGGCCTTCAGGACTTGTACAGTTGTACTACGTCGTCTTTTTGCATTTACTCTTATATTTATTTCTATTTAGATTAAATGTAGTATATAATTAATAATTTATTGCGTCATAAAAAATATGGTATTTATTGGAATCTTATTCGAAGCATGAAAAAGCATTACCTTCTCTTGTATTTATTGTTTCAAAACTAATGATAACGTGACATTGTATCCCACTGATAATTGGTGACTCCATCTTTTGCAAGTTGATCCAAAATATTTTCTTTTTTAAAAAAGAAAAAAGAAAAATGGAATACTTTATTAAGATTCTTTATTAGTTTCAAAAAAAAAAAAAAAGATTCTTATAATTTTTAATTTTTTGCCCAACATTTTTTAGATGATTATATTAAACCTCACAATATTAAATACTGGCGGTAGAGAATATGAATCCCAACATTAAATTAGTAATGTCCACATGATAAGTATCTGAGTCATTTTCTTTATTTATTATTATATGGAAGCTGCTACAACTATCGAGATCCTCACAGAGCAGATAAGATTTTATATTTTAAATATTTTTTAAAACAATTTCATATTTTTAAAAAATAAAAACTATAAATTAATTAAAAACGCTACCTTAACCATTAAATAAAAAAATCAAATTGGTGAGATCGATGCCCAGCATTATTCTTATTATATAGGATCAAATAACCATAATGATTACACTTTGCATATTTCAAAAATGATTATGATGGTTATAAATAAGTCTGTGAGAAGAATCTGCTGGCAGTAAAGATAAAAGGAAAATGATAGGATTACTATCCTCCTACTACTCATTTACTATTCTTTTTTTATTTTATTTTTTTATTAATTTTTTATTTTACTTAATGATTAAGGAAGTGATTATTAATAAAAAAAAAAATTTTTAATTTTTTTTAATGATTAAGGATGTTAAAAAAATAGTTAAAAGAAAATGATAAAAAAAATAAAAAATTTTAAATATGATAGAAGTAGTAAAGGAGTAGTGAAATGGTGGTAAGGGTACATTACCCAAGATCATTTTAAATAGCAAAAATGATTGTTACAAATAAATCTATTGCTTATATAAAATCAAATTATTTTATCTTATTTTATATAATTATTATAAATTTTTTTAATTCATATATAAAATATAATAAATAATTTAATTTTTTTAAAATTTTAAAATTTTAAAATAAAAATAATATTATAATAATATTTTATTCAACTATCAACAAAACATCTCATTTTATCTCATCTCAACTGTGTAACTAAAGTAGACAATCTTGATTGGTATACGGGATATGTGTATACGGACTGCTCACTTGACCACTACTTTTTATGCTTACATGAGGTCCCGTGCACTAATATTTTTGCTTAATTAATAGAGAAATGATTTGTAAAGTTTTAAATAGATAAATTTCATATAAATATTCATAAAATAGTAAACTTCACTTAAAAGAATCGTAAAAAAAAATTATTCTTTACTAGTGAAATACACTTTTTACACAAAATTTATATGAAATTTATTTATTTTTGACTTAACATGACATTACTCATATTTTATTCGTTATATGTTTGGCTTTTTGTACGAATAGTGGGTCTGCAGCTCTCATCCGTACAGGTTCTCACTTTGTTTTTTTTTTTAATAAAAAAAAAAGAAATTAATTGCTTGGATCGTGATGATGAATTCATTCACATATGTTGAGGTTCGCACGCACGTTTTGTTGTATGGATATTCATTTACTTAAAAGATTTAAAAATCCAAAAGGGATGGTAGAGGGGCGACTCATAAGTGATTGTAAAGTGACATATTCAGAATATTCTGAAATGAGAGAAGAGAGGGATATAACGCTACTTTGAGGGGGCGGCCTTGGAGTTGGGGAACTTTCGATGTCAAAGTTAGTAAATGATCTTGGAATATAGTAAATAAGTAAGAAAGTTTAAGGATCAGAGAGAGTTTCTTCCTATTTGGGACCAGCTATTTATACTACATGTTTGAAAAACATCTGTGGGTCCCACCGCTCACTAACACGGACAGTGTTCTCTCTAGTCTCTCTCAAAACCAATCTTCCAATAATGATTACAGTTTTTCCAAAGTTAATCGCTAAATAATAATATGAATAATAAAGTGAGTGGAAGTACCATCTTAATTCTATACCCAAACCCTACAGGAGCTATGATATATATATATATATATATATATATATATATTTCTTGATAAGTAAGTAGGAGTTATGATATATATTACATTCACATTTAATTATGTTGATGAGATACTACTTGTTTAACCAATAAATCAGCATTTATTTTTCAAAATAAAGACTTAAGTCCCGTTTGAATATAAAAACACTCAACTCATCTATTTTTATTTTTTTATTATATTTTTTTAAAATTTTTATATAAAATATAATAAATAATTTAATTTTTTAAAATTTTAAAATAATAATAATATTAAAAAATAATAATTTAATAATATTTTATTCATCTCATATCACCTTTCAAATCACCATTCAAATAAATCCTCGAAAGATTGACCAGTGGATGAGAGCATTTGGACAAACTTTAGTTAACGGGTGGGGTAGTGTGCAGATAAAGAAGCACAAGTCTTAATGGAGTCCACTACCCAAGCCCGACAAAAGCTGTGGTTATGAGATTGCTAGAGTAGGCTGACAGGTAGGTTCACGGGCCCATTTACAATTGGGTAATGCAGCGGGATCCCGCTCCAAACTCTTTTTTTTTTAAATTAGTGATCAAGAACTTGTTTAATAATATTGTAATTTTTTTAAAAATATTTAAAGTGTTAAAAAAATGATATAAAAAATATATATTTAAAACTTTTTTTTTCACCTCATTTTTTTACATTTTAAATATTTTTTTAAAAAAATTACAATATTATTATATAATATTTTTTAATCATTAAATTTAAAAAAAAACTAAAAATAAAATAAAATATTAAAGCGGGACCTTAGAGCGGACTCCCCAGCAGGATCCCTATTATTTTCTTTTACAATTTTTGCAATATCAATAAGGAATAATAATAATAATAATAATAATAATACATCCAGCATAAGCATGATGGGATAACACTAATTTACTTGACACCCAACAAACCTCATCGAGCTTCTTATTAAGCCATCACCATATGATTCAAGTGCACGTAAATGTATGAAAATTCCACCGTATTCAAGAACCCTAAACCTTCAGTAAAGGGTTCCCTAATCTCTTCAATAAAACTCCCAGTGTTATAAATCTCTTTCTTCTGGAATAAAAATAAACAAAATCCTTTGGTGCAGACAGAACTCATCCCAAAGAAAAGCCCACACCGACACCAAAGTAAAAGATTAAAAAAAAAAAAAAAATCTAGGAACATCCACGTTAGACAACTGGAAGCTCACCGCAGTCAGCAATGACCACCTTCTTTCTAGGACGGTCTCCTCGGTCAGTTTCTTGGGATTCAATCAGCCTAACAACATCCATGCCCTCCAGAACTTGTCCAAAGACAACGTGCCTTTGATCCAGCCATGAAGTCTGCCAATTACCAGATAAGGCAATATTTATTCGTCAAGTTTAGTAGTAACATGACATCTTCTGTAAAATCTCACTAACCACAAATGACAACCATTAAAAACTCTAGCCCGCCAGAAATATAAATTGAGTTCAATTACACGTCCAAATTTGTTCAATTACGCATACAACCAAAGTTCACATCAGCAGTCCAACAAGGATTCAACAGCCAACAGCTCATTAAGGATTCCAGTATCGGGAGTAGCCAATGCAGAAAGGAAGAACCAAGATATAGCTTGCCAAGGACAGTTCATCTCAACAATGCCTCCTACAAACTATCTACCAAGAAATTTTGGAATTCTAGATTCATGAGTTGGATTCGGCAACAAACCAATGGAACATAATTAACCAGTTTGAGGGACATATTTGCCACTTGAACCCACAAACTAAAAACTGGTGCCCAACCTTTTTAAGGATCATTTTCCTAGCAAACTTTACTTAGAAAAAAAAAGAAGGTTCCCATGAGTGTTCTTTAACTCTAAAGTAGAACTCTGAAACAAAGGAACTGGGGAACAATCAAAAGTAAAGCATTTAAAGTTTCTCAACCAATTAGTAAGAGTAACAATATAAACTTTTTACTACATTTTGGTACCTTGACGGTGCATATGAAAAACTGACTACCATTGGTGTTGGGGCCTGCATTTGCCATGCTAACAACTCCCGGTCCAACATGAGCCACTGCAAAGCACCATTAAGTTGCGCATTGGTAGTCACAATCACACAAACAGTATAACGGAAATTGAAGAGGTAACCACAAGCAAACCCGAAATCACGTAAGGATCTAAGGTGGGCTTTCATTGACAGAGAGCTCCAACCAGCTGCAACTGTCTATGAGAAGTGAAAATGAACTTACACTTGAAATTCTCATCTTTGAATGTACGACCATATATACTTTTACCTCCAGTTCCCTGCACAAATTTGAAGTTGTCTGCAATAAGTTGATGGGTATGTTAACAAGTTCAAGCTCAACTGCCCACATAAAATACCACCCAAGATTACAAAATAGAATTTTATTTTTCATTTTCGAGAAACAAAACACAACATGGCCACCTGGAATTTGTTCAAGTTACAATGGCCAATATTTTGATAAAGAGATTCATTGTTAGAAAAAGCTCTAAGGCTAAAAAGAAACCCATGCATCCGGTCCAAGAAAATGGAACAACAATTTGTCCAGTCAATCATATGAACTCATGATGATAGACTTTTATGTTTCTGTATCACAAGGTTATCAGTCTCAGATGTAAGCGTAGACATGCAGCAAAGTTGTTGAACATACAGGACATGATTTGAATATTTGGTAGGGTGGACCTCTGAACTTTCTAACAGGGGTAAAGTTCCATCCTAGTATCTCAGATCTGACTTTTATAAATAAAACAGCACACATACGAGCACACATGTTATACATTTCAAATTAACAAGGTTGATACCAAATGAGATTCATATTACGCAGTTTAAAAGAAATCAAGGTGGCAGGAACAAGCGTATCTAGGGCAAGTCTCTCCTGTAATAGACAACATTTACCATCTATAGGTAGAAAGCTTCAATCATCTCAATGTAATTAGAGCTCCAGAATTACACTTCTAATTTCTTCCTAGCACATGACATTAATGTAGCCTACTACTTTATGACGACAACAGGTAGTTTCTCCACCCTAGAGGGAAATATAGAGATTATCGAAGTGGAAAATGAATAGAAATTTTCATCCACAAATTCTAATCGATTGTAGAACAGTTTTTTATAGGAGACATGCTAAAAAGGACCTTATCGCTCAGGAAAGTAATTATATCAGAACCCAGTATAAATTATTTATGAAGGTTACGTCAAATGGGTGCAAGGAAGCAAAATTTCACAACAGAAAGATGAGAGGGCATCTTTAACTACCAGCTGAGTTGACCTTTTTTCTCCTATAAACCTTGGCTTCTTACCAATTTATATTAACCACAACATCATGCTTTATCACAGTGGCCAACAACTAGAATGCCCGCAAATCTGTTGATAGTTTTTTTACCTTAATCTTACTGTGCTTGCGTCGATTCAAAACCCAATAGAAAAGACTTTTATAAGTAAATCTGATTGAAAAGATTGGCAAAAAAAATATATGATATTGATGATGCAGTGCAAACGATATTAGCGATAGATGAACTATGGACATATAAGCATGAGAAAAGCACCCACGTTTCCTTTATCAAAGTCCCCTCCTTGAATCATGAAATCCTTGATTACACGATGAAATGCGGAACCTTTGTACCCAAAGCCCTTCTCTCCTAATAAAGATACACAATTGAGAATTGAGAGTGAATAAAAATGCATCCAAAAAGGTCACCCAAATAAGATAACTTAAAGAAACCAAGAACTCAATAAGTGAAAAGTATGCAGCCAAAAAACTAACAGACAACCTGTGCAAAGGGCACGGAAGTTCTCTGCCGTCTGGGGCACATCATCACCATACAACCCAATAACAATCCTTCCAGCAAGCTTCCCTACAGGATTCCCGATACTTACATCAAAATACACTCTGTTGGTAACTTTTGATTGTAAGGTTGCTTCCTACAAGCGAATGAAAGAAAGGCACACCAGCTGAGTCAACACATAATTATACAACTTTAAGCTCTTCGCACCACAAATCTCTCACTCACATGCATGTGGGCGTGTGTGTATGTGTCTCCACGTATAAACATTCAAGAATCTACATTTGGCAAAGCCATTGAAAATGCAGCAATTAAACGAGCTCACCCGTTCGGAACAGAACAAATCTTGTAAACAATCAAAACTAGATTAGGATGCGGTTCAGTAGAATATTACTAGGGCAAACCAAACAGAAGCATAAGATATAAAATTTATCTTTTTATTTCTTTTCTACCAAAATCATTATTTCTTCATATTCGCAGTAACCAGAAGGAGAGTAGGAAAATTGCGCTAGAAAGGAAACCCTAACCTCAGCACTGGCCCTGACCGAGCTAAGAAGACCAGCTCCCCTGCGAGAAGGGTTCGACGACGAATATGTGAGAGGGCTTATACACAAAGGACCGGAGAAGAAGCTCAATGAAGACGGCGATGGAGACATCCGAAGCTTGACCGAACTGCACGTGGGACTCGGAACCCCGATCCGGTACACGCTTCGTGTACCCGATAACGACCCGACATTTGACTGCAAATACAAGCAAACCGAGTCAGAAAAATCAATAGGATTTTCAAACTAAATTCCTGTGTGGCTGCCAAGAAAGCTCGGAAAGATAAATAGAAAATTCGGGAAGAGTAAGAGTATTTTTACAAGGGAGGCCGCCATTGACGGATAACAGAGATATTTAGGTGCGTTTGGGAGAGTGGAGTTAGTGAGCAATCGAGTGATAAGGCCAATGAGCCTTCGTTGTGGCCAGTGGGTGTTTTGTCGACGACGATTTCAAGGTGACGAATGGAACATGGAAATGACCGCAAACTTCGCCTGGCTCTCCAAAAATGACGATTGCATCCTCCGTCCTCCCAGATGATTGAGGAATGTCCTCCAGACTCAGGAGGGATAAGATGGGGGTTTGAAATCCCACCCTTGTGCTTTTACAATTGGAAGAAAAGTAAATACAAACACTTTTATTTTTATTTTAAATTTTAAAAAAAATGAATTATTTATTTTATTTTATATAAAAATTTAAAAAAATTGTAATAATAAAATAAAATAAAATAAAATGAGATGAGAATGGTTTTAAAAATAAACTAAAATATTAAAAACAAAAAGTCAAAACTAACCTTAAAATATATTTTACACAAGATGAAAAGTAAAACTGAAAAATAAAAAGTAGAATACGGGCATTCCACAACTAAAACAAGACACGGTATGCTAATCTTGTTACAAAATATCATAACAAAAATTACTTGTGGAGCAGGCTAAATAGTTTCGCTAGTTAGAAATTGTCATTGAACCTATTTAATTCTACTATAAACCATTCATATAAGTTGAGGTTAGGGATGCTCCTGCCCCTAGCAGGCGGGCTGTCAGGCCCCAGGCCCAGGTCTCATCCCGCCTGGTCAAGTGGCCTCACCTAGATGATGGACTAGCAGATTGGGCCCTAGGTTGTCCGCCCACCATCACTTTGAACAGGGAGAGAGATACCTGGGGGCGACAGTAAAAGGGAGAGCATCCGAACGACGATGATGAGACTATAGCAATAGAGGATGAGATCACGAGAGACATAGAAGAAAGACATAAAACTATAGCAAAACCTCGTCGTTTCATTAAAATATTATTTTTAAAATACTCGTAATACATATAATTTTATATATATAAAGTGTCTATCAAACAGAAATTGTTGGTTTAACAGATTTTATTAGTTTCCGTTAAAGTTAAAACGTTTCTTGTATATATATATATATTCCTCAATAAATCTTCCCAACCTCCCAACACTCCACACTCCATTTTTTTTTAAAATTTTTTTTTAATTTTTTTTATTAAATAATTTTTATATGAATAGTAAATAAAAAATTTGAAATATTTAAAAAAAAATAAATTCAAAAAAAAATTTTAAAAAATTATTAAAAAATATTTAAAAATATGGAGTGTGGAGTGTGGATGAATAGTAGGAGGTTGTGTAGCAAAACTCTATATTCCTAAATGTCTTAAACTTAACGTGTGTATTGAGAATAACATCGCAATGGACTTCAACGAAATAAAAGAAAGGAGACGACGTAGAGTATTGATTTGACAATGACACTAGTCTCAAGGCATTAAATGCAAAATAAAACTAAATATGATAAATGAGGAAAACGAAATTAGAAAATGAGGCCGGCAGCAATGCAAAAAGAGAGAGAAATAGATAGAAGAAGACTTCACTTTAGCATTTCATTTTCACTCACTTTACTGATTTGAACAGTAATATAAGATAAAATGATTTTAGATGAGTTGAATAAAATATTATTTTTTAAAATTATTATTATTTTAAAATTTTAAAAAGTTGAACTGTTTATTATATTTTGTATGAAAATTTGAGAAAATTATAATAATAAAATGAGATGAAATAAAATCATCTTTAAATTCAAACAAGGCCTTAATCTCTCTCCATTCCTCTCCTATATCGTCTTATCATTTTCTATATCTCTTGCAAACCCACGGTCTATTTTTCATTTTGCAATACTATTGTCTTGTTTTCAAAGCTTCAATTGAAAAATAAAAATGACAGAAATGTAATACAAGAAATAAGGCAAAGAGACTCTAGGCTTCTAATCATGTGGAAAATGTGCACACTCCTTTATGTTCTTAAAGGTAGAACAATAATAGTGTGAATAGGGACTTTAGAAAACTTAGCTTTGAGTTGAATTCTTTTTAAAATTGAATCCTAATACGATCCATTATCTCTCATTCTTCATAATAAATTTTAACAAGAAATGAATCTCAAGATTTGTCCAAAATTTAGAAATTCAAGATACATATAAATTTCTACCATTAGTGCATATATCTTCTTATACTTAAAAGGGGTTATAGATATATAAACAGTATTTTATATTTGACACTTTTATTTTCCATCAATGCCCATGTAAAAAACTCTATTTTCTTCAAGTAAAGTTGCCTTTTTTTTTTTTTTCTTGCCAGCCCACTCTTCCTTTTACTTTTATATTTTCTCATGTGCTTAATCTTAGGGCTGCACACGGTCCGGTCCGGTCCAGTCCGGTCCGGCGATGGACCGAAGGTTTTCGGTCCATCGATTGGACCGGACCGGACCGAACACTTAAGGGGACCGGACCGGACCGGTAGCTATCGGTCCGGTTCGGTCCATTTGGTCCGACCCTCTTTTTTTTTTTTTTTTTTTAAATCAATTAATAAAAAAAATTATTTATATTACTAAATTAAACTAAGTGACTTATTAATATGGATTATGTAACAAACTCAATAAAAAAATATTTTATATGGTCAATGATAATAAATTAGATAAAAATTACATTATTGATGATGTTAATTATTATTTTATTACTAACTTAAAGTATGTTAATGCATAATGAGCCATATACAACTTTTAACATTTTGTATATGAAGCAATAAGTATGAATAATTTAATTATCCATACATATTATATCCATAATTGAGAAAGATATATACTTAACATACTATTATAAATAAGAATAAAATATTTAATTATACATACTATTATAAATTTATAAATTATACATATATTATAATTTACACTATAACTCTTAATACTTAATAGTATTAGTAATATATTAAAGAATATATTAATACATTGATACTAAATATATATAGTGATAGACTTATAGTGATTAGTTATTATGAATCATGATTTAGAGTAAGTAAATGACTCAAATTCAATGTATTATAAATATTATAATTTATGATTCTAATACTATAATGACAATTATAGTATAACTATATAATAGTATTAGTATAAAGTATTAGACTATTAGTAATATAGTAATATAGTATAGGCTATAGCTATATATTAGTAATATTAGTATAAGTATAATTGTATAACTATAACTATAGTCTATAGTTAATAACTTAATAGTTATAACTATACTAAATCGTTATAACTTATACTAATATATAATATAGTTATAATAAATCACTATAATATAGTATAACTAAACTAATATAACTATTAGTATAACTATATAATAGTATTAGTATAAAGTATTAGACTATTAGTAATATAGTATATGCTATAGCTATATATTAGTAATATTAGTATAAGTATAATTGTATAAGTATAATTATAATCTATAGTTAATAGTTATAACTATACTAAATCGTTATAACTTATACTAATATATAATATAGTTATAATAAATCACTATAATATGGTATAACTAAACTAATATAACTATTAGTATAAGTGTATAACTATATAATAGTATTAGTATAAAGTATTAGACTATTAGTAATATAGTATTATAGTATTATAGTATAGGCTATAGCTATATATTAGTAATATTAGTATAAGTATAATATTAATTGTATAAGTATAACTAATAAACTATAGTATATAGTTAATAGTTATAACTATACTAAATAATTATAACTTATACTAATATATAAATTAGTTATAATAAATCACTATAATATGGTATAACTAAACTAATATAACTATTAGTATAACTATATAATAGTATTAGTATAAAGTATTAGACTATTAGTAATATAGTAATATAGTATAGGCTATAGCTATATATTAGTAATATTAGTATTAGTATAATTGTATAAGTATAACTATAGTCTATAGTTAATAGTTATAACTATACTAAATCATTATATATAGTTAATAGTTATAACTATACTAAATCATTATAACTTATACTAATATATAAATTAGTTATAATAAATCACTATAATATGGTATAATTAAACTAATATAACTATTAGGATAACTATATAATAGTATTAGTATAAAATATTAGACTATTAGTAATATAGTAATATAGTATAGGCTATAGCTATATATTAGTAATATTAGTATTAGTATAATTGTATAAGTATAACTATAGTCTATAGTTAATAGTTATAACTATACTAAATCATTATAACTTATACTAATATATAATATAATTATAATAAATCACTATAATATCAATATGGTATAACTAAACTAATATAACTATTAGAATAACTATATAATAGTATTAGTATAAAGTATTAGACTATTAGTAATATAGTATATGCTATAGCTATATATTAGTAATATTAGTATTAGTATAATTGTATAAGTATAACTATAGTCTATAGTCAATAGTTATAACTATACTAAATCATTATAATTTATATTAATATATAATATAATTATAATAAATCACTATAATATAGTATAACTAAACTAATATAACTATTAGTATAACTATATAATGGTATTAGTATAAAATATTAAACTATTAGTAATATAGTATAAGCTATAGGTTATAGCTATATATTAATAATATTAGTAATTTAGTATAAGTATAATTGTATAAGTATAACTATAGTTTATAGTCTATACTTATAACTATATTAAATCATTATAACTTATACTAATATATAATATAGTTATAATTTCTTATAAACTTATAACTTATAATAAATCACTATAATATAGTATAACTAAACTAATATAACAACTAATATAACCATTAGTATAACTATATAAAATATATAATAGTATTAATAGTCTATACTTAATTATAATATAGTATAATTATATATATAAATTAATTATATATAAAAAAAAAATATAAAAATTAATTATATTCGGTCTGGTCCGGTCTGAAAATCAGCCGGACCGTGGACCGGACCGAATTCATTCGGTAAAAAAAAAAATGGACCGGACCAAATTCGGTCCGATCCGGTCCGGTCCAAAATGACCGGTCCGGTCCGATTTTCTCGGTCCGGACCGACCGATTATCAGCCCTACTTAATCTATTTGAGCATCTCTTGAATTATACTGTAGAATATTTTATTGGTAGGCATCTAGAAATGCCAAATGGGTAAAACATGCGTAATGGGATTGAAGGGGTCCTTCATTTGTTTGCAGAGATGTTACTTTTCCATTTTTGGTTGGCTAATGTTGTGCATTTATTGGGCTAAAAAAAATTAAAAATGAAGAATAGAATTTCAAAAATGTGTTGTGCATATGATGAAATATTGCCCAATTAAATCACAAATTATAAAATTAAGCATAAATCATACTATTAACTAATTTAATTCACAACTCGAATATATGCCTTTTAACCATTTTTTCTATCTAAAACTAATAATAATATTATAAAATAATTGAAATATATTAATTCTAGATGTATAAAATATGCAATAATTCATGTCAATCAATACTTCATAAGATTGAAGGTTTTAGGTTCGAGTCATAAGTTGGTTAAACTTATTACTGTTTGAATTAGTAGTTTCTAACTGAAATGAGCTATATTATCCTCATAAATCTTATTATTAAATTTTCTTCTTTTATACTAGATGTTTATATTTTAGAGTAATTTATTTTATAATAATACAAGATAAACGTGCCTCACACGTAATCCCACTACTAGTATATATATATTTATGTGCCAGGCAGAGGTGTGAAATCGCGGGGGGCCAAGGGCCAGCCCAACACCCACCATTCTACATGGACGGGCACCCGCCCACCTGCCTAAGGCGGCGCCAGCCCCAGCCTTAGTTGAGGCCTACAAAAAGTAGAACTGCAACTACAGAAAATATACAAAATGTATAAAATGGAATATTTTCTTTCATAAATCTTATGTACAGAACTCTTACCCTGTCACTACACTTTACGAAAGAATGAATGAATTTGCACTGGCAGGCGCTCTCAACCAGGGGCTTTTGAACCTATACAACTTTTCAAAAAAAAAAAAAAAAAAGAATATACAAATCAAATGGGGCTAATCCTCTATGCGTTGAATTTCACCCATCATGATGCGATTGCTGGTGACTTTGAAACCAAGGAGAGCAGGATCAATTTGCCTTCCTTTTTTCCCCTTCTTTTTGCCACTTCGTCCCCCTTGTGTCCCATCTGTTGCCTCCGAAAATCCTGCCGTTGACTGAGCCTCTGCCGGCACTGCCTTCCTCGCATTACTCTTCAACATGTCTATAAATGATGCCTCTGAAACATCAGCATCACCGCAAGATGAAGTACGCCGGAATCGCATGTCTTTCTTTCCAGCTGCCATGGTGTCCGAACCTGAAGTTTTAGAGATATAATTAACTACTTTAACCAGGAGAAAAAAGGAGTAAGACGAATTTGAAAAGTCAATACCGTCAGCAACACCACTCGGAATTTTCCCCGCGTAACTGGATCTGAGACCAGCTCAGACAATCCTTCCTGTGAGGAGGAAGTGTGGGAGACAGGAGGACGTCTCAGCAAAATGTTCTCTGGCCCTTTGGATGGAGCAGGCACCCTGATGAGAGGGAGGTCAGACAATGAAATGAAAATCAGATAACGCAAAGTATGTCCCAGTCATGCATGATTCAATCATAATAATAAATACAAAAGTACAAAGCTGAAAACTAACAGCTATCAAGAGTCGGATCACGAGAAGCCTAATAACCCTAAAGTGACGTCTGCCTTCAGTTTACCTCATCCCGTATTTTCTACTCCAAGCCTAGACATTTGAAAAGTACTAAAAATGCCATGCTGTAAATCTTTCCCCGAGGCTATCCAGTTCATTTAGTACGGCTCTCATGGCATAGAGCTAACAGGGATTATTTCTTCAATAAATAGCAAACTTATAAAGCAAAAATACAAAGGAAACTCACCGCTCCTTGGAAACTTCCTCCACAAATGAGTTGTTAGTTCCAATCTTGTCATTGTAGAAGCCCGTTTTCCCACCTAGTGCAAATTCAGAAAAGAAAAAGAACAGCCATTATCATTCTAATACGAGCATAACGCAATGGCCTAAAATGAAACAATTGAGATGAAACTACTTGCAGTACCAATTGATGATTGTCTGCTAAGGGCATTAAATGAAATCTGCCCACGATCCAGAGCAGCCAAACCAGCTTGCTCCACCGCACCTACTTGAATCTCAAAAACTGGAGCCTTCACCATACCCTCACTTTGGGGCCCATACTTCCTCCCCTCAGCCTCTGAAAACTCATCGCTTATAGATGACTTGCCAATCGTGTTAGAGTTTTTGTAAATTGCCTGACCAATGTCATTGATGCCTGCCAAGTGTGACTCTCCCTCAATCAAGGCAATAGAATCAGACCTAAAAGGCATTGTTTCACTGCTGACCAAGCTGCAGCCCCCCTCATCCTGCAGTGGTTCAAATGAATGAGAACCATAAGACCCTACTGCAAATGAGTTAGCCAGACCTGCTTCTTGGTCCATACGAAGACTGAATGCATTATCAGAGGAGCTTGACCCAGCATAGAGGCCAGATGGCACCCTCGTTTCCTTCCCTGCATCTAATGGCTCGGTAGATTGAAGGCCTGATTTCTGATGGAGCAATTCCATCAACAATCGTTTTGACTTCTCATCATCGAATCCATCTGACATCCATAAAGTTGCATCTTTAGAATTCATTTTGGCTTCTGACTCCCTTTTCTGACGCTCAGCATTAATATGCATTTGTTCAATCCGAGACACCCTCCAGTCATTCTCTAGCTGCTCATTGTTCTCAGACCAGCGGCCCTCATTTGCATCCAATTGTGAAACATGAAATTGATTCGGAACCAAAGGATGGTGGGGATTATGCGGGTGGTTACTAGATGAAAATGTACCTGCTTGAGCAGCAGATTGCAATAGTGTATTTGGCTCTTGCATATCTAAACCATGAGCACGGGCCATAGCTAGAACATCCAGATTCATCCCTGGAGCGCCAGCAGGCAAAGACATTGAACGCTCAAATGACATGGATCCAGGGTCATAAAACCCTTGCCGAAGGCGCTCCTGAAATGAAACATTCCGCTCAAGGTGACTCAGCTGCTCCTCGCGGGATGGCCTCTGTTGCCGCTGATAGACATCCAATGGGCCAAACCCTGAAGAATGAACTCGGTGAGAACCAGCATGACTCCTGAGGAATTGATCAGATTCATCTGATGGCCATATGGAACCAATATGCCTCTCTCCTTCAATACCAGTCCCCTGCCTCAATCCCATTAACTGCCTGGCCTGCAGCTGGTCTTGTTGAAGAAGCTGCTGCTCCAGTGACTGCATCTGTCCATGCTGTGCATGTATAAGCTCAAGCAAATCTCTCTGATGATCTTGCTGTGGCATGTGACTGAATTTTGCTTGTATAAGTTGCTCTAAAGAAGGATCAATATGCCTCGAAGGATGGTGAGACTGTTGTTGCAGTTCGTGTAGGTGTTGTTCCAATAAAACCTGATCAAGAACACTGTTGGCTCTGATAGAATCGATATGCGACTGCACAAGCCCTTGATCATGTAACTGATTGCGTAACAACTGTTTAAGAAGCACCTGCCGGGCTTGAGATTGCTGTTGCTCATGCAAAAGCTTTTGCTGTTGATGAAGCTGCTGTTGTTGCTGCATTTGATGATGTTGGAGCTGAATCTGTCGCTGCTGTTGCAACTGAAGTGTCAAAAGATGATCCAGATCTGGGGCAGAACGATTGGCCAATTGCGGGTGGTGTATAAGATTCTGACTAGGCACATGTTCTAAAACCGATTCATTTATGTGTGCATGAGACAGCAGATTTCTCTGTTGAAGTTGCTGCTGCTGAAATTGTTGTGCCATAAGCCGCTCTGCTAAGTCAAAATGATTGGATTCCTGCTCCCTGCGTGACAAATGATGAGCAGCCATGGCATCTTGATACATGCTAGGGTCAGGAATTGTATTTTTTCTATAAACATCAGACCAAGTCTCTGTAGGAAGAGCTGGATCGGCCATAGCACCAAATGGGGCAGCCCTTCCCATGTTCGACGTAACAGATGACTTTGCATGTTTTGTATGACCTTCAAGCTCAGACCAGAGCAAGCCAAATGGGTGCAACTTATTATCATTTTGATTTAGTACACCAGGTTCTGTCAATTCGTTTGGAAGAGAAGGATGAGCGAAAGAATTTTCTGAAGACTGATGATTGCTCCCACTAGATTTCGCAATAGAATATCCGGTGTTTCCAGGTCTTCCCGGAAATACAATTTCTGAAAAAAAAAAACAGAGAGAGAGAGAGAGAGAGGAGAATCAATTTTTTTTTTTGCTAAGTAAAAGAAGAATCAATTTGTTACAACAATTGAAAATCAAGCTTGCCAGAAACATTAAAAATAGAAAACGGACCTTCTTCTTGTGTAACAAACTTAGGAAAACTTTGACCCTCAGAATGTTGCAGTTTCAGTGTAACCTCAGGCTCAGATACTCTTGACTGAACATGCTGAGCTGAAATGCTATCAAACTCAGACAATGGCTGGCACAGGTCATTTCCTGCAGACGAATTACTTTCCAAAACAGAAACAGGAGCAAGTAAACTAGCATCTGACTGTCCACAATGTTCTAAGTTAGGGTTTGGTTTCGTGCTAATGGCATATCCGTCATTGACTTTCAGATAAGGTAATACTTTGCCCAATTCTTGGAAAGGTGTTCCCTCGGGAGCGTCTGCCATGCGAACTGGCAAATCTGTCCCAAAAAATCCTTGTTCAAACCATAAAATAATGTCAGCCCCAACAAATGGTCCCTGCATCACCCCTTGAGGATCAATGTAGTACAAACTTAACTCCTCAGGCGGAGTTACCCTTTCTAAGTCATTTGTGTCAATGCTGCCACTTTGATTATGCTCAGGAGAAGTATTATGCTCAGGAGAAGTCAAACCAAAGAGAGAACTTGAATTATCAGGAAACTTGGATCTGATGTCATATGAAGTGGAAAACTTATTGGCATCAGACTGAGCATGCTTGGTAATGTCAGAATCTGTCATCTGCCACCTTTCACCAATATTGATTGGAGAAGCGCCACGCTGAGCACCGTCAATCTCTGTGGCACCATGGACACCATTACTGTCAGAAAGTTTTAGGGTCAATCCATCATCCAACCGAGGAATTGCTCCAGTAAGTTTATCTTCTGCATCATTAACACATTTCTCAGTAAATGAAGTGCATTCCAAATCTTTCATAGTAGAGTTAACTAGTAAAGTTGTATAAATATGGTTCAATGGATGAGGTCAAAGGGCTCAGGTAAACAGATACTCACCATCTACCATATTTCTCTGCAAGCCATATTTCAACATCGCACCACCATCAGTTTGATATGGATCATCAATTGCAGTTTCTCGTGAAGTATCAACAACCTCTTCATTGAGAGCTGTGAGCAGGATGCCCTGATTTTGCTCAGTCAAGTCTAAGTCTTCAACACCTAAATGAGGAACGAGTTTGCAAGATTTAAACCAAGAATAAATACATACAAAAGTAACTGAGCTGAAAATACCTGTAAAATTTTCAGTTGATCTCCCCTTTCTGTACAAATTGTACACCATTCCACTGTTTGTGATCTTTCCCCTCCATATGTCACTAAGGATGGCCTGTTAGCATTGTAGGGCACAATAGATTTTAGCAAATTACAAGGAAAAATAATGCCTCCGTCACTACAAAAATATCAAATGAGAAGAAATCGCAATAATTACCTCCTCATCAGCATCTGGGGCGACAAAAGCCAATGGTTCAATAACGCCTACTTGAGTAATAGGAGGTACCTCCTCCATCTCATCTGGCACATTAGTAAAAGATTGACCAAGCTTTTGTCTCCGATATATGTCAAGAAGCTTTCCTCTTGGGTACAAAAAAGAACCAACAGAGTTGCTCAGTCTCCCAAGGACACTTTCACTTCTGTCAGAATAAACTGCACCAATAGGACCAGAAGATGAACCTCTCCCAATAACACTTGACCTTCCTCGTCCAAGGGTAAATCCCACGTTTGAGCCTTCTATCCGTCCTCTCTCAAGTCCAAATCCAGGTGCAGCACGGTTGGGATTTGAAACACCAGAATGAACCTCCGGTCTATGGCGTGGCCTCCATTTATCACGAGAATCTGAGTCACGCTCGGAAGCTGGACGGTTGCTACTTACAAAAGGCTGATGGTCATTATGAGCATCCTCCTTTTCTACATCTGTTCTCTTCTCAGTTCGGGAATCCTTATCTTTGTCCTCAGGGCCCCATCTAGATGACCATTTGCTATCACGACGTGTTTCATGCCCAGAATTACGACCATCATGCCACCGATCAGACGTAGGCAATGCTCTACTCTCACCTGCTTCTCTGACTGAGACATTGTCAACACGGCGTTCTGCCTTCCTACGATCTCTTCTGCCACCGAGTAAGCTAGTTTCTCTTTCCTCTTCACGCCAGCGACGGCTACTTTCACTGTCAGTGGCAGTCTTTCTCCAATCTTTCCTGTCCTCTGATCCATCCAAACGCCAACCCTCTTTCGGATTGAGGTCAGTTGAGTTTCCAAGAGATGCAGAAGTTGGAGCACGCATTTCCTGTCATATACAAGAAAACACTAAATGTGTTACCTATTGTGATACTGCAAATTCTCTGTATGAAAAATGGTCATATTGTCCTAACTTGAAGATAATAAAAAGTAACATGATTATAATTCATGTCAGAGAATTAGAAGCTGAACATATTACTCATTATCCAACCTCAACTTATTCTGATAGATAAAATACTAATAATGAACTCCACTTCTTACAAATGAACATTGTATAAGTAGCAATGGTATAGAATGAGCAAGTAACAATATCAAAGAAGGTAGAGCCCCCCAGCATGGAGCATTGGTAGCCTTCCCAACAGAAAATAAAGAAGAAAGTTATCGTAATAACAAAAGAAAGTGCTAAGCACCAAGCTAGAATACCAAAATAGGGGGTCGGCATTTTGACATGAAAGAAGATTACGCACATCACCTGTCTTCTGAAAGTAAATCAAATGCCATGACAAGAATGAATAACACCCTGTTATCTTCGATAGTATCCCGAAGTATATGAGAGCAGGAGATTGGCTCAAGTTATGAGCCTCAATACCAACTAATTGGGGTCAGCTACATGGATAGGATTATATCCTCCCCTATAATCTATTGAACAACCATGTCTTTCCATATAATTTAAACACATGTCCTTTTTTCCAGATAAAGATATCACTCTTTCAAACTAGTGCATTTGCAAGCCTCTGATGCACTTGTATGAACCATCTCAAATGACTCTCCCTTCCTTTATCCTTAATTGGTGCTGGCCTTGCTAAAGAATAAAAATAGTATAAAATGACTAGTACATACAGCCATCAATGATTATGAACCTAAAAAATATTTTAACCTCACTTCTTCCTTTTTAGTTGATAAGACAAAACAAGCACCTTTACTGCCACTAGTTTTTTCATACTTCTCTTGTTATTTGTAATAGATAAATGGTGTACAAATAGGATAGCTACTGCCAAGAATGTGCACCAAGATGTGTATCCCTCTTAAATTTCAGAATTTTTACTCCTGCATTATCTCTATGTTAACAGCGGCCTTGTGGTCTGGGTTTAAATTATTGGAATAGTCATACACTCAAATATAATCTAAAGTATAATAGGGACATCAAGACAATGCATACACGCACCTCTGACTACTGCTGCAAGAAGCTAGACTCCCTTTTTAAATGTATACTAGTCTAGTAAAAACAGTATGCATGCATATAACATATGCCTAAATCACTTAAACAGAAAAAATACAAAATAATATTGCACCAGAGAAGGAATGCGTGCTCCAAGTAGAAAAATATATATAAAAAGACAGAATTTTCTGTATAACACAACTTTTTTTTTATAGGTAAACAAAACTTTATTAATCAAAGAATTAGGCAAAGCCCGATACAAATAAGAAAAACACCATGTGCCCTAATTAAGAAGGTGCCAAAGAAATAAGAAAGTCATGAAGGTCCATGCCATTAAAATCAACAGCAATGGCCCAGGTAAATAGAGTAGTGTAAAATAAAGCTTTAAGTTCCTCTAATGATCTCTCTCTATCTTCAAACAAATACAACAACTCCCAAAACTCCCAAAAAGAAAATCATTGAGCGCACAATTCCATTGAGAAAATAGCAAACTGTGTACTTGGGCTAGGCCTTTTGCATTTTTTAATTAAATATTTAAAAAAATATTTTAGTCTAACAAGAAATTTCTAAGAAATTTTCAAAGCCAAATAGAAGTTTAATTTAGCTGGTGGCAAGTTTGCAGTAAAGATTTTTTATGAGTAGTTTATAATCAAGATACCAACTGTATTTCCAATATAAAAATGCATCTTGATACAATATATGTAAAGGTACATCCACATCAGTCCTACTTCAAACACTAAGAGAAAAGAAAAAAAAAATGAAACTATGTTTCCTGGGAAGCAGATTATACCATCTTAGGCTCAGTTGGTTTGGCATAAAGCCACTGGGGAGACAGAGGTATGCTGCTTTCTGATGCCACTTGATCTGCAATAACAAAAATTAACAACATGCACTACATCAGATCAGAAACAGGAGCAAAAACGATAGCAAGTACAAGGGATATGACTCCATAGGTCATCATTTTGGCAACAAAATATATCCAATTCAGCCTCAATACCTTTTGACACGTCAAGGAACCCCATAAGCCCCTTTTCCTCTTCATTCCCTCCAGAAGCTTCCACTGGCAAGGATGAAAACACAAAAATTATATGTTATGGTTTCATTTGCAAGGTGAAACTGCTAAAAACAGTCCAGAAAAAAAGCAATCCCCCCCCCCCCCCCGAGGCACCCTTAACAAATAGAGAATAATATAGATTAAGAATTTTTCCTGAAATTTAAATAGCACATTTGAACACACAGAATGCTCCAAGCACTGAACCAAAATCTTCAGAGCTTCCAAAAGATTTAAGCTAAATTGCTAAGTTCCTAAATTAGCCAACCTCACAGGCCACCAAATCTCAATCATAAAAACCAATGTCATTCCTGTCCACTCATGAACTTGAATATGCAGAAAACTATCTTCATCCAAAAATCAGAACCACCCTAATGGAACCAAAAAATAACTGAAACCAACGGTATAATTACAAATAACTCATTGAACTCTAAAGACTGCGATGTTTACAAATTATTAATCAATTTACTAACAAGTTAAAAAATCGCAATTCAATCAACCGATAAATGAATTCTAACCAACCTTAAAAATTAAAAAAATTTGATCTGAAATAGGACCGATAAATGGAAATGAAAATCAGAAACGGTATTTGCTGATGATGTTGGAAACCCTAATTGACGAAGTTGACCGTTCAATAACAGAAAATGAACTAGTCCACCACAAACTAGGAGGCTCACGATCAATAACGCCTAACGTCGCGTCGAATCCAAATGTACCAAACCACCAACTACAGCCTTTTTTTTTTTTCTATTTGGAATCAGCTAAACGAATCGGGACTCGTAAAAACATCGAGAAAATAAATGCGAATGAAGATAAATGAATAAGGAGAGAGGAAGAGTGGGGAAGTACCTTTGGAGGTCCAGGAGTGATCGGACGGCTTGGATGAGATGAGATCGTCCGGTAGATCGAGCTTGCCTTCCCCCATCGAAAGTTTAATGCGTAACCAGATTGATCGAGAGAGAGAGAGAGAGAGATCTAATCAAAGTAGACAAACAAACACCCACACACTGGATTGGAGTTCCGAAGATACAGAGCAAGAGAGAGAGAAAGAGAGAGAGAGCGCGATCGAGAAAGGGGGGAAGGTACAAAGGAAAGTTGCTAAGGTAATTGGGGATTCAGGAGTACGGGGGAGTCTAGGGTTTCGGAAACAGCAACAGAGAACACTTGCAGAGAGAGCGAGAGAGAGATAGATGCAAAGGGTGAGAAAGGGGAGCGTTTGGGTGGTGGTCAGAACAGCCAAAACAAAACCGATCGAGTAGAAAGATTTCACCAAGTTTTTATTATTAAACATTTCTATTTTCTATTTTTCTATTTTCTAAGAGTTCCGATAAATTCAAATAAAATTCATCAACTTTTATTGGTCAACTCGGCCCAAAGGCAGAAAGATTGGGATTCAGATCTCCATTGGAATTTAGTTCAAAACAAAATATTAACTCCGCTCAGTAATAAACAGTTTTGATCTACTCTCTAACGAAAATTTTATTTACAAGCTGGCATACATAATTTACTATATACTATTATACACCGTTGATTTTAACATCATTTAATTTCTAAAATAAGTTTAAAAATTAAATATATACACGGTTGATTTTGGCATAATAGATAATACACTATATATTAATTATTTTTCTATCTTAATATTTATATATGTATGTATTTTTCTATTCGTATTAATTAAATAAAAGTGTTTGATGTTACGATTCTTTATAGCATTGCTCGTAATGGAAGTTACACTTGGGCCCATGAAGCAAAGTCCAGAGGGGTGAGCCTAGAGACAAATGGGACATCCTCTATCTACCTCCACCATCATTTTCTGACCGATTGATTATTCTCTCCAAATCAAGTCCATGTAACTGTCCCCTTTATTAATCCAGAAAATACTTTTTCTTTCATTTTGAATCACTTCTATAACTAATGTTGCATTTCTAAGTAATTTTTATTTAAAAATAACCGATATAAAAGTCATTTAAATTGTATTATATTAATTATTAATTAAAAATGATAAGATTCAAGATGTTAAATAGTATTAATCTTGTCAACTGAGTTTATATTTCTTTTTTAAAATATTGGAAGGTTTTTGGGCCTTCGGGGGAGCCCAAAGTAAAGCCCTTTTCTTGTATAGTTTCAATGTTTCGTATAGGAGAATTAATGACATGCTTGATAGTATTTTATGACTTCACTCAACATATATTTAGTTGTTCTAATTATTTTACCCCCTTCAATTTTTTAATAAAGAATAACAAAATACAACCACATTGAATCGTATCTTATTATAAATTCAAATAATTAGAACAAAATAATATATTTTGAGTGACTCGATAATTATTTTTTAAATGGCCAGAACACCCTTTAAAGAGGATTTTTTTTTTCAAAATTAGATTATTAGACATAATAAGATATATATCAATTTTCTCAAAAATTATAAAACAATGATGTATGAACGCATGTGATCTCATTTATTATATCAATGATCTTTTCATTAAAAAAGTTCCATCTGAAGTCTTATCAAAATTGATTTTTTTTCCCTAGCAAAATAGACTTCCCCGAAGGCGACTAGTGGAATTTCCTATTCCATCTATTGAATCATTGATGAATATTCGGTGGAAAGCATATTGTTTAAAAATATATTATTTTAATTTGAAGCAAAATTTCAGAGAAGGATACCATGGAGATTACTACCCTTGATCGAATATAATTTTGGAAAATGATGTTATACCGTCTGAGTTTGTCCCTCAATTTGATTGCTCATGTATTTTGTTTTCTTTTTTCTTTTTCTTTTTTTATATTTAATGTTTAAGAAAGTGACTATTTTTAAAAAATATTTAAACATATTTAAAAAATATTTGAAATAAAAAACTAAAAACAAAAAATAAATGTAATTTGAGCTAGGGGCACACCAAATTAGCAAATTCATTGGCATAGTAGGACTACCCTATAATTTTATCCTTTACTTTCTTACAAATTTAAGATTTAAAAAAATAATAATAATAAAAAAGGTGTAAAGTGATAAGCAACCATTCCCTTCTCACGAAGACTAGAGAGTTTAGTAGGCTAGTGGGGCCACGCAGGACCCACCATTAGGGGTGGGCAAAAGCTCCAACCACTTCGACTCTATTCAAGCTCTGATGTCGCTTCGATTCTAACGAAGTTGGAGTTTTCAAAATCAAAATCGAAGTTCAGATCTCACATGGGCTTCAAACTCCAACACTATTTAAAAAAAATGGTCTAACTAAAATGACGTAGTTCCATTTAAACGGAACTACGTCATTTTATTCACAAGGGGGTCCAAAACGCAGGACCCCCATTCATTTCGCTCTCACTTCTTCTCGCACAGGAACTCTCTCTCTCCTTTCTGGTCCTCCTTCTCCAACTCTTCTCTCCCCGTCACCTGCATGCTGCCAACCATAATAGAGGGAACTCCATCCACTGTTCTTTCTTGTAAGCCTTACATCTTATATTTTGTTATAAGAGTTTTAATTTTTTGTTAATTGAATGATTTAGGGTTTGAAATTTGTTGAAGTTATTTATCAAAATTGTTGTTTTTGTTGTCGATTTATTGTTTGAATTAGAAGATTTCTATTTTTAGGGTTTTAGTCATGAGATTTGTAAGATTTTGTTTGGAAAAAATTGAATGGTGTCCTTCAGACAACGTTCGCTCGATGTTTGTTCGAGTGTTGCTTGAGTGAACATTACATAGATTGTTGTCTCTAGCCTTCGCTTGAGTATGGCTTGAGCGATTTTCAAACAGATTGTTCGCTCGAGTGTGACTCAAGGGAACGTTCAATTTTTGTGTTTTATTTATTTTTAAAATTACAAATAGATCTAGAAGATGCTGATATGCTTAATAAGGAAGAGGAGTTAATAAATGTTGAGGCCAATTGATCAGCACGACTTAGTAAAAAAAGGTTCTGGACATGGTAACATTTCACCAAAATTTATGGTGATCGTGAGAACCCACAGACTTGATGCCATTATTGGGTGCAATTATCCGGTTGTCATTTGAAAAAGTAAGGCACGCCAGTATTAAGAGCACATTTTATAGGCTATCAGTGGTATAAGATATGCAAAAGGTTGTGGCAACTGATTAGACGAAGTTGAGTTACGAGACTTTTACGGCCACTAATGGCACGCAGTCTCGTAGATTAAAAAGTTTCCAATCCCTCAATACAATAAGAAGATACTAAGGGATGTCCTTGCGGGGATGATCATCACTGATGAAATGCCTTTTACCACGATTGACAAGGTAGGCTTCCGCAAACTTGTGCACACTTTAGACCCACGATTTCTTGTATCGTCACAATATACGATGATGCGTGATTGAAGAGGCATGCTAAGGAGAAGGTAGTGATGAATGAAATGCTAGTTACCACTGGTCAGAAAATGTCATTTATGACTAATACGTGGACCTCCATGCAGAATATGGGCTACATGTGTATCACAACCCACTTTATTGATAGTGAGTAGACATTACAAAAGTAAATTATTGGCTTCAAAAAAATTGTTAATCGCAATGGTTTATCCATTGGCAATGAGATGAATGACTGTATAAAGGATTGGGGGATCAGAAAAATACTTTGTATTACGGTTGACAATGCCAGTGCGAATGACACTGCCATTAATTGGTTCAGGCAGAATACGACGATAAATGAGAATATCATTCGTGAGAACCAATTTATCCATGTTCGATGTTGTGTCCATATTATCAGCCTCATAGTTTATGAAGAGTTCAAGGAGGTTGATAATTTCATTATTAAAGTCCAAAACCTTGTGAGATATGTGAGGGCTTCCCCCCAAAGGCTCTGCTAGTTTAAGGCAATAGTCGAACAACTTGAGATCTCATCTTCCAGTATGTTGCAATTGGACGTTTTGACTCGTTGAAACTCTACATACATGATGTTGAATGTAACGCTGAATTACTAACCCACATTTGAGTGGATGGAGGTCAAGAATGGAAGCAAGATATATGCTTTGCTGGAGTTAGTTGGGGAGAGAATGGGGCTTGGTGCGCCAGACACAATTGATTGGGTCAATGCCAGGTATTTTATTCAATTTTTGAAGTTATTTTATGATATAACTATGCGGATATCTGGGATAAAATATCTTACTACGAACATGTACTTCGATGAGCTCTCGAGACTTTTTGACCACTTGCAACAGAGTTATATTGACAATGTGTGTTTGTTGAATGTTATGGCCATGATGATAAAATACAAATATAACAAATATTGTGAGATGTTGAGAAAATAAATTTGTGATTACAATTCTTGACCCTCGATATAAATTGGTGATTCCAGAATTTTGGATTATGGACGTCTTTGATGACGAGGACACTGATCAATTTATTAGAGAGTTTAAATGTGATATTGATAATTTATATAGTCATTACAATAACAATGGTCAGTCTTTAATCGAAGGTGATAACTCCTCACGCTCGACTGGATCGACATCTTCCTTAGATGACACACATGCACATAATTTAAATTTATTGCGACTACGACGGTACCATCAAAATTATGCATCGAGAAATATTATACAGTGTAAATCTAAGCTTGAGCTACTTTATGTAAGATGTCGAGTCACCTTGTGAAATAGTTTAAAAATAAACTTGGTGGAAGGTGAATTCTTGCAAGTTTCAAGTCCTTTCCAGAATAGCTAGTGATGTACTAACCATTTCTATTACTACGATTGTCTCTAAGTCGATGTTTAGCACCGGAGGTTGTGTCTTGGATGCTTATCGGAGTTCATTATCTCCAACCACGGTCGAGGCCCTCGTTTGCACACAAAATTGGTTAAGTTCAACGCCCATTGAAGTAAATACCGTTGATGTCAAGAACTATAGGCTTGAATCGGTTAAATTTATTATTTTAAATGATTATTTACATAATTTTAATGCTTTCATTATTTAATTTATAATTTATACGATTTTGTAGACTTAACTATGAACCCTAGACTAATTTTGGATGACTGAGACGGACACACCGTGGGATGCAGAACCCCTTGGCCCTTTTATTGGTGAGAAACTCAATACCATAATTACCATCATGCAAAACTCGTCAGGGTTAAACATGGATGTGAGTTCATAATGTGTCATGTTTTATGTCATGTATCACTTGGTTGATGACTTAGAAGTTTATAGTTAAATGAATAAAGAAAAGATAGTACATCTGATTAGTAAAACTTCATGCAGGAAATCACTATTGAGTATCGAGGCGATGAGTCATCGACTAAAATGCATTGATTGTCAGGACTGATGCGGGGGACTATGGCTATTTGAATCAAATTTATTTATACTTTGGTGTTATAAGTTTAAATTTATTGTGAATTTATAGTTTTAAATTTTAATTTATTGTTTGCACACATTAAATCACCTATTTTTGTATTATACATGATTTAGTCATTGTATTTAAATTTTAATATTTTAACTTATTTTTTTTACAGTATTTTAGATTTTGTAATTATTATTTTTATATTATTTTGTCTTTTTTAAAAAATATAAATTTTTAAACAACGATGGGCCAATAATTGGGACTTGGATATTGGGTTGTGGGCCAAGCCCAATCTTAGCGTGTCAATAATTGAACTTGCTAATATTTTTTGTTTAACTTTCAAGTAGCTACTGTGAAATTACTATTTATTTCAAAAGGTTAAGCTGATAGAAAAATGTAAATTTTATTATTTAATTTATATTTTAACACTCATCCTCATGTGTGGGCTACACTTTCCCTCAATAGATGTATCATGTGAAACCACAATTTATCTAAAAACTTTAAGCTAATATAATAAAAAAAAATTATTATTTATTTTATGTCGTAACATCTACCTTATCTTGCATATATATTGCTTGCAAGAAAAGGCTTAATATTTTTTTCAGTTTATTGAATGGATCAAATCAAGTTTGTATTGATAATTCTCTTTTAAAAATTAACAAAGAGATGCGCTAGTCGTCATCATTATATCATCATCATATTAAATAATGAAAAATTATTTTTTATCTATTATTTATTATTTAATAGTTTAAGGAAAACGATACTCAGCTCTCTTAAAATTATTATTCGGATATTTTAATTTTTTTTAATAATTAAAGAAGTAACTATCGGTGAGATTGTGCATTTTTTTCCTAATGGTTAAAAATATTAAGAAATATTTTAAAAAATGAAAGAAAATCAAATGCAAGAGGCATACGCCGAATGATACATGCCGAACGCCTCCTTAAGAGCACTAGCATTGATTTGGCTAAATGCATCTCCAAACCTTAGCCAATATTATACTTTTTTACATTTATCTATTCTATTTACATTCAATCTTCACATTAGATTACTTTTCAAAAAAAAAAATCTTCACATTAGATTAGCCATTTACTCTCTATATATGAATAAAATATTATTAAATTAATCATTTTTTTATTTAATTTATTTGTATCATATTTTATAATTCTACCAATTGAATATTAATAATAATTATATCCTAATTAAATTAATATTAAAAAATTTATATTTTTAAAAGTCATTTAATGTTAATAATAAAAAATATTGATTAAACTCATCTAAAATTCTATCTAAATTTTTTAATTACAAACTAAATAGTATTTTTATTAGAGTAAAAAATTAATATTTTAATATTTTCTTGAAGTGAGAAATTAATATTTTAACGTTTAGTGAATCAATAGTGATTCTCCATCTTTGATCAATCATTATAGCAAAAGTCTATTTTATTTTAGACTTGGCCAATTTAATGTGTAGTATTTTTAGTACATATTTTTTAAATTTTAGCCAATCTTTAATTTTAGTCAAACCAATACTAGTACCCTAACATTGTCCATAAATTAACATCCCATAAAAGAATGGCGAAAAGATAGTGAATAGAATTTTTATTAAACAAAAGTAGAACCATTTAGCTAGCACATCAAGGCCCATGGTTTTCTAAGCTGGTAAGCTGGTATGTGACCAGCTATTATTATATTTCTAACAACAATAATTTTAAAAAATAACACAAGTACGTACCTAGTTACGAGTAGTTGGACAACTCCTTGACGAATTGGATTAATTTATGAAATGGTCTGCTAATTTGTTTTTTTTTTTTCTCTCGGAAAAAAAAAAAAAAACCTTCCTCGGCCAAGGTCATGCCATTACGCGTGCCAGTGACAGGGAAATAATATGTTCAAGCTTGGTGTAGAAAGGTCGAGCGGTCCATTCCTGTGGTTTTTGCTGATAAGCATCAATGAAACTATATTATATATAGTTAATAAAGCCGTTTAAAAGGATTCATATTGAATCAAGTATATTGATGACCATAGAAAAAATTAAAATCACATTACAAAAAACAACTTATTTGTAACTAATTATTTTCTGTGAAAATGATTATTTTTTATTAAAATGAGTCTGTTTTTATCATAAATAGTCATTTTCATCGTAAATAATCCGTTGCAAATATTCTTTTTCTTGTAGTGGATCATAAACTAATTAAATCAATAATTAAGATGATAAGGGCTCACATACGTCCGTATTTGTTGGTAATGAGAGCCATCCATCCATCCTAGTCATATATGCACGCCATGGGTTGTCACATTTACTTAATACATGATTTTATTGACTTTATCATCATTTAGTTTGACATTTTCTATACATCTCTTATTTTAATTTAGAGAAATGCTACATCCATGAAAGACTGATATGATTACTTATGACACATATATTCAAACCAATACATGATGATATATACAACCTGTTACCTGATAAGCACTTATACAAGAAAAAAAATCCTCCAATTTCCGAGCTTTTTAAAGCCAAAATAGTAACATGTTGGTGGGCGTTTACATCTCTAAGCAGGCAAAGCCAAATAGTCAAAATTCATTAAGTTTGACTTTATTATATTTAGACCTATAATTAAATGACACCTACCTAATATTAACTGTTCGAGAGGGCAAAAGAATTATATGGAATTAACAACTCTAGCTGTTGAATTAAAGCGGCCTTTGTAATGTTGCCATCTCAGTTTTCTTAGTTCCCATTACACCCATATTTTTTTATGAGTTTTGCTATTAATTTTCCTCACACTCCATACTCCATATTTTTTAATATTTTTTTTAAAATTTTTTTTTAATTTATTTTTTTTAAACTATTTATAATTTTTTATTTACTATTCATATAAAAATATATTTGATAAAAAAAATTAAAAAAAAGGGTGGAGTGTGGTGTAAATAGTAGAGGTTGAATAGATTTTTTCTTTTTTTATTTACTTTCAAATTTTACATAACCATCATCTATTTAAAATACAAGTACAAAGTAATTATATATATATATATATTACAACTCAATATACATATTATCGTTTCTATATGGACTAATGATATTCATCATCTCAATTCTCATCATCCTACGATATGGTATTAAATTATTAGAGCTTATTTATTATATTTTATTTGTAAATCTATCATCTAATGTCACATCATGAGATTATAAAAAAATAAATGATGAATAAATTTTTTTTTCTATATATGACATCATTCGTTGTTACATATTTTACATATATTTTTGTATGATGTCTGTTAATTTGACAGGCAAGATAAAGATAAATATTTTTTACAACTATTTTACAATTATACTAAAATGTTTTTCTTATAAAGAAAATGTTAGTCTCCCCGAAAGTGGATACCGAGAGAATCTAGCTATTTATTTCTTTTTTCTTTTTTAGTTAATGGTTAATAAAGTCTTTTTCATGTTTGTGTGTTTTTTTTTTTTTTTGACAAAATGTTTAAAGAAGTTTAAAAAATATTTGAATAAAAAAATACAAGAAATAAAAGTGCATTTATCGATGATCCTAGCATTATCTTTCGTATAAAATAGAGTTGCAAGACAACCGTATGACGTGTCTCTGTCACTACTCGTGGCCTCTGTTTACCACGCTTGCACGTTACCAAAAGATCATATGTCCTAAATTTCCATTATACCATATAGCTAGGCGGTTGTATAATGAGTTAACAACTTTTGTTTTTGTTTTTAAGGGTTTTTTTTTTTTTTTTTGGACTCCAGCGATAAGTTAATTGCATTCAACTTGTTTGTACGAGTAGGTGATTGGCATCCACTTGCAGCCACCGCGCCCAGCGAACTCGATCAACACAATCCATATGGGTCCTTTCTTTTCGTCTGAGATATTTCTTCTTTTTGTTTTTTTCTTTTCAATTATGAGCATCGGAAAATAGTGATTGGCACTTTCTGATCTACAGAGAGATGAAATGCAGACTCGGATAGTCGGCGTACAAGCAAACCAGCAAATATCCATAAAAGTTGTTAATAAATTTACAGATCAGATAGCATGCAGCTTGGATTTGTTTTATGCGTATAATCCTCGTCTAGGTCTTGATCACTCAATCCCACATAAACCTATTTGAAACAAACACTTAAACAAAACTACTCCAACAAGAAAAGAGATCAGAAAAGGGGCAGAGATCATTTAAAACTATTTATGGCAATCATTCGAGATGGACTGAGTAGGTGGTAAGAGCCGTGAGTACGCTTAAAGCTGCATCCTTTCTGAATTCCATGGCCGTCCTCCATTTCCAACAACACTTTGCGAAAGATATCAACGTTGCAGGGAAGGACAAGGGGGCCTTGGTTATCGTAGCCATATTCGGACTCGGCCTCTTCGAGCAGCAACTTGAACAGGGGATGGTTTGCATATTCTGTTCTGATCACAAACTTCATCTTTTGAGGTCCAACATAGACCGAGAAGCAGCCCTCAGGACTAACCCGGCGTTTCCTTGCAAGTTTTTCCTCTTCTCGTAGCAAGGGGCTGATGGAAGGCCACGATCTGCTTTTCACCGTCAGGGCACGCACGGGTACCGACGACGACCTCTTCCGGCCTCGTCCGAGGGATTTGCATCGCTCCCATGTCTTGATGATCAGCCCCTTCTTTCCTTTTTCCTTGGTAATTACATCCATTTTTTGTCGAACAGTACAAAGACTCACCAGATCAATATAGCTAAGTATATATATATATTAGCAAATAATCGAATATATGGTGTAAAGAAAAGTTTGTGTATAAGGGCTTGAAAAATCACTCACAAGATAGTCCAATCTCCATATTAAAGCACAGATGAACTTATCTTGAAATGAAAAAAGGAACTATAAATATATGTATGTATGTATGTATGTATGTATGTATATAGTATGGACGATGGGAATTAGGAAAGTAATGCTTTGAAAGAAACGGGGTATTTGGTTAGCCCCTGTCGTAAACCAAATGAAACATCACCCTTGGCCTCATTGGGTTGCTCATACCTCTCTGATTATATTGGAGAATCAAGTTGACACCATGCACAAGAATCACAAGATGATTATCAAGAGGAAAAAAAAAAAAAAAAAAGAATCGAAAGGGAAATGAACCAGCGAAGAGTGAGAACTGGATTTGCTCTCTCACTTGCGTCTTGGGTTGACAATACCCACCAGCTTTCATTTCATATTTATAAACGAAATGGGATCTAAATTATTGAGTTAAATATTAACACCAAAAATGATGTACTATCGAGTTAAGTATTAAAAGTCTTTGTAGTTAGTTTAATGCCATCATTAATCTCAGGGACAATTTGAGAGGGCGAATACTTTTAGCTGTAAAATAAATAGTTGAATTTGAAATTTTTTAGGAATATCTTTTCATAAAGTGATATAAAATCGAGTAAAAAATAACAAACAAAAAAATAAATTTTAAACTTGCATTCTTTCATGAATATTAAGGATGCGTTTGGATGTGGATTTGATCTCAAATGATAGTTGATTTGTGAATAGTAATACTTTATGAGCCTCATTGAGATGTGTCTAGGTGTAAATAGGTTGATATATGTATACGAATGTATGAAATTGATTGGGATGAGTTTATATTTTTTATGGAAAGTTAAAAAAGTTGTGGTCCCATAAATAATTTTACATCTAAGCTTTTCATATGTTACAATTAAGAGAAAATGTTGAGCTGTGGAAACCATTTATTGAATTATAAAAAAGAGGTAATATATGTAAACCATAAACTAAGTTTTGTGTTTAGCTAAATAATATATAGCAATAATGTCATATATTTATAAGTTTTTAAGTTGTGCAATTAAATAATGCGTATCTAACTATCTAGTGAATGTGGGGGTTTTTTGTTGAACATGTTTTACCTTGATAATTATAAACTTTTAAAAGAGAAATTCTAATGTAAATAATATATTTTAATTTAATTTCTTGATATAAAACAGGAAAAGGAAAAAAATGTACTTACCATAAATTTTAAGTGAGACCAAATTCTAATTTGATGATATATAAAAAAGATTGGCTAAAAAATTATTGACAATTTGCAAGGCACTCCTTAATTAGAACATCCTCAATGGATCAGCAAAAATTAAAGGACAATTTTGATGAATATAAGATGAATTTGACTTTTGGCTATTCTATTCACATAAATCTCTACATTGAAATAGTTATTTTTTTATTATAGAACAATAAAATAATATAAGATGAATTTGACTTTAGCTATTCACATCAAATCTTCACATTAGATTATTTATTTATTCATTATATAGTAATTTATTTTATTTATCATATTTTACGATTTTATCTATTATATGTTAATTAGTGATCATATTCTAATTAAATTATAGATTAAAAAATTATATTTTTTCAATTGTCCTTCTACAATTTCAAGAGGCAAAACGGCGAAATGAAGCATAGAAGTAAAAAGTGGGAAAAAAAATTTGAGGGAAAGCAAGTGGTTGCGTCATAAAATATCAAGAGGAGTAATGTTATATATAGTTGTAGAGTGCACAAGTATCGTACAATCATTTTGAAAAAAAGTAGGGTTTACGATTAAAAAATTAATTTTCTTCTCATATGGATCCCATATTTATTTACTTTTTTTAACATGATTATGCGGCGCTTGTATACTCACGACTGCAATTATCATTTCTCTCTTTTAGAAATACCGTAGCTAAAAGTCATTCAGGATGACTTTGCCTAATCCATTGCAACCAACTTTTCATCTATAATAGCTATATGGTACTTTATTTTTATATTTACCTATTCCGTTGAGACTGCTAGCCAATTAAGAGCATTGACAATGTGAACAAGAACAATAAGAAAAGTGTCAAATTTAAGAGAGATACAAACTGTTGATCCCCTTGACCTTTTTATTTTTATTTTTTTTGAATAATTGATCCCCTTGACGTCGTCACGGTTGATCCGGCCTTCTCTCTATTTAGCATAAAGTATGAGACATTCTGGTCATTATATTCTTAAAAATAATATATTTCATTAATGAGTAATATGACCAAAATTATTATATAATTCTCAACTAAATAGATATTATCCATTTCAAATCAAATAGAAATGATCCTTATTTTTATTCCCTCATACTGCCTGATTGACCAAATTTATCTTTTTGTTGCGCACACTGTAGTAACTGTATAAACCATTTAAATCTCCACGTCAGCAACAGTAGCAATAACTATTTGAAACGTATATTTTGACAAGTAATTGGTAAAAACGCATGAATCGGTTTGAGGTTTTTTTTTTTTGATAAAAGTGGATCATCATCATCCTTCATTAAGATAAGACATACAACTATAACTTGAAAACAAGTCAATTACAATCGTTAATAGCACCTCAGGACACATACGTGTCTAACTTGGTCTAGTCCAGACGGTAAATCTCTAAAGACCAAGTTTTAGAGAAATTACCACATCTGTACACGACAGAGGTTACACAGCCCCCATATCCCGACTAAGCAGGATAGGGTTCGCCAAATCTTACCATCCGACAACACGGAGGGAGAACTTCTTTTTTGAATTTTTATTAATCTAAAAACAACAATACATAAAGAAAATTACAAAATACAAAACATAACAAAAATACTGGCGCGTGCACTACACAGCAGACTGCATAAACAGTGCACAAAAGGAGCTGCTGTGGCGCGTGTAGCCCACGCGTCCAGCTAGACGGAGAACCGCTGAACGATCTTAGAAGTATCGGACTCGCAGACTCCAAAAACACCGCGCGTGGTGACGTCAGAGGGCTCTCCGGTGGCGCGTGATAACCACGCGCAGGAGGACTACGGGAACTTCGACCCGCGCGTGCGGGCCACTTGCTGCTCCGTTTGATGCCGCGTTCGGTGGTCTTGTAGATCGGCAGCTGGTAAACACTATGGCGTGGCGCGTTCGGGCCTGTGGTGGCCGGGAGGTCCTAGATTGGTGATTCTCCCTTTGAAAACGTTGAAAAAATATAAAATAAAACACAAAAATAACTACCAAGATGAGAGATGAGGGAGGGAGAAGGGAGGGAGGAGGGAGGGGGAAAGGAGCCGAAGCTCCCACCCCCTCTTCTGGTTCAAGAAAAGTTTTTCTAGAGAGAGAGGGTCTGAGTTTTTCTTTCTAAAGTGGTTTGAGGTTTTTGTTTTACACTTTAGAACATAATAATAATGCCGATAATGTTCGTAAAATGATGATTTTCGCTATCATTAATATGGCACGACGACTTTAAAATGATGAGTTAAGTCTACATACAATCTCTAAATTGAAACTGTTCATACTAGTCCATATAATTATATTTAAAAATAAATAAATTATAATAATATTATTTTAAAAATAATATTTATTTTTTTATTTCTATTCATCAATAAAATTTCTCTTATCATTTAGATGCAGAGACTTGCGTTTTAAATTTACTCGATAAATTAATACGGTATGGACGGCTGAAAGCTTGCTAAAGTTTTCATTAGCCGCCAAGGAAGTTCATTGCGATTTGTATTCCCATTTAGATATGGATGTTTTCTCTCTTTCAACATTCATCGTTTTCGTAGCTAGTTAGGCTTGGTCGAGTGGCCCTGTAGTGGTCCAATAGTAGAACATAAAAGAGTAATAAATTATTTTCAAAAAAATAATAATAATGGTACTTACAATATTTAAATAGACAAGATCCGTATATGCTTTTTATAAAAAAAAATAGATATATTATCTATTTGAGACTTATATAAATAATTTAAAAAAAAATAATAATAATAAGTACAATAAATAATACTCGTGTGGGCCTTTATAAGAAAGTGAGTTTTACTAAAAAAAAATAATTTTTTAAAATTTTTTTAAAATCATGAGGTCAACTTTTTTATAAAGACTAGACGATAGTTGCCTAGCTAAAGCTTGGATTTGACAGTATCCGGTGCATATTCCTTAAACTCCTCGAATTCTCTTCCCTTTTGGGTTTTCCTAACATAAATATTTGTTTTAACTCGGTTCTCCTAACGTATTAGATAATATGATAAGACTATTGCAAAATTATATGACATATCACATCATTCAAAATAAGATAAGAAACATATTAATCAATTAAGTTACTGTTCTTGACAAGGTGAGATATATGATGATGTCAAGGTGGTCTAAGCTATTCTCTTTTAAAATTTTTAAAAATATAATATAAATGATTAAATATATATTTTCTATTATCTTAAACTTTTAAAATAATTAGAGATTTTACGTGATATCGTTACAGAAATTCTGAATTCGAACTCTGACTCGTGTAAGCGTGTTAAGTTCATTGAATTTGATCCACACGTGAGAACAGTATATATTAAGAATATAATATAAATAATTAAATATTTTTTTTTATTATTAATTTAAACTTTTAAGATAAGTCTTCTTCCATGTATTAAAAATGCTACGACGTGGAACAACGCTCATGTGAAAACATAAATTATTAGGAAATTATTCTAAGTGAAAACTAGTTCGGCTAGCCAACAAAGTAATCAAGCACTATTATTTTGAAGCTTGCGTAATGGTGTGTAGGGCATAGAGCCGACGTACATAATATTAAAAATATGCATGACGGAATGTTGGCATTTTATTTCATATATATCATCATCATCGTGGAATTTTAATATATAACACCATCAGATCCAACACCGACTATTGACTTCATAATCCTTATAACAAGCGGGCTAATTAAGATTGGGTTTCATAATCATCCAATTAGAAACTGATTGCAAACCTCATCATCATCAAGGGTTTACAAAACTGCCATATATATATTTTGTCTTTTGATGAAACGAATTACTTGGGTATATTAATCACGGATTAGAACAGATTGCTTTGATATATATATTATATTATCCAATAGTGTTCGACTCAGTTTTGATTTAAGTACTTGGACCTGAGATTTCTCTGTAATCAAGACACTTGCTACAAGTGTTTTTTTTTTTCTTTTGAGAAAATAGAAAATAAAAATATTACCTTATGTCAATTTTTTGAAATTTATTTTGTATAGGCCAGTGCCGTCGAAATTTTTCTTACGAGAATAGTAATCGGTATAGGACAACCCCAAGTTTCATTGCGATTAAGTTTTGACTTTTTTTCATATATTTCGAGTGTTTCGACTGATTTCTAAAATTTCAGCCGAAGCAAGCATTTCAGACTTGTATGGGATTAATTGACGGCTATATTGTAATTTTTCAAAAGTCTACAATTTTTGGTAATTTCTGCAAGTCATAAAGAAAATTTCGTAAAACCCTCTTCTTCTCTCTCACGATTTCAACCCTTGAAAGTTTCTCTATCTTCTGATAATTTATGCATATTCATCCAATTGCCCAATTGGCTAGTGCCGCAACATATAAAAATTTGTAAGCCTGTCGTAATCACTATGTAGTAGGGCTGCTGGGTAGGCCCTTGCATTTGGCCCATCTACCAGCCCTTGTATGGACCCGGGCGAGCAGAATCGGGCGGGTAATCCGCCTGACCCAAGTGGATGCATAACGGGTGTTTTAAGAAAAAAAAGTGGGTAGGTGCCAAGCTGGATCTTGGCCAGTTGGCCCCACTTGAGTTCCACCCGTTCGCCTAGCTAGCCATATATATGTATATATATATATAATCCGAAGTATAAATACTAACTTTTTCTCTCTCTCATCTCATTTCTCTCCTTCTCATTTCTCTGTCGTCCTCTCTTCCTCTCCTCTCCCCCTTCGTGTTCACTATCCTCTCTCATCTCTTCTCCTCTTCCTTTAAGCCAGCTCCTCTTTCTATTGTCATAGGTCATAGCCAAGTGGCAATGTACGACAATAAGACCACGACTTGGTTGTGGGTCTCTACCTTCCAAGACCACGATTGCTGTCTTGAATTTGTAAGTTAAAGACTCATAGTTGTGACCATGGGCATGTGAGTTTTATAACCCACGACCGTGAACACAGTCCATAAAGATCTGCCCTGAAGATCTATGCACAGCTCTTTATGACCCATGGCCAAGGTCATGGCCTATGGGTTTGTGCACAGATCTTCATATCTATGAAGATCTGTGCAATTTGTAAGTTTGTTTTAATTTTTTGTTGATTTTTTGGCGGGAAAAATATGTCTTTGGATGGGGTGACCAAACAATGGTAACGTCACTCCATCCGCTCGGCAAGTAGATGCGAACAGTCACACCTCCCAGGTTGGGACAAGGTGCGGGATAGATGATTGCAAGCCTATAAAGAGCTGGTAGCACCCTTGCATAATAGTTCATCTCTCTCTCTCTCTCTCTCAACTTTTTTAATTGATTCTTTATGATTAGGTTGCGTTTGGGTAGTAAGGTATTTTCAAGTATTCTGTAAATAGTAGTAAAAAAGTAATGAAAAAGTAATGAATAATAGTGAATAATAGTAAAAGTAAGTGGAAATTAATAATAAAATAATTAATAGTAGTGAGATATTCTAAGAATAGCATCCAAACTAGGAATCAAGCTTAAACAATTTACATCTATAAACACACAATCATTGAGATCATGATCAGTTATTTGCATGCATCCTCACACGATACGTAAAAGTAGCTAGATTAAATTGCACATGTAAACAAATAACCGTTATGTTGGTTGTGAATTTGTGGAAGTAACATTGGATGTGGGACAGTGTGTGTTCAATTGGTGAGGCAAAAACAATATATGAAAGGAATGGACTATAGTATAGTATATTTGTTGGCTTAATGTAATTGGTGTAAGATGCATAATTTGTCAAACATGCAAACATTTGTGTTAGCCATAACGGTTTTTTATTGGCCTCCACAACGTAGTATACAGAATTTATCAAATATGCAGATTCAACTTATAATTTTTAGATGATGTTCCCTGATGATATGAAATCCAAAATGTTGAATTTGCCAACTCCCAATTGCAACTTGTTTTATGGTTTTTTTTTTTTTATAATTATGCAAAATATAAAGATATAACTTATTTGTAAATCAAATGCTGTTATGGAGAATGGATTATTTCTTATTTCTTATTTATTTGATGATTATGTCTTTTTTGTTATCAAGTTGATAGATGGTAACAATTTAGAGCATTCGTAGGGGTGTAGGCAAAGGTACTGCTTAGGCATTCTTTTTTCAATATTATTTGCTCTTTATGCGTACCAAACATAAAAAGTAAAAAGTAGACAAGCGATACATGGTCTAGCAATAAAAAAATATTATTTTATTATTATAGATACTGTATCGCTCTAGCAATAAAAAAATATTATTTTATTATTATAGATACATGGATGGATTAAGTTACGTTTTGATAAGAAGTTAACATGAAATAAGTTAAAATAAAAGTTAAAAATAAAATAAAATATTATTAAAATATTATTTTTTAATATTATTATTATTTTAGAATTTGAAGAAGTTGAGTTGTTTATTATATTTTGTGTGAAAATTTAAAAAAGTTGTAATGATAAGATGGGATGAAACACATTCACCATCCAAACGGGGCTTTAAATGGAATATAGACAAACGGGGCTTTAAATGGAATATAGACAAAAAGGTAAAAAGTGATATAATATGTAAAATTTGCTCAACATAATGGAAAATTCAATGCTTAGAGAATTAGTAGTGGACTCAACAAAATTATATTTTGGTCAAAGTTTAACTAAGTTGAATAAAAATTCACTGTAGTGGACTCAACCAAACTACCGTATTTTTAACTTTCATCATTTTCACTGGCCAAATTTTGCTAGCCTAAGTTGCTGGCCAAACCCTACCTTGTTGCACCGATTGTAACATGCCACAGGCTCTAACTGCGGTTGCGAATGCCACTAAATCCATCTTAGCTCCTGACTCAACCATTTGATTAAACATATTAATAGCCAAACCGGGTTTGTTTTCCATGATGTACAACCTGGCTAGTACAATCGAAAAAAAGTTTGGGAAAGAAGAAATACAAAAACATATAGTCGTTGGAAAAAGTAAGGCTAAAAAAATATAAATTTAGAGATATGATTATTGGAAAAATATGACTGTTGAAAAAATATATCAGTTAAAAAAATAAGACTGTTGGAAAAAAAAGACCATTAGAAAATTTTATCCTCTGAAATAATATAAATATTAGAAAATTAATGTATAATTTTTCAATGATGTGATTGCGAGAGTGCTTCAAGTTCTACTTCTGCAATATTATGATTAGTTGATGTCATTTTTAAAAAAAAAAAATCTAATATGAACGTTAGAAAATTAATGTGTATTTTTTTAATAACGAATAAACATTCAAATTACAATTATAATCAGAATAAATAAAAATGTCAAAATCAATATTTTAATAGAATAGTGATAGAATTGGAGAGTATGTTATTTGGTGTTGTTGAAAAGTGGCTAGCTAAATTTATAAAAATGAATTCTCTATCCAAATTTTGGTCAAACTTTGTTGAGTCCACTACTAATGTTATAAGAACACTAGTAGTGGACTCAATGAAATTATATTTTAGCCAAAGTTTAACTAGATTGCATAAAAACTCATTATAGTGGACTTAATAAAGTTACAATATTTTAAACTTCGATCATTTTCACTGACCAAATCTGTTTAGTCCAACTTGCAGGCCAATAATTATTTCGGCATAAAAATTTCCCTCTCCAGCGAGCTATTTGTTTCGCACGAGCTCATAACTTCAGAAAATTCAATTTTGTCTCAAAAGCACGAAGCGCCCAAATCCCAAACTCAATCACAGAAGGCGGTTAGTCTCTACCAGTCATCATTTCAATGACGAGGCATCATCTTGCTAGAGTGCTTCAAGTTCTAGTTCTGCAATATTATAATTAGTTGATGTCAATTTTTTATTTTAAAATTTAATATAACATTATAAAATTAATGTGCATTTTTTAATAACGAATAAATATTCAAATTATAATTAGAATTAAAATAAATGAAAATGTTAAAATTAATATTTTAATAGAATAGTGATAGCTTTGAAGAGTCTGTTATTTGGTGTTGTTAAAAATTGGTTAACTAAATTTATAAAAATGAATTTTTAAGTTAAATTTTGGTCAAATTTTGTTGAGTTTACTACTAATGCTCTTATTGTTATTGTGTGTATATATAATTATATACTACGGTTATCCTAATAAGAATATATCGATATCGAAATATTTCATTCCAATCTTTAAACTAAACCGTCATCATAACAAAATTCGAAACTCATACTCTTTATTGAGCTATCCACTTCAACCTCCAAGAACTCCAGCACAGTTGTTGCCTCCAGAAGAGCAACCACGTCAATTGCTCCACTGGACGCCTTTCAAGGAGAATCTTTTGGAATCACCTAGAATAGGCTGGTGCCTACCCTCTGGGTATGGCTGCTGTACTGCCACTGTACTATATGATTATATATTGTATCATGGCTGACAACTTGTAACTAACTCTGTAAATATACTCTGCAATTTGTAATCCACAGCAAGTGCTCGATTGTATTCCTGAGAGAAGTTTGTTAGGTTGTAATACTATAAATATTCAAGTCTGTATACACAACAAATATTAAGAAAATACCAGAAGGTTTTTCCATCTCTTTGTGTGTGTTCTTTTCTACATGGTACCAGAGCTCAATATCGACTAACGTCTTCTTCTTTTTTCCCTCTTTTCCTGGCCCTCTGTTTTCTTCCTTCAATGGCTTCCGATAGCTCTTCCTCTGATAAATACCTTTTTCATCCTTCTACCTTCCAACTCCCCAGCAACTTCTCCCACAGTTTCGGTAAAACTGAGTTATGATAACTACCTACTATGGCGTGCCCAAATCATCCCCTATCTCCATGGCCAAGAACTATATCACTTCATTGATGGTTCCACACCTCCTCCCCCCCACCCATTCTTCTTGTAGCATCATCACCTTCTCCAACTGGACCTTCTTATCCTCAACCAAACCCAGCTTATCTTCAATGGCGTCGCATTGATCAAATGCTTCTCAGTCCCTTACTTTCATCTCTCACAGAACCAATCTTGGCTCAAGCTATTACCTCCCGTACATCCTGTGAACTTTGGATTACACTCGACACCATGTTCACTTCACAATCTCAGGCCAAAATCTTCCAAATTTGTCATCAGCTCACTAACCTAAGAAAATGTTCTCTATCAGTAACCGACTATTACAGAAAAGTTTGGCTGATATCAGACACAAAGACTGTAGCTGGTGAGCCACTTCGAGACTCTCAAGTAGTCTCATATCTACTCAATGGCCTTACCTCTAAATTTGAAACCTTCGTCACTTCAGTGACAACCCGTGCCACTCCCATAAGCTCATTTGAGTTATTCAATCTGCTGCTCACGTTCAAAAGTCGTGTATCACTTACCTCCATACAGCATGGCCTCTTCCCAACACCATATGCAAATCTTAACACCTATTTCTCTCCTCAAAATGCACCTCGTGGAGGCCGCAACACTTATCGTGGAAGTGGCTGAAACAATTATCGGGGTGGTCATAATTGCGAAGGTCGTGACACTATATCTCCCTCATTTTCTAGTTCCCAAACCAACAAACCTACATGCTAGGTCTGTAAAAAAAGAGGCCATATAGCTCTTCAGTGCTACCACAGATTTGACCAGGCATATCAATTTGAGCCACCTCAATCTCTCTCGGCCAACTACACCAGCTCATCATAGCTTTCCGACAAACACTGGTATCCCGACTCAGCCGCATCAAATCACATAACTTTGGACCTTTACAACCTCAACATTTCAAGTAAACCATACCTTGGGTTTGAAATAATTCAAGTTGGAAACGGTGCTGCTCTTCCAATTCCACACATTGGTGACTCTAAAATCTCTTCATTAAACTCTGTTTTCTCACTTCACAAATTATTTTGTGTTCCTCAAATTACCAAAAATTTAATTTCTGTCCAGAAATTTTGTCATGAAAACTCTTTTTTCTTTAAGTTTCTTGAATCTAATTTTCTTCTGAAGGACAAACAGACGGGAAAGTTGCTTCTCGAGGGCCCAACACATAATGGTCTATACGTGTTTCCTCCAGCTTCCTTATCACCTGCCCCTGTTGCTTTCATTGGAGAACGCACTACTCTTGCACAATGGCACTATCGGCTAGGCCATCCCAATCTTCAGCTTGTCTCTCGCATTTTGCGCACAAAATGCTTGCCTTTTGTTCTGTCTCAACACAAGTTTTTTTGTTCAAATTGTCCTCTAGCCAAGTGTAGACAATTATTTTTTCATTCCTCTAGTACACGGTCCTTGAGACCATTGCATTTAATTTTTGTGGATGTTTGGGGTCCATCCCCTCATATATCAAGAGAATGTTTTCGATATTACATCTCTTTTGTGGATGATTTTAGCCACTTTACTTGGTTCAATTCCTTAGCTTCAAAGGGTGATGCCACATCCTCAAAAATATGTTGAATGCCTCTTTAACACTAAAATAAAAAATATTCAAAGTGATTGGGGAGGGGAATTTTGACCCCTCAGCCGTGTGCTCCAATCTCAAGGATATCCTACCGTCTCTCATGCCCCTACACTCACCACAAATGGTGTGGTTTAACGTAAACATTGTCACATAGTTGAAACGGGCCTTGTGCTTTTAGCAACGGCCCCTCTCCCATATAAATTTTGGGCCGATGCTTTCCAAACCGTGGCCCATATCATCAATTTTCTCCCCTCTCCATCTCTCAAAAACAAATCTCCCCATCAACTTCTCTACAATAAAGAGCTTGATTATTCTTTTCTTAAGGGTTTTTGTCTCCGAATGCTGACCCAATCTTAGGCCCTACAATAATCACAAAATCACTTTTCGTTCCGTAACTTGTCTTTTTCTTGGTTATAGCCCCATTCACAAAGGGTACAAATGGCTTCACATTGAATCTAACAGACAATACATTTCACGTGATGTTATATTCAATGAGACTTCCTTCCTGTATGAAAAACTCAAGACCCCATCCACTACAATTTTCCAACCCACCTATATTCTTCTTCCCATTTCAAACATCACTAACACAACAACAGGCCCATCATCCTTACCCTCGAACCCATCGTCACCTACCATATCACAACAAACCTCTTCAAGCCCAACTTCTACGCCAAACACATCTTCTCTTATTCCCCCCCCCCCCCCTTCTTCATCATCTCATCCCACGACCAAAGAAAACCCTCGTCTTCTCATTCCGACACCTCTAACAATAATCAATCTATACCACCCCCTCGATCACCCATTGTACCCACTCTAAAACAAACTCCTCCCTTCCCAAAAAATTTCAAGAGGGACAAATTCCATACCCCTACCACGTCAAGCCCTAATTTCATCTCTTGAAATTCCAGAGGAACCAAGCTCCTTTACCATGGCATCTTAGTTCTCTGAATGAAGAAATGCCATGATCATCGAATTTCAAGCCCTAATCCAAAACCACACTTGGATATTAGTTCCCCCTCCCCGTTTCTCTAACATTGTTGGTTGCAGGTGGATCTTTCGGACCAAGCATCATTCAGACGGCACCATTGAACTTCGCAAGGCGAGACTCATCACCAAGGTGTTTCATCAACAAGAGGGAGTCAACTACTATGAGATTTTCAGCCTTGTCGTTAAACCTACCACCATTTAGTTAGTGATTTCCATTGTTGTTTCCCATAGTTGGCCTATTAGACAACAAGATATTTCTAATGCATTTCTTCGTGGTGAATTGACTAAAACTATCTACATGTCCCAACATGTTGGATTTGTTCACCCCAACCACCCACACTATGTATGTCGTTTGCAAAAGGCCATCTATGGCCTTAAGCAAGCATCCCGTGCATGGTTTGCACAACTGAGTTCCAAACTCTGTGAATATGGTTTCATCCCATCCAAATCTGACCCTTTTCTATTTGTCTACTCTTATGAGTCTGTTCTTATTTATGTGCTTGTGTATGTGGATGACATTATTGTCACCAGTTCTCATGATGCCCAAATTGAACTTCTGATTAAATTTCTTGCTTCTGCTTTTCCAACAAAAGACCTAGGAAAATTGTCCTACTTCATTGGATTGGAAGTATCTTATTTATCCAATGACATTCGTCTGTCCCAACGAAAATACATCCGTGACCTTCTAGCTCGCACAAACATGTTGTCTGCCAATGGTATAACTTCTCCCGTGACTGCCTCATCTCGCCTATCCACTTCAGATACACCCACCTTCACTGACCCAACCCTGTACGGAAGTATTATAGGCAATCTACAATACTTGTCCTTAACTCGGCCAGACCTTGCATTTGCCATAAACAAAATTGCACAGTTCATGCATAATCTAAAAATGTCTCATTGGCAAGTAGTCAAAAGACTACTTCGATACCTCAAACACACTTTGAATTTTGGTCTTCTATTTAAAAAATCCAACTCCCTTCAGCTACAAACCTTCTCTAATGTGGATTGGGCTGACTGTCTTGATGACCGCTGCTCTACTAGTGGATTTTGTATTTTTCTTGGTCCAAACTTAGTCTCCTGGAGTTCTTGAAAGCAACAAACTGTTGCTTGATCAAGCACTGAGGCTGAGTATAAGGCTCTAGCAAATGCCGCTGCTGAATTACTCTGGGTTCAATCTCTCTTAAAAGAACTCTGCATTTTCCTTCTCAAACCCCCAACTCTTTGGTGTGACAACCTTGGTGCCACTTACCTCTCCATCAACTCTGTTCTTCACTCACATACTAAACACATAGAGATCGACTTCCACTTCATACGTGATAGAGTCGTTGTAAAAAAACACTTCAAGTTGCCTTCCTCCCCTTCAAAGATCAAATTGTTGACATTTTTACAAAACCAATTATCTCATCTCGTTTTCACTTACTACGAACAAGTCTCACAGTGATTGACACACCATTAGACTTATGGGGGCATATTGAGCTATACACTTCAGCCTCCAAGAACTCTAGCACAGCAACTGCCTCCAGAAGAGTAACCACGTCAACTGCTCACTACAAGAAATCATACCTTTTGAAGCGATTTGAAGATCGTCGCAAAAAAATGCCCAAATAAGCACTATTTGCGGCGAATTTTGTATCGTCGCTGAATTCCAACGTAATATAGTGGAAATGCTAAATCAGAATTTACTATTCACTTATTTGTGGCGATTCTAATACATTTTACAGCGATTTTTGCTGTCACAAATAAATTTTATTTGCGACGAATCCAAAATCGCCACAACAAATATTTTGTAGCGAATTAAAGTTTATTAGCAGCGAATAAAAAGCGTCGCAAATAGCCTTTTGCAAAAATTGTAGAAGACTATTTCTAGCGAATATTTAATCGCCGGAATAAAGTATTCCCAACAATTTTGATATCCACCTAAATGTTCAGTTGATATTTGCGGCGACAAATGTAGTTTTTGCGGCAAATTGATATTGCTGCAAAATATAATAAAATTAAAATCCCGCGTTCCCCATCTTCTTTTCCCTCCACCCCACTCTGACTTCTTTTCCCTCCACCCCCTCTCCCCCGTCTCCCCAATCCCTCTTCTCCTTCAACCCACGCCACTGCGCACAGCCCATTGCCAACCGACCCCACAACGCCACCGTCACCTTACCACGACGGCCACCCCCTCCTTCTCCCCCAGTCCCCACACCGAAAAATTTCCGTTTCTTCGAATCTGCCATCACCTCTCTCTCACTCTCTCTCTCTCTCTCTCTCTCTCTCTCAGATTTCTCTGAAAATCACCGCCGCTAGGGATGCTGTTCTCCACCACTCATACCTCGACACCATTGACAGTCCTTCGTCGGAGTCCCCTTCTCCACCACGCCTAGCCCAGCAGCCGAGGCCCTCCCTCTCTCTGTTTCTCTCTCTGCTACATCTCTCAAGACCCACTTCATGGCGTCGAGCACCTTCTGGTCTCTCTCTCATCTCTACGCCTCCTTGGTCCTGCTTCACCACCACAACCACCATGCTCTTCGTCCTCGTTAGTAGGTCAGCTCTCCTCCACCGTCTCTCTCTCGCTCTTTCTCATCTCTCTATTTTGTGCTTATAAATCTTTGCCTCTGTGTTTATTATTGTGACGCCCCCAAATTCCGCTTGGGATTGGACGGACATTTGAAGCGTCGAGACATGCAACACAAGGTTACGTATCTCCGTTCATGACATATAAGATGCAATGTTCTTAACATACATCTAGCATTATGCAATATTCGCAGCGGATAATTTTTTTTTTTAGCAATACTATGCACCAAATTCAAATATCCCAAAATGCTTAAAGTATACTTCATACATAAAGGCATACTAAACATCAGAGATCACAATACTAGTCCAAAATGATTGTGATCAAATGAGTACTGAAGATATAACTTCATAGTACATATAGTAATTTTAAGTTAACTACTATATTAACCTTGAAGCCGCACTGTCGCTTAATCGACCGTGTCTAGTTGGCTGTTTCCCAGTTCTTCTTTAGATCCTGTAACAAAATCTACCATTCGGGGGGAATGGTAGTTGGGACTACCATAGTGAGATTTGATTACAAATCTCAGCAAGTTAACATAAAACATACACACAGGTTAATAATGTATGCATGACAGTAAAAGCATAAGTACATAATCAAAATCGTAAGTAATCATAGCATATGACATAACTTAAACTTGAAACATAACATGAACATGAATGAACTGAACTTGTCTTACTTGTCATAGATTTGATCTGACTTGACTTAACGTGACATGAACTTGAAACATAACATTGTCATGGATTTGATCTTACTTGACTTAACTTGACATGAACTTGAAACATAACATGAACATGAGCTTGAGCATAACATGAGTTTGAGTTATTTTTCATTTAACTTGATTAACGTAACATGTGGGTGCTACATGGGTCCCCTAAAGCCATGTGTCCCTGCCGATTACCGCATCACAACACAGGTATCTACACCAGCTGTGAGTGCGTTAATACATACTCCACAATTGTTGTGGCCCCATGTATTCTACGTGTCACAATTGCTGTGTCTCACGTAGTGTATGTGCCACAATTGCTGTGACCCTATACTTCATGCTCCACAGTTGTTGTGGCCCCATGACTTATTAAAATAAAATGTGGCTCCATCGGCGTTAGTGCCTGGTGCGCTCCGGTGACCAGCTAGTTAGGTCCCATTCGCAACCTGTTGACTATACTTCGTCAACCCAGGGAATTTCACACCTATTTAGACACTCTAGCGTGAACAAAGGAGTTTTACTAGGATATTTTCCCATCCTAGTACTTAGGATCGTGATTGACGTGAATAACTTAACATGATTGTTCTTGAAATACATAAACTGTATTAGAAACAGAATGTGACTTGAATATGAAAGGACAAAAGCCCTGATGTAACACAACATTATATTTTTAACATAACATGCTTGTAACAGTGAATATACATTACATGACATACATGACATTCCATTTTTTTCTGATAATATCTTGATGAATTTTTATCGTAGAAATGAATAGTACTCACTAAGTAAGTTCCCAGGAAAGATCAATCTTTCCTAGACAGAACTTCTAGATTCCCAGGAAAGATTGGAGGGTCACGATGGACACACTTAGGAATTTCCAATCTCCTTAGACAGAATCTCCTTAGATTGTATGTATCCATACTACTTGCAATGTTTAGCAATACGTGACAGAAAATCTTGTGCAGCAGATGAATAATTCATGACAGAATAAATTATATGTAACATATAAACATGTAATGACTTGGCATAGCACATATAATAACATACATACATATACTGTAGTTCATTTACTTATCACCCATACATAGTAAACTGCTAGTAAGTTAAAAGCTAACTTACCTCTGTCTTCGCGTTTCTAGGCAAAACTCAAGTGCGATCACGAGAGACTGAAAGTAGTGATTTTTAAAAGTTATAACTTAGTCACTAACAATTAGAAATATAGAAAAATATCAATTTAAGAGTAAAATTATTAATTCACCCTCTACATGTGGAAAAAGACTATTATATCCCTAACTTAAGGATTTTGTATCCTAACTCCAAAAATCACCAAAATTTATATATCTCATGTAGATTTTATTCTGAACTTAAATATGAATTCAGAAGAATTTAAAACTAAACACAACTATTAAAATTCTATAAAAAACCGAAACTTATATAGGCCATTTTCCTTGATTTTTGTTTCTAACTTGTTTTGATCAACCTCTTGATCCATGACTTATAAAGATGTGATCTTCAAACCAAAACATCACATGGTTTAAAAATGTGTCCTAAAACAGATCTAAGCTTTAAACTCAAGATCACATGGTTAAAAATCAACCAAAACATTAATTTAGCCAAGAACATCATCACTTGGCCTATTCGAATATCTCCTTGCATAAAAATTTCATATCTTTGAAACTAATATCAAATATCTTCAAAACAACATTATATCATGTACATAAGAAGCTTAGGATCTTCAAATAAAAATATCAAAGCCATTGCAATAAGATTAGACCATAAAAGATTTAAACTTTCTCAAAACTGAAACTGTTTTTTTTTCCTCTTCCAGATTCGAAGTTTCTAAATCTAAGAAAATCTTTCACCAAAACTTTTAATCATGCAACAAATCCTCAACCCATAATCATATACCTATGTTAAAAATACTCCATAATAATTTCGGACCAAGATCAATCCATTAACTTTGTCAAAAACTCCAAAATATAACATACTCTCTGGTTATCACCCAGAATGACCTTTCTGGGTTTTAAACAACTTTTTACTGACCAAATGATCTTCAAATGGAACAAATAAGATATCTACGTAAACTAGACTCAAAAATAAACAATTTTCATGAAGGAAATTTTATGAGAAAATACTTACAAGAGCTTCAAATAAGGCGTGCAAAAGAGTTCATAAAAACTGCCCGAGAGTATTTTTTTGTATTCTAACAAAGCAAAGTGTAAAGGAGGGATGATTTTCGTTGGAAGGGGCTGGAGGGCTATTTATACAAGTTTTGGAAGATGATAGATCTGAAATGGAGCTTGAGTATTGATCTTTTTTTCCAATAAAATATACAAGATATTATTTTTGAGTCTATAATTGAAAGAGTGGGGTGTCCACTTAGTCATCCACTTCAAGAACATTTTAAGTGCTCTTGAATAAATCTGATAAGGCAAGTGGAGGGTGAAATATTTTAGACAAAATCATTGCTAAGGTGGCTAATTTCGAGGGCCTTAATGGGCTTAAACCGAAAGGGCCTAAATTCATGGGTTTTAAGAGGGTTTGGGTTGCTATCAAGCCCAAATCTGATTTCTATTGGCCCAATCAAATATCCAAGGTTAACTAAGTTGGATAATGATGTTCTAACACAAATTTAAAAGATTAATAGCATATGAAAATAATTTAATTAAACGATTAAACACGATGCTAGAAACTGATTCAATAAGGTTTTGGATAAAACCATATAGGATTTTTGGTTTCTAACACGCTTATGGGTTCTTAGTTGGATTCCAACCATATAGGATTTACTATGGTTCCTAAAGACAATAGAAATTCCATCATTGAATTTCTAGCGGCTGTTACAATTATCTTCTAGTTGATTTATTTTTTATATATGATTTTATGTTGTTTTAGCATATTTTACTATATCTGATATTTGTTTAGATGTGATCTGAACATGTGTAGGATTTTTTTTTTACCGACCTATATTGATATTTTTTTTCTTCTTAGTATCAGTTTTATTTTGAGCTTAATGAATATATGTAGATGTACACATGTACTACATCTTTTGAAGTTTTTATTATCTTTTAATTTATTTTTTATATATGCTTTTGTGTTGTTTTAGCATACTTTACTATGTTTCATATTTGTGTACATGTCATCTGAACATGTGTAATTCCTGCATTGTTGAATTTCTTTTTTCCCGACCTATATTGATAGTTTAGAACCCAGATTCGAAATAAACAAATTTTTGAAGTACTGGGGAACATCCACCATCACCAATTTTCAAGTAAGTTTGTGCTGCCATTTCTGTCGTGGCCATCTGGGATACAAATGCATGCCATGCTACATTTGTGTCATTATGGGTTGGTTCTTTGTGGACACTGATTCAATTGGCTTTTGCATATCAGTAACTATGAGAAGGAATTGGAGGAGATGAAGCACATGACAAGACAAGAACTTGTGGCCTCTATTAGAAGGTGAGATATTGATGGCGTTATTAGCTTGTAGGAGTGAAATTTGACTTGGTAAAATCTTGGTATGTGTAAAATCTTGATGGCATTATTAGCAAGCAGGTCTTGTCAACAAGTATTGCATTTGATTCCTCAAGTGGTGTTTGGTAACAAAAATAAGACGATGAAAGACTCGGATTTGGTTTGGATTAAGTGTTGCATATAACTAAGTTGGAGTTTAAGTAAATTTAGTTTTGTTTTTGTTGCTACGAATTAGAGAAATTTGAAATATGGAAATAGAAGGTTTTGTTCATATATGCCTTTTGTTTCAGAGAAACTAATAGAGAATTAATTGAATATATCAATTTCGATGGGTTTTTGGCATTTGGGTTTAGACAGGGACATACGTTGACTGAAGAGGAAGTTGTCAATGTGCTGGCAGAAGTTTTTCTTCATCCAAACTATACAATTGCTAGTGTAATTTATTACCAATTCTTTTAATCATTGCCTTTTTTTTTTTTCCCTCCTTGTTTGTGAATACTTAAACGTTGGACTGAGATATTTCCTTCTTCTTTATGGCCATCTTGATGGCTCCTTGAAATTTTTTTAAGGAATTTTATAATCTATAGGTTGTATTGTGTACATGATAATGTGGGGTCATGTGTTATTTATGCATTAGTTAAGCTACATAATTTCAAAACTTTATGCATTGTTGGAGGCTGCAGTAGTTGAAAGTTCAATTAGAATCTGATTTCTCTGGTGCTTTAGCTGGGAATAATGATGTAAATGTTTTTTCCAAAACATGGTGAGATATATTCTTTAAATATCTTGATGGTCAATCACATGTTGGTTCACAAGTTTGGCTCGACATGTCAATCCTTTTGTTTTTGTAAACTTGTATCTGTTTATGTATCAAAGTACATTTTTACAAAGTTTGGATTTTGTCCTTTATTTTTCCAGTTTGTAAACCAATATCATGTCCATGTGCATTGGATCAGTTCTAGTCTATACGCAATGGGAATGTGGTCACTTCCCTTCAGGTCCTATATGAGATGTCATATGCCTCTATATTTTAACCAAGTTTTGGTTATGTTACAGTAAACTTAGCATGGAAAATGTGTTTGTAAAAATGATTGTAAATTTTTTGCATTCTAATTCTCAAGGGAGTCATTTTTACAGGCATCCTATGTATTTAAGTTTCATCCCTTTTCTAATAAATTGAATTGTAAGAATTAAAAAAATACTTATTAGTATTGCATTTGCCAGCAAAGCATGCTCCATATTTTTTATAAATGAATCTAAGACAGTTGTGGTAGACACTAGGACCTAATTGCTTGCAGTAGCCATGGTCTGAAATTATCAGGAAATTGATGAACCTGCTTTAATTCCACGTATAGCCAAAGCTAGTTCCAACAAGTATCCTTACATGCGAGGTTCTCTTCAGGAGTTTGCACAAGCTACTTATGGATACTGCTACTTCTGAGTACTGTGGAGTTTGCTCATTATGCTTTTTTCTAGATGATAATAAATTATAATCCTTTGGTGATAAGCATTTTACATTTTATTGTCTTCTACAGATATCATTTTTGTGATGATTTCTTTGGTGAAGAATCCATATTTTATGAAATTTCTGCAGGTAACTTTGATACATATTCTTGCATTACTTGCATCAAATGTTTGTAGACACAACTAATGTCAATGGAGTTTCGGTGGTTCTAAAAAGTTTTATTCAACATATAAAAAAAAAAGGCAATGTATGGGATGACTTGTATTAGATTTTGATCATTATGTTTACAACTCAGATTGTATTATACATTCTCCTCTAAATAAAGTATCATTCTCATATACTTGGGCATTTGTCTACCTCTTATATATGTTGAAGCTTTATATGCATAAAAGATGCTTCACGAGCACTGCAACTTGTGAAAATTGTGTACTTTTTTTTTGTGCCCAAAAAAAATTGGATAGATTAGTGATTCTTTGCTTGCTCTTTGAGATTATCAGGTCCATTTGTTGTCATTGATGAGCACTCAATTCAATACTTCCAAATTGTATCCAGGCAATTGGCTTAATGCTCATATTCTGGTTTTTACATCAGCATCAGGTAGTGTTCCAAGCTTTGGTCATTCCTATTTTTACTTCTTAATTTTCTCTGTTGTTTCATGTTGTATTTTGATTATATCATATGGGGCTAGAAATAGCAGTTCTGATTATATCATATGGGGCTATAAATGGCAGTTCTGATTATATCATATGGGGCTATAAATGGCTTAATCCTCATATTCTAGTTTTTACTGCAATGCTTGTTATGCCCTAGTGAGTGGGCCATAAGCCAACCTTACTGATTGATGCTTTAGAATAATTATTTCTTCATTCTAGAAAACTTGACTACTTTAGGTAGTAAAAGCATTGGGAAAACTGATCTCTTTGGTTCCTGTAGTTGGTCATTAAAATTGATTTTGTCATTTCTTTTAGTTGAATCAAGTCTAGTAACATGTGAAATGCATTTAATTCGTGAAAAAACTTGAACTATCCTGTCTTTTCTGCTTTTCCATGCCAGACTTTCTAATGTTAGTCTTTATGCTTTAGGAATGTTACTTCCTAAATTATATGCAAGAGAAAAATAGTTACCTCTTTAGTAGTCAAGGTCTATAAAACTAGTTTTTGCTTTCTGGCCATTATAGTCGTGGCTTATTTATTTGTTCTTATATCATTGTTATGGCTACTTGTTGCAGTATTTATCAAATGATTGGGATGCAACCTCTAGTACAGTTGTAAGTGATTTAAACATTAAGCCCTTTTCATGCTCAATTATTAAAAAAGCGGTCACTGAAAATTTTGGAATCAATTCTCTTTTTTCATGTGAGCTTCTGTCATGTTCTCTTCCAGTTGAATGTTATTGGCCAATCCCTTGGTTTTCTAATAAACTGAAACTTAAATTATCATCATTGCATTTCAAGAACTTGACTTCTTGAGTGTGTGCCACACTCTACAAGACTACAATTCTTTGATGAATGCCAAAGTTCATTGTCATCATTAATATATGACAGCATAAAAATATAATATGGATAAAATCTCCTAGAAGCATTAGTCTTTATGTTCTAAAATTGAATAATAATTATCTGCTTAAGCCCTTGCCAAGAATGGTGATGGATGCTAATTAATGCTTTGATTACTTGATGCAGAGGTACTATCACAGCAATTGATGGAGCTTTTCTGAGATGGCTAGCCGAATACTGAGTTGGGACATAGAATTGGGTCAGTTCTATCGTGATGGTACTCTCTAGGTTTTGTGGGTAAATATTCTTGTAAGTTGGGATAGATGAGTTATGAAATGATGAACAATCATCTGTATAGTTTAGGTTTTAGTGCAATAAGATTGATAGGAAATAGATCACCAATATGCAAATTAGAGGAGATGAACCATGTGTTTGAGGCCTATTTTGCATGAATGGGTTATACCCTTTACAGTTTACCCACACCATTTTATGCATTTATTTTGTTAAAGTACAAGTTTTTAAAAAAAAAAAAATTGTAGAAGAGTATATCTTATAGTGCAAATGTGTGCATATGGATTATTTATATAGACCACTTAGGTGGCCTGCTTTTGGAGGCAGATTTGAAGGCTACAATATGGATGCATCATGTATCTTGGTTAATACATTTTTTTTAAAATTTTGTAAAGGGCCATTTCCGGTGATTAAAAATCGCCGGTAGTATTTTTTAACGACTGTAACATTATTTCTGATAACTAAAAATCGCCGGAATTAACTATTTGCAGCGATAATCTCGTCGCAAATAGTTATTTGTAGCTAAACATATGGTTGCAAAAACTCCTTGCGGTAAACCTTAACCGTGGTTTAATAGACCTTTGCTGCGAATTATGAGCTATTTGCGGCGAACAAAAATCTCCAAAAGTAATGTTTCCCAGCGATTATATCAGCAATCGTAGGGATTTTTTGTGGCGTTTGTATTTACTATTTACGGCGATTTTGTTGCTCCAGAAATAGATTTATTTGCAGCGATTTTTTGTAAATCGCTGGTAAAAAGCATTAGCATCCGCTTTTTGGCATCCAACGTGCAACGACTCAAAAAACATTGTAAAAAATCTTTTGCAATGATTTTCAGACTTTTGCGGTGAATTTGTAGCGCCGCTAAAAGCCTTTTTCCTTGTAGTGGCTCCACTAGACACCTCTCAAGGAGAATCTTCTGGAATCACCTAGAATAGGCTAGTGCCTATCCTTTGAGTATGACTGCTGTACTGCCACTGTATTATATGATTATATATTGTATCATGGCCGACAACTTGTAACCAACTCTGTAAATATAGTACTTTGCAATTTGTAATGCACAACAAATGCTCGATTGTATTCCTGAGAGAAGTTTGTTAGGTTGTAATATTAAAAATATTCAAGTCTATACACAGAACTAATATATCCAAATGAGTAAGAAAATCAACAATTACTAGATTAAGCTTGTATGTGAAATACAATTAGCAATCTCACAGTGACCTTGGGCCTCCGGCTCGGGAACGAGAGAAAAGGGACCTCCGACCCTTCATACCTCAGGCTCATGCATAGGGAATTCCATTACTGGTGCTTGGAATTCAAATACAAGAGAATGCTTAAAATTTGAAACATATAAAGTTGGCTGCCCCAAGGAATTTATGGTCATGAGTCATGACAACGTTGACAAGCCAAGTGAACCAACTATATTCCATTTCCGATTTTCCGTATAGTTCGGGAATCCAAGAATTGAGGAACCACATACTATTGCACCACAGAAAAAATATCTTGGGATGTTTTAATTCGGACAAAACTTGATGACAACTAGACATAATTTAACAGACAAATAATTAGACATGCAATGTATATATAAGGAATTAAACATGACAGACAGTTAATGGGCGGCTGATGGTGACCATGAAGTCCCGGACCTCCATCGCCATGATCATATATATATATATAGCTCTCATGTACATGTGCCTTCCAAATAAAAATATTGAAAAATGTATCACCGTACTGTACGGACACAACTCCATCTTGCTGGAGATGACTCTCCTTAACATCACCAAGCATCATGATTTCGAGTTTTCAACTTTTCATGGCACAAATTACACGTTCATAGGGGTTATTAGTTATTACTTCTTTTTTTATATATGCTTTCTGTTTTTGCTTATTTTTTTCTGAGCCTTCTTATAATTGAGAGAAATGTACTATAAACAAAAACCAGTTCAGAAGAGCTTAATTTTCACCTTCCATTGATCCATATACAAAGGAGGGATTAATGATCAAATACAATCAGTCTGGTACTCCATCCATGCATGCAGCATCCATATATTCCACAAGTTAGAAACCTCAAAACCTCAAAGTTTTTTTGTCTTTATATATCAAAGATCGATTAGCAAAGGAAAGTTAAAATCATTACATGGCACAAATGTATCTAACATTTGGGCTCATAAAAACTAAACCAGGCCAGTCCTTTCCCTGCTTTCTGATCTGAGCGTAAGATCTTTAATTTTCCGGGGGTCTAACTTGTTCTTGCACACTCAGAGCCACAGGGCTCCAGCCTCCTTGAGAAGTGGGACCAGGGTCCCGTTAATGTGGGACGCCATGACTCGGTCCATGGCACCGATCAGCTTCCCTCCAATGAAAACTACAGGCACAGTGCCGGGCGAGTTCCCAAGCAGCCTCATCAACGCCCTCTCGATCTCTTTGCCCCTTGGGTCATGGTCCAGCTCAAACACCGTCGGGCTCACGCCCATCCCACAGAAGAGCCTCTTCACCGCGTGGCACATGCAGCAGCTGCTGACGCTGAATATCACCACCGCGCTCTCGGAAGCCAGCCTCACCACCCGCTCCAACGGGTCCGGCCCCATGCTCCTCACGGCCGGCATGAGGTAACCCCACGAGTACTGATCTGCTGCAGGCTGGTAATGCATTTTATGTTTTATATATCGAGTTTGACTCCAAAACAGTTAAACGAGAAAACTAAGAAATCAGTTGGTGTCCAAGAATGATCGGGGTCCAGTCGTGTCCAGGAATGAGAGTGTCAATGGTGGGGTTTTATAATTATAGGGAATGGGTAGGAGAGGGCAGTGGCTGTAAATAAGTGTAGTTCTTCTGTTGCTGTCGCAGCGCGTGCGTGGAGGGTCTCGTTGTTTTTTTGCTTCAGAAAGGATTGTCGTCTGCACTGATCGAGTACCGGGAGGTGTACGTAGATGGGGACAAATACACACTACTCTGGAGTCTGAACAGTAAAAAGATAAAAAGTCCGAAAAGTAGAGGTGTCTGCTGCCATGGAAGGCGGCGAAAGAAAATATTTGTCTACGCTGTAGAGTATCGTACCGTATGAGAGGGAGTAGTGATCTATTTTGGATCCAAATAAAAGTGCAGAAAAAACTGCTTTTCTTTGAAGGTTCAGGGCACTGAGACATTATTTTTGGGAGGACCAGGCTTTTACAGTGGCGGGTTAAATAGACGGCTGTGCCCGTCATTGTTGTCGGAACAGAAGAACCCTCGATCGGGCTCTGACGTGACCATTAATTACGCGCATGTTTTCTGCCTTTTGCGTCTGGATATTTTCAACGCCTCATGCATGATCACGAAGATCGAAATTCTGTTGTACCAAAACCACCCAGAAACACACCCAAACACAAGATAGAGACAATATATAAGTGGTTCGGCAATTTGCCTACATCCACTGAGCGGAAACAATATATTTCGAAGTGTTTGTACAAAATTTACAAACTTAAACCAGACTATCTCTCATCTCACAAATGACTTCTTCTTAGTATTTCACACTCCTTAATTCGTTACAATTGATCTCCTTTTATAGGAGAAACCTCAGGAGACAACAATCATCATTATTGTCAATTAAGGGCTGCTGCTTGACATTGGAGGGGCTGCAGCTTGAGAAGCTTGATATTGGATAGAGTGCAGCAACTATCCAAGACATTTGAGGGGCTGCTGTGATTACATTCACACTGGGTTGATATTTAACAATCACCCCCTCCACCCATGTGTGCCATATTAGGATTCTTCCTTCAAATGATTTCACCCCCTTATCGAAATACTCTTTATATCTGCCATGAGAGATTTCCGCTATCAGATGTGCCCTAAGGCACCAATGCACTCGAAGGTGCTCAACAGTGTGAGATATTGATCAGTTCCAAACAGTGTTGGAATTTGATCCCTGTGACGACTTTTGTCAACATATCTGCTGGATTATCTTCAGTGCCAATCTTCTGAAGTAGAATGTCCCCTTCATCTAATATCTCACGTATAAAGTGAAAACGGACATCTATATGCTTTGTTCTAGAATGATACATTTGATTCTTGGCCAGATGAATTGCACTCTGACTGTCACAGTGAACAGTAACCTCTTGCTGTTTAAAGCCCAAATCTGTTACCAGTCCCTGTAACCAAATGGCTTCTTTCACAGCTTCTGTTACAGCCATGTATTCAGCCTCTGTAGATGATAGTGCAATTGTAGACTGCAAAATAGATCGCCAACTAACTGGTCCTCCAGCCATAGTGAACACATATCCAGTTGTTGATCGTCGTTTGTCAAGATCACCTGCATAGTCTGAGTCAACATATCCAGTTACTAGACTATCCTTACCCTTCTCGAACTTCAAACCGAGATCTACGGTTCCTAGAATGTACCGCAGAATCCATTTAGCCGCATGCCAATATGTTTTTCCAGGATTATGCATATATCGGCTGACTAAGTTGACGGCCTGGGAGATATCAGGTCGTGTGCACACCATAGCATACATTAAGCTTCCTACAACACTTGCATACGGGATATTTTTCATATAATCCCGCTCTTCATCATTTTTAGGAGATTGCAATGCACTAAGCTTGAAATATGGGGCCATTGGAGTACTTACTGGCTTCGTCTTCGAGTCGATGTTGAAGCGTTGTAGTACTCTCTTCAGATACTGCTTCTGAGTGAGGTGAATTGTGCTTTTCATCCTATCTCTGTTAATCTCCATCCCCAATATTCTTCTTGCTTCTCCTAGATCTTTCATTTCAAATTCTTGACTCAGTTGAGCCTTCAATCGATCTATCTCCACCTTGCTTTTACATGCAATCAACATATCATCTACATATAAAAGCAAATATATGAAAGATCCATCTGCAATTTGTTTGAAATACACACAATGATCATATTGGCAACGAGTGTATTTCAAGTCAATTATGAAGCGGTCGAAACGTTTGTACCACTGCCGAGGTGACTGCTTCAAACCATAGAGAGATTTCTTCAGATTGCAAACCAATTTTTCTTTACCAGCTTCTTTAAAACCTTCCGGTTGAGACATATAAATCTCCTCCTCCAGATCACCATGTAAGAAAGCCGTCTTCACGTCAAGCTGGGCTAACTCAAGATCATATTGTGCAACCAAAGCTAGCAATATCCGTATGGATGAATGTTTTACAACAGGAGAGAATACCTCACTATAGTCTATTCCCTCTGTCTGAGCGTAGCCCTTGGCTACCAATCTAGCTTTGAATCGCACCCCACTTTTAACAGCTTGATCATCTTTCTGATTGAACACCCACTTACAACCAATTGACTTCTTTCCATGTGGAAGCGACACAAGCTTCCATGTTTGATTCTTATGAAGAGACTGCATCTCCTCGCTCATTGCAATTTTCCATTCAGTCTGTTCACTAGACTGTATGGCCTCTTTGTAAGTGGTTGGGATCTGATCTCCTTCAGCTGGAAGTGCATACGTCACAAAATCTGTATAACGTGCCGGTAATTTTTTCTCTCTTCTCGGCCTGCTTGTTGCAATTGATTCAGGTTGGCATGGAGATACTGTGACTGGACTATCAACCTCAAGTTGTCCATGCTCTCCATTAGTAACTCCTGAATCTTTTGGAGTAGTAAACTCCACCTTCTTCGGATCACAAGGTGCTTCGTTTTCATGGCTGCCTTCATAGGAGTCTTTATGCTCATGTGACTTGAGCATCTTAGACTCATTGAAAGTAACATCTCTACTGACTATTACCTTCTTTGACTCTATGCACCAGAGTCTATACCCTTTTACACCAATATTAAAGCCTAAGAATTTTGCTTTCTTAGCTCTAGGATCAAGCTTACTTTCTTTAGCATGATAGTAAGCTGGACATCCAAAAATATGTAAAAAGTCATAATCAGTAGCATGTGTACCTTTCCATATTTCAATGGGTGTCTTCCCGCCATTGGCAGCTGTGGGTAATCGGTTGATGAGGTGGCAGGCATACGTCACAGCTTCAGCCCAAAATTGTTTACTGAATCCACCATCTAGTAACATACACCGTACTTTCTCTAGCAAAGTACGATTCATCCTTTCTGCCACACCGTTTTGTTGCGGTGTTCCTCGTACAGTGAAGTGTCTAACAATTCCCTCTTTCCGGCATACTTCCATGAAGGGGTCTAGAGTGTACTCACCTCCATTATCTGATCTGAGCCGCTTGATCTTCCTCCCGGTTTGAGTCTCGATCATTTTCTTCCAATCAAGGAAGATCTTCAACACTTCATCTTTATGCTTCATCGTGTACACCCATACACGACGAGAATAATCATCAACAAATGTTACAAACCAGTGTTTACCTCCCAAAGATGCATTTTTGGTAGGTCCCCAAACATCAGAGTGCACATAGTCAAGTATCCCTTGTGTACTATGGACTGTGGTTCCAAACTTGATCCGTGTCTGCTTCCCTAATACACAGTTTTCACAGAAAGACAACTTACCAGTCTTGGCACCTTTGAGTAAGCCTTGTTTTACAAGTGTTTGCAAAGCTTTTTCTCCGGCGTGTCCCATACGCATATGCCAAAGCCTGGTGGTGTCAGCATCCGTCTTATTTAGCTTCTCACAGACTGTGGAAGCTCTTCCATTAACAGTACTTCCTTGCAAGAAGTACAAATTTCCTCGCCTTAGGCCCTTCATTGTCACCTGAATTCCCATTACCACATTGAGAATTCCATCTTCTATAGTGATTCTGAATCCTTTTGAATCCAGAGTCCCAAGTGAGATAAGATTCTTCCGCAAGTCCGGAACGTACCGAACTTCTGTCAGAATCCTGACAGTTCCATCATGCAACTTCAGCCGGATGCTACCTATTCCCTGAGTCTTACAGGCATTATTGTTGCCCATAAGTACTGCTCCATCAATCTTTGTGAAGTCAGTAAACCAGTCCCGATTGGGACACATGTGATAGGTACAACCAGAGTCCATAATCCATTCGTCAGAATGACAATTGAATGATAGACTTGTCAGGGCAAGATCTGCATCTTCATCTACATCTTTGTTGGCGACATTGGCTGTGGAGGGTTGAATCTTCTGTTGCCCCTTTAGCTTGGGACAATCCTTTTTCCAATGTCCTTTGTTGTGACAAAAGGCACATTCGTCTTTGGCGAGTCTGCTACCGACTGATGAACCACGTGATGTGGCCCGTGTTCTCGATTGAGAATCCTTCTTCTTTCTTGGATTCTTTGACTGTGGTCTCCCTCTTGCTGTTAAGGCTTCATTTGATGTATTTAGCTGTACCTCTTTATCTTTTCTACGGTACTCATTGCTTATCAAAACACTAGATACATCACTATAACTAATTTTTTCCTTCCCATACAAAAGAGTAGTAATCAAATGTTCATATGTATCGGGCAAGGAATTTAACAAAAGTAAAGCCTTATCTTCATCTTGGATTTCTACATCCAAGTTTAGCAAGTCAGCAAGTATCTGATTATAACTATTGAAATGTTCGGACATAGAAATACCTTCTCGTAATTGAAATCTGAAAAGTTTCTTCTTCAGGTACAAACGACTTTCAATACTTTTTGTCAAGTATTTCTCTTCCAATTTTTTCCAAAGTTCACTTGCTTTTGTCTCTCTCATGACAAAATACTTCTGATCTTTGGCAAGGCACAAACGGATTGTACCACAAGCTTGTCGATTAAGCTTATCCCAATCCCTATCCGTCATGTCCTTCGATTTCTCTTCCAACGTAATATCCAACTCTTGTTGAATCAAAACGTCCATAACTTCACATTGCCACATGCCAAAATTATTAGTTCCATCGAACTTTTCAACTTCAAATTTGGCATTTGACACCATGGACCTACGCCCAGAGCTACTAGCATTTTCAGAACTCTTAACACCTGCAATTTCTTCTCCTGATTCCATCTTGGAATATTAAAATTTTTAGAAAATGAATTTCAAAATTCTAACCGTACGGATGAGTCCGGAATGATCCAAATAGTTAGAAACCACTATTGGATCGTCGAAATCGGACTTCGGATGGCTTAGATCAAGCCCAAAAACGGATCTGAATTTTGAACGGTGTAGATCGATCTGAAACAGTAGCTGGAGTGCGTGGGGCGCGTGGGGGCGCGTGTAACACACTTTCCGGCCTTCTCGGAGCGCGTGTGAGCTTCTCCGACCTCCGTTTTCGATGCCGTTTGTTGCAACGTCTTCGTCTTGTCGAGACGAACCTCTTGGTGTGATCAAAAGTTGATTTGGATCAACTTAAATTTTCTGGGTAGATCAAAACCGAAGCTCTGATACCAATTGTTGTACCAAAACCACCCAGAAACACACCCAAACACAAGATAGAGACAATATATAAGTGGTTCGGCAATTTGCCTACATCCACTGAGCGGAAACAATATATTTCGAAGTGTTTGTACAAAATTTACAAACTTAAACCAGACTATCTCTCATCTCACAAATGACTTCTTCTTAGTATTTCACACTCCTTAATTCGTTACAATTGATCTCCTTTTATAGGAGAAACCTCAGGAGACAACAATCATCATTATTGTCAATTAAGGGCTGCTGCTTGACATTGGAGGGGCTGCAGCTTGAGAAGCTTGATATTGGATAGAGTGCAGCAACTATCCAAGACATTTGAGGGGCTGCTGTGATTACATTCACACTGGGTTGATATTTAACAAATTCTCCCTTGGGTTTGTGGCTCCGAATGTTTGACCTTCTGGCTTCTTTCAGTTTCATCCCACGAATTAAAAATCCTTTTTTTTTTTTTTCGCTTTTCTTTCTCTCGGCTATGAATAGTGTTGCATTTTCGCTTTGCTTTTACTGCGTTGCTTTTAGATATGATGAGTTGAATTTCAAAATCATTGGCTATAATAATCTTCCCAAGAATTGCAAATCAAGTCTGTGAATCAAACACGTGCTAGCTCAACTTAAATTGAATAGATCAAACCCAATTCAATTTCCAGCACATTGCAGCTAGCTAGCGTTCGTACAATTGAAAATTACATTGGCGTGACGCAATTAGATGTTGCAGATCGAGGGCTTAATCCTCTGAGCTCTGCCCACCAGCAGTAATAAATCAGGTTTTTGATCTTACTTTAAAAAATAAATGAATGAATAGAGGGGATTTACATCCTGTGATATGTCCACCTAAAGCAGTGACAAAGTGGCAGTACTTGCGATAGAGCATAAAAAAAGGCAAGGCGTGGCCTGCAGCACTGCCTGAGTCGGGCGGCGGGTACGGACATGCGCCGACTGCCGGCGAAATACGCGGATTTGATTCTATTTGAACGGGCAGGATAGGGTTGGTCCGAGTAACTCCAAACTAACTTTTTTGTAGCTGTACATTAAAAATTGCCTGTTCTTCCCCGTTTAGTATTATAAATCACAAGTACTGATCTTTCGGTGTCTTTCCTCTTCTCCTCCTGATCTTTTTGCTCATGGTACTACACTGTTTAAGCACGCAACCAGAATGCAGAATCTCTGTAGCTAGCACAGCTAGTTTACCGTCATAATAAGTAAGATCATAACCCAGATTAAGTTGGGTGGCGAAACAGGTACGACGCACGTTCTTTTTATTGTAATGACAAGTTCTATCGATCGCTTTAACAACAAAAACTCTCTCAACTTTATTTTCAACTTGTTTATTGACACAAAACTACAGATGGAATATCGAAGAGTTTCTAGATGATCTCCGTTTCAAATTCCTGGAAGTTATTCGATAATGGTTTGACAAGGTCTAGAATACAAAGCCATTTAATTCAACCACTTCATACCATACACGGATGATGAGGAGGATGCATGCATGCCATGTTGCCAGTCATCTAACGTACGTCATAATTCTGAAATCACTGTTAAGTTTTTAATTTGTGCATTCATGGAGAGAGAGAGAGAGATTCATTATAATGAGAATTATCCATATATAATTATTTGGATAAAATATATATAGTTCCTATACCTAAAATAGAATCCTCTCAAAATATAGAAAAAAAAAGTTACGAAGACATGATGACGATGGTACCCAATTAACGCAGTAATTCAAATTTTCAACGTACCAAGAAAAATTGCAAAAGCATTGATTGATTCCTCTTAAAGAGTTTTTGACACTTAATGCAAGGGGATTTTCCCTTAAGGTCCCGGAGGCCAACCAAGGATGAAAGGTCATAAATTCGGTTCACTAAGAGGATCCTCTGTACATAATCTGTGGGAGGGATGATGTAGCAGAGGATGAAACTCTTCGGGACTCGTTGGTCTGAGGTCTCTCGGATAATGTCCAGTCATCGAGTGCCTGCCCACATAACAGGTGCGACATGCGGAGAATCGTCAATCTATTGATAAAGAAAGCATGAACGGACTAGGAAAAATGCAGTCCAAGAGGAGAAGGTTGGAGAACCACGCCGCATTTAATAGCTCAGCCGCAGGCCCACGCCACATTAATGGGACTGTCGCAAAACCACGCCGCATTTAAAAATTTTGACAAAATGAACTGTACGAGGACTACAGACCTTATAATGACAGGCATGATCTGCTCTTCGAACTGGTAGTATAAATAGCTGATCTCAGGTATGAGGAAACTCTCTATGATCCCTAGACTTTCTTACCTATTTACTATACTCCAAAAACACTTACTGACTTTGGCATCGGTGGTTCTCCAGCCCTTAGGCCACATTCTCAAAGCCGCATACATTCATCTCTCTGTAGAGCCCGTTGCAAAGACCTAAGTTGTTGGAATCTGGCCCAAGGGTGTGCGAAATACAACACTAACAGTGGTGCCGTCTATGGGATCATAATAGATATTGCGTGTCCTTCTCATGCATGCGACAACCAATTCCGAACAACTCAGAAGACACGTGGGTGAGACCATGAAAGTAAGGCTAAAAGCCATGGAAGAATGGGTGACAAAACTGACTGGCGAGGTGGAAATGCTCTGCAAGGAGAATGCGGAACTCAAGGATTCCCAAGATGACCAAGAAGGCTGGAAGAACAGTGACACTGAGGAAATGAGGTCCCGAAATACGTAAAAGGGGCCCAAGAAAGAAGAGAAGCAAAAACATATGCAAGACGAGCTCCGCAACCTCAAGGGGAAGTACGAGGAGATAACATGGAAGGTGAGTACGTCGTCAACGGTAGACCAACTGCTCACAAGCACATGTCTTCCCTATTCTGAAGAGGTAATGGCATTCCTTTTGCCAACAAAGTTCATAATCCCCGTCATGGAGATGTATAACGGGAGCATGGACCCTTTTGAGCACTTGGAAGCCTTCAGGACTCACATGACGCTGCATGGCTTTCCTGGAGAAATCGCTTGTAGGGCATTCCCGTGGACCCTAAAGGGGTTAGTGCTTGCATGGTTTGGGTAATTGGCACCTTAATTGGTGGAGAGCTTCAGAGAGTTAGCCAGGTTGTTCCTAACCCAATTCGTGTCCAGCCGGAGGAGGAGGCATCCAGCCATGTACCTCCTCACTATCAAACAAAAGGAGGACGAAAGCCTGGAATTCTATTTGTCCCTGTTCAATAAGGAGCGCATGATTGCCGACGATCAAGACGAGAAGTTCACCTTGACGGCACTCTTAGGAGGCTTTTGGCCGCTCTCCCAGTTTGTGGTAGAACTGGCCAGGCGGACCCTCACGACACTACAGGAATTCATGGACCAAGCTGACAGCATTAACGCAGAAAATACTCTGCATTAACCGAACCACGAATGAAGGAAATAGAGCACGCGGAAAGGAAGAGGAAAGCCCCAGCTAAGGCCAAGCCCCTTGAGAAAGGGGAAAGAGACTCCTAGGAGAAGCGATGAGAGGAAGTCCCGACAAAAGGACTCGGGCCGTGATACGACCGGCCCACATTCACCATTCAAGGGGAGGACGTTCGAGGAGCAATGCGCCAATACTGCATATACCATCAGTCCACCTCACACAATACCCAGGACTGCCGCTCCCCAGGAGGAAAGAAGGAATATTTAGAGTAACAAAGACGCAACCACTCCCCGGTCAAGAGACTAGCACAAGAGCCGAGGAGAAGATCGAGGGAAATGAGTGGGGGTTAGGATGACTGGCATTGACAAGAAAACAACCCTCGAAGGCTGGCGATAGGGAGGCCACCGCCGGATCTCCTTCCATCACCACCAAGGCAGCAGCCCCCTCTTAGGGAGATTCAAACCATAATAGAAGGGTTCGTGAGCGGGGACATCACCTCGTCGAGACAAGAGGCGCATGTTAGGTAGGCTCAATACTATGAGGTGAGGTGTACTCAGCCAAGTATCACCCCACCAAGCAATGAAAGGGCGACCTCACTCCTATGATCTCATTCACGGAGGTCAATGAAAAAGGGGTCCTATACCCCCACGATGACGCCTTGGTGGTCACCATGCTCATCGCCAACTTCACTACTCACAGAATCCTCATTAACAACTAGAGCTCCGTAGACATACTGCTCTAGGAAGTTTTCGTCAAGATGAGTATGGAAACCTCCTGGTTGCTGCCTGCCCCCATACCCTTGAAAGGCTTCTCTGGGGGCATCGTTTGGCTGGTGGGAACCATTATCTTGTTCGTCCAGGTAGGAAGTAGCCCCTGTCATAGTCGACTTACTAGTGGTAAAAACTCCGTTGGCATACAATGCCATCATAAGAAGGTCCACCCTCAACTGCTTAAGAGTCGTCACGTCGACTTACCACTTCAAAATGAAATTTCCAACTCCTTAGGGGGTGGGAGAAATCCAGGGGGAGCAAGTGTCGGCAAGGGAGTGCTACGTGCAGGAGCTGAAGCAGAAAGATAAAGAGCTTGCCTCGGACTACTCCGAGAAATAGGTCAGGCACTGCTGGAAAAACAATGACAGGCTCCTACCTACGATCCACCTTGCCTAGTTTCTAGGGGGGAAGGGATGGTGCGAGGCCGTGAAGAAAAAGGCGAGCGACCACTTACTCAGAGCGAGAACCCAGACCCTTTGAATTTTGTAATGACTCTGCACTGAACTTGTACATTCATTTTTACTTAATAATACAACTTTTCAGGACAATACAGAACATCTGCTCCATGCCCTCGCTTTACAAGTACGACACCAACAAAAAAAAAATGTAGGTCATCAACAAAACACACGGCGACAAGGTCATCAACAGCTTACCTCCCCACGGGTTACCATAGGAAAATGTAGGCCTGAGTGTTGCCTTATCCCTCCCACGATGGAGAGCGGGTTAGCCGATGGTGGTTCGAAAATAAAACTTACTTTCTTTGCAAACGTCAACAGGCGAGTGCGGGTTCAGTAACAAATTGTCCAAAAAATTACCTCATCATGGGATACTATAGGAAAAGGTTGGCCCAAGGGCGACCTTATCCCTCCCACAAAGGAGAGCAGGCTTCGCCAATGAGGCGACCCGAACAACTTATCCCGACTCCTATCACGATGAAAGAGCGGATTGTCCCACTCGCAGCCAGAAGAAGTTACCTCCTTAGGGAATCAAAAAAGGGCAGACTAGTTTAAGGTAGCCCAACCCCTCCCCAATGGGGTGCGGGTTTAAGTCTTACGACTACCCGAAGAAAGAAAGCTCTACAAAAAAGAAGTAAAGTGCCAAGAAAAGAAGCTGCACAAAGTGTCAGCAAGTAAGGAAAATACGGAGAAGGTACAACCTGATACACTAACTTACTTTATTACTTAATGCAGGATTACAAAAAAAAATGGTGAGAAGTGTGAGAAGAAATACAGTAAGGAAGATGCAGAAACAGCACAACAAGTAAAACATAGAAACAACACTGCGGGGAAATTTGGAAACAATATGCGAGAAATAAACAGTCAGGTAAACAAAATTATTTTATTAACTTTACCACAATATTAAAGGCAAGTAACATCATGAAGTTGGATTACAAGGGAAAAGTTACATCATAAGGCCGTGTGAAACCATTAAACTACAAAGAACAATTCACATCGGGAAGTTCATACATTCTGCAAAACCGCCTATAGGACCATCTATTCCACGAATACACGTATGAGAGAAAAGTCATTGGAAGGATCCGAGACTGCAAATCTTACCAAGACTGACTCAGCGAACATGAGCAACGACCACATAACTGCAAAATCGCACCACGACAACAAGCCTGATGGAGTCAACCTTACGGGTGCAACATGGGTCAACGACCACTGTCATTACGACGTGTCGATAATGCCAAAGAAAGTCAGTGGGCTATAAAAGACAAATTACACCGTATGGTCACATGGGCTCCAAGGAGGAGAAGTGTTCTAGTGGAAATGTGCTCTAGGGCACAAGGAAACCAAATGGTAAACTGCGGTCGTCCGTGTTGTAAACTGCAGCGAAGACAACGCCAAGAATCGAAACATCTCGGGGCTAGCTTCGACAAAGGGTTTCAATTGAGTCAAAAACATTTTGGTATCCAGAGAAGCAAAATTGAAAAGGGAGATGCAGGATATGCGAGAGCATGACACAAGGTGAATGATGGCTACCACAACGACCGAGCCATTTGCCACTGCAGCAAAAACACTTCTCCACTGCGAACAATCGGGTAGCAAGATTGGTTGCAGAGAAACTTTTGAAATGGAGCCTTGTAAGCAAAAGGGCGAGAACAAGGAAACACAATAAGCAAACGGGCAGGAATGTAAACAAAGGATCTGAAACCCCACCAACAAAAGATGGGTGGCTCCACCATCCGACACAAGGACAGCCGCAACTAGCAGCGGCCTAAGTGCCACAAGAGGATTTGTTGCCCACTAGGATGAAAAGAATACATCAGGGCAATGGAGGATAGGAAAACAATATGAAAGAACTTCGGAAGAAAATGAGGACATAAGTGCATATGGTAGAATTTCTAACTGGGAGAATGGTCCTTATATAGGCAGGGTGGGCGCTTGACCTGCTCAATCGTCATAACTTCATAAATCATCATCGAACGTCACGTGCCTCCTCTCCAGAGAACCAAAATTCCTTGATTATTGCAACCGCCGTAGTACATATTTATTGATGTAACAAGCGGAGTTAATGTCAGTAAAGAACGGAGCCATAATGTGGAAATCGAAGGGACGCCATTTAATGGGGAAACGCAACTGGCACTGTATCGCCACGTATGTAAAAAATAAATTGTCGCCCAGCGTGCGACCGAACAAACAGGAAACTTAGCAGAGCATAAGAAGAATTCTTCCCGAACTCATCCAGAAAATTAGCGGGGTAACCATACTATAAAGGACTTACTCCTATCTAAGTGCTACCTGGCCTAGGAACGCCGAATGACCAACAAGGCAGACAGTCTCAGAGGTCAACCTAACAACTTGTGTTAGCCGCAGCAATTAAATACTCCGGTTTGTTTCCTTAAAGATTGTATGAATTCTATTTCACTAACGCAATTATTTTCTGTAGTGCGAAAATCAATTGGTGTCAATCAGTAAAGGCAACTCCACTGAGCGGGAACCCCATCAACAACTCCCCCCTAGTGTGAAGCAAAAAGGGTAGGTAAGTCTATAAGGTTGCATTGTCCTGCTCGCGGAGGAATGCGGATTGGCCCTTGGTCGCATGAAAAACAAAGCCTCCACCAACGGAATTTGCACCAATGAAGCGGAAGACGCTAGCGAGGTAGGTCGAGAGAAAAATAAAGGTACAATCGGCACAACCACTAGAATAACGACCACACCAATAGTCGTGTTCTAGGAGCTACTATCCGCATAGGATAAACAAGCTCAGTGTGACTGGCTAGCGGGGTAGGCAGGGGCACTACGGACCCCTTTTACCCATGTTCCCCAGGTCAACCACACAACAATAAGGAAGCAAAGGCAAAATCATAACAAGCGAAGATATGTGCATTAACCAATATGTCTCTATGTACAAGTCGCTGAACAACAAAATGCAAATATATGTTAAAAAAAAGAAAGAAAGAAAAAGAGGGGGGGAGTATAACAAGGCACATAAAAATCATACGTTTCAGTGCCAGGAACGCTGGTCTTAGTAACAGTAGAAGTGGGGTCGCCCAACTCAACGGCCACAGGAACAAGGTTGGTCAGATCCGCTAACATCAGCAAGGGTACAAAAGTAATCGGCATCTCCTTTTTCCCTAGATTGCGGTTGGATTTAAAGGATGCCTCTATGGTGGGGATATCGCCACACGCAAGTCACTGAAGGTACTTGGTGAAAGACCTTGAACACATCTCTGGACTCTGAAGAATAAATGATCGCATCAATTTGCAGCCCTCATTAATCCCTTGTCCCCACACCTTATCACAAAGAGTCGAGAACCACTTTAGCTGATTGTGTAAGGAGAAGTTGGGATCCTGGAGACTCATGTGCAGCTACTCTAACCGCTCAATCTCTTCCCACAATTACATTTTCTCCACCTGCTCTCGGGAGAGGTCAGCTTGGAGACTTTGATTGAGCTACTCCAGTTGCGTCTTTTTCTCCTTCCACTTTTGTTTGTGTTTTCGAGGACAACGCTCTGACCTGATCATCCACAATAAATTTTGCGAGCTGAGAAAGGTGGAAGAACGAAGAAAAATGTAAGGCAGGAAAGGAGCAATCAAACCTCATGGAAGAAAGACGATAGGCAATCGAAAACCCGCCCAATAGCATCCTCTCGACTCCTTTCCATGACCAATTGAGACAAGGAAGGAAGGGTCTCCGCAAGATTGACAAATTCAGGGAGCTCCTTAGGAACCTCAGAAGGAGGGATCAAGTCCTCACTTAAGCGCCCCGGAAGGGGGCCAATGGTTGCATCCGGAAGAAAATCACCACATGTGAGAAGCTTTACATGAGTAAGCGGGTCGACAACTGGGATCCTCAGACCATTGTCAGCCTGTACCAAAAAATCTACAATAGAGCACGTCGGGCTCCCGAGAGCCTCAACAATGGGAGGATAATGACCTCCTATGCAACCTTCTGCATCCGCGTGGTGGCCAGAGGAAGCTTCCGATCCTCGTTGGCCTCCTCATGAGAGTAACTCCCAGCGACCGAACGAGATGAGGAAGGGGGAGAGATCCAAGAAGAAGAATGCTGCCCCTCTCGGAGAAGGGAAGATATAAAAATACTCTCGAGAGATTGCCCATATCAACCTCAACCCTAGGCCACCTAACACCTTTTCATTAATGAGTTTGAAAAGATGTGATGAAAAAATGACTTCATCATGAGGAGACGCCGTCAGAAGTAGAGGCCCACAGAAGCTTCTTGGACAGCATAAAACCTAAATACAGTACCCGGCCTTGGGAATAGGGTAGGATAAGTCATGATAAAATTTCCACCGTACTTGTCCGATGAGAATTAACGGGGCAACTATAAATATATTATCCCCCTAAAGCCTAAGAGGCCTAGCTAAGCCCGGTCCAGGGTGAAAGGTCACAAATTCAACCCACTAGGAGGATCCCCTATACATAACCTGTGGGAGGGATGATGCAGCGGAGGATGAGACTCGTCGAGACTCGTTGGTCTGAGGTCCCTTGGATAAAGTCCAGTTATCGAGTGCTCGCCCACATAGTAGACATAACATGCAAATGATCGTCGATCTACTGACAAAGAAAGTATGAACGGACCAGGAGAAAGGCGGATCAAAAGGAGAAGGTTGGAGAACCATACCACATTTAATGGCTCTATCGCCCAAATAACATGTCACATTAATGACATTGTCGCATAGCCACGCCACATTAATGGAACCGTCGCAGGACCACTTCGCATTTAAAGGTTCTAACCAAATGAACAGTACGAGGACTCCGGACCTCATAATAACAGGCATGATTTGCTCTTTGAACTGATAGTATAAATAGTTGATTTCAAGTACAAGAAAACTCTCTCTGATCCCTAGATTGTCTTACTTATTTTCTATACTCAAAAAATACTTACTGACTTTGGCATCGGAGGCTTCCTGGCCCCTAGGCCACATTCTCAAAGCCTATACATTATTCTCTTTGCATGACCCGTTGCGAAAACCAGAGTTGTTGGAACCTGGCGCAAAGGTGTGTGAAATACGACATCAACACTTACTATATTTGACTATGTCTATAAATATTAATGAAATAGTTTGACTTGAGATATTTATTAAGTTTTGAAAAATAAAAAAGAAAAAATTAAATAAAAATATTATAAAGTTAAAAATTTGTTTAAATATTATTTTTATCTTAAAATTTGAAAAAATAGTATAGTTTTTGGTGTTTTGTTAGTGTGCTTGAAAAGATTATAATAATTTAGTAATTGTTAGATGAAAAAGTTAAAAAATTTGAAATTGCAAATATTTTTATGTTTTAGTAATGTTTGAGAGAAAAATATTTAAAATATTTAAGAATATTTAAAAACAATTATATTACCAAACAGATACTTAAAATAGTTACTGAAAACTATTAAAGACGAAAATATGAAGAAATTAAATAGCAATCCAAACTACTTTATAAAGGATAATGATATATTTAAAAGGAAAATGACAGGTACACCGACAAAATGTACCTATCATCTATACCGATCGATTTTTTTAAGCATTCGTGTTTGTTTGTTTTTTTTTTATTTAAAAAAAAAATACACAAAAATGCTTTAAAAAATGATTTAACATTGTGTATAAAGTGTCGGTCCACTTTGTCTAGCACCGTCCTATTTAAAATTCTTTTACAACCCATTTGACATTCCATCTTAGAATATTACATATTTATTAAATATCTACAATATTTTAATATATATGGTAATATGATGTATTGTCAAATGTATTTAACTTATCAATATCATTGATTTATTATATTTCATTATTTATCTAACCTCATTCAAGAACAATTGAGAATAACAAAGATGTAGCCCCCTTTTATCTTTTCAATTTTCTTTTCTATTTTATTTTATTTTCTAGATGATATCAGAGTCATTGGCTAACGCTGGCGTCAATTCTGTAAACTATTTCTTTTAAAGTTCTTTATTTTGTTTTATTTCTTACAAAATTTCCTTCTTCATCTCATTTTCTATTATGCTTTATATTTTCTATCATAGTATTAGTGTACTTTCAATAAATAGAGATATACTCATCCGATTCTAGTATAGTTCTTTACACGCTAGTTACGTCTATTTTTCAATATGATTTTTCTCATATCAAACTACCAATCGATTGGATGAGTTATTGTTGGCATTTTGGCATAACATCAAGCCATCGATTTCCTCGTATTTCTCGTAGCGTTTTTTTTGTCTGTGATAAGTCTCATATTCAACATGTTATTTGATATTTTTTTTCCGTTCACTACACGTTCTTCAAAGACTTCCTACGCACTTAACAGATCACCATTAGTGATAAGTTTCATATTCAGCGTGCTATTTTGTATTCTTTTCTATTTATCACAAGTTCTCCAAAAGCTTCCTACGCATTTCATGCATCGCCGTTCATAATAAGTCTCATATTCAAAGTATTATTTGGTGTTATTGTCCGTTCATCACACGTCTTTTGGAGATCACTTCCTATGTACTTAACGGATCGATGCACTCATTTTTCATCATCAGTCTCGTATCGACTAGCCCTCAAATTTTCTATCCATCCTCTCTTCTCAATCTTCTTATCTATTATATTTTATTTTCTACGTACAAATCTATACAATAACGTTAATTTCTAAAAAAATGAAGTTAATCTTACAAAGCTATCTTATTCTATTTGTATATGAAGTAAGCTAAAATAGTAGTACTAAGTTGACTATCTTTTATCCACAAATATCGTCCCCAGACTCTCCAACCCGCCCCGGCCACTACTATCTGTGGTCATTTGATAATATTATATACAATATGGTTCGAAAAGTTGGTTTTACTCATTCAAATTCAATATATCTTTTTGATTGACAATGACACTGGAACCTTCTCCAGTCGTGAGATGATAAATATTCATGTACTACGTACTGTGTTTTCATATATAGCTAGCTAGATAGCTTGTACAATATATATATATATATATATATATATATATATATATATATTTATATATTTATATAAATTATAGTTTAAGACCAAGCATGCATGATGAACTACCGTCATGTTTGCTTTAAAAATATTGCAATCGTCGGTGGCACGTTATTCCAAATAATCTCAAAGAAAGTTCAAAAGTTTGAAGGGAAAACGTGGATGTTTGAGTTCACACGTATTTGTATCAACACGTGATATTTGATTTTTACATGTTAGAAAATTAAGAGGTTTATGCCCAAAACGAAAATAAATAAATGATGAAAACAATTTGTTGGGAAAAAGCCTGCATTAGGTCCCACATAATAAATTAATAAAATTTAAATGGCACGAAATCAGCAGCATATATATATATATATATATATATTAGATGGAGAAAGAAAAACCAATTAAAAGGAAATGAATTACGTAATTATAGTTATAGTTAATAATTACGTAATTATAGTTAATAATGTATATATATATATATAAGATTTTTTTAGCGTAGGCTTGATTTGCAACATGCTTGATTCTTTAATGCAATATAAATTATCGCTCTAATTAGTTTGATAGAGAAATTTGGAGAAAATGCATGCATGCATCATATATATAATTCTATGAATATATGTATGGACTGACGACCAAGCAATTTAAGGGGATATTAATTAATGAATTAATCACATAATTAGGTCAACAATGAATAACATAATCAGTTTCAATTTTTTTTTTTTTTTTTTGGCAAACTTTCTATTGCATAGAACCAATTCCATGATTTGTTAAAATCTATATAAAAATAAGCCATCTTTCCTTTTAATAGGATTTTTTAAAATGTCTCTATAACTTCTAAAGAGGTTTTAAAAATTCCCTTCTTATTGGCCGTCCTCCCAAAATTAAAACTTTTATAGCATGCAAAAGAAAAAAAATGAAGTAATAACCCTCATAACATTAATTAAAGAAACCCATATATTTCTCCAAAAACAAATCCTATATATGTATATATAGGGTTTTGCTAAACATTTTTTTTCTCAAATCTATAAAGAGAGATCTACCATTCGTTTTAAAGCTCAGAACTTTCAGAAAAAATTCTAAAAAATTAAAGATATTTTTCAATAATTTGTAGGCAAGAACTTCGTATAGTTTTAGGCCTCGTTTAGTTACATTAACTATCATATCTCATCTTATCTTATCTAATTATTATAATTTTTTTAAACTCATACACAAAATAAATAAACAATTCAATTTGTTCAAATATCAAAATAAAAATAATATTATAATAATATTTTTTTTAACTTTCAACTTTTATCTCATCTTATATTTTATAATATATGGAGCACTAGGAATGGCTTATTCATTTTTATCTTCATCTTCGTATTTACATAATATGTCTTTAAATTCATCTACATTAACTTATGCATCTCTAAATTTTTACATAGTTATGAATAGTGCTTCTTCAAATTCACACTTCAAACATTATTTTTAATATTTTTTTCTCTCTCCTACCCATTAAAATCAATTTTGTAGAATTTATATTAAGATGATTTTGATATATGAATTTTGTATTAAGTTGATGATACAAAGTGTTTTATAGTACATATTAATATTTATTGATAAAATTAGTCATTTTAATGTATGAAATTAGTAATATTTAGATATATGAAATTGATATTTTTGAGCACATGGTGCTAATTGTAAAATATATAAAAAATAATAATTTAAAAATAAAAAAATAAAATTTTATTATTATTTGGTTAAAAAATGCATAATCCAACGTGAGAGTTTTTCTTAATATGTAAAATCAATCTTAAAAAAATATAATTTTAAAGATGCATATAAAAAAACCAATACTACGGCTCTAACCAAACGTGACAATCTCTTCAATATTCCCTATTTCTTGTCTGTCTTTCCCTTTTTCTAAAGCAAAACTTTGAGGTTTAAGATATTTCAACGCTTACATTCTGCAATTGATGTAAATGTTGATATAAAAAAATTACTTTGAATAAAAATAATAAAATACATTTAAATATGTTTTGAAGTAATTTTCATCTCATTTTATTTCATTCTATCTTATTTTATTTTCAAATATAATTCAAACACAAAAATTTTAAAATTAATTATTATAACTTTATCAAAATTTCAAACTTCCAAACAATTTAACTTTTCAAATTTTAAAAAAAATTATATTTTAATTTTATAATATTTTTTATTCAATTTTTTTTTCTCTCTTTCCAAAATCTGATAAATACTTAATTCAAATTATTTCATTATTATTCATAAACCATCTTACTATTATCCACAAAATCCTTATCACATCTCTTTCCCCTAACATCCTTTAATTATTACGCCCATACATTGGTAAACCAAACAGAAAAATGACCAGCTTTATATAAAGGATGGTAATTTTGTAAAATTAATATTTATTTAAAATAAAGTGATACCATTGCATTTATTGTTTAGATATGAGCTGTAAAACATTAATAGGTATATCATTACACTAAAATAAAGAAAATTATATTCCTTCTTCACTTACAAGTTACAACCAAAATATCTGCTTTATCAGGGGAAAAAGGAAAAAAGAAAATAAAATATTACAGGGTAAAATAGTAAAATTGTAAACCATTTATAATATTATATACTAAAAAATTAGTTTTTTAGCAGTTAAAAGATAAGGTATTGTCTACAAGGGAAAAAATCAGAGAGAAAATCAGAGACGCGCACAGAAATTCCATATTTAATTTGGTCAAACTGAGAGGGTGGGGAGTGGGGACTGAGAGCTGAGGCCAGCAAGATAGGGGGAGAGATTGGTATAAGGCGGGTGTGTGCGTGTGTATTGGTGTGTGCATTGAGACGTAGGGAGAAGTGTAAACAACGCCGAAGACAAGGCCGGCTCCTTCTCTGCTCTGTTTCATTTGTAGCATTCATTTTTTTTAAAAGAAAAAAACTATTTTTCTTTTCTTTGTGATCGTTGTTGTTGGTGTTTGGGACTTGGATTCACTCGCTTTGTCTCTTTTCCGTTGACATATTCGTCTCCAAACTGATCGGATGGAGAAGAGTTTGGGGGAGAGAGAGAGACAGAGAGGAAGATATCCATAAATCTGGATGTCGATGTGATGTAATATTGGTTATAATCGGATTTGAATATGAACCAGCAGATTGAGCTTGGGTGCATCTGATGTTTTTTTCTGGTTTGGAGTGAAAGGATTTTTAAAAGCCGGATTTTTTATTTGATTTGGGGGAATGGGCTGCTTTCCGTGTTTCGACTCGAAGGAGGAGGAAAAGCTGAATCCCGAGAAGGCAAGCGATGATCAAAAGCAACTCCGGCCCATGGTCCCTTCTGCCTTTTCCGGATTGCCTTCTGGTTAGTTCTTGTTCTTCTTCTCCTTTTTATTTTTAACGCTTGTTAATTTCACTTCGTATTTATGCGTGTGTATCTGGCACGTGGTCGCGTGATCTGATCTGGGTATTTCTGATTTATATATGTTTACAAATAATTTGTGTTCATGATGCCTGTTCTCATAAATTTGGTTTAGTGTTTCATTACACGATTAATCATTTCGATGAGGATTACGAAAATTCATTTTTTGGGGGGTTGTTTAAGTAGACCCCACCAGATTTCTATCCAGGTAATATCCTTATTTTTGAAAATTGAGATCTTATGATAAATTTGATTGTTTTAGTCGATCTGAATGGTTATTAGCTCTGTTGAGATTTTGGCTTCAGATAAGTGTATGACCATTAAACAGGAGATGCCTATGATTTGAATTGATCAAGTTGATCGGAGTGATTGAATATTAGTTGGTATGGCTTAATGGACTTCTCTTCCTCTGGCACTTGAGAATTGGATTTCATTATCTTTTTAATCTGAACCAATTTAGTTACAATTACAGTTTAATGCTCCCTGAGTGTCTAGTTGGGAATTGTGTGATTCTTATGGACCTGCATTTCTTTGTTATATGGAATTTGTAGGAGCTGACAGATTTAAATCACGAAGCAATGTAGGGTACAAAAGGGAATCACTTGGTCCCAAGGATGGGCCTGGCGTCCATCCTGGTGTCAATATTGCTGCTCAAACATTCACTTTTCGTGAGCTTGCAGCTGCAACGAAGAATTTCAGGCCAGAGTCCTTCTTAGGGGAAGGGGGATTTGGACGAGTATACAAGGGCCAACTTGAGACCACTGGTCAGGTAAGCTCTTTTATTGTTGTTTGCTCCCAATAATGTGTTTCATATATAAATTATGTTAAATAGGATACTTTAATATGCTCCCAAAACGAAAATTCAAATTGAACTGGTCATAATCATCTCTAGAAATAGCAATTGATTGAGTCCCCGCTAATGAGGAAATGTAAGCAGTGATCAACTTGGGTTATGATCTTTTTCTTTTTTGATAAGTAAAAGTATATTATTAAAGAATGGGCAAAGCCATGTTCAGTACAATGGTTGCCCTAACTATGTAGGAGCAAAGGATACAAGGAAGTTATGGATATCGTGACCATTAAAATTAACGGCTATAGCCCAAGTACAAAGAGTTCTAAAAAAGAAAGTTTTTAGTTCCTCCATCGATCTCTCTTTGTCCTCGAACGTCTGTTCATTGCGCTCCTGCCACACACACCACAAGATGCAAATAGGAAGCATTTTCCATACAGCCTTGATCTGTTGATTGCCTCTTAGATCTGACTAGCTAGCCAACATCGCCACTACTGTCTCAGGCATGACCCAACCCAAGTCTAATCTACTAAATACCTCGTTCCATAACCCTCGAGCTACCTCACAGTGTAGTAGAAGATGATCTACAGATTCACCCCCATTCCTACACATGCAACACCAATCTGCTATGATCACCTTTCGTTTTCTCAAATTATCCGTTGTGAGAATCTTACCCAAGGAAGCGGTCCACACAAAAACGCTGCTTTGAGAGGTGCCTTATGTCTTGGGTTATGATCTTACAGTTACATTTTTTTCCCTTTCAAAAATCAAACAGAATTTCATAATGGCTTTGAAAATTAAGTGGCCTTTTGAGTTTCCTTCACAGTTTATGAGTGCCTAGCACATCACTTACTTCCCATATTGCTTTTCTTTTTACTTTTGAGGAAATATAAAGATATATGTCATAGATGATATGCGTTAAATGATTAATTTATGCTTATGTTGTGATTGAAATACTGAGGTTATGGACGTTCCATGGTGTAATGGTTAGTACTCCGGTCTTTGAATCCAGCAACCTGGGTTCAACGCACCGTAGGACCTTCTGTGCCTTTGTTTCTTATAAAAAACAGTGATTAAAATACTGAAGTTGACATACCCCAATTAAAATCCCGGTAGGACTTTTGGAAGCTGCCTATTGCTGTTAAATATAAGGAAGCTCCCCCTAATCTTACATGGCTTGGAGATTAGTGAATGAAAACCAGGTTTATAATATAGTTCCTTTACTCTGTTTCTTGTCTTCTGCAGATTGTTGCAGTTAAACAATTGGATAGAAATGGTCTTCAGGGTAACAGGGAGTTTCTGGTGGAGGTTCTCATGCTTAGCCTTCTACATCACCCTAACCTAGTGAATTTGATTGGCTATTGTGCTGATGGGGATCAGCGGCTTCTTGTCTATGAATTCATGCCCATGGGTTCTCTAGAAGATCACCTTCTTGGTAACTTCTGGTTGCTAATTATTCTGTTTCTCTGATCAGAAGGCTGGCCTCACTTGGTTTGGTTTATTTAGTGTAACTTTTGATTGTTGAGTTATACAAGTATTTTTCTTTTGAAAATTTGAGCATTGGTGCCCTGGCCATGGTAATTGCATCTGATGGACAATGATCTTGAGAAATCATGGTTTAAGTCAGGAGAGCTTTCAAAAGAAGAAAAGTACAAATTATGAACAATAGCATAGAATGACTTGGAAATATCTTTCTTAACAGATGATAATAAGAGGAATGGTAAATATAAGATAAGAAGGAATTGGATTCCTTGAAATTCTATGAGTAGCACTACCTGAGATGTTCAATCAAAAACCATGTTGGCCCAACGATCTGATGTAGTTATTTTCTTTTTCTCCTGTTATGTGCTCTCTTGTGCTGAAGTAGAATATGGTATGAATCTAGTTACCTTTAAGGATTTTTTTTCCGCGTTTACAGCTTGTGTGGTGTATGTCTAAGTATAACTTGTTCACCTTGGGAGACAAATAGGAGTTCAAGTGTGCTCATTTTCTGCTTTAGCGTCCCCCTTATTTTCTTCTCTTTTCTAAACTCCTTGTGCTATCAATGACTCTTCTGTTTTCTAACAACCTGTCTGGCATGTTTCTTATTCTTGCTCATTTTCTAGATATTAATACAATCTTTGCTTGATTTTCAAATTCTATATATTAGGCTTAATTAATATCTTGTTAGATTGGCCAAAAGATATATTCTAGGTTATTGGGATGGATTTAGTTGCAATTGAGATCTTCGATTAATGACTGTTTACCTGAGTTTTGGACCATCTTCCAAGGGATTTGCTAATAACAGTACTGGCTAGTTGAGGTCGTAAATGGAGTTGAAATATTTTTCTTTGGGCTTTTTGTGTGCTAGGTAGTTCTTTTCCTGTCTGCTCAAAAGTCAAGGAAGTCACCGTATTGGTCTCCTCTGTTAAAAATTCTGTTTTTTGTTTTTGGATATTTGAAGCTTTGATAGACTGCATATTACAGCCCAAGGGCTTGAGATTTCAATGAGATAACTATTTGAGGACAGCTGATGGGGCTCAGATGTCTCAGCAATTGATATTCTCATCACTCAATTATCCAACCTTGTTTCCTTTTCATTGAAGTCTTAAGAAAATGTATTCTATAAGAAAATATTCTATAAGAAAAAGGACTTACCTTATAAAAAAACACTAGGTAAGAAAAGGATTTACCATCTCATGCTTTATGGTGTCTCAAAATTTGTCTTATTAATGCTTGATTTGCCAAATAGGAAAACATGTTTATTGCTAGTGCACTCACGTGCTTGGATAATTTTGGAACTTAATTATGAATCCCTGAGCACGAATTCTGTTTGATGAATTGGATGCAGTTGAGGCATGCAAATTCACAATTTCAAGTTTTCAACTGTGTACTCTTATTAACTTTTTTTTTATGCTTTCAAATTAGAAAAAGAAAAGGAAAATCGTTCATGCTAATTATTACAAAATCAACATACTCAATTTTTGTGACTTATCATCAATAGTATATTGATTTTTCTGCAGATCTTCCACCAGATAAGGAACCACTAGATTGGAACACAAGGATGAGAATAGCTGCTGGTGCAGCCAAAGGCTTAGAATACCTGCATGACAAAGCAAATCCTCAAATTATTTATAGGGACTTCAAGTCATCCAACATCTTACTTGATGAAGGATATCAACCAAAGCTTTCTGATTTTGGACTTGCAAAGCTCGGTCCCGTTGGAGACAAGTCACATGTTTCCACCAGGGTAATGGGCACTTACGGTTATTGTGCTCCTGAGTATGCCATGACTGGACAATTGACAGTAAAGTCTGATGTCTACAGTTTTGGGGTAGTCTTTTTAGAGCTGATTACCGGACGTAAGGCCATCGATATCACCAGACCCCATGGAGAACAGAATCTTATTGCATGGGTAATCCTCTTAATTTCTTGTTGTGTAGTCACCAAAACTAGTCTTATTATGGGTCTTGCACGTCTAGACTCTCCCCATCTTATGTGGAAAGGGTGTAGTGATGGTGTTTCCATGTGAATGCAGGCACGTCCATTGTTCAATGACCGTAGAAAGTTTTCAAAATTTGCTGATCCACTGCTACAAGGAAGGTATCCAATGCGGGGCCTCTACCAGGCTCTAGCCGTGGCATCCATGTGCATCCAAGAACAGGCTGCGGCCCGTCCTCTCATTGGGGATGTAGTCACTGCCCTCTCATATCTGGCAAACCAGGCATATGACCCTAATACAACTTATGCTCATGGCCATAGAGGTTCTGGTGATAAGGATGAAAGAAGAGACAGAGATGAGAGAGGTGGAAGGATATTAAAGAATGAGGAAGGTGGAGGATCTGGTCAAAGGTGGGACTTCGAAGGGTCTGAGAAAGAGGACTCCCCTAGAGAAACTGCAAGAATGTTAAACAGGGATTTAGATAGAGAACGTGCTGTTGCTGAGGCCAAGATGTGGGGAGAGAATTGGCGACAGAAGAGAAGACAAAGTGCACAAGGCAGTTTTGATGGTAAGAATGCATAATGTCGGTGTGCACTCCGGGTTACCATGTTCCACTTTGGGTCTATTCCAGCCGTCTCAACAGACCAGGTGAAGAAATGTTGATGTATCTCTTACCTGGTGCCATTCAAGCTTATTAGCCATTTCTTACCAATGAGAGAGAGAGTAGATGGGGTAATTGCAAGAGGACTTGGTGCCCAAACATTTCCCCCTTTTTTTTCATCGAACTTGAAGAAGGGGAAGAAAAAAGAAGAAAAAAAATGTAAAATATCTGCTAGGAGAATGGGACGTATTTAGAAATTTTGAGAGTAAACACGTCTAGTGATTTGATGTGCTTTCTTCTAGCTCTTGTAGGTTTTCTTCGAACAAAGAAAACATGTTTGTTTCTCTCTTCCATGTAATCAGTCTCTTCTTGAGCAACTTATCAAAAAACTAATTGACTGGCTACACTGCTACACATGTTACTTATATCCATCTGCTCTCGTTCTATTATCCATATTTTTCCATTGCTCTCTGATGCTTACTCTCGCTTGCCTCTATTATTAGCGTCAGTATTCGAGCTGTCCAACGTTAATATTCAGTCATGAGTCATGACCTTTTCTGGGTTTGCCAATTAGCTCGAATTGGTTTTAGTCTTCTGGTGTTAGACAAAAGGCTTGTGACAAAACCTAAAGGGATTCGAGAAATCTGATTTAATGGACTTCCTGTTTAAGAAGAGAAACAAAACAACAAAACATCATCAACAAGAAAATAAAAAGGGGAAAAAGAATGCCATGACCTTTGATCTGTTGGGTTTAATGGCCGTTCATCCGCAGCTCAATCGAGCTTTTGTGTGGACATGTTAACAACTTGTTACTTATGGATTTAATTAAAAGAAAAACAAAAACAAACTAGTTTTTTTTCGGACCTATATCACAAGGTTATGTGGAATAAGATCAACAACGATGAACATTGTTCGTTTGATTTATACATAAGATAGAAATCACGTGCCATACACTAGAGAGAAAGAGAGAGAGAGAGAGAGAGAGGGGAAAACAAAAACTGCGGCGTGAGGCAGATATAGAAAGGCACTCTTGAGAAGAGCAGTGCTGTGCTCTAAACAAGTTCATGACATGACTAGATGTGAATTACACTGCGTTTTCAATTGCTTTGAGGTCATGGCCGGGGCCGGTTTCCTTGCTTTTCTCATGGTCCTCTGTTTGTTCAGGCTTCTTTGCATCTTTGTTCGCATCATCCCCACCGTCACTGGCATCTGGCTGAGCATCCACCGGATAAACTTCAGAACTCCCTAGCGTGCTAAATATCAGTACAATATCTTTAATCTGCTCCGGTACTTCTTTCTCCTGATCTATAACCTTCTTGGTGTTCCTGTATATTGCGTACAGCAGCATCTGTAGCAGCCCCAACCCGAAACCCAGGATGTTTGGGAGCTACATGTGTACACATAACAAAGAAATATGAAAATTAATTCAAGTCTGAAAGGTAACATGAAACAGGGAAAGATCTTTGATAACGAAGATCAAGTCTTACCGCAACGCAGATGTCCTTCAGAAACAGACCATAAGCAAACCACATCATGGCACTCAATGTAAGGAAAAATGACAAACTAATCGGCATAAACTCAACACTCCTAGTTCGAATTACCTGTGCCTGCAAATAAAAAATAAAAAGAAGTAAAAGAAGAAGCTGAAGAAAAGTATAAGGTGAAAAAGTGTCTTAGTTACAAATGCTTTTACTCACCACAACGCTCAAGGGTGCTGCAAATACAGCCACAGAAACTGCAACACATATCCATCCCAGAACTTGGACACGGTATGAGTTTTTCACTAGAAAGTGTGAAGTAAGAACGATCAAGGAGAACAATCCCAGGTTCATAGAAGCAAACATTTTGAGAATCAACTTCTGCAGTCAATGAAAACTCAACATCGAATTAGAACACAGAAATGGAAAAATAAAACCATATATAGTTATCGATAAAAACAATTATATATATATATGATGATGATGATGACGCTTACCCTGGGAGCCTTTGGCGCGTAAGCAATGAACATGCTGATGTAGATAATCTCTATGACAGATCCAAATAGGTTGATGGTGATGAGAAGTACAGCATCTTCTTTGAGTAATGCATAGTACAACCAAAGCATGGCACTGAACAATGCCACCACATAAGGAAGCGATTGGAAACCTTCGGTTGATTTTTTTCTCAAAATTCGATAAAATGTTGGCCTGCAACATATTAATAATCACAGTGGTATCATGTATACGTATTTCTTAAATCCTTTTTGAAGAAATGACACCAAAAAAAAATAGTACTTACGCTGGAGCCAAGTATACCATGACTGAGATAATGTTACCTAGCATTGAAGAGAGTAATAAAAGTTGATGGATTAGTTTTTAGGAAATTTCTCAAAGTATCTTTGTATAATAAAATAGGTCACGTAAAGACACACTCGATGAACAACTCATTACCAGCAACATTAATACAGATCAACAAAATTCAATAAAATGCATACATGATGACTGATTGATTCTAATAGTTAATGATATTCATTCATTTATGGAAATAAAATACAGACATTAATTTTGGTCTTAGAATGAGGAATTAAGGTGCATCACCAACTACTCACTTTAGGCCATAAAAGTATTATAATATGACAGATTGAATCATTTCAAAACTAGGCCAATACTGTCCAGGAAAGTGAACAAAAATCTTGCAACTTTTGAGTAAAAACTAACTCAGAGATTAACCAAGGAAGAAGAAGAAGGATAAGGAGAAGAAGGGCTAAAAGATGAAGAAGTAGAACAAAAATAAGACTAGAGACCATCTGAAAAACTGGTGACTTTAGCCGTCTGAAAAAACCTATCAAAATTATGCTATCTATATGTTTTTAGAAAGAGATGATGAACATCATAATATAGGGCGATCGATGAGAGATAACATCAGCATGTATATAGCATTTACCTAAGATGCCAAAGGTAAATGCCAATGGGTGTTGACTGTTTATTATTGTCATGATATCTGTCAAATAAACAAAAAGAATGTTCCCCCTCACTCAAAATAAAGGCAGGGCTTTAAGAACCCTAGCTCTCTCTCTCTCTCTCTCTCTCAGTCTCAGAAACAACCACTCATAATCTCATGCAGACAGTGAAAGGTGGTGAGGATGGGTAATAACAATTAAAGCTCATGGAGCTTCATATATATATATAATTACATATACACATAGACACACCCCCATTTATACAGGCGCACACAAAGGGCAGGGGAAATAGAGAAACATAAGAGTGTGCGTGTTGAACTCATTCTCTGTTCATGACAGGTGGGGAATTGGTAGGTAGCGTACCATAAAATCATTCACACAATCGCAATTCCCACACTCTCCTTCCCACACTCTCCACAGTGTGCCACAATTGCGTGTAAGATAACCATCGATCCATGTCACCTCTAAGGGGCGATACAGTGATCTTGGAGCCAGCCATTTTTTGAAAATGGCGAATCTCATTCCTTTAAAACAGGACATACAGCTTGACTTAAAATAAGTCAATTACAACTAATAAAAGCTCCCCAGCACACATTCGAGGCTGACATGGTCTAGTCCCTAGGCATATCTCTACAGACAAAAGTCTGAGAGATAGCACATCTCTGTCCAAAAACAGAGATATCAGATACCAACTAAAACAAACTCCATACCCGACTAAGCGGGAAATGGAGGAGGAACACCCCGACATCTCCGCTACGCGGAGTGGGGATAAAACACCATCCGGACCAAGTCCGAATGGGCACGCCATTACTAAATATTCTAAATAATAAAGACAAAACATAAATAAAACTACAATGTGAAAACACTGTAAATGGAAAATCAGTGCACATAAAACACAACACAAGGAGGGAAACCGACGGTCGAGCTATGGAGATCCAGTGACGCAGGTTCTGGATCGGCCGCTCGTTGCGACGTCAGATGTTTGCATGGTGGCGCGTGGGTTCCACACGCAGCGAGCTCCGAATCGTCGATCCGCGCGTGCGGGCAACGCGCCGCACCGATGGAGGCCCCATTACGGGGTTTTGCAGATCGGCGGCAGGGAAGACTCCTCGTGGGGCGCGTGCTTCTAGATAGTCACCGGATCAACACGAATCGACTCCCTCTTATTTAGCCGAAATCTAAGAAAAATACAAGGGAAACAACGAAACAAAACCATCGGAGACACAGGGCTGATGTTAGGGAGGGAGGAGAGGAGAGGGAGGAGGGAGCCGGAGCTCCCCCTCCCCCCAGCCGTGATCGCGAAGTGGCTTCTTGGGAGAGAGGGGCTTTCGGGAGAGAGGAAGTGGATTCTTGTCAGCCATTTAAACCATATGTACGTGATAGGATCTATATTGGTCTATGCATATGCATATGTATATGTAAAGTCATATTTGCATAATATGAGTTTAAATTTTTCTATATTGACTTATGTATATTCAAATATTTAATTAGTTATAACCAGTATTTATCTAAATTTAGAGAGTTACTATTCACTCTTCAAATATTATTTTACTAATTATTTCTTTCTTCTCCCACTCTCTCTCACAATCCTTTCATTTTTTCCCTCCCTTAACAATACAACAAATCTTCATTGCACATTCATTTTATTATTATAATATATATATATATATATTTCATTTTATTATATTTTTAATATAATATATAAAAAAATTATATTTTTTATTATTACATTTGTATTATTAATGTCAAATATATGTAGTGGATGCTAATTGCAAAATATATAAAAAAAAATAATAATAATAATAATAAAATATTTTATTATTATTTTGTCTCAAATATGCGTAAGCTAATGTGGAAGTTTTGCTTGAATGGCAAAATGGATATGTAAAAGACGTGATTTTACATATGCATATATATATAGACCAATGTTAATACTCTAATTAGATTTGAAACTTTGCATTCACGCTGTTGGGATTATTAGATCGTGAGATATTTTTATTGAATTACTCGAAATATATGTGGCAAACTTCTTACCAATGATCTATACATCCCTAAGATTCGTCGGGACTTTGTGCCAAACACTTGGTATCATCAATAATATAAAAAGAACCATCCCATGTCAAATGGCACAAAAGTATGTTCTTTATCTTAAATTATATAACTTCTAATTATATTTATCAATATGATTATCTATTAATGTAGCCACTTAAAATATGTTCATGTACTAATATATATGATTAAAGATGATAAAATCTAAGATAAATAGTAGAATAATTTCCTACAAAAAAAAGTAACACTAGATACAAATTTAGGACGTACAAGACTTGTACGTACATGCCCTTTAAAAAAATGGAGATCCATTATAGAAAAATGCATTTTTTAAATAGATCTCAATTTTTTTAAAAGGTTTATGAATGACTTGTACATTCTAAACTTATACAAATAATTTTTTTATATCTTAAACATAACTTAAACATAATGTCTATATAAAACCATTGATGAAGTCAATATCTTTTTATAGTTAACTTGACATCAGATGTGTTAGAGTTCGAGGTTTTGGGGATATCGGGTTCCATTATTGTTAGGTCATTTTAACTGAATGATACTGATCATCCACTCCTCGAGAAAACAAATAGGACCAAGATTTGTACGTTACAGGCATAGAGCTCAGCTGTTCGGCGTATAACTCGATTCAAGTGACCTCTCAAACACAGAATACCTTTTAGCCGCGCGTTGAAAATTATTACTACTCTTATATTTGATCTCTTTCTCAGCCCCAAAGTGGAATAAAAAGCCTCTTGCTGCGTCAGCACCCAAGTGTCTCCCTCTCCCCAAATCTTACACCAAATATCATAAGCTTTTTATCACTTTTGTCCAGCTGTTGTTGTTCATGTTGGTTTTTTTTTCTTTTATTTAGTTTAGAGTGTTGCTACATGTATAAAAAAATTTATAAACTGATATAATTTTATAAAATTTATTAGATTTATTTTATAATAAAAATAATTTTATAATTTAACGTATCATAATAAATTACGTCAAATTTACTTTTTGCGTAAACAGGATAAAGTATTTTTCTTGATTTTGTTTGTTCATGACTGTGTTTGCATTGAAATGAAAAGATTACGTGTGATATATGTCAACACGCGCGTTGTGGCTTTTTAACTTTTTAAAGCTATGGCCTTCTTTTTTGTGTTTACATGACAAGTAATATATACGACAAAAAATGACGAGCGATAGAAAATAATGAGGATCATCATGCTGTTATAATTCGTATTACGTGTTCTTGTTTGTATAATTACCTGGTTTGTTGGGATTCGTTCGGTAATGCTGATTGGAATTAGGCAACTTATAGCCACAGCTCTTGACAGTCTCATCTTTCTCTTTTAAGGATATGCATATTTTATAAGGGTTATCCCACTAATTGGGTACTTTAATTTAATTAAGTCGTGTATGATTTCCTCAAGAAGCTCGTATTGTAGATGAACACGTAACTTTTCACATATTGTTTTGCTCGTCAGTTCATCATCATCATGAATTGGTTGTCAAGTAACATGGAGTTGGGCCATCCCATTTTCCTATTGCATCAATAATTTCATTAATTGCTCAATAATATAGATAAAGATGAAATGATATGGCAAACAAAGATAGACAAAAGTTAGCTCTTCATGCCCTTTTGGTGCTCTGATCTGTCATTTAGTTTGCATGCATGTTTGTGTATATATATATACTAGTAGAAGTAGCTACGTGCCTAGGCACGTATGCCCAGTTGAATGATTTTTATGTTTTTCTTTTATTAACAAGTCACATCTTCGACAGTATTGATTCATTGAAACTAAACATGTTATATGGATGACCATATCTAAGCAATAATAACAAGAAAATAAAAGGGTAAATTTTGTTTGAATTAAATAATGATCAAAAGTAATGATGCTGAAAGTATTAGCAGAGATGAAAGTATTTTTTTTTTTATATTTTATATCAAAATGATCTCAGCAAAAGTAAACCAGCGCTAAAGGCGCTTTAAATATTCAATAAAGTTTTGCTCCATGATTTCAATTAATGATATTGTCGTTTTGTTTTTTGTTTTCCCAAGTAACTTTTGGATTGAAAAATTAAAATTAAAAATAAAGTGGAGAGATATAGATCATCAACAAAATCTCTATCCTGTAAGTGTGAAATGTTTTTGTGACAATTTTATACATTCCTTTGCCAGCCAAGTAACTTCTTCCAATAATATTCACGATTTGAATCAGGAACCATTTCTGCGCTATTACAACAAATTTTAATAAGTACATAAGACATTAGTAGTCATATTAATATAAACTATAGTTATAATTATACTAATATAGTTATACTAAATCACTATAACTAATACATTTCGGATCATCTATCTGTGCACAAATTAAGCATCATTTGAAGTTGGAAAACTATGAGCCAATCAAGCGAGACTTGACAAATTCCGCGAATCCAGACGGCTCAAATTTTAAATCCTTATCTAAAGAATCATTACTTTTTTCATAAATCGATATGTTATCATTATCTAAAGGAGTAAAAAGTCTCGAGACCTAGGTAGCTCCAGATGTTGCGCCATTTCTCAGGTTTTGGGTTTTACATGCTTCAGGTTTACATTTTTTTTTTGTATCCTCAATCCAGGCACTTAACCCCCCCAGACCAAAACTGACCATCAAGATGACTGAGGCCATGAAAAAACTTACCAACCTTAGGCCTTACTTTGGGATGGCTAGCACAAGTTGAGGCCAGTTCAATAGAAGACCTCGATTGGCAGGAAGACGCCAGTCCCCATACTTCTCTGCCTCCTTCGGAAGCAGTTGTAGAGATGACAAGGCGCTTGAGTAGAATGTTGGCTCCATTAAGGCTCCTTTTTCCTTTCATATATTTTTGTTTGCATGTACTTTGTTTGGCTTGCGTCAGATTCTAACTTTATCGTTCTTGTGTAGAACATTGATGTCTTGGCATATTGGATCGTGGAGAGTAGGGCCAGTCTGGAGCAAGCTGATGGCTACGCCCAATCCTTGGAGGCTGACATTAATTCTCTATGTGAGGAATCATCCAGACTTCGGTTCAAACTTCTACGTGTTGAGAGTCTCCACACCCAGGACCACTGTTTCAAATATCCTATCGTACCAGCCACTAGTCCGGTACATGTATTATACATATTTCGTAACGGCCTAAATACCCGTCGTATTGGCCTGTATTTCGGCTCGTATCGGCCGATATTTCGGCCTTTAATATTTTTTTTCAAATTACAAACTCATTTTTTTTATCCCTAATTCAAACTAGGTTATTTATAATTTATATATCTATATATTTATATATAATTTATTAATATATAGACTATTATTTTGGAATATAATTTTTATATATTTATATATATATAATTTATTCATATATCGAATATTTCAAAAAGATACCGGTACTGAAATATTTCGTTCCAGTGTCTTGACCAATACGACGTCCGGTACGGTATTCAAAACATTGCCCGGAACAGCTTTGCTCTTCATGCGGCTAATCTGGATAGGGCTACCACTCGAGCAGAGGTGTTGCGTCTTTAGGGGATGTTGGACTCTTCTGAGCGCTCCCGAGTTGATGCTGAGAGGAAGTCCAATGAGGCAACCGCTATTTTGACTTCCTCAAAGGAAACAGGTGTTCTGGAAAGAGTGTCATGAGAAGGACACAAGGATTAACGAGTTGCAAGGAGAGTTGATTAAGGCTCAGGCCACCTTTGACAGGTATAAAAATGAGCGTGTTGATGTTGACGCCCCATACAACTTTTGCACACAACGTTAGAATAAAATAATTATATCGTCCACATGAATTAAAGAAAGGGAATTGCTAAGCCAGCCCTAAGAGTTCTGTCTATAAGTGCATTTTTTTTTTGTATGTTATTTTTTTAAATCATTTTAAATATTTTAAAAAAAATTACAAACACATTAAAAAATATTTTTTAACTAATAAAAAATATACGATTATCATTTACTTCGGACTATACATGATGGATGCTTTAACTGATAAGTATCAGCAATTAAACAATAACAAAAACTGTCAACCACGTAATTAACACATCTGTCATTCCTTGGTCTTTGACAGCATACCCACAACTATAACAATATATATATAACAAAAATGGTAAAGAATGATCTAATTAAAAATAAAATAATGCATCTATAATTATCACATTCTAAGTCCTTGAATATATTCTTGCTGCTTTGGATATAATGTGATCTGTTGATATCTTATAATATTAATATATATATTTTTAGATGATTTTTTAAAATATCAACAGCCCATACAGACTGCCATTATTATTATTACAGTACAGACGGAGACCAACCTCATTCAGAAATTACAAGGGGATGGAACCCACACGCTTCCAACGTCTCAAAACTCGATCTGCAGTGTATGGATGTCTTATAATATTAATATATACTTTTAGATGATTTTTAAAAGAGTAGCACAGCTCTATTATACTGTTAGGTTGAATTAGCTTTTTCTCTTTTTTATCATTTTTTTAATATTTTTTATGATTTTAAAATATTTTTAAAAAGTATAAAAAACATCAATCACTTCTTTAACTATTAAATAAAGAAAAAAAAATTAAAAATACGTAAAATGAGAAACAAATTAAATAGACAAAATATCATTTTTCTTTTTAAAATATCAACAGCCCACACATAAGTATTGCATAATTTGTATAAACACTAACCGGGACTGACAAGCAGTTTTAAGGTCAAAATTTTAGACGAAAAAATGGATTAAAAAAATAATTTTTTTTATATAAATCTCAGATTTACTCTTTTTTTTTAAATATTTTAATTTTCTAGCAGTTATTAATTTCTCATTATTTGTTTCTTTAACTTTCCTACACATAAGTTTTGCATAATTTTATGAAAAATATTTTAACTACACAAAAATAAACCCAATGTGACTTGATTTGATAGTCAAATTATAAAATTACTTTTTTAATAAAATATATCTAATAGATTCCATAAAATCAAATCTATTTTATATAATCTATTTGTGTTGTAAAAATCCTCCAATATTATTATTTTTCAAGTAAAGAAAAAATGCTATTAATCTTATTATAGCTATTAACTCATTACTTATCCTTTTTACTCTATTACTGTTTAAGATTCAAATAAAACAAAAGTCGCGAGTCTTTTGAGTGATGGGGAAGATGTGAATAACAGATAAAGCCAAAAGGCAACGCAAAAAACTTGTCTGCAAGTTTCTTTTAGATTAAAAACTTAAAATTTGCTGTATGCATTTCTGTTAGTTCAAAAAAGTTTACCAAACACCAATTACTCACACACAATAATTAAATATCAAACTTGATTTGACACCTATTATTTCTTTTTTCTTTATTCCTTTTTCTGTTTTTTTTTAAAGAGCACCTGCATCAATCCAAGTCCCACGCCAATAATGTAACAACTTTAGTTAAAGTATTGATCATCATATACTTTTTATATTTATATTTTTAATTTTTAATAAGCTATATGAAAAAACAGGCCCTCAATGAAGATTTTCCGGCTTCAGGTTCTCAGATCAGAAAGCAAGTCAGATCAAAAATCCAAAAAACCATCAGATCGTAAAAACCGCAAAAATCATCAGATCACAAGCAGATAAGATAAGATAAAAAAAAAAAAAAAAAAGAAGAAGAAGAAGAGAGAGACATGTTATGAGAGTGATAAGGATACTTTTCACTACAAAACAAATCCAAGAGTTGGTATTGGGATAACTGAAAATAAAAGTTGATCTGAAGCATGATGTAAAATCCAAAACTCCAGATTTGCCCAAAAACATAACCACGATCAATTATTGTCCATATATATTATATAGCAGTTAAAAGAATTACTCTTGCAATAAATTTAACCAAAAAAAAACCAAATGCCCAAGACCTATGTACCTCTGAAAGAGCCTTAGAAAAATCAAGATCATATTTTTGTGAAGACTACAGCGAAAAAAACCTGCAAAAAAAAAAAAAAATTGCAATCCTCAAACCAAGATTGAAACATAAAAAAAAAACTTACAATTCTCAAACCAGCTTCAACGACGTGAAAAGAGAGGGAGAGGGGTAGCGTGGTTCAGTAACAGAGAGAATAAGAGGGAGAGAAAGTTAGAGAGATTTAGAATATGAGGTGTTGGGAGAGAGAGTTTTGTGAGAAAGTGGTGAGAGAAGGAGAGGAGAAATATTGCTAGAGTTGTCTATGATTTGTGTGGTCTAAAATACCCACACATAAAACAAAATCATGTGGGACAAAAGAAAAGACAAAGCTTTAAGAAAAAAGCAAAACCAAAAATTAAAAGAACAGAGGGATACGAAAGGAAAACAATCAAAACAAAAAGACAAGGCTGGAATAAAAATGTGATCGAAATTTTACTATAGATTCTTGAATAGTCTATTTTATTCATAGAATAGATATATGTACACACACTAGTAAAGATTTCACCTGCAAGGCACGTATGCCTGGTTGAAGATGGTGTAACTGATCAATAGTATGTCGGTCAGACTTGTCTTGTTCGATGATCCCAAAATTCCCGAGCAAGGGTTATTTTTTTGTAATGCTTGGAATTTTCGAGTAGTGTATCCATCAGATTGGATTTGCTCAGTGATTCCAAGCATGGGTTTTTTTTTTTTTGCGATGTTCAAATTTTTTGAGAAATGTGTTAGTCGGACTTGCCTTGATCGGTAATCCCGAACAAGGGTTAAATTCTTGCGCTGCTAGGCATTACTGACCAGTGTATCCGTCAGACTAGACTTGCTTAGTAATCTTGAGTAAGGGTTATTTTCTTACGATGCTCAAAATTATCAAGCAATGTGTCAGTCAAAAGTTCGGTTATCTTGAGCAATGTTTATTTTCTTACAATGCTCAAAACTACCGAGCAATGTGTCAGTTGAAATGGTCTTACTCGGTTATCCCGAATAAGGTTTATTTTCTTGTGATGCTCGAAATTACTAAGCATTGTGTCGATCAGAATGACCTTCCTCGATTATCCTGAGCAATGTTTGTTTTTCTTGTGATGCTTGAAATTTTTGAGCAATGTGCAAGTTGGACTAACCTTACTTGGTGATCCCGAGCAAGGGCTAAATTCTTGTATAATGTGTCTGTCAGATTGTGCAAGGCATGCATATCTAGGTGAAAGTGTTGCTGCATTTTTTATATGGAAAAATACAATCTTTAAAATGCATATCAATAATAACTAATCATTAAGACTGACAATCATCAAGGAAAAATAATAATGATTAATATGATAATGAACTAAACAATGTGAAAGTGTTTTAAAATTTATCAATAATAACTAATCATTAAGACTGACAATCATCAAGAAAAAATAATAATGATTAATAGGATAATGAACTAAACAATGTGAAAGTGTTTCAAAATTTAGTGTATGTTAGCTGCGCGCATGTATTTGTTTCACATATGATCGGGCTATCAAGAAGATAGTTAACTTGTTATATGAATATGGAATTTGTTTTCTTCATAAAATTGACCTTCCCAACTCATGTATAGTTTTCTTTTACTGCAACGCTCATACTTAGGTCTAAGTAACTCATACCATAAGATGCCTAAAAACAATCGCACGTGAATCTAATCCTAAGCGTATCATAGCACAAGGCGATGATCAAATTGACCTAAAGTTTGCCCAAAAGAAATATCAAGGGTAAAACTGTGATTTTATTTAAGAGACAAAAAAATTTAATAAATGCAAAATGGACAGTAAGAAAAAGATGAAAAAAACAAGATGCACAAATCAACCAAATGAAAAGCCAAACAAAAATATTCAAGAACCCCATGGACAAAAGGGTAGCCCATCAAACACAAACCTCAAGGATAAAGATGTAATTTTACCCATCAAACACATTGGATTATCAAGGACAAAGAAGAAATTTTGCTCATCAAACACAAACTTCAAGGACAAAAATGTAACTTTACCATCAAACACAAACCTAATTTGCTCATCAAATACAAATCTCAAAGACAAAAATGTAATTTTCTCATAAAAAAAGAACTACCATTCACATGCCAATAGTCGCTTTTATGATAGAAATGATAATATATATATATAAATTAGGTATACTTTAGTAGGAGAGTCAAGATATTAGTTCTTTAATTACTATAAGAAAATGGGTTGGATGTAAAATAATTTAAATCTTGATTAGTCCTTTAAAAATATACGATTCCTTGAGTCTTTAACATCCAATTGGTCTTTCGGCCTTGCCATTGAATCATTAATATCTTATAAGGAGTGCAAATAATTTGATTGAGAAGTGTTACAGTCACAAAATTTTTTTATAAAAGTAAACTTACAAATTGATATGATTTACAGGTTTATTATTGTATAAGTTTTTTGTGTAATTATTTATTCAAAGATAAAAGGCATAATTTAGTACATATATATATGAAATTATTGTATTCTCAGTCCATCACATTAATTAAAAGCTTAAATGGCATCTTAGTTGAGAGTATCGCCTAAGCTTTATTCCGAGAATACCTTAAAACACCGTTTTTAATGAAGCTAGTAAACATTTCTCAAAAAATGAAGCTAGTAAACATATGATACGGGGAACGCTACACAGCTCGAAAACCGGACCAAACCAGTTTGCATGCCTACCTAATTCTCACTCGTCAATTTTTTATTCAAGCTCAACTTTGGAAGAAAGATTCAAATCTTTCGTCAGTATCTAGTTCAGACTGAAGATTCATAATAGTTCAGACTTTTTACATCATAATATGGATTAATATAATGTTTTTTTTTAAGAATAATATTATGTTGTTAAGAATTATAATTATATTTCTCTAAAGAGCTGTCCTAGCAAAAATTCAATCAATGGGGGTGGAGCTCCAGCTCTTCCCTTCTTCCACCCATCTAGTTACATTAGAGATTATGTAACTCTTTATTTTATAATTTTTGTTTGTTTTTCTATTCAAAATATGGCAAAACGCCAATTTGCTCTTTTTCGAAACTTCAGTGGCCACCACGAGCCCCTTTGCAGAACTCCCAAGTTGCCGATCCTTCAGACGGTCGAAGGTTTTCATCGAACAAAGCGGCGCGTGAGTCATAGCAACGTGTGAGATCTATTAGCCACCTCACCAAGAAGGTTCTACTGCCACCAGGCGCGGCGTTTCTGGGATCAGGGATCTCGATTTCTTTAGACTCGACTGGCCGCCACACTCCTAACGTGGCATCTGTCTCTCATGCGCCATCACAATCTCTTTGTTTCTTGTTTTTGCTTTCCTTCAAGCTGAAAATTTGAATCTACAGTTATAATCCGTCATTTTCATATCTATTTTTATGTTTATTGTTATTTCCTTTTGTTTAGATAAAAATAATAATAATAATAATCTCTTAGACATTTTGTCCATAGAGTAAAAGTCTTATATTCTTTTGGAGGTGAGGTTTGAAATCTCTGCTTTAAACAGAGTGTGATCTCTCAGACGATTTATCTGTAGATAGTTATAGAAGTTAAGATCATACTAGTCACAAATAAATTTATGTATTGGTGGAACCTCAACCGTAAGTAATTGTCTTATAATCTTAAATTTTCTCAATATGTATCAGGTCCAATTGTAATTTCACTTTTATGAATGAATAAAATCTATTTCCTATAAAAAAAAATCTTAATTAGAATAATTGACAACAATAAAATCTAGTAGATTTTGAATATTATTTTAATTTAATTTTAATAGCTCTTTACTATGCTGTGAAATCCGTAACGGTTCCCTTATCTTTACTCCCAATTTTCAACTCTCTTTTCTCTCCATCCAAACAGCCAATAAGCCATTACACGCGCAACAATGGAGCAATTCAAATTCAAAACCCTAGAAATCGTCCAGAAGACTCCAAACTCCCGCGTCTTCCACCTCTACCTCAACCGCCCATCTCATGGAAATGCTCTCTCTCCCGACTTCTTCTCCGAATTCCCTAGAGCCCTCGCCGCCCTCGATCAAAACCCAGACGTCAACGTAATCGTCCTTTCCGGCGCCGGGAAACACTTCTGCACCGGAATCGACCTATCATCCCTGGGGTCTGTCAACTCCCACTCCGGAGACCGCGGCCGCTCCGGAGAGAAGCTCCGTCGAGATATCAAGTTCCTCCAGGACTCGGTCACCGCAGTCGAGCTTTGCCGGAAGCCCGTAATCGCCGTCGTACACGGGGGGTGTATCGGCGGTGGAGTTGACGTCGTGACCGCCTGTGACATAAGGTTTTGCACAGAGGACGCGTTCTTCTCGGTCAAGGAGGTGGACTTGGCTATAACCGCCGACCTCGGGACGCTTCAGAGGTTGCCCGCTATAGTCGGGTACGGTAACGCAATGGAGTTAGCTCTTACGGGTCGGAGGTTCTCGGGTTCGGAAGCCAAAGAGTTGGGTCTGGTATCCAAAATTTTCAGTTCGAAAGGCGAAATGGACAAGGAAGTCGGACTTCTTGCCGAAGGTAAACTTCGATTATGATGGATGATGCGTTTGCGTCTTCTGTCAATTGAAGAGCTTATTAACGAGAGAGAAAAATTGGCACTCACCAGTACTAAATTTTCAGAAAGATTTATGCGTCTGATTCATTGAAATTATATGATTTGAAGTGCATTAGCATCGACTACCAATAATCTTCAATGGCAAAGATAATCAAAGTTACCACGTTTGTTGAAATGGGTAATGAGAACCTTGTTTGTTAATTCCAGTCTAGTCTTTATGCGATAGTGTAAAGCATTTAGCTTTGGGAAACAGGAATAACAATTGCGGGCATTTTTCAATAAATTGAACACCAGATAAAATGCGGATAATGTTAAAATATTTATTATTTGAATGGGTGGCAGGAATTGCAGCCAAGTCTCCACTAGCAGTCACAGGGACAAAAGCGGTGCTACAAAGAAGCAGGGACCTGAGTTTGGAACAAGGGTTGGATTATGTAGCCACATGGAATTCTGCTATGCTGGTCTCCGATGATTTGACGGAGGCAGTCTCGGCACATACCCAGAATAGAAAGCCTGTTTTCGCCAAGCTCTGATTGTGTTTTAAGCTACACCATTAAATAAAGCTACCTTTCTCACTGCCCTAAACTAAACGTGATGTGTTATGTTTGTAATTGGAAATTGCTAAGCAGATTACTATCTCATTTATTGTTGTATTATTACAAGGCCAAGGCCATTCTAGTATTGGATGATTACTTGGTGCAAGTTAAAAATATGAATTTCATTTTTTGTACCATTTCCGCACGTTGCATGCTTCTGCCACACTAATGCTAGATAAAGTTTTCAACACTCTTCTTTAAAAAAATATATATCTTATTATTAAAAATTAATGCACGAGACTTTCACGTTAAAACTAAGCTATCGTTTGGATAATAAGTTTGAGATGCATGTGTTAAAATGGATGTTGAAAATTAAAAATTGAATAAAATATTATTTTTTAAAATTTTTTTTATTTTAAAAATTAAAATTTTTGAATTTTTTATTATATTTTATGTAAAAATTAAAAAAAATTATGAAGTCTAATAATATCATTTCTCTTCCGATCAACTAGTAAAAATATAGGAAATGCGCAAATCGGGCTTTTTGTTTAGGCCTATCGGTGGGCTTCAACCCCATCCCTTTGTTAAGTGCCTGCAATACCCCCCTTACCCTGATGTCCCTATCTTCCCGAGATTGCGACTCTTCCAACACAGCACGAAAATCCCGTTGCAACTTATCCATCTTGAACAATCTTGGAAAGGAGAAAAAGCTATGGCACTCAAAGCGGTCCATGTATCCGACCTTCCCAATCTTGTTCAAGTCCCAGACAATGCCGCATTAGCCCTCTCCGGCGCTGTCCGGTTCTTCAAAGGTCAGTGTTTGAATTATAAACCTTTTCTCTCTCTCTCCCTCTCTCTCTGTCTTCGTCTTTTTGTTTTCTCCTTGTTATTCTCCTACGTACGTTTCGGATTAATTTATCTTTCTGGGTCTTCATTTAGGTGTTAACGAAGACAACTGTGATGAAATGAAATGTGGGTGTAAATTACCGAACTTCGTGGTGATGGGACACAGAGGTAGCGGGATGAACAATATGCTGCAATCCTCGGACCATGTAAATAAATCCATCAGAGAGAACTCGATTCTCTCTTTCAATGCCGCCGCCCAGTTCCCCATCGATTTCATCGAGTTCGACGTTCAGGTAAACAAAGAACAACCTCTGCGCCGTCCACCGTTTTTCGTTTTTACGGCCATTCTTTTTCCTGTTTCCTAGAATTCCAAGAATGTTATGGAAATATTTTTAAAATAGTAATTATTTAAAAAAATATTGAACTTATTGGGAGATCTTCGTTGTGAGTTTGGTTCGAATTCTGCCAAATTCCCATACTTTTCTTTATGTTTTCCTGCGCTTTGTCCGTTTATGTTTCGTGGCGTTTGGCTAAGCTCTAAAAGCTGCAGATGGTGTCTCCATTCGCCGCGCCAACCTGAGACCCGGTAACTTCTCAGGTTTCTCGGCCACGTTTAATTGGACATTATTCCACGTGTTAGATCTCCTGTCTGGATTCTTTAATTAATTTCATCGTGTTAATTTATTTTAATTACCATATGAATTTAGTTATTCTCGTTTTATTATATTAATACTGTCTATGTTGCGATAAAATGATGATTTTTTATTTTATAATTGTGCAATTATAAAAAATAATAATAATAATAACGAAAGTGCTAACTAACGGTCTAATAGGTAATTCGGAAGAGTAAGAGTAATACTATTCTTCATCTTGAATTTTATCATTTCTTAATTATGAGTTACTTCAATCAATAAAAAGACACGTAAAATATAATACATCAATCCATGAATTGATATAATAAGAATCAGAATGAAAAATAAAAGACTTATTTTTATTAAATTATCACTAATTAGCGTCTTGTAATTCTCACATTGTGGGTGATGCTTCTTCACTCGTTTCACTCATTTGGATTTCAAGAAAACTGATATGTTTACTTCTCTGTCTTCGCTTTGTCCTTTTGGCTGCTTTTACCACTGAGTGATGGAAGAAACCTTAGACGAAACTATAAAAAAAAACCCATCTTTGTAGGTGACTAAAGATGGCTATCCCGTTATTTTCCATGACGTCTTCATTCTCGCTGAATACAAGGTTGGTTTTATCTAGCACTCTCTACAGTTACAAGCTTCTGGTTTTGTTATCTTCTTTTGCTTATTTACTACAGCTTCTTAAATTCTGTACCGATTCCTCATCTCATTCAAACTGGGTCTTGGTTTTAGGGTGCCATTTTCAAGAAGAGAGTTACAGATCTCACTATTGCTGAATTTCTTTCTTATGGACCACAGAAAGAACCTGGAAATGTAATTTTCATTGTTCACTTTCTCCCTAGCTCTACCGCATTATTGTTTTCAAAATGATTAGATTTTTATCAGCATTATGTTAATTAGTCTGCTGTTATTGAAAATTCAGGTGGGTAAGCCTCTGTTTCGAAAAACAAAAGATGGGAAAATCTTTGAGTGGAAGGTTGATAAAGATGACCCTCTATGCACATTACAAGAGGTCATGGAGAAAGTTGAACATCCTGTGGGTTTCAATATTGAATTGAAGTTCGACGATCAGATAGTATATACGGAGAATGAACTCACTCGTGTTCTTCAAGCAGTCTTGCAGGTATGCCTACTGCTGTTGCATTGAATAGCTTTATGCTGTGGAAGTGCTTCATATTTGATCAAACTCTTTGAGACAGGTGGTAAACAAGTATGCTCAGGACAGACCTATCATCTTTTCAAGCTTTCAACCTGACGCCGCCCAACTGATGAGAAAGTTACAGACCCTCTATCCTGTAAGATAACTTTCTACTCTCTGTTGTATGAATATTCTCTCGTCTTTGTCTTTGTGGGAGACGTACTAGATTTTAGACATGAATGAGGCTTAGCAGTAACCTGTACGATAAGGTGCACAAGTTCAATTAATACAATGATTTGTGTGCATTTGGGCGTGCAGTTTTCTCAGTTCCACAGTTTGAATATTTACATTGGACTCATTTTCCAAAGTACCACTATCAAGTGCAGCATCTCAGCAAACTGATTTGATTTGAGATCTGTAAAATAAAAGTGAAACCGATCATATCATGAGAAGCTATAACACCAGATAGAAATTTTTTAATAGAAAATGTCAACAAGATTTTTACTTCTTCTCATGTGTTTGTGGGTGTAAAAATTTTTTGAGCGATTTGATTTGATTTTAAATGTTTTTGCTACTAATATAATCCAGGTGTTCTTCCTCACTAATGGAGGTTCCCAAATTTATGTGGACATAAGAAGGAATTCCTTGGAAGAGGCCATCAAGGTGTGCTTGACCGGTGGTTTGCAAGGAATCGTATCCGAAGTCAGAGCTATCTTTAGAAATCCAGGAGCAGTAACTAGAATCAAAGAGTCCAAGCTTTCTCTTGTAACTTATGGCCAATTAAAGTAAGCGGTTCTTTTCCCATAATGTATCTTTCTTTCAGGATTGGAGATCGAGTTTTGCCAAGTTATTGGTGAAATGCTTGTGCATTTGCAGTAATGTTCCAAAGGTGGTATACATGCAACATCTTATGCGTGTTGACGGAGTGATCGTTGACTCGGTTCAAGAAATTACAGAGGCAATGTCAGAGTGCTCTAAGCCAGCCAAGGACAGTGAAGAAGATGGCTTGTTTGGGGAGGAAAAGCAGATGCAAGTGAAAACAAAGCCTGGGTCGTTCTTGCAGCAAGAATTCTCTTTGCTTCTGAAACGTGTACCAGAGTTGATCCATACTTGAAATCAATATACATAGCATGCATAAGGATGTTCCCAAGTTGAAACTTTCCCCAGCTTTGGTTCCCTCAAGTCAGATTCTGTATAGCTAGAGTCGTCCTTTCTCATGCATCATTTTGCAGTGATTATTACTTTCTCTGTGCTTTTTTACTCAATAGATACAGCTTAATTGTCCCCAAATGGTCAAGTGATCTAAGGCTATTAGGAATGTCTAAAAGTTGTAATAGTTGAAGCTTTGATTTGTATTGTCCCCATTATTTGTTGGATACTTGGGGTTAGATATAATCATGTTGTGTGTTCTAACATTAATGTGTTGTCGATGGACTTTGGAAGTATTTGCTGTTGTGGCCCGATTTCGTGGGCCGGATTGAAATTTCATACATTTTTCTTAAGTTCCTAATTTATACATATTTTTTATTACAATTTTTTTTTTTAAAAAATGGATCAAATTAGTTCATTAATCTTGTGGCCATGCATGCAGTATTTGTATATATAACATTCTATATATTTCCCATCATCTTTTAAACTCCTGAAGTTATTAAAATTAATTTATTCCGTCATATTCCCTTTAAACAGCTATTTTTTTATGAACAGGTTTTGTTATGAAATACGGATAAAATTAAATGATATATATTCTCACGTTGTCTGTCTGTCATATTTTATCATATCGCTAAAATTATTTACATAATTATCAGATAAATGCATATATAACGTGAATTAATGAACATGTTTTATATTTATATTCGAAAATACTTAATAATATTTAATCTTAATGAACTATATATTCCCCTCAAGTTCTTACTATTCAGCTCTGAACTTCTAAGCAGAGCTAGCTGACGCAAATTGCCTCTCTCTATTACAGGCCTGCGGCCGATACCACAATATTTGAGCGTGCAATCCATTGTAAATATATGCAAAAAACATTTGCTACCAAAGTTCATCTGGTTTTACTAATCTTCCCGCGTGCAGCATGCAAAATTAATTAACCTTATCAATAAAGTGCAAATCGTCGTAAAAAACAATAAATTGAGATTTTCCCAACCATATGTACGAGATTTCAATATCCTGGGCTGGCAGTAATCGAATTAGTCCTAGCTAGGAACTAAGATTTGTCTAATTACAGTACTGTTTCCTCCCTCGAATCCATAACCTGAGATAATTTGTTGTTGATATCATGCATGTACGTGCCGCTCTTAGCTAGGAGTAATATTAATGATAAATATAATCATGTAGAAATAAACGCATGCATGCACCAAGTACGTACGTACAAACCGAAAGCCTATAGATGCGATATTCTTAATTCGGTGCTCTCACGTGCCATCACCCTTAAGAAATTGCTTGTGCAAGAAACCTCCTAAAAACAGGAATAAAGTTAGAAAGACGATGAAATTTGCTTGTAAAGTGTGGATTCTATACCTTGTAAGTTTCGTAGAGAGCTAGAGAGAGAGAGAGAAAGAGTGTAAAGGGTACGCACCACATATCTTTTCATGTGTGAGTTGATGATGGTATCAAGCTAGGGGGCCACTTGCAAGTTGCATGGTTCACGCGCCGGAAGACAACCCACGACCTTTTGTTGTTATTTTGATGGTCTTTCTGAGGAATTTTCTTTGAAATATGCAGTGCAAGCTCAGGATTAGAGAGATAAGATCGGACTCCAAGCAATGAAAGCAACTTCTCTAGCTAGGTCCTAATTGGCTGTTAAAAATATATAGCTAGCTAATACGGATCTGAAAAAGTAGGTATATACGTACGTTTCATGTACGATTATACGTACGTTCGAGTATTATATATATGATCATATCGATTATATCAACTTGTACATGTTGGGATTTAGGATCCATATCAACTTTATTAATATTCATATATTGATCATGTACGTAATCACCAGATGATCATAAGAAAAACCACCAGCTTGCACTTTAGAACTCCACCCGATAATTCATGTCACAGCATTTTCCCTACCTCATCTTTTTCTGATCGGACAGTGTTGTTGTACTGGGCCCTACATGAAAATTTTCTGCAGCTAATTAATTCCATACAGATAATTATGATAACCATCATTCATATATGGAATCAACTTGCAGTTTTATCCTGCACATAACTGAACTGTATTCTACAAGAAATATATGTACACGCATGAATTTCGTGTGTTTTGTTTTCCTTTACATGAGAAGTTTAGTTTTTGGATGGTTTAGCCATGCAAGTTGCTGGGGCGGACCCGACAGGTAGCCAATTGGGTGGAACCCAAATGTTGCAACCTTGCCATCAGGGGTCTGATTCAATCTTACGTAGTCAAGTGGAATTGGGCAATAGAGATAGATAGAAGATGGATGGATGACTATTCTTGCAAATGTATGGTCCTACTCCGATCGTCTCTATAATGTTTGTAAAGTCATCCAACTTTTGGTTGCCTCTAACTGAAGAAAGGCAGCTCCCTCTCTCTCTCTCTCTCCATTCGATTGATGCTTACTGCATATATCCTATTGGAAATATTATGGCATGTCCCAGACGAGTTGACAAAGCTGTAGCTTGAAAATGAAGAAATGATCTCAAAAACTCTGTGGAAAAAGGGGTAAATGACCACTGGAAGTCATCTGCATCATTTAAGGATAACTTGGTCAACTTTGAAATCTATGGCGTCTTTTGAATTGCTCCACTTTTGTTCTAGAAAAGTCTTTTTATTAAATTTTATAGTCAAGAAAATTCAAATATATTTAATGTTACTGTATATGTCAGTACATATTATATACAGTTGCATGAAATATTGCTTTCCATAGCATGATATATAACATCGTATCATGTATTAATCTTAATTTTTTTCTGCAAATTAAACAGGCCAATATGAGAAATCAAGTGATCTTGAGTTTCATCACATTCAAGAGATCTCAAAGAATTCTCCCAAGGAAAGAGAAAACTGCTTAAAATTAAGGCCTCATTTATTTTCATAACTCCTCTCATCTCATCTTATCTAATTAGTACAATTTTTTAAAATTTTTACACAAAATAAAATAAATAATTCAATTTTTTTAAATTTTAAAATAAAAATAATATTAAAAAAATATATTCTAATAATATTTTATTTAACTTTAATCTCAACACATTTGACCTTATCTGGAATACAAACTAGGCCTAAATCATTGTATTTCTCCGAATTAAATTACAAAAACAAAAATTTTAAGTGCCTGTAATTATGAGGGCACCACTTTTATCATTGATCAATATGATGATTAGGAGAAAGGGCATGATACATTTATGATTGAAATGAAGGACTCGCACGGCAGTATTTCTTCTTCGACATCAACCTCCATTTTACTTTTTGCACCTCATCTTTTCTGCTTATAATTAACTGGAGAAAAAAAAAAGCTTAATAATTTTCTTGGCTACCATAATTATATCCGGTTAATTACCATTCGAGAAACCCAGATTTTTTTTTTTTACTTGTAGAACAAACAGATGCTGTCATTCGATTAAAATATCTATGGAAAATAAAAATAAAAAGTCAATATTCTCATACGAGATCACGTATCTTTCCCTTTTGCCAAAGAAAACAAAATAACATCTCTGCAGCTAGAACTAAAGTCAATATTCATCCGCTAGCCGTAGGGATTTCTTTTTCTTCTTAAGCATAAAGTTTTCAGTGTGTTGTTTTATGCAGATAGAACAAAAGCAAGAGATCAGGAAATTCTCACTCCTTTAGGGCTTCTCTCTCAATCTCTCTCTCTCTCTCTCCCTCTCTCCCGGCCTAGTACTCATGTGAACATGTTAGGTGGTATATGTGTGATCCAATCTCATGGTATTTAGATGCTTCAAAGGAGGGCAAACCCAGAAAAGTTAATTCAGAAGATAGATCAGAACACAAAAGTCCTATAAAAAGAAGATAAAAAAGAGAGAAAGAGGGGGGAGGAAACCCAAACCAAGCCAAAAAGACATGATATATTAGTGAGAACAAATTAAAGGGCCCTTCTAGATGGTAAGAAGCACAGAGACATTTTCCACTGAACAACATATTTTACTCCAAACACAATAATTGCAGCCTTTGACGTTTCCCCTCTTCAACACCCACACGCAAACTCCTTTGACCCCAAACAAAAGAAAACGAGAGATTCAAATTATAAAATAAAAATAAAAAAGCAAGAAAGATAAGGAAAGGGAAATAAAAATCAGAGCCGCAATTTGGCTTACGAAAGCCCACAACTTTTTCTTTGCATAGAATTATAGTATACAAGTGGGTAGAGAGCAATTGCTTGTGGGAATCTCATACTTTATATTTATATTTATTTTTTATTCTTGCTCTGTATCCTTTCCTATTTGGTCATCTCATGATCAATTTGATGATCTAGAATTACTTGTGGAAAATAAATAGTTTCCCATCTCCCTAAGGAATCGAATCCGGCTAGCTACTTCAATTGACAATATTGTTTGAGGCTCTCGCTTAACAGCCTTAACTTATAAATCTCGACCGTGCCACGTTACTCTCACTATTTTTATTTATTAAATTCCACAACCATCCCTGATATTTCAGCATATCTCCAGTAATGACATTTTTTTTAGCCAAGTCTGCAATAATTATGAAAAATATAGAATTAGTAGAGCTGCCCAACAATATTAATCCATTTATACGTACAGTTCCACAACATTGGATATTCAAAAATTCAAATGCCATAAGAAATCGATCCCAGGTTTCCTTGGTGGATTGAGAACAAGAAAGGATCTTTATGTTAAGATGGTTATCGTTATGTTTGTTCCAGTACTGTGCATGCATGCATGCTTAGAAAACCGCAGTAGAAAATGGCGCATTGTTATAAAGAAAGTAGTAATTAACATATATATATAGTGATCAGATGTTGCAGTACTACTGTGGAAATTAAGGGGTTACGCTGCTTTGAAAGCTGACTCGATCCCAAGAGTAATTCATGTATGCCTACATTGGCATGTGGGGGCCAAGTCTGATCGAGTAACTCATAAAGAGAATCAAGAGATTGATCATAACTAGAGAACAACACAGGCCAAGTGAACTGGTGCCTGTGGATCTTGGAGTAGTTCAAATGGGGAGGCATGCATGACAACTAGCTAGAAATGGAGCCTACTGTACTGTACGTAGTGGGTATTGGCAAGCTTCAATCAATGGCCCATGAAAAATGGTGCATGCAGAGTGTGCGCAACTTTGTGGAGGCTCGAATCCGATAATCAATTATTAACCAATAAAAAAAACTAGAAAAAATTTAAAGAAAATGACACATGATCTGCATTGTGGGATCAGATCAGATCGAGGATCGAGCTGGCCATATATAATAGAAGTTAGGGAAGAGTCTTTTTTTGAGAATTTGAGGGAAAATATTAATTATTAATATTCAAATAAGAGAAAAAAAAACATAATGACATTATTGACTTCTTTAAATATTATATATTAAAAAATCTCAATAAATATCTGATCATGTATTTATTAAATTCGGGTGCATGCATGTGCTGAATATTGGGAGTGCATCAATGACATGGGAACCAATAACTTAAGATTTAATATAATTTATTATACAATTTGAATTCTCGAAGCATTTTATTTAATTTTGTAGTGCCCTTCCAACTAAATTATCGGAACTCATGTTCAATGACTACAATACACTCCATCGTTTGAGTTTGTCACGTCTATACATTTAGAAATTATAATAGCTAGCCACCTAATTTTGGAACTTCTGAATTTTATAAACTATGAAAATAGATAACTCTTCGAGATGATCACTACTCTTTCAAGACATTAATGGTTCTTCGAGCTTGTTAATTATTAAAGAATTTAAGAGATGACATCCATTATCATTTTTAGGGTGTATATATATAATTCAAAAGGTTCTAAACCAATTTTTGTATAATTAGTTAAATTATTGAGATATATAGTTCTCTCACCTATGTGGGGTTTGAGTTGTTCATAAAATTACTTGAGAAAAAGGAAAGGAAATTACTTTGAGAAGAGTTCCAACTTGTACAATAATAAAATCCTACTAATTTAAATTAAAATAAAATCTTATTCCTGATCTTTAAATTTTATCATTCAAGTGGAGTAATTTGTTGATGCGACATATTCTAAATTATTATTTATTTAAATAGTAGATAAATGAAACTATTTAAAATGTTTTATATCAATAAATATGATTAAAAATTACTATTTTTGGAATGAAAAATAATAATAATAATAATAATAATACTAAAAATGAAGTAGCAATATAAGATCTAAAAAAATGCTGAATATAGTCGCTGATCTTATATGCTGAATATAAGATCTAATAACGTTGGCAGCCGCTGGGAAGTTGGCTGCCAACGTGGAAAAAGAAAAGTGGTGTGTTTCATAATGCATGAATCGTACCACAACGACGACCTCCCTCCCTTTGTCTTCCCACATACGAACACAAAGTCCTTCAAAGCCTCCCTCCCACAGCCAATCTCTTGACCTTGAATGCAAAGCAAATGGGATTTCTGATTTCTTTTCAAAATGAAATCATTTGTCGCAGAAGTTTAGTCTCAATCGCATACATTTCAAACTTTAGGTCTATTACTTAGGTGCCTTTACTTTATCACCTTTCATACATTCAAAGCAACAAAAAAAATCAATGAACATTCCTTTAATACCCAAAACTTTAGTGAGAGATCAACAACGCTTGGTGTTAAAGAAGAGGAAAAAAAAGTGAAAGCAAAAAGTATCCTATTATTGGAAGCAGACCTTTAATGGCGATCAGAGAAATTCCAACTTTAGCATCTAGTTTCGGGCAGGATCCCTCAATTTAAATTCAACACCAACATTATGGGATATCCATTAAAATAAACAAACAAAATATCCTCCACCACAGTCAATGAACCCAGAATCCAAATTTTATAATCAAAAGATTGGATTTTTATGAGGGAAAGATCTCATATACTCCCAAAACACATTTCCCTAAGATTCTTTGGACAGAACCCAAGAAAACAAAATGGAAATAAGAAATTCTAAGACCCTGGAACACCCAGTCTTGAGCCCAAAGACAGAAAAGTAAATTAACAAAGAAAACACCCCTGGAGTTCTATACAAATCCACAAATTGAGCCGGTGAAAAACCACAGAGTAGCAAAAGTAGCTTCAACAAACACAAAACTAGCCCAGACAAGAAAATTAAAAAAATAATTATAAAAAAAAAAAGCTATATCCTGGTTCGGCTGCCTCTTCAATTTTCTCACATTTTCTCAAGAAATAAAAAATAAAAAAAGAAAGAGATGAGACCAAAACAAAACAAAACGAAAAACCCCAGAAGGTAGAATCAGAAGAAAAAAGAGATAGAGAGAGAGATCGAAGGAAACATTTGAAATGTGATCTTCTTGCGGAAGAAGACTCACCACACTCATTGAAGAAGTTTTGCTTATTTTTCTTTCTTTATTTTTTTTTTCATTTTTTTATTCCACATAAGCAATCGGTTACCCTCCGCTTGCACACCTCGCTTGTATCTAGCAAAAGTGTAAAATCTAATAGAAGGTTTTACAAAATTGTCTTTTCAAATGGGGTGAATAATTATTGTAAAAGGAGCAATTACTTTTGCAACCACGAACATAAGAAAATCGAATGATAGGGAACTATAATTACTCAGCATCCAAGAATGTTAATATCATTATGCCTTCGAATGTTATTATCATTATGACTTCTCAGTTTTGATTGGACCCTATTACTCTTTTACAGTCTTAAAAATGATTGAGATTTGGAAAACAATATAAAAAAAATATCGAAATTCGATAGCCAACACAAAGTATATATATATTTGTACAAATATATATATAAAGTACTACTGTAGATATAAAAAGATCTTATAAAAATAAATTTATAAATTGACGTGATTTTATATGATACATTAGATCTATTTAAAAATAATTAAAAATAATTCAACCTACCAAGATGAATATATGTATATATATATATATATATATATATATATATATATATGTGTGTGTGTGTGTGTATTAAGACGAGACATGTGCAATTATTGTAAATGATCAAAAAAGGAGCAAAAATGTAGCAATAATCTCTTGGAATTGGGTGTTGGGCACAATATTTATCGAAAGAGGTCAGGAATTTGGATTGAAATTTGAAAGCCGTGATCTATTGTCCAAATAACACTCATTCGTGATTATAGGTTTTGTTTGGTCTCCAATCTTTTATTGCTTAAAGAAACCCATAACCATATATAATAAGTCAAGGGTTGTCATTTTTTACCTAATCTAATGAATGCAAGCCAACCCTTTTGTTTTTTTTTTTAATTTTTTTTAAATGTATGCGACTTTATGTTACATTTAGATGTTGAGCTGATCTCGAATAATCTATGAATAATAGTGAAAAGGTAATGAATAATAATAATAAAAATAGTAAATATATAATTTGTGAATAATAATGAGATAATCTGATCACCTCACTAACCAAACATAGCCTAAAACTCTTGGGTAAATATAAACGAGTTTGATCTTAATTTAAAATATAAACCCTAAAATTTTGCATTTGTTTTAAACTAAACATTGAATTAGCTAGTTTCAACCGAATCAACATCAAAACTTTATCATTACGAATTATTGCAATATGGTGTCATCATGAGTTTCTTTTAGTTAGAAGACATTAACCAATGTACGTACACTGACTAAAAAACTGGTTGCAACCATTGTCTATAGAGGCGATTGAAGGTAAAATGAAAATCTACACACACACACACATACATATAGAGAGAGAGAGGAATGATTTATCCTGCATTGTTCCTTGATGATTCGTTTTTGGTGAATTCTGTAGAATTTTTGAAGTGTTCATGGTGAAAGATATTAATTACGGACTAGACATTAATTATTTATTTAGAGATCGATCGGTGTGACAAATCGATTCCATATATAGACATATTTGATGGATATATATATTTATAATTCAATGTTTGTTATATAGCTACCCTTAAATAAAGATGTGATTTCTAGCGTTTAAAACCTTGATCTCCACTAGTCTCTACTAAAATAGAACGTAATTAAATTTGAATAAACTCGTTGGTTTCGCAAAGAAAGACCAATAAAAGTACCAACTATTCTTATCGGACAAGAAAAATTATGCACAAACTCTCTTAGCATCTTCTCTTTGTCCTTTGTCTATCAATGCCTCAAAAAATGTTGGCCTACATGAGAGTGAACTTACTGACAAAAACAAAAAAATAAAAATAAAAAGAGAGGAAAAAATAAATAAATAAGACGTAGACGAGGTTGACAATTATCTATGCAAATGATGACTCAATTACTGGCACCATCGATCCGTCTTTATCCCAATTGAGTTAATTAATTTGTTGCAATTTACAAATTTAATATCGGATACGTACGTACGTAGCTGCCTATAAAAACAGACTAATTAATTTGTTCTAAAGTCGTTTTCGTTTTCTATTAATCTTATTTATCATGTAAAACTGAGCTCAATAATATTTCATGGTTAAAAGTTTCTCCAAACCTAGGTTACACAGTACATGAATTAATTTACTCCATGTTTGGTTGGTGAAATCACCTCAGGTTACCTCACTACTTTTTTACTATTATTATTAATATTTATAGATCATCTAAGATCACTTTAACATCCAAACGTATCGATGTATTTTTTTGAAAAATTAAATGTATCAATGTATTTAAGAAAATATGTCTTGTTATGCATGATCGATCATAAGAGAAAAAGGGTAAAGTAAAAGTAAAACTAATCACACACAATATGGTTTACATGATTTGGCAATATACTTATATCTACAGAATTAAAGAAAATTTTATTTTAAATGATAATCAATGTACAATGTGACAACCATATATGAGTTTAATATAATATATAGTAAACCCTCGTTAGGTGGCCGGGTTGGATTAAGAGCCAAATAGGTCAAAAAACCCCATAAGAAATCCACCAAAAATTCATAATGAATTTTTATTAAGACGGATCATCAAATCGGGTTGCTACAAATACAACTATGCTCCACACATGGAATCCCTACATGTCTCTCACCTAAGAATAATAATAATAATAATAATAATAATAATAATAATAATAATAATAGCTATATAATTTAAAAGTCCATCAGAACCAAGAATGAGTAGCAAAAATCCGAAAGTGGATGTGTTTTTTTAGTCATGTTTATTTAGGTATATTCGTAAATTATAAGTAGAATGAACTTAATTATCCTGAATTTGATATAAACTTCTAATTGGTCTATTTTCATGAGTCCCCATAAATAAAATATATAAGCTAAAGTCTTACTTTTATATATTAGATTATATTTATATGAAGATAAATATTTTATTATATAAAAATGACATTAAATGTATTAATTTAATAGACCAATCTTACAATCTTGAAGGTGGCATTTTTGGCAGTTATCCTAAATCCGACGTGAGAGGCCGTCGTTTTGGGGTGCAAGTAGGACCCCCTGACGTTATTCTCTCCACGAAACCAACCCTGGAGGCACACGATTGAGCTGTCAGAGTCTCAATTGACCAAAGTACCCTCTCTAAAAACTTTAGTCTGTTCCCATTCCCCCCGTGAAGGAAGATAAAGATGGAAAAAAAGTGCAACACTAGTCCTGCTTGTGAAATGATCTTATTTTAATGCATTGTCAATGAATGTCATGGAATGGACCCCTCCCCAACAATACCTTCTTCTTATTCTTTTTAATGTTTTTACCAAACAATTAAGGTTATTAAATTCAGTTTGCACTTGCGTGCACCCTACTATCATATTTTTATTTTTATTTATCTTCGTGAGATATTAATACCCATATAAATCACAAAAAATAAAAAATAAAAAAATCAAATCAAGGTTGCTTGACCTTTTCATTTGAGATTTTCTATGGAAATAACAAATTCATTTCAATGTTATTCTCTTGGGTAATTTTGATTAGGAGGCATGGTATATGCCTTATTGTGATACATTTTAGAAGAGTATATGCCTTATTGTTAAACATGCACCAGCATTTTACAAATCATATTCCATTTGGGAGATTTGTCATCCAAAACAAAAGAAAAATCATTCCAAAAAATGAGCTTTTTGAGTTTTTTTATTTATTTTTAATATCAAATATCTTAAATTCCATTTGGCCATTTATAAGCTTCAAGCATAAGCTGATTCCTCACTTCGATTGACCACATGTACATGTTTCTCCATGATCGAAATTAATGGCATATTATTATTTTTAATTATGATTCCATTTAGATACAAAAATTGTTTCATTTCATCTTTACAATTTTTTTAAATTCTCATACAAAATATAATAAATAATTTAAAATTTTTAAATATCAAAATAATAATAATATTAAAAAATAATATTCTAACAATATTTTATTCAACTTTTTAATTTTATCTAAAATCATCTCATCTTAACTCACTATCTAAACCACCTTATTCAGTTATTGGGTTTTAAGGTCTCGTTTAGATTTAAAAAGTGTTTGATCTCATCTGATCTCATTATTACAATTTTTTCAAATTTCTATATAAAATATAATAAATAATTTAATTTTTCAAATCTCAATTCAATTTTTTTAAATTTTTAAACAATAATTATATTAAAAATAAAATTTTTTTCTATTTTTTATCTTTTATCTAAAATTATTTCTTCCGAATCCAAACCAATATTACTAGAATGATTGTTGAGATTCTCCTGAATTTTAATTAATGAAAATGAAATTGCTTTTTTAGGAGGATAAAAAGATAAGTACAGATTTGTTTAGGCTTTGGTACAATTAGGTCCCAATAGAACCGCAGGCATTTATTTCTTCCGTACATCAAAAGCGTTGGGACTTGAGTGAGACCGTGAGAGCCTCCGAATTATCTGTTAGATATGGTCAGAGAAATTATATATATATAGTTTTACAATTTGTTTATAAAAAAATAAATTACATTAAAAAAATAATTTTATATATAATATTAAATATCGTATAATTATTTTTAAAAAAATAAAATTTATTATTAAAAAATTAATTTTTTTATATAAATTTTATGTTTTATTTATTTTTTTAAAAATAATTATGTGTCGATTATAATTCACAATTATAAATATATTTTTTTTAAGAATTTGTTTTTAATGTGACTCATATTTTAATAAAAAATTTATACATTTCAAGATTTATAACTGACATTATTCCCATGATTATGATTTTTCAGGTGTCGCCTTTTTTTTAAAGGAAAATGATATTTCAATTCCACGATATTACGTTTTAAAGTTTCTCAATTTTAACTGTAGAGGTTGGGCAGCCTTCTAACATTATTATTTTTAATAAAAGTAAGGTTTATTATAAAAAAAATTATATATTTAATATAAAATTTATATTTATTTATTTTTTAATAAAGAATTCACGATATTCTATGATCGTGCAAATCTTTTCATAATTGGTTCTGTCACATGGGCACCAACAAGGGTAACTTTGTACTTTCGAAAGGGCACTGCTGAACCCCAGCTGTAAGCATGACACGAGCTGACTTCACTGTACCCCCTCGTGCTTAATAGCAAGCAAAATAACCATATTACCCATTATCTTTTCCATGGCACATGACAAGACCGAATTGAATTGCCACCACAACTCACTCCATCAACCCCCATAAATTGCTTTGAAGAGTTGCGGAAATTTAATTCAAAATTAACTAAAAATACTTAAAATACGATACATAAATATAATTGAACAATGATATTTAAGTTAAAAAAATAATATTTAAAAAAATGGGTCTTGAGGTGATTTGATAACTCTTAATAAGTTATTAATAAAAACAATTTTTAAAAAATAATTTTGAATTTTATTAAATAAAAATCTTAAAAAAAAGTTTTTTATTTATTTATTGATAATTGTGAAGTATGGTTCTCAAAGATGTTAAGGTCTCATTTGTTTTTAAATAATAGATGAGTTAAGATAAAAATTAAAAATTGAATAAAATATTATTATAATATTATTTTTATTTTAAAATTAAAAAAAATAAAATGAGATTAAATAAATTAAGATGAAGCGTAAAAACAAACGTGTCCGAGACTCAGAATCATTTTACTTTCAAAAGAGCTACAAGAGAGAGCTTAGACTATTCTTACACAAACAAAGGTCACACATTGGTGTTTATTTTTCAATTATATAGGAGACCCCCAAATGAAACTACTTTAGACGTTTGTTTGTTGTATTAAGATTAAATTGAAATAAAATAAATAGAATCCAAGGAAGAATTAAGAAAGGAGTTGAGTCTTGTTTACGCCAAATGGGTCGTCGTACTCGTATCCCATTCCTCCTCTCTACTTTTCTCTCTTTTTTAACACCCATTACTATAAAAGAAGCACCTCCACTTCTCTCAAACACCCCCCACGCTCCCTCCCTCCTTCCCTCGCCTTCTCCTGTTACCTTTTCCCCTTCCTTGAATGCCATAGCATCTCCCCCCTTTTCTCTTTCTTGTTCCTGTTTCTTCTTTTTCTTCCTATTCCTTGTGCTTTAAAGCGGCTATATAAGTGGTCTGCATGAGTTGCTTGCTTGCTTGCTTGCTTGAGTTGTAGCTAAGTTTTGGTCCAGTTTGAGTTTTCGGGACAAGACAGAAGGGCTAAGCTTTGCTTTGGCTTAATTGATGGAGAGGCTAAACTTTATTAAGAATGGTGTGTTGAGATTGCCTCCTGGATTTCGTTTTCATCCCACTGATGAAGAACTTGTTGTTCAGTACTTGAAGCGCAAGATCTTCTCTTGCCCTTTGCCTGCCTCCATCATCCCAGAAGTCGATGTCTGCAAGTATGACCCTTGGGATTTGCCAGGTAATTTGGCTAACATATATACAATTAATCATAGCTTTAGGAACTCAAAAGTCCCTTCCTTTTTTGTTTTATTTTATGAAATATAAAATAAATAAATAAAAATTCCAGATACTGGGCTTGGTTCTCGTATATAACCAAATTACAATGCCATATGGCTGCAAAATCAGTTTCTTGTAACATTTAGCAGTTTTTTTTTTCGAATTTTCTGATGCATGAGGTCTTTTGGGGGTTCAGGCGATTTGGAGCAAGAGAAGTACTTCTTCAGCACTAGGGAAGCCAAGTATCCGAATGGGAACCGATCCAACAGAGCCACCGGTTCCGGTTACTGGAAGGCCACTGGAATTGACAAGCAAATTGTAACTTCTAGGGGGAAACAAATTGTGGGGATGAAGAAAACTCTGGTTTTTTACAGAGGAAAGCCCCCGCATGGGTCCAGGACTAACTGGATCATGCATGAATATCGCTTTGTTAATACTGAAACCACAGCCGCCAATGCCCCACAAAAGAAAATCCCAATTGTGGTGAGTTCTTATTTCTATCGTTTTCTGTTTCTTTGTTTCACTTATGTTGTTGCACTGTTACTAAGAACACCAAATCTATCCGAAATTTCAATAGCAAAAAACTTCAAAAGCATCCATGAAACTCTGCTCTATAAACTACCTACCAGCATTGGTCTTGTTAATTATGCTAAATCTGTTAGCAAAGTAACGATCTTGTTTGCATCTTCTGCAGAGCCCTGGGGTTCCAATGGACAATTGGGTTCTTTGCCGCATATTTTCTAAGAAAATAAGTTCTAAAAACGAGGAGGAGAACGTACAATCCGGCCAAGATAACGCTGCCTCCGCCGCCCGGAAACTTGGGGTTGCTCGGCCAGTTTACTATGACTTCATGACAAAGGGCAGGACTGATTTGAATCTTGCACCTGCTTCCTCCTCTTCAGGATCAAGCGGAGTCACAGAGGTCTCTTCTAATGGCTCAGATGATCACGAAGAAAGCAGTAGTTGCAACAGTTTCCCTTATTTTAGAAGAAAACCATAACAAGTATTTACAATCTTCATAGCAGTTCTTAATCTGTACCAGTGATTTGGGTGCCTGATTCCCCTAATCAGAATAACTTAATCTTTGTGTCTGTCTCCTATATGTGATTATCCTTTCAAGAAAAAAGAGGAATCCAAGAAACAATGAAACCCGGCATCAACTGTCATTGGCATATGGTCCTCTGTAGTGAAATCCCAGATCAGTTTCAACATCAATAGTTGGTTAAACTCCATTTGCTTGCATTTGAACAAGTTTCTTATAACACGTTATAAGTTGACGTTGTTAAAGCACGCCATGCAAAGGTACTTATCTATCGAAAGGAAAACGATTTTTTAGTATAAATTGAAAGAGGGTAAAGAAAAGCGGAAAGAGGGAGGAAAGAGAGGGAAAGGGGAAGGCATGCATGTGTCTGTAATATTAACTTTGTGAAAAGGGAACCGAACCAATTCTTGGAAGCACAAGAATAAGGAACATGATCTTCGCAAGATCAGCTTCGCACGTGGCTCCATTCCCCCTTTAGGGAAAGGCAAAACCACTTGAAAGAACCAATTCCTTGGTCTTGTGTCCAAATGGATCGAATCTCCAAAAAAAAAAAAATACAAAACAAGAAAATACGATTCGTCCAATAACATCATAATCTTCATAAATACTCCAATCCATATCATTGGAAAAATTGCCGAATCTTGTTCAGAGAAACAGACATCCTGATCATATTCACACAATCATAGATATTCTAATCTGCTCATTGAAAAATGGCTCATACTTGTTCAAAGAAACAGACATCCTGAAAGCTATTTTCCACAACATTTGTTGCAATTGTCTTGCTCTCTTATAATACCAGTACAAGGAACAGGTATATTGCTGCTGTAGGAAGACAAGGTTAACTAAAATTTGAATCTCCAAGACCAGTAGGTGAAAGTAGAGAGACTAGAAAAATGGTCTTTGTTTTGGGGTGGGGGGAGGGGGTCTCTAGCATTACAATGGAGTTAGGTTGTCAGAACTTAGAAGTGCATGATTCCTTGCACCTTTCTGCAAGTTAGCTTAAACAATCCACGACAGAAAGCATTGGTCCATACTGGCAGAGAAGTATAAATAGGCTTATATACAGAGTCATCATTATTTTTTAAAGATTCTCCATATACAGCACATTAACGGGACACGATATACATTACAGCCAATATCTTCATAGACATTCTCCATCAACCTTCAAACTACACTGCAACTTTGACCTGAATAAAGTGTGAAATACTATCTTTTATTTTATCAATATATACTACCTTCTATAAATATATATATATATATATATATATATATATATATATATTTTCCATATTATTTTTCATACAAATCTGAGAATCAAAGAGTGGAGAATGAGGTAGATCACAAGAAAAAGTTTTAAACCTTTCTTTAATTACCCTTTACCCCCACTAGAATTATTCCTCATTTTGTATCATGACTGCTAAATTACCAGATTTTAATCGCTCTATTTCGTCCCCCTCCTTTGAGATCTATTCATCAAGATTATTTCACTTCATTTTTTTTTTAATAGGGTAAAGTGATAACCTTATTAGCTTTGCCCACAAAAAATCCCAGATTTCTGTTTTGGTGAAGTAATATTGTACTTTCAATCTTCTTCATAGAAAAAAACAAACTTTAAGTACATATTGTCTTGGACGTGTCATTCATGCATGGAGTCACCAGCCGGCAATAGTTGACTTATCCAATGATCAATCTATAAATTAAGCTGAAAATACAACTTATCCATCAAAGCGAAGATGATAATGATCAGGTACTTAATTAATTAATCCATTAATGGAGTTCCCAAATTATAAAAATGAATAATTAAGGGATCTGTTAATTCAGGAAATTGCTAAAATATGGTAGATCAAAACCTGCAAGTTAGGTTGTCCCCGCACTCAGACAATAAGGATGATGATATCGTTTGCAAAATAGGTTAAAAGGGCAGGCCACAAACCCCACAATTGCGCCAAGTGGACACTGGGTAGATGAAGGACGGCTTGCAGGATACCTTCTCAGCTTGATTAATTTGCTGTTATCCAACTTCTATTAAGTTGTCATTATATGAGAGGGAAATTAAAATTATTTATAAGAAAGAATGAGTCCTATCCTCCTACTTGCATGTCAGTGTGGACGACACATTCTTTACGCTGCTTGACTTAATAAAATTTGAAACTTTGCATTGTATTACGCGTTTGTGTGTAGAATGTATCATCCATATCAAGTTGCAAATAGAATTTTTCAAATAAAAGGTAAGGAAATTGTATTTTCCCGACCGGAGTTTCTTGTGACAGTGGTTTAGGGAAATGGACTTCGCCCTAGAGGCTGTTGGAGTTCTTCACGTTACCTTTTTGTATATGAATCTCAATTTCGAGTTTGTGGATTGCTGACTGGGGCTACAGTGTTTGTCAATCACATGGGCAGCTCGTCATGGGACACCACACACTCGCAGCTCAACAGGCTCAACTGATTTTAAGGTCCATCACAAAAAAGAAGTCACACACACACACACACATATATATATATATATATATATATACATCTGTGCTGGAAATTGGTGAGGACAGACCATGTGGGTCAGTATCATAGATGGGCAGAGTTTTTGACATCTTCTATTCTAAATACATTGCCTTACAGACAGGGAAAGGGAATCGATTATCAATTATGTTGACCTGTTCCCAGAGGGCCAAAACCAACCTACGTTTATATGCAGTTTTGTTTGCACCAAAATTAAGTTCAAAACAATTTTTGCTTTGTATCTCTGCAACAATGACATCTCCATTTTTTATTTCTTCAAAACCATGTTCCAATCTATATGATCTGATCAAATATCAGTATAAAATGTTGTGGGCCATGTTTGTACTTGAAGATTTTTATGAGTCACCCCGACCCTTCTACACCAACCAGATTGGTGTGCTTGTCAATCTTAATTATTCATCCATTCACACGCTGTAAGGTATCCAGAGGCTTAAAGAATCTCTCTCAAATGAGGATTCTGACCTCAGAAACTGAGAAACTTCCAAGAAATTACAAGTTATAGCCAGAAATCAACTCCCCAAAAAAATCTAATTACCAATGAACTGTCCGAACAGATGAAATGAATGTGTTGATGGATATGTTAATGATATTGGGACAGTTGCCACCCAAAGAGGTGGGTGCCCCACTCATCTGAAGTATCAGAATGCTGAGCTCAGGAGCAGTTGGGTGCGGTGCATGCATGGACGGCAACAACCTGAATTATTGTGGGGAGTGTAGTTTCTTACTCTCTGCTGCAATTCACAAATATGGCTACTTTCTGAGGAAGTGCAACATATGCAGCAAAGGCGCTGCAACATCATAACCATGAAATTCAAGCTGCAGAAGTCACATGCTATGTTAAAAGACAAAAAGTACACATTGGATGAACATATGAACAAGTTTTCTAGAAAGGCCCACAGGTGAGAACATCATATCATGTTAGAGTTGCGTGTAAAAGCTCAAACAGTCTCAAGAGTGGCAAAAGGATTTCCTTGGAATACTGTAGATGTAAATGGTTCATACAATTATTGAGAGTTAAAAAATTATTAATTCAGATATTTTGGATGTCAAAGTCAGCCTTTGGGTATGCACAGGGGGGGAGCTTTCAACCTTTCTTTCTGGTTTCGAGTCCACATAAGATACATCTATCTAACCACATTTTTTTAGAAAATGTCAGTTTATTCTTGAATTTGACTGTGCTAGTGTATTTTAATTTTTTTCTTAAGTGATTAAATAAGTTACTACTAATGTATTTATATTTTTTTTAAAATGTTAAAAGAAATATTTAAAAAAAAAAAAAAAGTGTAATTGCACTGGGACACGCCCAACAGTACATACTGACGCAGGCCGCAACGTAGCAGGTTCCTTTTCTGTTTCTTTTCACCCACAATTTCCTTCAACAACAACAGTAAGTATTATCCTTCATATGACGACTGATTGAGATTCTCCGTGAGAAACCACAAAAAAGATCTTTCATCTGGCACTTCAACTTGTGAAGGACTACCCTCCCAAAGTTACTGCCACCAGAGAAATATTTATGAGCATAAATGTTTTGCACGGGGCACGAAACCCCTTATTCAAACAATTGCGTAGAAGAAAAGTTACATTTACATTGACACTAAAGGAAATGCTTTCACTGCCAAAGCCCAGCACTCAATCGACTTGAATAAGTACAAACTCCATGATATATATGGTCTTCCCACCAACCTCAAAACTAGGCTCCCGCACTGAGAAATGTGATCCACTTGTGATTTACACAATAAGAAAGCGCATCAGATAGAGAACAGTTGGGCAGCTAGGCAATCATAACTGGTTCAACCTTTGATGCACATCGTTAACAAGTGAGCTTTGGAGATTTTGATTGACGACCTAAAATTTGTTAAAAAGTTAACAAGCCCAAGATATATAAGACTATGATTACACTTTGTTTAAAGAATAACAAGCTGCCAAACACTTCCATTCTCAAGATAAATAATAAAATCATAATCTTATATTATAGAACGATTAAAATGGTGGTCAGCTACAATATCCAGTCAAATTTTAATTAAAAGGAAACATTGAACTATAAGAATGGGTAAATTAACTCCTTTCAGGCTTGCCAGGTGTTCTTACTCATTTCATTTACTTAACTGCTCTTGCTGTCTTTCTCACTAGCTACATCAGTACCAGCCCCTGAGGTTTTCGAAGGAGGTGGTTCAGAACAAGCCCTCAGGACAGCCTCATTCTGCAAGAAAAAATGCATTTCTGAGATGTCAGACATTGACATCTACAAATCCATAAAAAACAAAATCCCAAATACAAGCAGGTGTGTAAAGTATATGAACATGTATGCTCCATATATACATTGGCACATGAAACAAGACAAATTAAGCATGCCTCTGAGCCTGATTTACAAGAACTACACTTTTCTTTTTTCAGTTATACACTCATCCAATGGATCTTGAACCCACGATCACTTGACCCTGTTGGTATTAGGGGAGAAAAGTGACCTAAAGTAGGAGCCAGAAATCCTTTTTCTTGGGGGGGCGTATATTATGGATTTAAAAATTTTTGGGGTTCAAAGTTTTAAGTTTTAAGAAAGATTTAAGGTTCATTTTGAGTTTCAGCAAAAACTTAAATGCATGTATTTTCTTAAAAAAAAAATTGGGAAAAACTATGGCTGACTAAAAGTTTTCTAGGGTGAGAGGGTTCTTTCAATTTTCTCTTACCCCAAGACTATTCAATTGAAACTTCCCTAAAATCACTTATGAAGCCCATTTTCACATAATAAGTAGCTGATGTAGGACTTAATACCCATGACTAACTTTATAACCTACCCACTCTATGTGGGTTATTTTTTTATTTTTTTTATTGGCAAACAAAATTTTATTGAGAATAAGAACTGTGTGGGTTACTAATAATCCCAACGTGAGACTGCCCAAAAGAAATATGTTCATATGAGCTACCAACAATTCAAGCATGTAAATGGAAAACAATACAACTTAAACAAGCAAAAGTAGAGCTATTGAAATAAGTATGGCACAAAAAAGTGCATTTCCCATTGCATTGGCTGCCTAGATTAGTGAGAAAGATGACATGCAGCATCCAAATAAGCTACAAATCAACACCATAATAAAGAGTTATGAAGAAAATAAATGCACATGAATGGCATGATACAAAATAATAAAATTATTAGATTATTTTAATCATTATATATTGATTGAAAATTATGGAAGCCAAAAAACAAGTTTTCAATAAAGTCATACTTGAGATTGTTAGACATAAATATTGAAGTGGTAGCTAGAATACAAAGATAACATGCCCCTACTCTCAAATGAAGATCATTAGATGAGAAGCTCGCATTTCCTAAAAATCAAATGTAACGTCCCAATGGAAGATCCAAACCACATGATCTATACTCCAAAAGAACTAGTCAATAATACAATTGGAGCCCCATTGAAACCTTATAAAGAGCAATAATTTCTCCTGCCCAAGCAATATGGGATCTCATACACCACCTACCCTTATCGGTATCACAATTTCCCTCCCTTAAAATCTCGACGTCCTCGTCGGGCCAGTCCATTGTAGATGGCACGGCTCAAGTCCCACATTTATTTTTTTGATAAGTAAGTCTCACATTTATGGTTGGGATAAGTTCTGATACCATTTGTAACATCCCAATGGAAGGCCCAAATCAGATGGCGTATATTCCAAAAGGACTAGTCGATGATATAATTGAAGCCTCATTGGAACCTTAAAAAGAGCAAGAATTTCTCCTTCCCAAGCAATATGAGATCTCATACACCACCAACCCTTATCCGTATCATATAGGGTATCACATCAAATAGCCAAGACAGAGAAATTTGTGTCGGACTCTGGCATAGTTGAATTTATATACAGAGTTTCAATTAGTGTATCCTAATTCACAAACTTAAAATGCCACATCGATGCTATGCAACTAGTATTGGTTATTTCATCTTCCCGATGGCAGAAACGGCTTTCTAATATGCATTTAGTTAAAGCAGATGAGCAACAGGAAATAGGCCGTCTCTGCCCACCATTTTACATCCCCATTGGTATGAACGAGTGCAATAGAAATCAAATCAAATTCATGTATGTTTATATCAAACTTTTTTCCAAAGAGAGCATCCAAAGAAGGTTAAATCATCCAAGGTAACGTATTCACAGAGCGCAACGTTCTAAATATTACAGACGCACGCCATATTTCTAACAACGACAACGGATAGCGTATCAAATGAAATGCAGCAAGCATAAGAGCAAGTTAAATAAGCAACAAAACAATGCTCAAATATCACAACATTAAACGTGATTTAATCAGACCATAAAAGATACAAAACCCTAATACAATTGAAGAGAGGGAGAGAACGACCTGCCAAACGCGGAGGAGGCGCTTCTTAGAGTTGGCTCTGCGAGTGGTAGTGAGCTTGATTCGCTTCCAGACTAGACCTCCCGAATCGTGCTTCTTCACTATTTCCATCACTCTTGTCCCCCAGAACGCACCCCCCATCTTTCTCTGTCTCCGGTCTGGCTGAGGAAGTGAGGAACAAAACTGGCACCGTTTCTATTCATACAAACATACACATAAAAATTCGGACTTTCGCCAACTACGTTATGTTATGAATTACGATACTTCGGCCCATTTTCTCTTTTAAACCTCGACTCGTCCAGTTCTTTCTGGGCTTGATCAAGGTTTAAGTCCACAGTCTCGAAACAAACCCTTTTTCTATCAGAGATTCCATACAGATTGTCACCACCTTTTTTTTTTTTTGGTAATTTGCAAGATAGTAAGGAAAATAAGCAAGCTTATAGAGTCGGTGATTTAAAAGAGAGATGTTGGATGAAGATATGAGATGGAATGGTAAAGGGAATGCTTCGAATACAATTATTGTTAGCTGTACATCTAATTATGTGAAAGCAAAATGATAGAAATCCGAACCAACCAGCAAGGAAAAAAAGGGAGAAAAATGCAGTGACTAGTAACTAATAGTCCTTGCCCTAGTCCAGTTGGTACGAGTTGGTATTTTATAATTTTGAAGTTAAGAATTCGAGTTAGAACGTAAATTTAAACTATTTGCGATAATAAACCTTGACTTTTGGGTCATATGATAGACTTTGAACTAGCTGGATATTTTGAAAGTGTTGTAGTGATGGACTTACTTTCGAAACAGTGCTATGACTTAAACTGAACATTCTGCAATGGAAAATGACTCTTATGATCAAGTTCAAGGAGGGTTGCAACAAATTCTAAGCTTAATTTGTTGCGACAAAAGGGTAACAAATATGCCACGTACGGTATATGCTCTTTTTCTCAAGGATAACATGATCTCCAATCGATGACACGAACATATAGTACTATTAAACTGTAAACTGATAATACAATATGGGAGAAGTCTTAATGCCCACGCGTATTACCGGTGCAACACTTCTAACGTAAACAGTCCATTCAATACCTTTGTATGGTTAATGTGATAAGCATGCTGCATAATATCTGAGGTGTTTTTATTTGCAAGTTGACATGAAAACATGTAGTACTCTGACAATTTTAATTTGTAAGAAAAATTTAAAATTTAATTATTTTATAAATTTAATCTTAGCACTTAAATCGAATGTGAATATAATTTTTTGATAATATCTCATGGATAATGTTATATTGAGTATTGTATTTTGAAAAAGAAATGAGAGAGACACAGGGATTTTTCACAGTCACACAGTGTTTATGGAGACAGCTAGTGCGAACCCAATGAAAAGCTATGTGATGATGTGCATGTTTGAAATTGCGGTATGAAATATAACTTATAATTTTAAGGTTTATAATTTTTTTTTTTTTAACAGGGCGGGTTCCGATAAGAGCAAAAAAGTTTTTTTTAATATATATATTTTTCATTATATTTTTATATTTTAAAATATTTTAAAAAGATTCACAACATTATTAAAAAATACTTTCTTAATTATTAAATAAATAAAAAATATACTTTTGTCGAAATCTAATTGAGACATTGTCGGTGAGAGTATAATTTTTTTAAAGAATAATACTACTATACCTCTTTTATTTTTTTTTTTTTTGATCGTTCATATATTTATTTATTTTTAATTTTTTTTTTTTACTTACTAATTAAGAAAATAATTTTTAACGTATTTTTATTTTTTTCTCTTTTTTAAAAATATCACAAAATATTAAAAATATGAAAAATATAAATTTTGCATAAGTGCACGTAGCAGCACTCTTTTCAAAATGTTATAAGCAATTATTTAATGGCCACGCGGCTAAGATTTCCAATGCAAACAAACGAAAAATATGAGACTTGGGGCTAAGAAGACCCTAGGACGAGTATGAGCCACAACAAATTCACCGCCCACTGACAACGTGACAGAATGCATAGCCTAATTACCCGAGAAACTTCGCCGCATAGGGGCATTAACCGCCGCGTGTCCCTTTTGGTGCTCCTAAGTCCCCAGTAGATATCCATCCATCAATGAAAGGATCATCTCGTTACAGCATTCCAATGTACGGCTCGTTCTGTTCCTTTCAACACTTTATAGCTACTCTGTGTAACGCTGTTGTATCGCAGCGGTGCTGGGTCGGTCCGGTATTTGAGATATAAGTAGAGCAATCCACAAACTCCACGATATGCAGCTTTTAGGGCTATCTTATCTCCGTGCGATAGATGCTGTATCAGTACGTATGTGGTATTATTTTACTAAAGTATGGGGGGAATTAGCGATTTGGGGGGAAGATGGGAGGGAAAGAAGGTTTTATTTTAGGCGCACATTAGCGTGGCACCATCAAAACTTCTTGAGGAGCGGTGATGGTGCCACGCTGTGTGCGTCTAAAATGACGGACTCGGCATTTGTCAGATACATGGAAGTGGATGAACAACATTCGTCTGAAGAATATAATGGAGTGCGCCAAAGCCTGCCTTACTCTCTCCCACGGAGCTGGTTCATGATTTCTTCAACATGCTCAACATGCCTGTTACTCTGCCGGGTATATTAATTTTAGAAAAATTATATTCACAACAAATCAAATTTAAATTTATAAATTCGTATTGTACAAAACCAAACTGTTATATGTGGATGATGTATTTTTTAAGCATCTTTAATTTTAATTTTCTATCTTATGTTTTCATTTATTTTTATGTAAATTGTTCAAAATAGGCAAGTGTATCTTTATTTTTAAAATAAAAGAACAATGTGTGGTTACTCTTTTTTTTTCAATTATATTTAAACATGTTTCATTAAAAAAAACCATGGTGCAGGTTTAAAAACGTAATAAAATGGGAGTTTACGTACGCTATTTATCCTTCAAATTGTTACACCCCTTTTATGAGGTAGTAGTTATTAAACTCTTGAATTTGTAATTTTGTCTCTAAATTATCACTCTTTTTTTAATTTTTCTGATCAATATTTAGATCATTTCAGATAATATATATATATTAATTAATGACTTAAATTGCGACATATATTTCAAATTAGGTGTTAATTGAGATATTGCAAGATATAGTATATGTAGCAACATTGTGTATATTTAGAGGTACCTTTAAAAGAAAATTGGTTATCAAATAATGATATTTATATATACAGTTTATTTCGCAACAGTCAAGATATCAATATGACTGTCACTGCGAAAAAAAAAACTCTTTAAATTTCAGATTTTACATAACCGATCTTAATTTAAAATATAATGAAAAAAAAGTTATATGCATATTGTGAGGTAGAGGTGTGCATCCAAATCCGGATATACAACCATTACTGAATTTAGATCTGGATTTAAAAAATCGGGCGGTTATTCGCCTGGATTAATCGGATTTAATTCAGGTGGATAATTGGATTCTAATTCGGATTAAATCTAATTATAATTTGGATATCCGGATTCAATCTGAATTTTTGGTTATAACTAAATATCCGGGTTAAATCCAGATATCCGGATTATAACCGGATTTAACCTGATTTTTAATTTTTTTTAAAGACTAGAACTTTTAAAACAAATTTATAGCAGGTTTTTTTATTATTTTAAATTCTGATTAGGGGTGGCAATATGTGATATGACATGTTAATCCAATATAAATACAACACAATAAAAGCGGATTAAGATTTAACCTTAATGGATTCAGATCAAAAAAAATTAACCCGTTAAGACACGATTACTTAGCAAATCACTAACAGATCAATCCATTATGACCTGTTAAAAAAATTAAATTTATCTTTATACGCTTAGACCTAAAATTCAAAAAATCCTAAACTACCTAACCCACGCCCCCTTCCCCCTCTCAGTTTTCTAACTTTTCTTTTCCTCACAGTGACGCCGCGCCCCCCTCATCTCTTGATTCTCTTCGTCTTCAACCCATGGCCCTGCAGCGATTCCCTCTCCCCTCAGTTCTCATCTCACGCTGCCCCCTCCATGCCTCTCCTCATCGACTTCAACCTAGTACCCCGTCGCCCATGGTTCCGCCACACAAAGCCCAAAGGTGATCGAATTTCTTTCTCATCTCTTCTTTTCTTTTTTTAGTTTTTGAGATTTTAAATTTTGAAAGAGGGATGGGGAGCTTTGGAGTTTACTAGTTTACTGATCCAAGCAAATCTTGAAGATACTTCACTGGGCCTTTTTTTTCTCAAATCCTCTCAGAAATCAGAATCTCTTCTCACGGTGACGCCGCCCCTCTTCAACCCAGAAATTGTTTCTTATGTTTTTTTTGGGGATTACTTTTTCTTGGTTCATTTTCTGTTGGGTTTCTCTATCGGCTATTTAATCTCGATTGGTTCAAACTATTTCTTAGTCTTTTACATGCTTCTACCTAAGTGATACATGATGAAAGTACGCATGATAATCAATCTTAGGATTTGAAGAATCTATCAATTAAACTGTAAGCGTAGCATTTTGTTTCTCCAAAATCTTGTCACTCCACAATTTTTAGTTGCTATGCTCGATTGAGAGCTATTATGTTGATTTACTGGATATTTAGTTTCTGAGGCAGGCCTTTCGTTCTGATATCAGTAATATATTGTGGAGAGGAGCTGTGAGTCTCTTTCGTTCCAAGTAATTTCTTTCATTTGAAATTTTGATGTGTCGAGTGGGGAAGCTCTTCTAACAATGATTGTTATGAAATTGATTTATTATTGATATTTTTTTTTAGATACCTCTGGAAGATACTTTTGTGAGCAGCTGCAAAGGAAAGGAATGCCTTTTAAGAGGTATTTGAAAACCTCTTACTTCTATTGTGGTTAGAAGGCTATGCATAAGATGTAAAAATATAAGTTCCCAATGTAATGCATTGCATAATCTGGTCAGAGGAACTATAAAAGTATCTTGTGCCCGATGTACTTTCATGAGGCTTTTGGCTTTTGTGATATTATCTTACTTACAAAAAGAATCTGTTTAGTGGATCTACTAAATGTATATCTGAAAGTTTCCACCTATTACTGTCATTTTATCAATTCATTTTGTTTTGAACGTTGCAAGTAATTTCTAAACTTGAAGGCCCTGTTGTTAGTCAGTACTGTGCTTTATGCTTATTACAGGTAGAGACTTGTATCTGGTTCAATTTTATTTAAGTTTTATTTTCAACCTTTGTTTTCCTCTTTTATTCATTTTTTTTCTTTAAGATTTGTTTTTGACAATGATTGTTAAACCTTCTGCAGGCAACACTTGATGAATCATTATATGAACTTGCTGGTGAGCTGGTATGAGCAAGACATGATGATATGCTTCTATGGTTGATGTATTTCAAACAGGGTATAGTAACTTTTTAATTATGTTTTTAAGTGGGGTTCTTGTTGAGATCTGGAAGGGAATTCAATCAATGAGCATAATGGTCATGTTTCTTCTGTTAAAAATATTTTAGAAAACCATGCTAGTTATTTAATGTCAGGAAAAGAACTTTCCAACGCATTCCCTTTCGTCTTTTTTCGAAGTCTTTTTTAAGCTGCTTGTGAACTACAGGCTGTTCCGCTGATTGTGAACTACAGATTTAACTTCTGGACCTCTTGTTTTCTTTTCTGTTTTTTGTACTTTCAATACAATAATATTATTTGATATAAAACTTTGTTGATGTCTTTTTTTTTAATAGAAACACAATAAGAAGTTAAATTGGACGAGCTAACTGAGAATGTAATGGAGTTGGAGAACAAGGGCAAGGAGATGCTCTACTTCCTTCTTCAAGTTCTAAATTTGTTTAGATCTGTGTTTTTAATTTTTTATTATATTTGAGATTGTAACATTAATATATTTACAATGTATGTTTTGTTTATTATATTTGGGATGTAATTTTAATAATGAATATTATTACAAATTGTATGGATCATATTTGTTTAGATTGTAATTTTAGACTTATAGTTAGTTTTTTTTTTATATATATTATTTATATTTAAATATTTATATAAAATCAATCAAGTTAAACGGGTTGTGTTGTGTCAATTTATTTATTATTCATTAACGGGTCGTGTCGTGTCAACCCATTATCTTATCGTGTCGTGTTCGTGTTTGAAGTTTTGACACGAAATTCTTAACGGGGTGTGTTCGTTTTGACTCATTAAGTGTAATGTATATATCTTGACACGATATTAACACGACCCATTAACACGATTTGACACTCTTAATTTTGATATCATGCTTAAATTGTCCAATTTTTTTTTTAAAAATAATTTAAACACTTTCTAAATTTAATTTATAAAAAATTAAATTAAATAACAAAATAAATAAAAATACAAAATAGATAATATTGTTGTTATAAATTTACGACAGCATCACAAATAATTAAATAATACATACGCAAAACATAAATTTACAAAGAATAAAATTAATAATAATACATCACAAATAATTAAACTAATACATAACAATGCAAAACATAAATTTACAAAGAACAAAATAAATAATAATACATCACAAATAATTAAACTAATACATAACAATGCAAAATAAATAAAATTGTTGAATATTTTCTAGATCATTCTAGTCGATTCTAGATTATGCATTAGTCTTCACATCTTGAATCTGGAATGGGAGGAAAAATTGATTTCTTTCACCTTAATCAAGTGATGACCATTTTGGGAAATTTTATGGTGAACTGAGTCTTCATAAGCTACCAATAGCATCAATTACAACAGAAAAATGTAAACTATAATGATTAGAAACAAGTCAAAAAGAACAAGAGAAGAAAATTTGAAACAAAACCTCACAAAGACACTACAATAATTACTGTATTACAGCTTTAGTTCTTGGATCTATATCAGTAGACAAACGCAATCAAGCAGAAAAGATGACTGATTCTTCTATAGTCATTTAAGGAGATAATCAACAAAGATAATAGAAAATTCTGTATGAAATATGAAGGTTTCTTTCTATGCATGAAATCTCACCATATTAATCAAGTGGAGCATGTGAGACCATGTTGATATTCTCTAACCTCTTTGTTTGCTTGGATTTTTGTGTGTTCCTCCTGCATATCCACAACCCAAATTTAATACAAGAATGATACCAAATCGAAAGATCTACAAGAATATGTTTAACTAACTATAAGTTATAGTTATATAAAATATATATGATTAATATATAAAAAATACTTATATTTTTTATAAAATATGTACATGGTAAATTTAGAGTCAATTGTTGGACATTCGGAGTCAAATCTTGTAAACCTTCAAATCTTGGACTGGTCGACGATGAATTGGGCCACAAAATTTTGTAAACCTTCAAAAGGAGACAGAAGGAAAGGACATTAATTAATATATCTTCGACCATTACTTTAAAAGTGATGGTGGATGTGAAGCTTACCAACTACTCCAGGTCTTAGTCCATAGTGTGGGTTTGTAAGGTTTGTTTGGAGAAAAGCAGTCACAATAGAAACCATTGCATGTGTTTATCTGTTATCAAGGGTTAGAGAGACAGATTTTCAATCTTTCACCTCTAGAGCCAAAAATACATTTTCATTAGCTTTTTGTGGCATGCCATATATTTTCATCATCTCTCACTAACTGAGTTACAAGTAAGAACAAATCTTCTTTGCAAGTGCCCAAACTAGTTAGAATATACCAATAGTAGAAATGGAACAAAAAATAGCACCCAATAGACAAATTGATATATCATGAGTACTCATATGCACAATGGCAGAACCAGGAAATGTATAAGGGCATGTTGATTTATGTGGTTTCTCTTTATATGAGTATGCGCGCATTACTAAAAATATGTTCAAAAGCCTTAAGTAAAATATCATTATTGAACTCATTCAAAGTTGATCAAATTAATAAAAAAGGAAGAGGGTTACCTTAAGTTGCCGAAGTTGAAGGAAGAAGGTTACCTTAAATACAAAAAAAATATAGAGGTTAAGTTAAATGAATAAATTAGTAATAAAAAATCAAAATTAACTAATAAAAGTGTTTACATTTGATGTCAACACCTTTTACATGCTCCTCCACCTCCCAAGAACTAAGTGGTTCACAAGTCAACCAATTTTGCATGCAGATTAATGCTTGGACAGTCTCTGGTGCTAATGAGCTTCAATATGGGTCTATTACACGTCCACCGGTGCTGAATGCGAACTTGGATGCGACGGTGGAAATAGGGATGACCAATATATCACGTGCGATCTCCGCAATGATGGGATATCTAAATGAGTTCGTCTTCCACCAATCCAAAATATTAAACTCGGAAACTTTTGGTTCAATCACATCCGACAAATACTTATCCATGCCCGAGTTAAGTACCGAACTGTTTTGCTTATCAAGATATTGATCTAGAGCTGTATCAAAATCATTACAATTCAGGTCATCGCCAATAATACTTAAGGAACTTCTATGGACTAAATTTGATCTTCCACTACCTAGCCCATGAAACTTGTGGTATTGCTCAATCAAACGATTCATGAGCAATCTTACGTTGGCCTCAATTCTATCTCTGCATTCATCCCTTTTGCACCTTTTTAACAATATGACAAGGTTGTAATCTTATATAGAGGGTTAAGAACAAAAGCTACATAAACAATCATGTTCATCATATATGTGTTCTCCCAATATTTATCAAACTTAAGTTTCATAGTAGATGTCATTCTCATCAACATATCATCATCACTCTCACTCATGTTGTTCAAAGTGTTCTCAATTGTATACATTTATTGAAATAAAAAATTAGAGGTCACATACAATGAGCAGAAGATTTTCAAAATGACATCATAAAAAAATTTTAGAAACTTAATAAAAATACGAGCCATTTGCCAATCTTCAAACGGAGGCGCCAAAAACTGTGACTCATTCACTCCTATTAGCACAAAAGCTCTTTCATATTTTTCAGCAACACTAAGCATTAGGAATGTTGAGTTCTATCTAGTAGGAACATCTAAACACACCATGTTTCCACAAACAATATTTAGCTCATCTGCACATGTTCTTAACATATCAAGCGCTGCCCATGAGGACTTCACAAATCTTATTGCTTCTCTAATCTTATTTACAACATCATGAATAATTTTTAAACCATCATATACAATGAGATTTAAAATAGGTGCAACACATCGCACATGTATGAACTCGCCTATCACAATTGTGAATTTCTTATCTCTTATGTTCCTCCTCACATGATCTATTGCAACGTCATTAGATGAGGCATTATCCACAATGATCGTACAAAGGCGGTTAATCTCCCAATAATCAGCCAAGCAAGACTCTAACATCCAAGCAATGGTCTCACCCCTATGATTAGGAATCTTGAAAAATATTATGATTTTTTTTGTGTAATACATAACTTTAATCAATATATTAGCACGTGACACAAATATAATTCTTGTTTTGCACCGATGTCCATACATCAGTGGTCAAACAAACTCTCTGACTACTCAACAAAGCCTTCAACCTCTGCTTCTCCTTTTTGTATAAATCAATACACTCTTTTTGGAAGGTGGTTCGGGATGGCAATGTATGTCTAAACTCTAAATAACCCAAAAGGTTAACAAATGCCAAATACTCTATAACCTTGAATGGCAATTCACACTGGATAAACAAATTGGAAATCATTGCTTTTAATTTTTTGCTATCATATTGTCCTAACATTCGAGAACTAGATCTTTTACCATCTATACTAACTCCAGTGTGTGATGGTGATTTATCCTTCGCAAAATTTTTATTCTCTCTAATGGGAGAGTTCGGACAAGCATATATTAGGTGGTGCGACATTGATGAAATACTATTTTTATAATGACATCCATAAATCTTGAAGCAATAATTGCATCGAGCTTTATGTGGACTGGGATCAATAGGTTCAACCCTTGTAAAATGTTCTTATACATGAGATTGGTTGGTAGCCTTCTTGACTCTTTTTGACTTTGGGGGAAGAGATGGTGTGGGGTTTGAGGTATTCATAGAGGAAGGCACTAAAGGACTAGTGTTTTCCTCCATATCCAATAAAATAGGCACTGATCCACCAACACTACCACTAAAACTACCTTCCATCTGTTTTAAACATAAAAATTAATGTATATGCTTCAACATTTTCATGGAAAGATATCATAACAGTGAAATGTAAACTGATGTATAAAATAAATACACAAAAAGAAACAGGATAGAAAAAACAGCGAACATGAAACTTTCAATAGACTGACATTAAACTCTACATGACACTGCAACAAGCAACGAAGGACAATTACAAAGCCATCGTGATTTACAATAGCAGAGTACCAGACACGCATGGGTGCGTTGTGCAAATGTCATCAGTTCTAACTTTTAAAAGAAAATCAGAGGTATCTATTAAAAAATAATTTTATCCACGTGGGTCTCAAATTTTATTCAGGGACTTATAATGTGTTAATATTTGAATATGTGATAATTAAATCTTTCTTATATATATATATATATATATAAAAATTCCCAGTACTGCATCCTTGCACAATACAATTTGATATATATTCAAATGATATTTAAAAAAAATGGACTTCTTACATTAATTTCAATGATCATGCGTGCAACTAGATCAAAAGAAATGTTTTGTTATAGGGACGACCATGAGTTAGTTACCTTTGGTTTGGTCGTATTGTCCATATATAATAAACATTAATTAATTCTAATGATCATCTGAATTTTTAATATATAGATCAGTATGATGATCTCTCAAAGCAAGAACACTGCTAGAGTTAATATTATCCATAATATATAAACATCAATATTTATTCAATAGCAACCAATATTGAAGCTCAAACTAATATCGGCCATATCTCTCATATATATGCATGATTAATCATCTTCACATCATGATCGATCACGTATCGGTCTGGCCTGGGGTTTAGTAGTTTTCTTTTAAACTGGTCCCTATAAGTAAAGCTTTTCACAGCACGCAATAGTAGTACTTGCATATATGGCCTAGTGGGGTAATGCCCATATATCAAAGTGGACCATTCATCATTGTTTTTACAAAAATTCTACTTGCAACCGGGCCTAGGGGAACCGACGCAACCGTGTCCTACATGGCATTTCTAAATAGTATTGTTTTTGCGTGCATTATGAAATCAAAGTCCCAAAACTCAAACTCATTTCTGCGTCTTCACTTTCACATTTAACATTTCACCAACAGTTATCCCGCTCGATTCAAATCCCCCTTCTCCCCATTCCCATCGTCTTCCCCTTTGTTGCTTTGTCCTCTTCTCGACAAAAGTCATACTTCGATCCAGACATCTTCATTCGGTTTGTTGCTTTGCCCTATTCTCAACAAAAGCCATAAGAAAAGAAAGCAAAGAAGAGTAGACTCATGCGAGATGATTCCCTGAAGCCCCCTCAAATCTCTCCTTCTCTCCCACTCGACGAAGACCCCGACCTCATGCGAGACGATTCCCTCCCGAAGCCCCCCCAGATCCCTCATTCTCTCCCACTCGACGAAGACCCTTCCGACCCCAAGTGATTCATCCTCCAGGAAGCCGAGGAGAAGGCCAACGAGATCTCTATTTCTGTCGAAGAAGTAGGCTCATATTTGGATCACCTTTGCCATCCCCATATTTCCCTATATTTCCACTTCCTTTGGACATTTTCAATCCCAAAATTTTTAATTTTAGTCTCATCTGGTTTCTTACTTGTACGTATAGACTGTAGCATTGATCATCCAAGTGATCATTTTTTCTCGATGGCAAGAATTCAATATTGAGAAGTTGCGACTTGTTGAGGCAGAGAAGAAAAAGATCAGGCAAGAGTATGAGCGGAAAGAGAAGCAGGTTGAAGTTCGAAAGAAGTGTAATTTTTTTTTTCTGCCTGGCATGCTTATTTGATTTCTCATTTTTATTCGCACAACTACTTTATTTCCTCACATTTTGTTTTTCGGATTACTTAGAAGTTAAATCTCGACTTCCATGAGCTTGGGTTTGGTTCAGTTAGTTGTATAATGTGGAATGAATGTAACGAATAGATGTTGCTCTTGTATATTTGCCGTGTACATTGAGAATGCTGTTGTTAAGGCTTTTTTTTTTTTTTGCCGCAAACATAGGATTCAATGTATGGAATAAGGTTTTGGAAAATAGTCGTTCTTGTAATTTATTGAAATAGCAACGCTAGGGATAAATACTTGATTCTTATGTTGGTGCATTGCAGTGAGTACTCAATGCAGCTTAATGCTTCTTGGATAAAAGTTCTTCAGGCTCAAAATGATGTCGTTAATTCCATGAAAGAGGCGGCATCCAAGGAGCTTCTGAATGTGAGCCGTGATTACCATGTATATAAAAGGCCAATCCATGTAATCTTCAATGGATGCTGAAATATTTCTAATTGCCATGAGTTTCAGCACAATTTTTGGGAAGAGATTATCAATAATCAATAGTTGTGGTCTCTGATATTGCTACTAAGATAATGATTTTGTGTTCCAAAGTTTGCTCAGGCTGAAAGAGCCTACTGTTTTACTACGTTGAAGTGAAGATGATATTCACTTGGTACAGCCTGTGCTGGATTCAGCCACACATAAATATTTTGAGAGAGCAAATGTAATGATTTTGGCTTGGTTCGGATAAACTATATGTAAATAACATATAGTTTTGTACTCCATCATTTTTTAATGGATCAACTGTAATGATACTCCCCCTATGTTTTGGTTATGATGTACAAAAGGGGTATGTATATGTTCATGAAATTATCATTTGTAAATGAAAAGTTGGGTAATGAAAACATAAACAAGACCTGAACCAACCATGTTTACAATTGCAACTTGATCTTAAAACAAAGGACATGTTTACAATTGCTGATATATATTCTTAGAGATTTCATCACTTGAACTCTTATTACTCCTCTGAGTTGCATCATTGTCAAGAAAAATTTATATTTCAAGCTACGACATTGGATAGCAAAATACTCTCGTTTGGTAATTTCCTTTTATCCCAGGATACTAAAAATGATAGCAACTGCGCAGAGCTTAATTTTGAGAGATGACAACGAGTAAACAAATTGATAATATTTGAGTGCACCACGCAATTTCTCTTTAAAAGACAACTATTTATGGAACAATCAATGGGGGTTTCTAATAAATGCATGGAAAATATTCTATCCACACTCATTGGCAAGAGATGATCTATTTTGAGACACAAGCAAATTATTTGCAGTTTTTGGGATAATATATACAATTTCAAACCATCTGAAACTTCTTAGGATTGGAAATAATGCATCTCCAGGTTCCAAAATGAATAAGAATAATATCTATTCATACATCACAACTTATAAATTTTTTTTTTTATAAGTTAAAAGATTTTATTAAACACAATGTAATAGGCGAGTCACAAAAGAAAGATAAATTGGCAAGTCACAACTTATAATGACTTCAAGAAGCCTTAAAATCACAAAAGAAAGTACAATCTTAGTGTCATAACTCCTGCACGTACATGGCAGCATGGCAACCTATAATACATTGACATGCCAATTTCTCCAACTCATCTCAAACAAATATACATGAAGAAGAAGTTGAGACTAGTGAAGTAACTTAGATTTTATGTTCTCTTGGTTAATCAACTGTAATATGGTCCAAAAGATGATCAACTATACAAACTTTACATTCACAAATGGGTTTGTAAGTAGACTTTTAGTAGACAAAGAATAGTGCTTTCCAGCTCTGATATTTGCCAAAAAGACTTCGCAGTTTGCCTTCTTAATTTGTTTTGCAAGCAGAATAACAATAACAACAACTTCCAAAGAAGAGAATGTGTGAAGAACAACAGAAAATCAAGTCCAAAAGAAGAGAAAGAAATACTAGAAGAACTGGTAGTGGAAGAACCTGTTTGCGACTACTTAGATCTGGATTAACGTGTCCATCCCACGTCAACGGCGGCTCAGAATTGCACGTGTGACAAACAGTGACCGCAACAACAGATTTTTCAATCCACGGCAACGACCACAAAGGGAATCTTTGATGATGGGTCTTTGGGTTCTGGGGTACGAGCAGGGGCTTCAGGACTTTTTGTTTCAATTTTCCCTCCCGGTTGCCATTTCATTAGATTTTTTTAAAAAAAATTAAACACCGGCTGACGTGGCATTACCGGTTCCGCACGAAACCGGCGCAGGCGGTTGTATGTAGAAGTATTGTTGTTTTTAACTAGTTGGTGGCAGCCATGGGTGGTAGATTCAGGGAACTTAGCAGAAGGTTAAGATTGATGGTCTGACCCATATTGTTAAAAACATCATATTAGGATTGATGGGCCTATGTTGTCTAACAAACAAGTAATTTTATTTTGCTTTAATGCTTCTATTGGAGCTGTGCATTAATATGCTTGTATGAACTGACCTTTTTTCTTTGTGTCTGTGTGTGTATTTTATGGATTGCCTACATAGTTATTTATGCTAACCTAGCAACATAACTAGTTTACTGGGGCAGTTTGAGTTCTGGTTCATGTTGCATTTAGAAATTTTACCTCAACCAATTTGAGTTCTGGCTCAGGACACAAAGATTCAGAAGAGCATTTTACATGCAAAGCAACCCACTTCCTTAAATCCAACGGCGATGGAACGAAGGGATGGCAGATTCAACGCTTGCAGTGACGGCTAGCAGCTAAGGTTTAACTTTTCAGCACAGTTGAGAGAAATGGGCTAAGAGCCTTCGAGGAATCGAGTGAAATGAGAGGCTGGAGGGGTGCAAACCAGTGACGGTAGGGCTAAGGTTTCACCGTTTCAAAAAGGGCCTTCGACTGAGTTTGAGAAGTGAGAGTCGACTAGATGAGAATGTGAAAGTCGAGGGTGAGGATTAAATCCCAGGGGTCCAAAAACGACGCCGAATCAAAACCAGTGTTTAAAAAAAAAAGGCGATTACCAAAAATTGGGTTAAAAACTAGATCCGCAACCAGATTTGGGCGAGTACGAATTTTTTTTGCCCACCCGGATTCCGGGTTTCGAACTGGACCGGAAAAAAAATCGACCCGTTTCTACACTCTTATTGTGAGGAGATAAAATGTATCAGGTCCAAAAGAGTTTTCAAGACCCAAACCATCAAAGAGATCATCACTAAAAGATAAAGGAAGAGAGAAGGAAATGAGACAAGAAAGGACTAGGAATTGAGGGTGTCAGAAGGCATGGATGTGTCATGAGAAAGTGGAAAATGGAGAGACAGTCAGACACGCAAAGCATACATCCCTCACCACTACCCAAGGTTACGCAAGCAGATGGTCAGATAAAAAGGACAGAGAGCTTACAGTTTGGGGGACTCTTCGACTTCTTCCAACTTTTGAGACTTCTTCTTCAACCTGAAAGTTCCAAAAAGAATATCTTCTTCAGCAAGTAGATTTATAGCGCTCGTTGTACAATGAAAAATGAGAGACTATAAACAAACTTATTATAGTGGAATCTTTTCTCCCTAAACTTTTGTGGATGTAGGCCTAGTGCCGAACCATGTAAATATGTGTGATCATCTCTTATTATTTTTCTCTGCATTTAAATACTGTTCACTGCTATAGATGTATGTACCGACACCGTACAATCAAACCAGATCACTGTCGGGGGCTCCAAACATCACCGATCTAGGCCCAACCCACCTTAGTGCGTTTCGGGAATGAATCTTTCTTCTCTTCAGGGCTGTGCATGCTTGGATGTTAACACATATAATTACTCAATCCAATGTTCAGAGAGATAGAGTATATATATATATATATATATATATATATATATATATATATATAAAAATATATTTGGCCCTTCTGAAAATATTTAAAAAAAAAAAGAAGTTACAAGAGTCATGGGTCGTGGCAACTATACATAGAATGATGTAACAACCATGCCCAATAATTTTATAAATTTTTATTGGGCTTAATTTTTTTTAATGGGCCAAAAAGCCCAAATTGTGAGATCTTGTATCAGACTCTACGTTCTACATGATTCACGTCCGTTGTTTTTCACTGCAAGCACGGCTTCATCGCGTTTGCTTCCTCCGCATGCACGTCTATTCCTCTGCATGCATGTCTAGCTTTCTTACTCGATGCACGTCTCTTTCCCTAGGGTTTATTTTTATGGCGTTCTCTATCACACACACACACACACATATATGTATGTATATACGGTTAGATCTCCTACATGAAGAAAACCTCACGCCACAGACCTTCCCCATGCACGTCTCAGCTCCTGCTTCACACCACCAGCCGAAGCACCACGTCACTACATCAACAGACCCCATGCACAACAATTCGCGTTAGGGAGCCATGAAGCCGAAGCTCGGATAGCCACCACCCAACGCACGAAATCAACTGCTGATCATCCCAGGACGTCAAAGCACCACCCACGGTGCCAGAAAATGTCGGCCATCCTAGTCCCGTCGCACCCACTCCCTCAGTTATGCCACTGCCGTCGCACTCAGCCACGTGCTCCTCCTCCCTCTCAGTAGGTTCTGCCGCCAGCACTCTCTCCCTCTCTTAGTGTCGCATCACCACAATGACCCTCGAGCTGCGCCACCGTGACCCTTACCAGCCACCCAGAATCACCGCACATTAGCCTCTCTCTCGGTGAGCCCCTGCTTCGCGCGCCTCTCTCCCAAGCCTTTGTTTTCTTCATGTTATAAGTTGTGTTTTTTTTTTTTTGGTGGTTGGTTTACTACGAATAGATGTTAATAATTTTACATATATGCCCTTTTAATCCCTTCCCGTAATATCTTGAAGGATTGTTTTAAGGATAATTACTTTTATAACCTTGCACTTAAGTATATGTTAAGTTGTCTCATTTATAAGGAATGGACTTGCATTTTAATCTGGGCTTAATATTTTAAAGTTGAGTTTTTACTTAAATAAATATACTAGTCAAATGCTCATTTTTATAAGAAAGCGTTGAAATAATTTGAAATATATTTTAAAGTATACTATTAAGCCTAATATTTTGTTAATATTCCTTTGTCTATTTAGTAGAATTTTAATAAAATTATTATGTTATACTTTAAAAATAAAATAAAGAAATATGTTAAGAATATTTAAATGATATTATTATTTATTTGATTTCTTGTTTAATTTTGTTAATTATAAGAAAATAAATCTATTTTAAGAATTGAGATTTTTATGACTTATTTTTAATAGAATTAATTATATCTCAAAATATTATACTAAGTTATATTTTGAAAGTAAGAATATGCTATTAGTATTGTAAATAATTTAAGATATCAATATACATTGATTTTTGTGATAAACATAATATTTATTTGATTATGTTCTACGATGTGAATTTAATTAAATAAGATATTAGTACACGTTGTTCCTAAACAGATTTAGTGACAGTTAATTCTGCATATAGGTGATGAGTTGAGATTCAAGAAGAAGTGCAGCGAGGAAAGTAATTTGATCACAAATTAAGATCATCACAGTTCAGCTTATATATAAGTATTATTTCAAGCCAGTTCATTGACAACTATTATTTATGTACCACTCATGTCATTCAACATAACATACGATCATGTCATTCCGCATTATGTTCAAATTCAAAAATTATAATTATGTATGTATTATGTCATGCATCTCATGTGTGTAAGACATGTAAGCTATCTTAAATTCAAGTATAAGATAAAATCATATCAGTCAATCAGATGGTCATTCAGATGCATGGTACCAATGCAGTTCAGTTTCAGGGTGGATGTGCAAGCCACAGACTCAAGCGTGGTCTACTATATTATACCAGAATACTATCAGCGGTTCCCCTCTCGGCCGCTGGACGTGGGGCCAGTGCACAACCTCGCACACAGGGTTAAGTGTATTAGACAGTTAGAATTGTCAGTTAAGTCAGATCAATCAGTTAATTCAGATAAATCAGTCATGCATAACATAAATATCAATATAAACAGTCATGAATTTTAAACTCTCAACATGAAAACTTTTATGAAAACCTTATGTTTAGTATGTTAACGTTGTGATGGATTTCTTGCTGAGTATTCGACTTATTTTAATTTATTTTTATATTTTTAACTACTCAGGTGAGGATGATGATTACGAGCAGGCAGCCCAGGATTAGAATGAGCAGTTGATTTAGTTTCAGACTTTCTAGAATAAAATTACTTTTATGACTTAACTTTTATTCATTTTATTTTTTTAGAAGACATTTTATTAGACATTTTTCTACAAAATAAATCTTAAATTCATTTATTAAATATAATATCTCTTGCTGAGTTTATTTTATAAAAAGCACGTGACACTCCTAACTTACAGGAATTGGGTATTACAAATGACGACGGTCCAGTTCGATTCGGTTTTAGACAAAATCTTGGACCGAACCAGTATGACCAGTTTTGTATTTTTCAAAACTGATTACGCACTGGTTACTCTCCTAAACCGGTACTTTCGATTTTATCGGTTTCTGGTCCGGTCCGGTCCGATTTTTCGATTTTTTTAAAATGTAAGTTTGACATTTTGTCATTAAAAATATGTTTTAAAAAAATCTATTATACTTTTATTAATTTATATTAAACTATTAATATAACTATAACTATAGTTTAGATTAGACTATTGGTACAAGTTATAAACTTATATATTAGTATAGTTATAAATTATTAGACTATATAATAGTATTAATATTAGACTATTAGTATAGCTATATATTAGTATATCAACAAAGCATATCAACTAAATATTAAGGGTGTAAATTTAAATCGAAAATAATGTTAAGATGAAAGTTTAAAATATTATTTTTTAATATTATTATTATTTTAATATTATTATTATTTTAGAATTTTAAAAAATTAAATTAAATTTAAAAAAATTAAATTATTTATTATATTTTATATAAAAATTTTAAAATAATATAATAATAAAAAAAATGAGATAAGATGAGATATTGTTATGTCTTGCCCAACCCCAATCATAACAGTTTCCCAATATTTTGCATGACGAAATTGTTAGGTGAAATGGAGCCAGGAGCTGTGGACTGTGGAGGTAGTTGGGTCGCAAACCGCGCAATGTTGCTCCCTGCTCACCTAAACTCCACGTGGACCTACGCGTTACGTCACAGCCTAGGATTCCCGCAGTGGAATTTTCCGCAAAAATAAAAAATAAAATAAAATAAATTAAATGTGTACATAAAAGCTGGTTTAAAATTTAAATATATAATAAATAGTAAAAGACAAATTAGATAACCGATAATAGAGGGTGGAGACTGCGAGCATTGGTGGCTGCTTGAACCGAATCTCATTTCTTCATCGTCTTCTTCGTCTCCGACATCTCCTAATCAATTAGGTTCGTCCTTCTGTCCGACATTTCTTCATACATCCCTAATCTGAATCTGCTTATATCTAAATTCCCTCTTTTACCATTTTATCCAAGTTCTAGGTTTTTTTTTTTTTTTTTCTTAATTTTTTTATTTATTTTTATCTCATATATATTTCAATACACTCGTAGATTTGCTTGGAATGGCTGATATTCTGAATGCGCTTTTTCTTTTAATGTTTTATTTGATCAGAGGTTGAGCGAAAGGGAGAAAGATGTTAGGGGTTTTAAGGCGGAAAATCGGTGCCGGAGGCTCTTCTCTACTGGTATACCCCGAATAATATCTGTTCCTTTTTTAAACGTTTGGTTCATGGAGGAGGTTTTGTGATGGGATTTTAATTGTTATACTTCGCTTACTCGTAAATGTCGTTTTGGGCAGACTTCGGGACGGTCTTTTCAGTGGACTCGCCCTGCCGTGTCGGCATGGAGAAGCTACTCATCAGCGGCAAAAGAGGTAATCGTCATTTTGTACCAATTTCCATGCCGGTTGCATTACAATTGGGTTTCTTCGCTACCCGGGGGGTGTTGGTGGATCAAGAAAATGCCTCATAAACATTTATAAGACTGCGGCCATAGATTCTGGTATTAATTAGAGAACCTGGAAACCATTCTTCTTTTTCTTCTTCTTTCAAAATCTGTGGAAATTATTTTGCCAGCGGTGTAGTGCTTGCCGATTCCGAAGGGCTAGTCTTACATTTAAAGAAAAAAAATACATACCAGAAGCTGCCCCTTCTCTTTCACGTTCGTATTGTTTTTACATAAGCATCGAGTGTTGAACCTTTGAAATTATAATTATGCACAGATGACAGTGAGAGATGCTCTAAACTCTGCGCTCGATGAGGAAATGTCTGCTGATCCTAAAGTATTCTTGATGGGGGAAGAGGTGAGGTTAACTAGAAAGAATTAGTACTTTCTAACCTGGTCTTTATTATTTCTACTCTCATGTTCTTTTTTTCATTTAAGTGCAGGTTGGGGAATATCAGGGTGCATACAAGGTTAGGCTCATATAACTGGAGATGAAATCGCAGATTAGAAAATGCTGTCCGTGTACAATGTTTTTTCTCCTTAAGTATTTGTCTTGTATGCTAACCTATGTACTTGAGCTATGCCTTGTGTTTTTAATAAATTGTTGATTACTTGTATGTAAAAAATTGAAAACGATTTTAAACAAGTGTCTAACATTCGAGCTCTTAATCTTTATCTTGTTAGATATCCAAAGGGCTCCTGGAAAAGTATGGTCCTGAGAGGGTTCTTGATACACCAATCACAGAGGTTATTTCTGTTACTTGACTTGTTTTCTTTTTGTTGGTTATTTGGTTACTTCCATGGTTGGTCAAGTCAATTAGGAATGATGCTGCAACCTCCTTTCATGTATAGGGGTCATTATAATATACTGATGCTTCTTGTTTGTTCCTAACCCACCTCTCCCCCTTCTTCAAGAAGGATATATGCATGTGTGATTCTTGTTTATATATTCTTTGGTATTAGTCTTCTAATACCATTTTTCTGTAATTTGATTTCAGGCTGGGTTTACAGGGATTGGAGTTGGTGCTGCTTACTATGGGCTGCGACCTATTGTAGAGTTTATGACGTTTAACTTCTCTATGCAGGTATATCTTGTATTCGATTTGAATCCCGTGCTAAAAGATCTTTTAATTTTATGTGGTGCCATAGAATCGATTGAGCACCCAGCTGCCCTCTAAAATCCTAAAATGGCATCCTAATCGATTTGGACATCTATTATATTATTAAAGGATAATGTTTTTTATAAGGGATAAAATATTATATTATTAAAGGATAGTATAAGGATAACACGGTTTTTTTGCTTTATCTCTATCTGACACATACATTAAAGTCTTGGCCTGAAGGACAATTGTGTTGCCTCCTGGAATAATTCAAATATGCCAATAAATTTAAGCTTAGGTTTTTTGTTTATTTAATTACAGTGCACATTGATAGGTTTATAGATAACTTGATGATTTCAGTCTTTTGATTTTATTGGTATGATCCGCACATTTTATTTTGGTTTGGTATTTTCAATTGATTTAAATATATATTTTTTCGCTCAAACAATCTCATTCTATCTTTGCTGCAGGCAATTGACCACATCATTAATTCTGCTGCAAAATCAAACTATATGTCTGCTGGGCAGATATCTGTGCCTATAGTTTTCAGAGGGCCTAATGGTGCTGCTGCTGGTGTTGGTGCTCAGCACTCTCAAGTATGTTTCTTTGGGCTTTATTTGTGTACCCAGTGTCTTCTTGGTTACCTGACCATTTCTATGTCACGTCCTTTGATTTGGTGCTGGTGATGTCCTTGAGGACATAGCTTGTTTGAGTTCATTGCCAGTTCTAGGGAGACAAACATTTGGCATGCTCTCTTTAATTTCTTCTTTAATGCAGTGTTATGCTGCATGGTTTGCCGCCTGCCCTGGGTTGAAAGTGTTGGCCCCTTACTCATCTGAAGATGCTCGTGGACTGCTAAAGGCTGCCATACGAGATCCCGATCCTGTTATTTTCCTTGAAAATGAGTTGTTGTAAGTACATCAGTGATTTGTGATAGATTAAGATTGTTCATACTCATCACAACACAAAAAAAAAAAAAAAAAGTGCTGGATTGTGATTGTGCTATATTAAGATGGCTCATACTCAAAAAAGATATATTGTGATTGTTCATATCATGTTAAAACATTGTTGATGTAAATATTGTGATTCAGATATGGTGAGTCATTCCCTGTTTCAGCCGAAGCTCTTGATTCCAGTTTTTGTCTTCCAATAGGGAAAGCTAAGGTACTTTAATAATTACCTTAACAATGATTGTTATGATCCTCCTGTGTTCTCTTTATATTATTGCTCATGTTTACCTTGTAATTGTCTACGACTCATAGATTGAGAAAGAAGGAAAGGATGTGACTATTACGGCTTTTTCAAAAATGGTGGGCTATGCTCTCAAGGTTTGTCTGCAATACCTGCTTTAGATGGTATTATATAATCTGATTTTCTGTTTCATAGGATGTAAACTGACCTGGCAGTTGCAATATGTATGGTAATATAATAAAATTCAATAAAATTGTGTAGTTTGTAATATGAATAAATGTATGGCATATATTTAGAGGATTACTATAGATATTAGAGATATTTTTTTATTAAGTTTAATTGGTTCGTATATTACAACTGCAATAGCTGGAAGCTATATGCTTGAGTATTACAGGCTCTGGCATCTTTTGAATATATTGTTGCATCGTCATGAGCCCCGATTGCATTGTATTATCTTGCAAAGGCTTGTTGCTCTTATCAGTGTGACATTGCTCTTTGCTGCTCCTTGTATCTTTCCGAGGCTTCCCTGAATGTGTGGTTTTGTGTGCTGTTTTCCGCAAGAGATCATTTTACGAGAATTTTAGAATTTATGCTCCTATAACATCATTTTCTTTTGTTTGGGCATAGGTATGAGTTTCTTCTAAGTTCGTATCTATGTAGTCTGTGTTGCAGGCAGAATCTCTCCTCTCTCTCTCTCTCTCTCTCTCTACACATACACATATGTTTGTTCTCTCTGTCTAGAAATAATTGTGTGGCTTTATGTTCAGGCAGCTGAGATACTCACGAAGGAAGGTATCAGTGCTGAGGTAAAGAATGAACACAAACTTACTACCTGTTCCTGCTGTTAGTTATGAACGTATTAATAATTAATTCTCTTAATTTTAGGTTATAAATTTACGCTCAATTCGGCCACTAGATAGATCCACAATCAATGCCTCTGTCAGAAAAACCAACAGACTGGTAACGGTTGAAGAAGGGTTTCCTCAGCATGGTGTTGGAGCTGAAATCTGGTTGATCTCTTTCCACTAATATATCTAACCCTTACCATTTGGTTTTTTAGATCACTTATACTGTACTTCTTTCTTCAAACAGCACCTCTATTGTTGAGGAGAGCTTTGGTTATCTTGATGCACCAGTCGAGAGAATTGCTGGGGCTGATGTTCCTATGCCTTACGCAGCTAATCTTGAGAGATTGGCTGTTCCACAGGTCATTTATTACTGTTGATCCCACAATCTGCAGTTAAATTTATAGGTTTACAGCTGTGGATATGTTTGTAAGAGATGGGAGTTGATTCAATGATAGTATTCCTAGATTATAAGTTCATAACTGGTTATTTTACTTTTTTGGTGTGCATATGCAAATCCTAATTACAATACACATATTTATATAATTCTTGGCTCTTGTGGTGGACAGGTTGAAGACATTGTTCGTGCAGCAAAGAGAGCATGCTACAGATCTGTGCCATTGGCTGCAGCTGCCTAATTCCTACCAGATCCATCCAGAAACTTTTCCAAATCCAGGTTAAATTTTAATTGGCAGCTGCTTGTGTGTAGTACAAGTTTTGGGTTTTGAAGTTCTTACCTATCAAAGATGAGTTTCAATGCCGAATGACTTTATTTTCAGTTTAGAAAAATTCTTCAGGAGATGTAGAGATTTGTACATTTTTTTTCTTTTTTTGATCGGTAAAGATTTGTACATTTTTTTTCACTTGATCACGAGGGAGAAGCTGCTTGTTAAAATATATAGTTTTTTCCTTTCCACTCTCTCATCACATGGGGAACAATGACTTGGAGGTGGGAAAATTTATGTGTCTGTGTTGTCATTTGATTTGGCAGTTATGTGGAACCTATTTAATTTTGAAAGCCATATTTCAAAAGTATTTTATTAGGATTTTCTATTCAGTGCATCGCTTTCTTATTAGCTCTTTAACTGTATTCCTTAAGAGTTAGTCTTCCAAATATATTTGAATATATTTGTTTGATTTGGTAACTCTCTGGCTACATTTGCTGTGTGCCTACACTTGGGATGTTAGAACTCTAGTATTCCAGAAATAATTACAATTTTCTTCTACGAACTACCACCCCATTTTGATTTAACCTCTGAGACTTTGACCCAGTGCAACTGGACCATAATATGAAGTGTCCGTGTCTGTTACCTCTCTCCATAAAATATCTCCAGCAACTTTATAGAAGACAAAATTATCCTTTATTCCATTTAAATGTTTGTTTTTAGTATAATGGCTTTTGTCTCTTAATATATGTTTCCATTAAAGTTAATGATGATTATTGATGGGGTATATTTCTGTTAAAGTTAGGGTCTGAGTTACAATGAGTCAAAGTTTAGTCGGCAAGTGGCAGTGGGGTGGTAGTTCCTGGGGGAAAATGTTATTAACTCTGCAAAAAAATTATACAATGGGAGAGAGAGAGAGAGAGAGAGAGAGAGAGAGAGAGAGGGGGGGGGGGTAGGGAAACAAAAACACTAATTGTGTAGGTATGACAACTGTATGTATTACACCCTTTAATTAATATGCTGGTGGGAAAAATTGTATTAGTGTTAGAGCCTAGCCTATCCTGATTAGGGAAAGAAACTTATTTCACTTGAAGTGGTGAGATCAAGGATTTTTCAGTTCATATTTTGTTGTTTGGGATTTGTATTGGCAGCATAGCGTATAAAACTGGTTTGGGTGTTCTGTAGTTCCTGAGTGTATTTGATAAGTGTTTTGAGTGGGGGAAATTGGAAAAAAATTGGAGGGTGGAGGGGATCTCGCCTCCATGTGAGCTGAATCTTCCCCTCTATCGTCGGCACTGAGAATTATTATCTGCACGGTGTGTGTTGTTAGAGTGGATTTCCCCCTCCACCACAGGTAGGCAAATCCTACCTGGATTCCCTGGCAATTATGACAGGGAAGCAGAGACTTAATGGTCCCACCTACCCGATTTGCTTGGGTCCCACAACCCGGGCAGGTGGACCCCCTTGGGCCTCTTTCTACTTGCCTGAATTGCTCTGCAGTCTGGATGAGGAATTGCTGAGGACCCTTGTCTATTTGAATATTGTATCTGTTGCTTTATAATTTACAGAGATTGTCCTGGTCTTTTAGAATTTAGATGGTGTTGTTTGGTGTTACATACTGCTCGTATAAATAACTGAGGTACCCGAAGGCTTGGCTTAGGTGAACTGTGCCATTAGATGAGGGATGTGTGTCCCTTTTATCCTGTTATGGAACACGTGCCCCTCATCCATTAAGTCCAGTTCCAACAAGCCATTCCGAGTACCGGATGCTGCACAGCGACAAATTATTACTAAAGGTACCTTGTTGGTGAGGAAAACACCCAATTTGAGTATAAAAGATGTAAGAAATGGAACATGTACTGATAGATTTAATCCTATCTGCAATGATCGGTTTCCCTATCATGACAACATAATGTACATCTATGTCGCATCAGATTGGATAACTAAGATTGCCAATCCTGTGGATGCTTTAATACTTTGCTAGCTACTGACTAGAATGATAAAATATTTGGGGCCAGCAACGAAGTAACTATTTCTCTTGCAAGCATTTTTTATTTGTTCGCTTTTGATTATGAAATTCTTCCAATATGCAGATCATAGTGAGTGGTTGATATGTGGTACATTCTGGAGATACATACGAGCAAGTGACGCCTAAGCACAACTGCGAACTACGGAAATTAACTTTCCAACCTTCTTGATAATGCTGGAATTGAGTGTATATTATGTCAGAGCTCACAGGGTCGACAATTTTGGGTTTTGCATGCATAAATGACAGAAATGGAGAATGCCATCATATCTTATGAGTACAACTTGAGCGATCGATTTATATAATCGAAACAATCAGCTAGGTTAGGTTCACAACGAAATCTTGACATCGATATTTTTTGCCGGCCGAAAGTGAATAAGCTAGCAATTGAACAACTGGTTGATTGAAACCTCTAGACGGCTGACATTGGTATTTGGTGTTGGATTAACGGAGTCATCTAGAAGTAAAATTTAGTGGGAGACTTGAAGGGAGAAAGATAAACTTAGGCCTCACTAAACGCGGTTTGCTGACCAGAGAAAGTCTCTGCCCCCTCCTTCCAACTGTGTTCTTTTGTTAGAGTCTTTGGGAGTCTCCTTTTCATCCAATTGTCATGCCATTACAATAGGAATCCTTTGAATTCATGACACAACAGTTGATTGATCGAGAAACATTCAAATGCATAGAAAAGTAGCAGTTTCCATCTACATTTTTTAGTGTCCCTTTCTAGAAAGGTAGGAAATCCCCATGTTGTGGGAAGTCGGTGTTTTGAAGGCCATTTTGGAGGAGAGATGGTGACCCAATATCTCACCTGTAAAAGCTATGCTGAGGGACAAAGGTTAAAGCGTGTACGTGCTTCTTGCCTACTACTTTTTACCTTCCGTGGTTTACAAATTCTTTGAAAAAAAGACTTGATGTCACGGTCCATGGATGCGCTAATGCGCGTTTGTGTTCATGATTACAAGTCGATTTCCCATAAAAATTATTTGTAAAGCCTACTACCGTTAGGCCTAACTCCATTTAAAAAACTTTCAACATGACAAGTGATGAAATTCGATTTCATTAAATTGAATTTAGCTTAATTCCACCAAAAATAGAGTTCAAATCTTGAACATAGAACTGATAATTGGTATTATTGCGTCAAGTCTGGTTCAATGATTCATGCCATCTTCAATGAGTCAACCCTAATCTGTTAATTTCACGCTGGATTCCATTAATTTCGTGCTGCGTGTTGGATTGAATCATGTCAGATCAAATTCGAATTGTATACGCGTCAATAATATAAATCCTAACCTATTATTAATGGCAGTCTTACAAAGATATTTCCGGTCTCGTCATGATACCAAAATCATTTTGATCTTTTTAAAATTAATTATCGTTAAAATATTATTTTTTAAATTTTTAATAATTTATTTCATATATTTAAATAAACATTTCAATTTATTTATATTTAAATATATCATCAATCAAATATTATTATTCCCGTCTTACATCATCTGAAATGACACGGGAACACAATCTTCAAAATAACCACTGGTCACCCAGATGGGATTTATTTATGAAAGAGTCCTGTTAGGCGGGGCCTAACAGCTAACGTGTCATTACAAATCTGAAATTTAAAAAAAAAAAAAATTTTCATACTTTTTTAATATATATAAATATTTTTAAAAAATAAAAGAAATACATTAATATATTAAAAATTATTTCTTTAATCATTAAATTAAAAAAAAAAATATAAAAATGGCAAATTATCACTAATTTATTAATTTTCGTGGAGGCAAAGAAAAGAAAGGGTGAGAGCAACTGTTTGACTATTGGGCCAATGTTTTCGGCGCGCAATTTAAGTGGGTGGAAACCAATTAAATAGATCACCAACATAAACTGAGTGGCATAGCAAATCATGCTGACGTGGCATAATTTCATTCGCCAATGAACTATAATGGGGTTGCCTCCCGTAAGTAAAGTAAGAATAGTCAAAGTGGTGTTTGAGGACGTTCATAGGGGGAATATTAGTGCTAAAATAAAATAATAAATATTATTATATACAATAGTATTGTAATCTGTGGAGGTCTTCCTTCCCTCTGTTCATGACGTGACAATACAATGGAGTCCAAGAGGAATTTCTTCTTCCATTTCCAGCTTCTTTCATCTACGTCTTCTTCATAGGTTTTTCAATACCTAAAAATTCTCAAGAGCTCCTATAGTGAGAGAGAGGATTTCGTTTTGTCTTTATTGTTGTTTTGGGAATAGGAGGATATAGAAGGGATGAAGACTCCGCTTAGAAAGTTGCGAGGTTTCGGGCTTCACAAGCACCAGCACAAGGAGCGCAGAGATATCCGGCCTTTGTCACAATTGGACGAGCTAGCTCAGGCTTCGCTGGTACACTTCTGCTTCTTCTTCTTATATTTTGTTTAGTTACTGAGGTGCAAAGAAGGAAAATAAAATAAATGAGAACATTAATCTCGCAGGAGCGAGCCATTTCGGTTTTTCGGACTCATCTGTTCTGAACTCCCTGGCTTCTTTTCGTTTTCCTATTGTTTCTGAGCGGCCAAACGTGGTCTTAGGTGTTCGTCTCGGTACGGTCGTTTAGTCCTGACCGGAAACTGGTTTTATTTGACCGCAATGATCCCGAATTTTAGGGTTTTTATACCTTAGGAAACGAATTCTATTCCCAAAAAATTGGTTGAGATTGAAGAAAAATAATTCTTCAAAGCTTGAAACTTGCTCGTGTTCTCACTTCTCAGAAATTTTTTGCTTAAATTATGTTTGACCGTGGCCTGCTGTCTTTTATGGAACTCGTAAAATGCATACTATGTATCATCTTTCTGGCTCAAGTTCTGCTAGCCCAGCTCGTTGCCCTGGCAACAATCTTCTCCACTAAAATCTTGCAATCAGCAGCAGCTATTAGCTGATGATTTGTTGTCTTTTATTCGTTTTCTTTCCCTTTATATGAGGTGCTTATAAATTATGGGGTCCCTGTTCTCGCAGGACATGCAAGATATGAGAGACTGCTATGATAGTTTACTTTCTGCCGCTGCCGCAACTACAAACAGTGCTTATGGTACTTCATTTGTTTTGTTTGATTATCTGATATGGCTTTTTGCTTATTATTAGAGAAAAACAGCGGAGAGGGAAATAATCATTGCATGCTTGTCTTTAGGGATACACATTATCTATTAGTGTCATGATATGAATAGGCAATTCGGTCTTGGTCCCTCCATGGATTTGGCTGAAATGCATAGGCAAGACCATGCAGTGGTCTTGTTGGTTGGCACTAGTAATTGGAGAATATAGTATCAATACATTGAAGTGTATTTCTAAGATGAAATTCTGTGGAGTTTTGTCTATGACCGAGGATGTAATGTCACACATGACTGTATGTCTTGATGGCGTTTTTAGAACAAAGCTACCTTGGTTCTAGAGGATTAATCTGTAATTATAGCCTGAAGATGGATAATTTGGACGTTGTAATAAAGTGGCTGACCACTTCAATAATGCATGTCTGGAATGCCAATTTTAATTTTGCTTGTATTTTTTTCTTCTTCCTTGGACACTGTCAGATATTGTGAATAGCATAGGGAGTTTCTGGAAATATTATAGCATGTGTGAGTTTTATATGTTAAATGATGATGTGACTGGTTCAATGGCACAGAATCTTAAGTTTTAAACTTGAGCTTTGGCACGATGAAATGTTAATTTTGTCATCTTAAATTGTGCTGTCTCGTTTTCGATTAATATTCTTATGTAATCCCATTTATTTTTCAGAATTCTCAGAGTCATTGCGGGAAATGGGTGCTTGTCTTCTTGAGAAAACTGCATTGAATGATGACGAGGAAAGTGGTAAAGTGAAGGAAAACTTAATTTTTCTGTCCATTTTTCTTAAATGATATGAAGAAAAAGCGACTTACTGCTGAACTGCATTAAGCTTCACTTGAGGATCGAATCTTGTCATCTTGAGCATTTTCAGTTTTGGAAAAAAAGGAAAGAAAATGTCCCAGTTTTTGCGTGTTGGTTTCTTATTATGAGACAGAGCTCTGGTATCTCAATCTCAAATAATTTTCTTTATTATTTGCCTGGCTAGATATGAAATCGACTTACCCCAGCCCCATGTCACCCTTTAGGCAAGAGTTAAATCTTGCTCTTGAATTTTTATGGTCTTTAAATTTGTTCGAAATGATAAAAACGTGATTGGTCGATCAGAAACTCTAGCTTATAGGACCTACATAAGAAACCACAGTACAGGTCATCTTTTAGTCTATTTTTGAAAAATGGTGTAGCAAACAATGTTTCGTACCTTGTCTTTGATATTTTCTTTCTTAAACCTAATTCTCTTGGTAGGGTTGCTATGTTTAAAATAAGACTTTGATGAAGTTGACTTGCACTCGTGTGTTGTTGAACTTGGCAAGTAATTTTGGTTTTGTTTAATATTTTAGCGACTCATATCTGCTTCTAATTCTGGTTTTCATATGCGCCATGTCAACTTCACATAAAATGGCTTATCGATCCAAACCAATTATATTACTTGAACTTCAATTTGTTTCTCAGGAATACACATAAAAACAGTGTGGTTGTTTCATCAGTGAGAATTAATCTTTAGTTGCTATTGTTCTTGTGCAGGCAGAGTTCTACTAATGCTAGGAAAAGTACAGTTTGAACTGCAGAAACTTATTGATGGCTATGTGAGTCCTTGTTCTTTTGTATAAAATATGTCAGAAACCTCTCCTTTATTTTGGTACTGACATTTTGTTTTAAATATTTCAGCGGTCTCATATATACCAAACAATAACAATCCCATCAGAGTCTCTTCTCAATGAACTTCAAACTGTTGAGGTTTGTTCTTGTGGCTTCTTTAAAGCTAATTTTCTTTTGCTTTCCTGTCCCTTCTTGATAATCTGTTTAGTTGTTGGGCCTCTATTTCTGAAGACAAATAATATACTGCTGTGCTTTTTGATTGTTATATATCGTATTTTATTCTTTTGGTCTGAGAACAAGGCTGGAGACGGAAAAAAATGCTGAGACTTGAAGATTGACTAGAGCATTTTAGAGAGAACCGATGAGGAAAGGAAACCGAATCCGAAAGCTCCCTTCTTAACAAGTGGCAGCTCAATGAGTGGCTCTATTAGCCTCTCCTTTAAAAGAGGGAAATAAAATCCTAGGGAAAGCAGCTCAAGATTGAGGGAATACACAATGGTTGGTTTGACATAGTAGGGAAGGCAGCTAGCTACATACCCTTAGTCTCAATTTGTGAATAGACATAGGAATTTATAAGAGGTGGCATAAATTTATGAGAGCTCAGCCAGCTGAGTGAAAAATAAGCCAGTGATAGGAACTTGTGATACCTGCTATCAAGATTCATGTTAGGAAAAGATTAGATGGCATGGTCAATGCTCTGTACTACCCATCCTCGTCCATCCTTAAGGACACTAACAAATCTATGGATCCTTTCTTGGAAAGACATACAAAAGATTTTGCAAAGCCTTAAAAAACATTGAGAAAACTCAGGTGCTTCTAACATTGTAAAGGCTTACTGCAGAAATTGTCTTTTAAAACATTTTTAAAGATCTAAACGTGCAGTTTGGGGTTGATGGTAAAATATAGAATTGTTTTTTTTGATAGGTAAACAAATTTTTATAGATCAAAAGAGATACAAAAGGGCCCAGGTATACAGGACATATACATGAGCATGTCTAGTTTAGAGATACAAGGAAATCATGAAAAGTCCTGCCATGAAAATCAATTACAATCGACCAATGGAGTAGAGTATTGAAAAATAAAAATCTAAGTTCTTCCATTGATCTTTCTTGATCTTCAAAGCATCTTGCGTTCCGCTCCCTCCAAATGCACCACCATAGACAGATAGGCAACATCTTCCATACAGCTGCTATTTGAGGGTTACCCCTAATACCTCTCCAAGAGGCTAAAAAATCACTTATACTTTCCGGCATCACCCACGCTAACCCCACCCGTGCTAAGACTTCGGTCCACAAGGTCCTGACAACCTCACAATGTAGTAATAGATGGTTAGCAGACTCACCACTCTTCTTGCACAAGTAACACCAATTCATAGCTATAATGCCACGTTTCCTGAGGTTATCTATTGTAAGAATCTTCCCCAAAGAAGCTGTCCATACAAAAAAAACAGCCTTTAGAGGTGCCTTTGTCTTCCAAATACTCTTCCAAGGGAATGGGACAGAATTGTGCATGTTCAAAGAATGATAAAAAGAGCGGGCTGTAAAAACTCCCTTCTTAGAGGGACGCCAATATATCTTGTCTTCACCTTCCCCCGACACACGAGTGGAGTACACAAGGTCAAAAAAGGCCGAGAAATCATCCATCTCCCAATCTTGTGCATCTCTATGGAAAGAGAGGTTCCATTGGGAAAAGCCATTGGACAAAATAACTAAATCCGCTATAGCTGCTTCTTTCCTTCTTGCTAAGCTATAAACTTGTGGATAAACATCCTTGAGTGCCCGGTCACCACACCATAAGTCATGCCAAAATCTTACCTTAACTCTGTTGCCAACTTTGAAACTAGTATGTGCTGCGTACTTGTCCCACCCGCTTCTAATATGTTTCCAAAGCCCAACTCCATGAGGACCACTCACCTTATGAGAACACCACCCTCCCCATGAATCTCCATGCTTCAAAGCAATGACGGTTCGCCACAAGGCCTCCCGTTCTTGGTGATATCTCCATAACCATTTTTCTAGCAAAGCTTGGTTGAAAGATCTCAAATTCCGTATACCCAAACCTCCTCCTTTGATTGGGGAGCATATTTTGGCCCATTTCACCAGGTGGAATTTAAACTCATCCTTGATCCCTCCCCAAAGGAAATCACGTTGAATTTTCTCCATGCGATGGGCCACCTTAGCGGGAAGCGAAAATAATGAGAGAAAATAAGTTGGTAAGTTAGAGAGAGTGCTTTTTATGAGTGTTACCCGGCCCCCTTTGGATAAGTACATCCGCTTCCAACCAACTAATTTCCTCTCCATTTTTTCTAGTACATCATCCCATATGGATTTCGATTTGAACGCCGCACCCAATGGAAGGCCGAGATACTTCATGGGCAACTGAGTGATCTTGCACTCCAAGATGGACGCCAGACTCTCCACATTAGGTACATGTCCAACTGGCACAACCTCTGATTTAGCCAAATTTACCTTCAACCCTGACACAGCTTCAAAGCATAGTAGAAGAGCCCTCAAAGCTCGAATTTGTTCATGTCTGGCCTCACAAAAGATTAGTGTATCATTAGCAAACAAAAGATGAGAAATGTTAAGCGAACCTAAACTTGCCTCTCCCACTAAGAATCCTGATATGAAACCTCCTTCTACCGCCCCTGAAATCATCTTGCTGAAAGCTTCCATCACAAAAACAAAGAGAAGAGGAGAAAGGGGGTCTTCTTGTCGCAAACCACGGGAACTCTTGAAAAAACCTTTTGACGTACCGTTCACCAAAATAGAAAAACAGGCCGTAGAGATACAATGAAATATCCAGGAACACCATTTAGAACCAAAGCCACATCTCTCCAACATATAAATTAAGAAACTCCAATTGATGTGGTCATAAGCTTTCTCCATGTCTAACTTACATAAGAGTCCAGGCTCTCCCGATTTAATACGACTCTCCAGACATTCGTTGGCTATAAGTACCGAGTCAAGGATTTGCCTACCTTGAACAAATGCATTTTGAGGTTTCGAAATCAAGCTTTCCATCACCTTGCTCAATCTATTCGCCAAAACTTTGGATAAGATTTTGTAAAGTCCACCCACCAAACTAACGGGGCGAAAATCTTCCACTGCTACAACACTGGGTTTTTTGGGGATGAGTGCTAGAAAAGTTGCATCAAGGCTTTTCTCAAACCGCCCACTTCCATGAAATTCATGGAAGACCTCCATGATATCATCTTTAAGCACCTCCCAACAAGTCTGAAAAAAAGCCATGGAGAAGCCATCTGGACCTGGAGCTTTATCACCCGCCATACTCTTGACCACTGACCTGACCTCTGCCTCCTCAAAAGGCCTTTCAAGTCGCTCTGCTACCTGCTGGTCAAGAATGTCAAAAACCATCCCGTGGAGTCTCGGCCTCCATTCGAATTGTTTTGAAAACAACTTATCATAGTAATTGACAATGTGATCCGAAATCTCGATATGGTTCGATGAGACCACCCCCTCTATCATCAGAGTATCTATAGCGTTGTTCCGCCTATGTGAGTTGGCCACTTGATGAAAAAACTTGGTGCATCTATCCCCTTCAACCATACTGCTCGCGATTTCTAGCGCCATGATATTTCCTCCAAAAGAGACAACCGTTCAATGTCCGCGGTCACTTGGGATTTGCGAGCCCGCTTGGTTTCAGAAAGAAACCTCACCTCTTCCACACCCTCCAAATCGTTGAGCTCCTCCATAAGAATATTTTTCTGGTTTTCCACATTACCAAATTCTTGTTTATTCCATTCCTTCAAGTCCTTTTTCAATGACTTTAATTTGCAAGCCATCGTAAAGCTAGCATTACCATGGAAATGATAGGAAGACCACCATTGTCGCACTCTGTCCATAAATCCCTTTGACTTCAGCCACATGTTCTCAAATTTGAAGTACCTTAGGCCTCTACTAATGCCCCCACAATTCAAAAGAATGGGAAAGTGATATGAACATAACCTGGGTAGTCTCTTCTGAATGAGATGTGGAAAGTGTATCTCCCATTCCGGTGAAATTGAGAATCTGTCTATCCTTGACCAAGATGGGATATCTCGATTGCTAGACCAAGTGAAGGAACCACCTGCTAAAGGAATATCCTGAAAGTTCAGTTCAGAAATGAAGTTAGAAAAATCTACCATAGGTGAGTTGAAATCCGAACCACCTGATCTCTCACTCGGGAACCGAGTGACGTTGAAGTCACCTCCAATACACCAAGGTAAGTCCCAAATGTTGCTTATACCGGCCAACTCGTCCCATAGGAAGCTTCGAGACTGGTCCAGATTAGGCCCATAAACACCTGCAAAAGCCCACTGATAGCCATCCGTGACATCCATAAACGAGCATGCCACCACATAATCCCCTAGGAAATCTTCCATTTTTTCCACTACTCTTTTATCCCACATAACTAGTATTCCCCCGGATGCTCCAATGGAAGGTAGGTAATGCCATCCCACATGCAAACAACCCCACAAACTCCTAATGATATGAAGAGAAATAATTGCCAATTTAGTTTCTTGAAGGCAAACTATGTCGACTTTCCAACTTCGGAGAAGAGATCTAATACTTAGTCGTTTATTCACATCATTGATCCCTCTCACATTCCACGATAGTATTTCAGGCTTCATTGACAAAAGTAGCATCCCTCCCTTTTGTTCTATCTCTCCCCGAAGTGCCCTCCTTATTATCGTAGTTAATGAAGCATTGCAAACGTCTCAATTCTCTCTCCTTTCTCATAGCAGACTTCATTACCGTGGATCGATTGGCTTCCATGGCAACTAAGAGGGCCATGAATTGGTCTTCATAACCTTCACAATCGCCACATTTGACCCCCCCCCATAGGTTCTTCTATAGCAATCGGAACTATTTGTGTTTGGTTCGAAGGCATTGGCTCGACAATAGTAATTGAGGTAGCGTCATCGATATTTCCTGAAACTTCCCCTTCCTCAAAGGGACTGCTCTCAACCCTGAAACTGGTCGCATCTATCGCCACTGGCCTCGGCACTGTTGTCTGTGCACCGATGATCTCCGTCATGGTGATCTGTGCATCTATCGGATCTTCGAGAACAGTAAAAATGTCGGATAACCCTCCTTCATAGTCAGATATGGCAACATCCGGCTGCAGGTTGTCCATCGGAGCCTGTGCGGCCTTCGTCGAGGTCAACTGTGGCATCGCCGGCGACGGTAGCTCAGGCCCACGTGACGACGGGCCCCCATCAGCCTGTGTTCTCTTCCGCCAGAGCTACCTCGTTTTGGGCTTTGGCCCGTTGCCATCAGCCTTCCTAACTTCTTGCTCCTGCTCGATAGGCCCGTCCGTAGAAACCCATAAGCCCACCTGCCTGCCCGAGCCCATAAGCCCATCTTCAACGCACTGTATTAGCTCAACTACATTAGTAGTTAACTCCCCCAACGAAATCTTCATTTCGTTCAACTCCTTCAGAATTATTTCCTCTTTAAGCCCGACCGCCCTTCTGTCATTTCCATCGCCACTCTGAGCTACTGCCGAACCGGGATGTGATCCCTTTTGCACTTCTACTGTCACATTGTGCTGCGCAGCTCGAGGAACCTCCAGAGCCTCCTTGTACAACCTCGACGGCATGGCTACCGCCGAAGCTTTCGATGGGTTTCTCCCCTGACCACTTCCTCTGCCCTTATCCTTCAACACTACCGCCACCTTCCTCCACCCCATACCATCCTTACCTTCAGGTATGAGTACGAAACTTTGGCGACCTCCCCCACCATACGCCGCCAAAGCCATGTATGCACCGCGAGTGTTTGAGCATCGCTGAGCAGTGAGTCCTCTGTCTCCTTCTCGTCGGGCCTAGTAGAACCCTTTACTCCCAGGCTTCATACAAGCCTCCAACTAGTTAACCACCCAATTGATAGTCTCTAAACCTAGCCATAGACAGCTTACTCCTTTCCATCCTTTCTCGGTAATGCATACCTTACCCCCATCTCTTCTCATCTCAAAAACCTTTGATTCAATAACTACACAACTAAAAAAACTCGTAACCATGCTTCAAAACCAAGAAATCCCTCATCAACAACCCACAAACACCATTGACAACGCGAAAAAGTCTCAAGTGTACGGAGAGAAAAAATGAGCTCTCAAGGAATAACCAAAGAAAATCTATATATATATAGAATTGTTAGGTCTGTTTGTTGTTGTTCCCTTTTATTAAATTTCTGTTGTTAAAGATTGCTTTCTTTTCTGGAATATGAATGTCTGCATTGAATGCTTAGCTTTTTATGGGCTGGATTTTGACATATAGTTATAATTTACATGTACAGATATTGTACTTTTTAATTGACCATATAAAATGACAGTCAATGTGCTTTTTCCTTTCATGATGATGCAGGAGATGAAGCGCCAATGTGATGAGAAAAGGTTAAGAATTTATATTCTGTGTGTACGTACATATGTACATAACTTCTTCTCATTATGGTACTTGATCTGCAGGGATGTATATGATTATATGATAACAAGACAGAGAGAAAAAGGGGGATCAAGAAGTGGAAAAGGAGAGAGTTTTTCCATGCAGCAGTTAGAAACCGCTCGTGATGAATATGATGAGGAAGCAGCCTTTTATGTTTTCCGGTTGAAATCTCTAAAGCAAGGACAATCACGAAGTCTTCTTACACAAGCAGCTCGTCACCATGCTGCTCAGGTTTTTTTCTCTCTTCTCATCTTCATCTTCATAATAAAATAATCATTCTTCTTTAACTTGATGCTCTTTTTTTTCCTGCTTGAAAACAGTTGTGCTTCTTGAAGAAGGCGGTTAAATCTCTTGAGGCAGTAGAACCGCATGTGAAATTGATAACTGAACAGCAGCATATTGATTACCATTTCATTGAACTTCATGATGGGGATGAAAGTGATAATGATGATGACAATGAAGGTTACTATGATATGCATGATGATAGTGAATTGAGTTTTGACTATGGACAAAATGATCTGGAGCATGATGTTTCTACCTCCCAAAAATCAATGGAGGTGGCTATTTTCCCTGCTTCTAGCGGAGAACTAGTAGACATGTGTTTTTTCTCTTTTTGAAATAAATTTATCGGTCAGACAAAATAAGTTAGTAATCAAGTATGTATATACACTTGCGTGGACACATAGCACCCACACAATGCAGACATTTATTTTCTATACATGCATGTCCCAACTCCAGAGAGCTTCAAGATCATGCGCATATGTCATGATTTTTAGAGTTTTATGTTTAATGGTATTCTTTTACTTATAAAAAAAAAAAGAGAGTATTCTTTTACCATGATTTGTGGATAAAAGATATTTTGTTCTTTTCTAGTCAATGTACCAACATAATAAATAAAATGGATAGTGAACGTATAGAGATCGTACTTATATTTTAACATTTCTGAAGTATTACATTTTTTACATAAGTTCAAATCTCATCTTCACTTGTTACTATACAATGTTTTATGCAGCTCAATCAGGTGGATATTACATTTCCCCAGGTTGCAACTCTGGAAGCTGTCAAGGTGAAGAGCCTGTTTTGTTATTGATTCTTTTATTCATAGCAAGCAAGCACGATTCACTGTAATTTTGGTATTTTTTCAAAAAATGCAACATGCTTTTCTGCTAACCATCATACATGATCTTATGATAAAAGTAACCTTGTATATGCATGCGTGTAATAATATCATGCATCTGGTCACTTGTGTATTAGGATTTTATCAGTCTTCCTAAATTGGGGTCATTGGATTGGATTGGATAGGATTGGTTCTGACAAAACACATTCTACAGCTCATACAGCAACTCCAGAACCTAGATATTTTATTACATTTACTTTTCCCTCCAAAGTGTAGATCTTCAAGATGCAGAAAACGTCAATATTGTAGTTTCTGAGTATATGCTTTCTTTTTGTTATTTTTGCAGGAAAATCTGGATAGCCCTGACAGTAATTCTTTTACTTACAAGGCTAGGTCAGGTAGTCAATCAGCCCCACTCTTTGCAGAGAATAAATTTGGTTCTGCTGAAAGAACTGGGCAGATGCGACCATCATCAACACGGAAGTTGCAGACGTATGTACTACCCACTCCAGTTGATATGAAGAGTTCAATTTCTTCTGGAACAGTTAATCTGATGCCCCACAAAACACAGACTCCTCCATTCGACCACACTAGGAATTTGTGGCATTCATCCCCATTGGATCCAAAAAAATATGAAAAAATTTTGGTAGACGAGAAACTCTCCAGACCCACTGAAATCAACGCTCAGTCTGTACTCAAAGAGAGAATCAACAACACTGCATCCACTCTCTTGCCCCCTCCAGCTGATGGGATTTTATTTCCGCATCACTATACATTTGCAGCTTCTGATCCCAAAAAACTAAAAAGATATGCTTTTTCTGGTCCATTAAAGAGTGAGCCATGGCCTACCAAGCTAGTGTCAGTGGAACGCCCCTATTTGAATTCTGGACCTCTTCTTCGAAATCCAGCATCTTATCTTCCATCAACATCTCCAAAAGCATCTCCTAGTACTTCCCCTACTTTTGTTTCCTCGCCTAGAATAAGTGAGCTTCATGAACTTCCTAGGCCCCCTGCAAGTTCAACCCCCAAGTCTTCAAGGCCTGAGGGTTGGACTGGTCATTCAGCCCCCTTGGTGTCCAAGGATCATGTGCTTTCTGCTATAAACAAATCAGTTGTGTCAAATGCAGCATCTCCATTGCCAACACCTCCACAAACAATTTCGCGTAGTCTCTCCATACCTTCAAGTAGTTCTAGTGTGAGAACTTCCCATACATCAACACCCCTGCAAGCTCTTGATGGCATGGAGATGACCGAAGATGTTTCTTCACCCCCTCTGATACCAGTAGCCCTTTCTAGCAATCGGCCGTCATCAACTAATTCTGACACTGTTACTCAGCACCGTTGAAATTAGAGGTAATTTTTTAGAACTGTGATTTTGTCTTGTGTCTTAAAATATAGGCATTAGAGGATTTTATGACTGAAAATACAGATTCTAGGGGCTCATACAAACACTATATAGGCATTCATAGAATATAATCGTTCCAATTTCAGTTAGCTAAGAAATATGTTCCGGATGTTGATAAGTTATTAGTGTGGATCTAGTACTCTTTCCACTTGGTGAGCGTATAGCACATAATCTTCTATATGTAACTGTTGATAAATTTGTACACAGGTGCGGATTTATTCCATTAAATATTCAGTGACAATTTTGTTTTCGATTTAGCTACCAAAGACATGGGAGCGAGATTGTTTTGTCACCTTTTCGTACAGCTGAAGATCTGTAAATGTTTCCTTCACCTACAATTTTTACTCATTTCTTTTAGCTGCCATGTTCACCGAATAAGCATAGATTAATTGAATAAACGTCGATGTTTTCCATCATTTTTTGGAGAGTTCTGTATGTTCTGCAAGCACTTAATAGCCAAGTGCTCTTTTCTTTCTATCTCGTATAATTCATGTTGGCTCTCTAATTTCCCTGGCTTTTTAGGTAAAAGCAATTTTTCTTACGAGTTAAGACTATGATCCTGCTTTCCGAATAGTTGAATGTTTCAGAAATTCCAAGGGATGGGTAAATCGAGATAGCTATTAAGGGCATGTTCGTTTGTCGCATGAAACTGCAATCTGCTTCATTCTACTAATGGGTTTTGGAAAAATAAATTGATCTTACTCGACGATATGCGTTATCAAATCTCAGGCTGCTGCAAAAATAAAAAATCAAAAAACAGGGTGCATGATTTATCATAAGTGACTGTCACTGTCTTTGTGTTCTTCAAGCTTTTTATTTCATATTAGAGTTATTCTATTCTCAGTGTTCTACGCACCAACTTTATTTCATTTAAATAGTAAAATTTGATTTACAAAATTTAAAATTTATTTTTCAAATCAAATTATGCTATATAAGTATTTTTATTTAGTGAATATTAGACACAGACTTGAAAATATAATTTTTCTTCATAAAGAAAACAACACAGACAGAACTATTACGTAATCAAATACAGATAAAAAGAAAAAAAAAGGGTAGTTGAAAGTTTGAGACTTGAATATTAAATAAGGAAGATAAACATGCCGGTACTACTATGGGGGGGGGGGGGTTTCTGGGTGTTATAGCTATATATATATATATATATATATATATATAAGACATAAAGCTCTTCGATCTAAAGAGACATTAGACAGAAGAAATTGGCAACATAATACATGTATTTTGCCTTTTGTTGGTACATCATTAGCAGCTTCCTCCAACATCATATCTCACAAATCCCATCAGTTCTGGTCCTTCAAGTCTTGGATTATTCTTGAAACTGCACCAAAACAATCAGCAACAGAAACTAAAACCTCAAAAGCTTGAAAATATCATTTACTCTCTATATAGACGAATACATGTGTAAATAATCAATTACCTCTCCTCCGAGAGCTTGGAAAAGGAGCCCGAGGTTGGGAATGTACCACACAAATCGTTGTGTGACACGTCACTACACAATAATTCCCACCAGCTTGATTAGGCCAAAGAAAGTTTGAAAGAATTTTTCTCAAAAAAAAAAGAACGTTTGAAAGAAAGAGAGAATGCATATATTTAGAGACGTTTTACGCATAAAACTTACAGGATCTTGAGGTTTCCGAGTTTAGTAAGTTCCCTGGGTATTCTTCCAGTCAGGCTATTGCTGTTCAATCGCCTGCATGTCGTGAACAGCAAGCAAAAGATGTTCATCTTTAAATGCCCATAAAAGAGAAATGAATCACACGTCAATTACTTGGTCCCACAAATGGTGAGATCAAAGTCTCCTTAAGTTTCAGACAGATCTCAAGTGGGAAAGAAAGATGCAAATGAATTGGACACTACACAAATACTGATCAGAGGACAGAGAAATGCTTACAGGAACTTGAGATTGGAGAGCTTAGAGAGGGAGGCAGGGATGGACCCAGTCAAGTTATTGTAATAAAGATCCAAGCTAACTAGGCTCTTCAGTCCACCAAGCTCATCTGGTATGGATCCCACCAAGTTGTTCATGTACAATTCACTGCAAAAACAACGGTGAACACGTACCAACCAGACCATATTTTATTAAATGCTGCATGCAGCTTCCAACATATAATAGTGAATTTAACACCAAATCTGTTAGTGTCCATAATCCAAAGGGTGATGGGACTAGCTGGCTTGTGGGGGTAGGAAACATTGATGAATGCTTTTCAGCTGCTGTATTACCACTCACTACAAGCTTTCACATAGGGCGGGCAGATTTATAATTACAAGCATGTTCTGCATTCTATAATTTTTGTTTGCAATATCATCAAAGTTCTGTCTGCATAATCTATTTTTGGTTTGTTTTTACTGACAAAAATTTATTGCCATTTATTTTTTTAAGTAACTTACAGGTAAACATTCTATTTCAGCCAGAAATACAAATATTAGAACCTGGGTAGCATTCTTGTTGCAGAAGTACTTACAGATACTGAAGACGCTCAAGCTTCCCCAGCTCTGGAACCAAGCTGCCCGACAGCTTTGCATTTCCGAGGTCACTGCAAATATCATCAGGCCCCTCTTAAACTCCATAGAATAAAGATTACATACGATATGATTTAAAATTTTCATTTCAACCTGCTGTTAAAATTAAACAATATTTTCATTTCTTATTTCCATTTATTCCTTGTACTGCTACAATGACCAAGTTACAAGTAGTCTCTTGCAGTCTTTTCCTTAGAGGATGTACAAAAATTTGAGTGGCGCAAAGGATAAAGGAAAGGTACAGAATTAATTTACACTGCTTGCTCTGAAAGAGTAAAGTAAAGTTTGGACTGGAAACCAATCACCATGGGAGACAGAAAATTCAGAGTCTCACGGGTGAAATAACAAGCTCAAACAGCCAGAAAAATAAATTAAGAAATTTCTGTAAATATTAATATAATATTTACCAAAAATATGTTGTTTATATGCAGAAAAAAAAGGATAATCAAAGAAAAAGGCTTTTGACAGTTTTAAGAACTCAAAATAAGCAGAGAAACTGATGAATGAAATAAACACAAGCCACAGTAATTAGACGTTGAGAAGATAGAAAGAAAAGGACATGGAAAAAAGCAGAGAGCTAAGGGAATATGTGACTTACAGTCGGGTAACCCGATTATCACCGTCGCAAGTAACGTGGAACCAAGTGCAGGGATCCACTAAGGTCGGATCCCAGCTCTCCAGAACACCATTCGGATCCTTCACAGCTCTCCTCAATGCGTACAGAGCGTCTCCTGTTGATCAAAGCACCAAAACAGTATTTAAGAATATTACGCCAGAGGCATAGTCAAAAGAAGTACTGTTTTAAATAATAATATAAATCATCATGCAAGTACACACAGATTTTTAAGATTCTTTTTTGTACCTTCTGAGTTTGCATTTGTAGTTGCTGAAAGCGTTGATAGAAGAAGAAAAGCAAGAAGAAGATGAAACATGGCCCAGATCTTCATTAGCAAATCTTGGGAGCTGTGGTTAAAGCTCTAGAACCTCAAAGGGAGTTCAAAGTCAAGATGCTTATGAACACACAGTGAGAGAGAGAGAGAGAGAGAGAGAGAGAGAGATGGCTCTTTTCTGTCAAGCAAGGAATCTGGGCATTGTTGGGAGAATTTATAGAGCCCATAAAAAGGAACTGCTAGTTGTGTGGCCAAACCAAAACGATGATTCCAACTTTTTTCATTTTTTCTAATAAATGTGGGTAAAGTTGAATACATATTTAATTCACTTGGGGGGGTTGATATTGCATGATGTAGAACACTTCTTTGTGGGTGTGATTGTTAATATTACTCTGGGATGTCTTAATGGCATGCTATTTTATAGGGAAAAAAAAAACCATTTTACTACTCTTTGATTTGATGGATCAGAGTGGCAGGAGTTGATGAAAAAACACATGATATTCATGATGATGTGTATATGGTACATTGATGAACTGGTAAAGTAGAGGTAGTAGGTAAAATTTAATTAATTTGTTAACATCTCTGTCACGTATACCTTTCATAACATGTGTAGATACATCTTTGCCATAATTGCCTTTAATTGATATTATTTTAAATTTAGAATGAGAACAGCTTTCAGTTATGGCTGACTAGTAAAGTCGTGTTGGGCAGGGCAAAATTTCTGCTGGACCCAAAGGACCAGCAGTGGTATTGATAATGGCATGTGATATATATACACACCACATATTTATTTATAGAAAAAATACAGTTGCAAGATTGTGTAAAAAACATGTCACCCATTTTTTATTTAATTTATACAAAAGCTTAATTTAAATTTGTTTTACAAATCAAATATTTTTCATGTGTGTTTCATTCACATCGACTTGTAAATAAAATAATAAATTTAAATTTGGCAAATAGAGAGCAAGATGGATAATGGATTGCATGCATGAAAGCATTGAAAGATGAGATGAGAAGGGCAATGGGTGGGAGAATCCAGCAATATATCCTATGAACTCTTTAGTGCCAAAAATCTTTTGAACACTGTAAGAGCCAAAAGGGATAGACCAGAATAATTGAGATCCGGGCATCTGTAAACTGACACACTTGCCTGCTTTTGCAGTTTGTATTATGTTCTTTGAAAATACTAAGATCTATATATATATATATATATATATATATATATATTGGTTCAAGGTTGGAGAATCAAAAGACTTGAGGCAGAGACAAGAGTGCAAGGCATTAGGGAATAATGTAACTTGGGAATTTGTGGTGGTCGGGCCGACATATATAGTTTATTATGTCCAATAAATTTTATTCCTGCACTGCTTATTGATGTTAAAAAATTAAAAATATGTTGATGCCCAGATTCGGCATTGAGAGGCTCCATTTTAAAGGAGCTCAAATTTGAGCTACAACAAAGTCAACTGAATTCTACAAATCAAATCAAATCGTTTGGATTCACTCATATCCACCTAATAATAATAAGTTTCAGGCCCGGATTTGATTATACACTTTACATAAGATGAGATAAGATGTTTTGAATAGTAATAAGATTTTTCGAGTTAAGATGAGATGAGATAGTTTGTAAAAAAATATATGTTTTGATAGTAAGATAATTTTGACTTGTTGGGATTTGATAAAGTGTTTTTACTATTCATGTCATAAATGTTTGAGATGAATTTGAAAATTTATAGATGAAATATATATAAAATCTAACCATTTGAATGTCTAAATCCCAACAGTTCCGTACAGACCAAATGAGATAAAACATCTGGCCATCCAAACCAACCCAATGAGTATGATAATATTTATTCCTTCACTAATGATATTTATATAATTATTTTATTATTATTATTATTATTAATTTATTGTGATAACCCTATTCAAAAATTAATAGTTAAATTTTTAAATGGTGTAAAACCCGATTCAAAAAAATATTTTATTTATATTATTAATACACTCGAATAATAGTATGCGAGATGATAATTAATGCCGGTTAATCTGGACACATTTGTACAGTAATTAATGAAAGAATTTGTAAAAGTGGAAGAGTCGGTCCGATAAAAACAGAAGAAAACAAAACGAGTATTGGAGAATCTAGCCACCATAACTTAGATCATGGCCAAGAATAAAACCAAAAGGAGGAGTAAAGTAATGAATTGCAGCATGTGATCAGATACTCGTCTTTTAATGTATGGCGTAATTGTTGGGGGCCATGTCTTAGCTTTGACTCCATCCCTTACCATGGTTGATATATGCATGAATTTCTATTCAAATTTAAGGTGAGAAATAGATATACGATATTTGATATCGTCTGTACAAAAATTATCTACAATCAACTTTGTATATCTATTTTTTCTCGTAAGAAGTCTTCAAATTCGATTAAGAAACTGAACTCGTTTAGATATAATGTGAATGTGGATGTGGATGTGCATGTGCATGTGCATGTGCATGTTTGGTTTTCAAAGGGGAAGTGGGGACACCAAAGATCACCTTAATTTGTTATCTTAGATTGATATTATGATCATATCAACTATACATGATCTTCTTAAAAGAAGTGATTTGACAAAGCTCAAAGCACGAACAGTACAACTTCAACTTTCCCTCTTTTTTTTCATTTCATTTCAATTGATGATGGTAAAAGGGGACGAGGGTTGAAGAAGCACTAAAAGGGCAGCTTCTTATTCTGTTCAAATAGATTTAAATAAATAAATAAAGTGCATTGAGTGCATAATTGGGATTGTGGTAGGAAATATAACTTATAGCTTTAGACTTATAGTTTATAACTTAAATAATAAGTCTTCTACTTTAAAAGTTGTTTACTGTTTGATAAATATGTATCTAAAGCACTTTTAAAGTTAGTTACATTAATTTTTTTTAAATATACAGTTATCTACAGGAACTTTTCGATAAAAACTTCAATTTGGTGATTTTTGAAAAAATATATTTTCAACTTTTTTAAGTAATTAAAACACTTTTTATAAATTTATCAAATACACACTTTTTTCTTTAAAAGAGCTTTTAAACAGTTAAAAGCACTTTTTAAAATTTTTAAACTCAATTCCAAATAGGCTCTGAGTGTAAAATAACTACTCCACGAAGGTGGAATTTCTCCAAATGTCTTACCCCCACTCTAAAAATTAAAACTTTAAAAAGGAAGTGGATGGTTGACCATACATACATACATATATATTCTCATGTTAATTCAAAGCATTGTAAATAGACAGTGAGAATCAATCTAGAGACACTATCCATCAGATCTTAAAGATTCCATCCACGTGAATTATAAAATTTTTTACATTTTTTTTCCATCCAATTCAACTATATACAGTCATGCTTTGATTTTATATTTTATAATTTTTTTTTCTTTTTTTGTAATTATATATGAATTATCAAAAGTTAGTGATTCTACAATCCACTAAAAAAGAAAAAAAAAATTAAGGGAGCCAGCTTAATTTACTTATACACGAGAATTTAAACGGGGACAAAGCATGCCCGCCCTTTTGGGCAAAAAAAAAAAAAGAAAAAAAAAAGAATTATTTGAGTGGAAAGGTTGATTAATGTGGGCTCAAGATAGAAATGATAAGTTTGTAAAAAGGGAAGAACAAAACAAGGGTCAAAAGGATCTTTTAGTTTAAATAATGAAACTGGACACCATGTTGCAATTAAGGCAGCCAACTTCATACTGACTTTCCAGTTTCCCTCCTCCCCTGTCAATTTCAATTTTTTTTGTTTTTTTTAAAGACTCACCCAAAGTAACTTTGCTTGGTTTGCTAGTTGTCCGGGACCCTCCTATTAACTTTTGAAATATATAAATATATATATATATATACATATATACACATACTAGGGAAGGGCCACGGTGGTTATTTCTGGAGTTCATATAATATAATGATTTTAAAAAATAAAAAAATAAAAAATTCAGTTACTTATTTATCTGAAAAAATAAAATACAAGATTAAAAAAAGATTAAAAATTAAGATTAAAAAAAAAATTTAAACTTCAACAAAATATGAATATTGGTTTGTATCTATATTGAATTATCTATTTACTCTCTATATAATAATAAAATATTATTAATTTAATATTAAAAATCTTTTGGTAAAACATAATCCTTTATTAAATTATACAAATAAGCTACACGTCAAATAGTCAATGATCTTAAAGACCTTTTAGTAAAATAAGATTCTTCATTAAATTCTATAAAGGAGTTACATGTCAAATGGTTAAGAATTTTAATGACCTTTTAGTAAAACAAGACTTAACAGACTTAACAGAAAAACAAGAAAAGTTAACGGAAAAATAATAAAAATTAATATTCAGATTTAGATATCCACTTATAAAGTAGATTTATATATGTCTTCAATCCATGGACATTCTCAAACTAGTATAAACTCAAACCACCATTCTCTTGATTATATATAAACAAAAGCAAAGAGATTTGTAATGATACCTTCAGAATATAATCGAAATAATTAAATTTGATCTATTCTTATTATTTTATAATTTTGTGATAATTAACGATTTAACTAAATATTCCTCCTTGTTGGATTCACTTATTAAAAGAAGTTCGATAAACATTTGTCATGTGTATTAATATGATTTAAATAATGAATCTACCTCTTTCTAATAGTTTAAAATTTTAGAATTATAAGTAATTTAACAATAAGTTGTAAGACGCTATGGAGAGATGCGCATTTTTTATATTTATATATTTAATGGATTCTAATTTCTATTTATAAATTATTGGGCAGGTCAAATTATAGCTGGACCATAGAATGCCAAACTCCTATCAGTGTATCACACTCTCTCCTTTCTGTTTACATCAAAGTCTGAGAAGGGCTTTTCAGAGATCAGGTAACCAACATCCAGTCCATAATTTTTGGGCCTAGCCTGGTTTTGCACACATCAAGGTCGAAGGTATTTTAGAAAGAAATCACAAGCATATATGTTTGAGAATTGCTTAGTCTAAGCATGGATTTTATAAAAATAAATTTGTAAATTGACATAGTTTGATACGAGAGATTAAATTATAAATTTATTTATTTATTTGTTTATTATAATATAGATTAACGTTTCACATCAACTTGTAAGTCTCGTAGATGAATCGAGCATAAATAACGGGCTCCAAATGCAAATAATATATGTAGGATTCTAATGACATCAAAATTGCGCTTCAAAAATTGCAATTTAACTTGAAAGCTACATGGATGGCAGCAACAGCATGCAGCAGCTACTATTCAGCCTCGCTACTATACTTCTGTGCTCTTGGTTCTTGTATTATTTCAGTTACTGCAAATCCTGCAACCAATGAAAGAAAATAGTAGTCTATGGATTAGAATTAGCAACAGCATTACAATAAGGTATGAGATTGATGATGATGATGATGATAAGTTAACGAAGCATGTTAGGTCGAGGGCCTCTAGCTATTATTCCTCCAAAGCTTATCCCTTTTTGCACCAATAATTTGCGCCATGACCCATGAGGGACCTCTAGCTATTATTCAATCTCCTGTAGACATCACTAATCAGTCTCTTGTCTTTGAACTTCCGAGAAAATTGGATTAAGTACTTACAGAAATCTCGAAAAAAATGAAGTATTCAAAAGATGCTGGAATGAGTCCAGAAAGTTAATCATGGTAAGAGGTCCGCCATGTACCCCGTTTGCACTGATCTAATTGTGTTAATTAAATTGAGGAAGTTATATACAAATGATTTATGCATAATATCTTATCACTCGCTAGACTGATAAACTTGTGGGCACTTCTTGGATGATCATGAAAACAGAAAAGATCCATTTATTTTTCTTTTTTTTAAAGAAGGAATTATTAGCATTACAGTTACTACCTTGCCTATTGAATTTGGTCCTCGTTAAATTTTCTAATGCTTCTTCATCTTGGCTTATCTTTAAAGTTTGACTACCAAAGGGGGGGGGGGGGGGGGGGGGTTGTCTGTGTTTGATTGACACGAAGGAAAAAACAAGAAAATAAAAGAAAAACGAAACAGTTTTCTTGAGGAATCTGTGTTTGATTGACAGGGAAGGAAAACGAGAGGAAAAGACAAGAAAATAAAAGAAAAACGAAACAGTTTTCTTGAGGAAAATATTTTCCCCCAAAGCTTATCCCTTTAGCACCAATAATTTGCGCCATGACCCATGAGTGGAAGGTTTAAACTTCAAACTACTTTCCTACATACTATTCTTGAAAACGAAAGCATTACGAGCTAAAAAATGGTTTCGTTTCTCGAGAAAGAGTTTTCCGTGAATATTAATAATGAATGCAGCGGAAGCGAAAGTGATCTTAAAACTACTGAAGATTAGCCAAAACATTCCAAGCTGAAGGACAAGAGGCCAAGAGGGTCCCGAAAGTCCTGCACAGCCAAGGTCCCTTAAATTTTCATACAGGTCAAATTCAGTCAAAGAAAGTGCCTTATTGAGCAGCCAAAGAAGTGCGAAAGCAAGCCAAGCTACTTGATGAAAATGACGGAAGGGTACGAGAGAAGAATGCTTACACCAACGTTGCAAGTAATGTGAAATCAGGTGCATGTATGGATTGACCAACGTTGGATCCCAGCTCTGAAGGATACCGATGGGATTTACGAATTTGGGATTTTTTCGAATAGATGTCGTAATCTCTTAAGTTCACATTCAGACGTGTTTTTGGATTGGATCTAAAGATCTTTCAAAACCGGCCGGTTGGCTACGCTATTAAATGCAAGTCTCATTCTTCTGGTGGAGACGCCTTCAAATTCCACGAGGCACGTAGTATATGGCTAGGTTTCCGAGGCTGTTTGAAAGTCCCATTTGACTTACTCAACCCATTGCAAAGTATGTAACATGTTAAAGCAAGCTGCGTGGTCGTTCACGGAATGGTGTTTCCATGTATCTTCAAACATGTTGAGAAAAAACGCTTAGTAATGATACTTTCTGTGGAAGATGAGAAGCAACAAAAAACCGGTACTCTGTTCATTGACGTTGGAGGTTGCGAGATTCATGCACGTGTATCCCGTGGGTTTGTGTCTAGTTTGTGTTTGAGAGATAGAGAGCAGAAATCAAATAATTGTTAATGCAGATAACCAGACAGACTGCAGAATTATACATTTACTGTGGGAAGAATGTGAGATATTTACAGACAGTACGAAAGGAGAAGATCATCTTGGCATGAATTTAACCATCACTTGTTTCACTAGCCTTCACAAATCGACCCTTGACTCGCTTCCTAGTATCAGCTCTTGCTTTCCTTGACTCGTACCTTATGTGCTTATCATATCTATCCACGATAAAGTTTTAACATTTAGAAACTAAACAGAATAGTAGTGAAAGATAAGGAGGAAAATAACCAGATGACAACGCACCTTCGATTTTTCTTCTTCTCCTTGTAACGTTGCATGGCATTGCCTCTATTCTGTGCCAGTTGCTCCATGTCGGCCTTGGTTGTTGCTGCTGTTTCCACGCTGTCACCTCTCATAAAAAACGATTGTTCCAGATGCGGGACATCTTTAGAGCCACCAGAACCTCCTGCTTTACCAAATGCTGAACCTGACGACGGTCTTCCCATATGTCTATTGTTGCTCTCAGATGTTGCTGGCCCCTGGCTGGCTGATGGGTTATTTGAGTTATTCTGTATATCCAAGTAAGATTTTGTCAATCCTCTCAACTCTACTATGATGGCATGTAGCATTGCAGTGGAAGAAGTAAACTATTATTTTTCCAATCAATCTTCAAAGTTTTCATTCCACAAACTTTAGTGTGCCAAATATATAATGCCATTAATACATCATCTACATAGTCTACCGACATGATAACTTTTGTTTCCTGGTTTTATTCATAGACAATAACAAAATTTCTTCACATCAAAACATGGAAATTATCTGAACCATTCAATTCAAAAAATTGGTCGGCCAGCTCCTACATTTTTCTTTGAAACTGGATTATAGTCCTTGCATGTATACCGTATTACATATAGACGATGCACTTCTCTTTACTGAAAATTGGGACTGGACAACAATCGCCCCCAAAGTTGAAGGGGCAAAACAAACAATGTTTGGCATCACTCACATACAAGTTCCCAACAAAACTCATCTGTAATTCAGTTTTGGGTCACGAACCTAAGGTCTGCAGAAAATTAACGAACGCTAAGAAGGCCCTCAATAGCATTAGGTTATAAAAGAAAATTAGCAAAGACCAAAAAGAAGTTTTCTGGATTGGACAGACATGAGCTACTTTTTCTTTTAATTTCGCAATCCACACCACAAATCACAAGGTACCGGCATTTTCCAAAAACCAACATTAAAAATACCCAAGGAAAGCCCAAGCCAAATATGGACTTATACTCCCAAAAGACTAGTCGAAGTTACAATTTGAGCTCCTTGAAATCATCTGTGAAGGACAAGACTTGCCATTCCTAAACAATGTGAGAACTCATTCGCAGCCTCTTATACACAATCCGGGATATTAAATACATAATCCAAACCGCAGAGTAGAAGGTTGTCAAGAAAGATTGAAACAGAAGAGCACATGGAGATCACAAAATGAAATATATAATAGCAATATCAGGTTTCAACAAACACAAGTACATATGCAGTGAAAGAGGCAACTAAAAAATATAACGAGTTTTTTAATGCAGTCAGAAAGGACTTACGTTAAGCGCCATATCATCACGTCCAACAGGGCAATTCATCCGGTACATATCTCCCAACAATTTTGTATTATTCATAGATGTTCCCTCCATTAGTTCCCCAAAATTTTTTATAATAAATCCTGCATCATTTGCATCATATGCAACTTCCATTGTACCCGTTTCTTCATGTTCCCTCAATCGTCCAAGTTTAAAATCCCATATCTGCAAGGGAACATCAACGAAGTGCAATCATTGCGAGCACGCGGTACCATATTCAACCACTGTTTTCATGCGTAACTCAAAACAAGTAAACATAAGTGCCAACAAAATATTTTCTGAGAAGTCAGTTCGAATAAGAATTTGATGATCCTATTCCTGCTATTTTGAATTTAAACAAAGACCAATACTAATATAAATAAGCCACCTCAAGATGCAGTGCTATTACTACGAGTCTACAAGAGACAAATTGATTCGCCATCCGAAAAGAAAATCTCAGTTTAACTTGTTTACACAATCTAAAGCATAAACACAGCATCTAATGCAGAAATGATTCGAAACATTAATTACCTGCGTGCTATGACCACTGGGATGAGTGTCCCACGACATATCCCCATCAACAGTACGGTTGTTCTCCAAATCCATCGTAAGCAAAGCCGTAAGGGGCGCTTGTGGTAGTTGATGTTGGTTTTGTTGCTGCTGCTGCTGTTGAGCAACACGACTCTCACCCAAAAACCCATCAACCACATCCCTGCCATTTCCCAAATCGGCTAGTCCCTCCACACTCATTCCCTGCCAACCACCACTCCCCCTCGGCGATTCCGCCGCCAAATCCCTCTTGCAAATCTCCACCAGCTGCTTATACATCACCTGCCTCCGCTTCCCACAGCTCGGACCGCCCTGTTTCTTCGACATCGGCAAGATCCCACAGCCATTCACGCCGACAATGGCGTTCTCGCTCGGTACAATTAAGTCCTGAAAACACACCACCCCGGCGCTTGATTTATCGAACACCCACGACGACGAGTCGTCCAAAGCACGAATCGTCCGGTTCTGAATCGACGTAGCCGACGGATTCATCTTCTTCTCGTCGAGTTCGATGCCCCAGAGGGAAGCGAGCTCGAGGGCGGAGGGGCACCCCGAGAACCCTTCGACCGGGTTTCGATCGTGAGAGGCCGACACCGAACAGCTACCGTGGGCATCCCAATCGCACTCCTGGCACAGCACCAGATTGTCGGTGTCGCACCGGACAGAGACCGGCTCCGAGCAGCAGTTATCACAGATCTGGGAGCGCTGGTGCTTTCGGGACAGCAGGTTCGCCGAGTGCACGTGCTGGTCGCAGAACAAACAGAGCTTGGCGGAGTCGGCCCTACAGTAAAGAACCGCAAGCTGCTCACTGCAGAAATCGCACGCCACGCTCTCTCCATGACTCCCCATTTTCAGTTCCGATTTGTTCCTCAGCAGCACCCTAATTTCGGAGACCCTTTCTAAAGTTCGAAGCCCACCTACCCTCTCCTCTCCTCTGAAAGCTGAAAGCTTGAATCTTGAAGCCTGAAGCTAAGCTAGAAATGCCAAAGGAACTCTTCTCCCTTCAAACGACAAAATACTATATAGTAAATAATTGGGCATGAGAATGATATATTGGGAAAGTTGGAGCCCATATGGGAAAATATCTTTTTGACCTTTTTGCTGACCTGGCGTTTTCCCTCAGCGCATCTTCGATATCCGATGTAACATCACCAGCCGAGTTTTTCTAATGTACATCAAGACTCCATCATGCTCGGCAGTGTGGCCAAATCTATACCGTCTGCTCCTTTCTTTGTAATTTTGACGGTAAGAGATCTGACAGCCGTACGCTTCGGTTGGTCCGCCATAAAAGGGCAAATCGCTTTTATTTGGTTCGTTGGAAATTTGGAATCAATAATACTCGAGAAGAGAGTTTGACGAGAATAATAAATATTGAAGGAAAATATAGATACAATTTTTATTTATAAATCCATCTCACAATTATATTTTAAATATATTGATAAAATTAATAATATTTTACAAAAATACATTCAATAATTATTGACAAATTTAAAATATAATTATACGAAATATTGTAGAGATCTCATTATTCAATATTAAAAGGTGAAATTAACAGCACTCTCAATGTGTTTTATAAAACTCATTTTTTTGTAAAATTTAAAGAAAAGTAATTCAAAAGTGCCTCTAATAGATCATTTATTTTCAATTTTATTTTACATTATCTACAGTGTTTAGCTACATTTAGCATGAACTATTCACAAATATAAAAATATTTTATTTATTTATTATATTTTCATGTACTTTATCTCCCATAATAATTTCTCTCCTTGAACCTTTTTTCCAACAAATTATTAAATAATATAATATAAAAAAATAGATAAATAGATATATGATAAATTGTAAAAGTTAATATATAAAATAGAAAAAATAAATTTTGATGATGTATTTTAAAAGATAAGATACATAAACTATTAAGAGTGCTCTAACGTCGAGAGTGAAACTATATTGGGCACAAACTTTTCTAAGAAATAAATATAATTTGAAAAAGTAAATAAAAGAGAGTGAAACTATATTCCACAAATTTTAACATCGGGAACCTAATCAATAGTATAAATTGTTAAAAAAGTGCTAGTTTTTTTAGTATTATTATTGACAAATTTATCGTTAAGATGGTTCTCTTGACGCGGCACTATGCATGATTTATTAAAATAACATAAAATTATATTCAAATAAAAAAGACATCCGAAAATGTAAAAATTGTAACTCTAGATTTTCTTTACCTATTTTATATTTATGTTTTATTTTAAAAAAAAATCATTTAACATCACGTGGTAGTGCCACGTTAATAAGACCATCCGAACCATAAGTTTCATATAGGCGAATAGAATTGACTTTTTAGAAAATAAAAAATAGCTAGTTTAAATGCATAAATCAAAGGTTTTGAGGACTTGGGAGTATATTTTAATTTTTTGATAAAAGAGTGATGATTTAAGAACGTAAAAAATAGTTTTCTCATGTTAAAACTTAGATTCTAACTTTTTATTTGGTTTTAATTTGTAACAAAAGGAAAGATAATATGTCATTCATATTTCATATCTCGCATTTCATGGAATAAGTAAATAAATAAATAGACGCTCAAAAGGTTGAGAAAGAGTGTGACCATATGATATTGATAGGGTAAGAGATGGGAAATTAATAATAAGAGAGGGACCCAACAACAACAAAATGTCAAAAAAATCACGTGGTAATGAGCATTGAGAGTCGAGCAAAGCATTGAGGAGGGTTTGATTTGCGGCTCTCTAGGATCAGCTCGCTAGTCGTCATCCATGACGTCTTCTCCTAACCCTCTTTTATTGGCTATCTGTTCTCGAGTACGTAGTACGTAGCAGTTTTTAGCATCTTCGCAGGTACGACATCCTTCACGCAGTAGAGAATTGATATATTTATAAAAATTTAAATGATGGGCACAATATTAGTTGGGTGATTAATCATCTCCACAAGTTATAAATTTTATGTAGATTTTTTATAATCAAAAAAATAAGAAGAGGTCTACTTTTTACAAAAAACGAAAAAAGAAAAAAAAAACTGCTTGAAATTACAAATATATCTCGTCTCATTAATTTAGTACATCATGCAAATCTTACGTATTTTTTTTTAAATATACTTTTTATTATGGATTTTATTTTTCATTAATATGTATTTAACATTAGTAGAAACATCTCAATATAATTATATTTACAAAGTCAAGTAATTTGAGACGAGATATCAAATTTATTTTATAATAATTTTCTTATAATATACCACATCAAATTATATCAATTTATAAATTTATTTTTATACCATCTCATTATCAACCAAGCATTTTTCTATATAATATTTAAGCATAACAATTTTAGTGTTTAGGTTTTGAAATTTTAACCTTTTAAAAATTAATACATGCAACTTAAAAAGTTCCAAGTTAGTAATTGGATTAGGATAATTGATGCATTATTTTGGCATTATATTAATTGACTAATGAAAAAAGTAGCGTGACACATGACTAGGTACATGTTTAGAATACGGTGAAAAATATAGTTTATAATTTTAGGATTTATAAATTATAATTTAAATATAAATTCTATTATTAAAAAATTATTTATTGTTTGATAACTATATATTTAAATCACTTTCAAACATGTAACGTTTGTTTAGAAACAAATTAAAAAAGTGATTTATGCAGTAGAATTGACGATTATTTGAATTTTGAAAACTTATGACCATATCTTTGAAATTATGAAAGTTGTAATTATCTAAAAATTGTATGAGTATTTTCATCTATTGACAATATTTTTAAAATTTGAATTAAGTTATGCATTATCTAGAAAAACACATTTTGGGAAAGTATCAAAATCTTTTCCTCAAACGTACTTATTAGCTTAATTGAGATTAAGTACATGTTTGGACTTATGTCGGGAAATATAACTTATAACTTTAGAACTTATAGTTTATAATATAAGTAATAAGTTCTGTTATTTAATGTTTGGTAACTATATGTTTAAAGCACTTTCAAACATGTTACATTTGTTTGAAAACAAATTAAAAAAGTATTTTCTGATATAATAATTACGATTATTTGAATTTTTAAAGATTATAACCATATTCCTGAAAGTTTAAAAATTGTAATTATCTAAAAATTGTATAGGTATTTTCGTCGATTGATAGTCTTTTTAAAATTTGAATTACGTTCCGCATTATCCAGAAAAGCACGTTCCTGATAAATATTCAAAATGATGTTTTTCTTCAAACGTACTTTTTAGCTTATTTGACATTAAAAATGTTTTAATATGTAACACCCAAAAAATCTAATTTTTTTCATTAAAGAGTTTTCAAGACTTTTAAATACTTTTTAAGACTCCTGCTGCAGTCCTAAATAGGTTCTAAAAGTGCTTTATTATGTAACACCAAAACATATAATTTTTTCAGTAAAGAGTTTTTAAGACTATTTAGAAATGCTTTAAGACTCCTGTCGCAATCCCAAATAGATCCTAAAAGACTCCTGCCGCAACCTCAAACAAGTCCTAAAGTCTCGTTTATTTTCATAACCCATCTCAACTTATCTTATCTCATATAATCATTATGTACTGTAAAGTTAGGCCTCGTTTGTTTACTAGGATGAAACACAAAATTCTGAAAATTTTGAAAATTTTTGTACTGTAAAGTTATCTCTGAAAGCAAATACTCATTTTTATCTCATCTCATTTCATTTCTGATTATTGTTTATGAACTGTACGTTGCATTTGAAAAAAAGCTGACTGACATTACTGTTTTGTTAAAAACAAAACTGATATGAGGTTATTGTTTCGGTGTTACTGTTTATGTACGAATTAAAAAAAGTTGATCTGCCATCACTATTTAGAAAGGCTGTAGAAAAAAAAAAAAAGTAGAAAAAGGGTCAAAACGCAACACTGCCTACGGGAAACGCCGAAATGTAAATTTAAAAAATATTTGTACTGTTGTAGGTTCCACAACCATAAATACTTTATAAAAAAGTTAAACTAATCTTATTTCATCTCAATATATCTCAATACTATTTATACATATTTTAAAAAATCTCATTTTATCTCTAAAAACAAATCAAATGTTAATTCATAAAGGAGATTGCTGCAGCAGCAGTATTTATGAGCAGCCAGTCCTATAGGGGGTCAAACAATTTTGATAAAGTACTGTACGGACATAACATGCGAGAGCAGAAGCCAACCTACTGAGCCCAGTTTCTCAAGAGCCCAACTGTAGGTTGGGCTTCGACTCTGTCAAAGTTGGAATCTTAGACCTTGTTTGGTTAAGTTTTTTATTTTTTATTTTCAAAATTTTCAAGATTCGCGTTTGAATGCATGAAGTGGAAGTATTAAAAGACAAGCGGCTTAACCATTAATATTACCAGTGGGGAAGAATTAAAAGAGGCCGGACTGAAGTAGTTTGTAATAAAATGACAAAAGAAAGCAAGCAAGCAAGCAAGCAGTCAATTTGAATTACTACTGCATGGCTTTGGAAGCTTGAGTGGACATACTTGAATTGATAAAGCAGTAGTCCCATCTCGTTCAAGGCATCTAGATAGATAACCAGAACCGTATTCTTTCAATTATAGTGGAACAATTTGAAGGAGCAACCATATCATGCTTCCATCTAGGAGTCAACGGTGAGTGCTCGATCACCTCTATAGAAATTGCATAAATCTCAATTGTATCGATAGGTCAGATGTAAATAGCATCTAAGATCGATCCTAGCCTATCACATATTAATCATGTTGGGAACATCATGACCTACTCGCGGCTGGGCTCGATATTGAAAGGATTGCAAAAGTTTTAATGGGACAAGTCAAACACATGGTACCAGATTAACGAGAGCGTTTGTCTTTTTTCTTTTTCCTTGATCAACTTCTTTCTTATTATTTTCTCGACTTTTTAGCTAGTATTTTCATAGCGAATTTTCTCCTTCCATCTTCCATACATGAACGTAAACTGTAAAATCTTCATGTCTCTATTATTTTCTACAATTTCTTTATTTTCCAACTCATGCATGGGCGCGGTACATCCTTGACACCTTGTCATCGACACCATTACGTGTCATCCAATCAACTGTCAACCGTTGAGTCTAAAAATGGTATCAACCTATAGATAACGCAATCAATCAAGTAGGACTAAAATTGCCCAGCAAGATATATATGCTTGATGCGTCGACCACCCTTGCATGCAATGCACCTTTCATCTTATTCCATTAAGGCTTTGGGAAGTATCTGTTTTATTCTTCCTTAAAGAAGAAGCTTCTTAAGTTATAATGTTTGACATGGATATTGCAGCTTTATGCATTGAAATCCCCTAAAACTTCAAGAATCCGTATCTATGATCAGATGAACATGATTAAAAAGGACCACCAGACACTCCAACGAAACATTGCTTGGTGGTAAAGACATTGACTAGCAACTTTTTTTTCTAGTTAGGATAAATAATATTGATTGATATTGGAGTGGAATAATGAGATCACCACTCAAAGAAGGAAAAGCTAGAGATGGCTTAATCCAGTATCGATAGGGCTTTTGTCAACAGGCCTAGCTAGCTTAATCCCAACTTGATCGGGAAGCCATATGTATATTCTCCTCCCATTGTAATTAAGGTCAAAACCCTTTTCTTGTCCACTGTTGTGATAGGGTCAGAGACTCAAAAAAGTGCAGCCATGACCCATGAACAAAGAGCAGTAATTTGCAGAAAAGATGCGGTCACAAAATGACATGCAACCCCATTTCCCTAGGACCCTTTGGAAATGGCTAATGGTTAGACCTCTGAGCATGCAACGGCAGAGTGACATGTGACCAAATGCCAAAAGCTTTAGTTCGTTGATGATAGGCATTTTTGGGAATTAGGAATTCTATCATCCTTATCAATAGCTATCACTGAATGTGGGCGCCAACATTGGGCCATGCAAATCTCGGAATATATTCCACGACAGGAACCTAGATGATTGGATCCTGCTCAACATTGATACTGGGGATGCTGAGGCTTCGTCTTGAAAAGTGATTTCAAGAGTTTTTTGGTGTCTTTGTGTTTTGCTAGTATGTGAAATATGTTTGAAGGTGTTCTTGTAAGTGTTTTGCAAAATGTTTTTATGTAAAAAAGGAATTAGAAAAAGAAAGCCTAAGGCATCCTAATTATACACGTGGGATCTGAATCTAATGCACAATGCTCAGTAGCTAGCTATAAATAGATCATCAGTCAAGAGGTAGCATTGTATCACGCATCCCCATGGAGAATGATGATTTATTTACAAAGTTAAGATCAGGAAGAGAGGTCTTCCATGAGGATAAAGAGCCTTGTTTTGTAGCCAAGGATGACTTGCCTGCAGCTTCACGAGGGGCCTAATTATAAGAGGACCATGATTTGGCAGCCGGCAGCCGTGCGTCAAAGGAACCGACGTCGCACACTAAGTTTAGGATCCTTCTGTGGTATACAGGCAGTCTCCTTGGCTAACAAGACGGGCTCTTATCTTTCATGATTGACCTAATCTTCTTCATGGTGCCTAGAAAACATCGATAGCCATAGGCTTCTGAACGAGACGCAAGAAAGGTATAAGTACTACTCTTTTCAATATTGGTTTCCCCTCGATATGATTTCAGTTAATAACAAGAGCACAACCAAAATTCAACCTTCCCTTACTAGTGTCTAATCTTTAATCATTATACATAGATAGCCATATGATTGTGCAAGCTGCGCAGAAGAATACATGGTTCTCAGTTTTCAGCTAGGTCGATCAGTAGACTAGGATATACTTTTGTGCATCGATCGACCTACTGAGCATTACATTACATTACATACGTAGGTGTGTAAAGTGGCTAATCTAAAATGCTGTATTGATCGAGGAACGTCTGATCTATATATATATATATATATATATATATATATATATATTTTCTTAACCAAAGTCTCTCACTGTAGTTGTCTAGGCGCTTGTCTTCATGGTGGATTCCAGGGTTTTCCTTTCATGAATTAAGGCTTTTTTTAAGGTTTGGCTGTGGATATATTTCATGTACTTCCTTCACTTCACACTTCGTTGGATTATACTATCTAACAAATTGTTCAACGGCAAACAGCAACCATGGGTTCACACTTATGCATTAATTAATTAGCGACCAGCATTGAGTTGCTTCAATTGCAATATTGCATCAACTCATGTGGTACGTAGTTATCTGCGTGGACATTAAGGAACATCTGGATCAGCCATCGCTTGATCAGAGCATGAGGTCAAGCCGCTTTCAGTTGGGTCTTTATTGGATAAGAACCTCATGATTCTGAGACTACCCAGATTTTTTTAATAGTTTGTTTGTGGTTAGAATCTAAGAAGTAGATAAAAAAAAAATGGAGCTGCCCTTCTTCTCTTTAAGATTAAAGAATATCTATTAATTTCAGCAAATGGTAATTATTTTTTGAGGTTGTAATCCTGTTCCTGTGTCTTCTAACCATGACTTTCCCCCATAATGAAAGTGGTACGTTTCTTTCAAATATTAATTCATGCTACATCCAATGGTTTTTCTCTTTTGCTGGATTTATGAACTTCATGCTAGTTCACATGTCAATGTGCACCTAATCATACACGGGTCAGCCTTCTAGCCCAGATTGCACCATATATTAGATCTTTCATTAAGATCCGACATTGACTCTTTTTTTAGTGGATCAAGAGTGCCGTTTATTCTTACTCGAAACTCAAGGTCCCGTGTAGTAGAAAGATAGACACGTGATATAGGCTCTATTATATTTATTGAACATTTGTTGCTATCCAAAAAATTCATACGGACAATAATAGATGCTGCATTACTTTCTTCAGATATTTATCTTTCTCATTGAAAGCCTTAAATTTGATATATTTTCATTTTTAGATATCTTATCGATCAGACTTAAATGCAGTGTTTCAGTTTTTTAAAATTTGAGTTATAATTTTGGGATGAAAAAATATTTATTATTTACCCTTAATATATCAAATAATCAAATCACACCACTTTGGGTTTTTTGTCATAGCAGGTAGGGCTGTGCAAAAAATGTGGCATCGTCTGTACGACTCAACCCGTATAAACGGGTTGAACTGACTTGCGGGCCAAACCCGCTAACTGTCGGTTTCGATCCGACTAAAAGTCCCCAAATCTCAAACCGTCTACCATCCCTCCCCAAATCTCAAACACTAGCTGCCATCCCTCCCCATTTCTCTCTGTCATCGTCGTCAACTCCATTCGTCATTACTGTCGATTCCGTTCGTCTTCCCTGTCAACTCCAACAAGCAACAAGCACAGCCTCAAATAGAGAGAAAATAAGAAAAATCACATGGCCATTTTGACTTAAACAATACAATCATCATTCACTTCCCCACAACCTATCGAACCCATCGCACGGCACAGTCGAACCCATCGCACCTTCACTGCACAATCGCACAAACACCGCACGAGCACTGCACGGGCTTCTCTTGTGGCTCAACGACAAAACTCAAGAATGGCGGCACCAAGGTTCTTCTCGCTGAGACTGGAATGGGTTGAGGCCTGTGTGGATTTAGACCTAAAAAACATAGAAATGAAAACCAAAAACCAACAATGGGGCAGTGACGAAGAGGAGGATATAGGGCAGAGTTGAATCTGAGAAGAGAAATTTTGCTAGGTGAGGATTTGCATTCTTCGACGCCGCGCGATTGCCGTAGCCCTCATCCACCAAGCAACCAGAAGAGAAGGATATGGGGTAGAGTCGCATCACCTGAAAAAGAAATTGTTTTGGGCATGGGAGATCAATTTCGACTTTCAACTCAACTGGCAGACGGGTTGACCTGACTCAAGTCGGATCGATTCTTTTCTTATTTGACTTGGTACCGGGTCGGGTCGGGGGTAGGGTCCAAAATCAGTACAGGTTGGACGGTGTGCAGGCCTAATAGCAGGATGCTAAAACTAACTAAACTCATGATCAGTGGGCTTACAAAACAAGGTACGGTAGGCAGATTTGAATCCAACTCGTTAAACAGTGCCCACTAAAAACCATGGGCCCATTTGAGCCCCTGGAATTAGACTAGCACCAGTGCCGGTAATAACCGGAGCTCCATTCATCGTTCCAAGAAAAAAGGCATTTATTTATTTCTTCGTTGCTTGGTTTCCTTCTTGCTTATGTAAGCCTGCTAGAAATGTTTCAGTCGTGCAGCACTAAAATAAGTAATGTTATATATGAGTTTGACTTGAAAATACTTTGATAAAAAAAAAGAAAAAAAAAGAAGTAAAACTCATTGTGAAAAAATAAACTCTTTTTAAATGAGTTGTACTTTTTCTTGGAGGACTAGCACTAATAATTTTTCCTAAAACACCTTAGACAATCCTCACCTTTTCAACCGAAACTTTATTTTCAAACCCCAAGACCGTGTAATTAGTAGTTTTTTCTCATTGGATTTATCTTGCTCCTATTTTTTTTTTTTTTTTTTTTAAAGGCGTTGTAGGTTAATCTATTTGTGGCCGTAAAGTATCCAATGGTTCAATTTTTACCCTACAATGGAATTGATTTATCTTTATACAAAGCCTGTCATAGATTAAAAAAAAACATGTAACCAGCTGTACGATTTAAGTGTCATAGAGATCACCATTGTATTGTAGCATTTCAGAAATATATGAACCGGGAATCTTACTTTACCACTTCATGTAAAGAGAAACGAGTTAAAAACAAACAGACAAGAAACCAGCAGTCATGATCTGAGATCATATCATGCAGGAAATGCAAAGCTCTCCTGTGTCCAATGAGGAGGATCCATCACAGCACATGGATCTGATTTCTCAAAATCCCCAACCTACATTGAAAACAATTGAACATAGCAAGGGCAATGTAAATTACCATTCAAAAATTTTTGTACATACGGACATGCAATTATTGGAAGAACAAGAATTGACCCGATACCTTTTCCTTGCAGCTAGAGCAGTAGTGATATTTATGCCAGAGGCAATCCATTGAAGGACAAAGAAAGCAAACTCCAAGCATCATTGGCATCATGCAACCGACAACAGCTGCCAAACTTGGCTTAGATCTATATTCCACATGAAATATCATAATTAGAGAGGTCGACCAAAAAGGTATACCACTTCCTGCTATTATTAAAAAATTAAAATTAAAAGGCTAGTAACATTTTTTTTTTATAAAGGCAACATGATAACAAAAAGCCAGTAACATTTAAAACACTATTGTCAATTTTGATTCATTCACTATTCTTCAATTTTGCACTCCAAGGAAAGATGGGTATTACGACCATTTATTGAAGTCCACACAAATTATGGCAAACGAATGTGAAGCAGCACCGGTGAAAAGATCAAAGCAACTGGCAAAGAGAAGTTCCCAAAAGCCACATTCACAATGCCATTTGAAATGGAAGGGGGGGCTAACGAGTATTGATAGGGAGAGGTCTGTAACGTCCAAATCACATAACCTATACTCCAAAATGACTAGTCAATGATACAATTGGAACTCCATTGGAACTCCATTGGAACCTTATAAAGAGTAAAAACTTCGTTTTTCCAAACAATGTGGGATCTCATTCACTACCTACCATTATCCTTATCATATGAGATATCACAATTTCTCTCACTTAAATTCCAGACGTCCTCGTCGAGTCTATCATTTGTAGGTGGCACGGCTCAAGTCCCACATTTCTGGTTAGTATAGGCTTTGATCCCATTTGTAACGCTCCAATAGAAGGTCAAAACCACATGATCTATATTCCAAGAGGACTAGTCAATGACACAATTGGAACTCCATTGGAATCTTATAAAAAGCAAGAACTTCTCCTTCCAAGCAATGTAGAATCTCATTCACCGTCAACCCTTATCCTTATCATATGGGGTATCACAGGGCCATCTATAGATCTTGTAGGTCTGAAATAGAGCATCCAAAAGCATAATTGATCCCTTTTTATAAGTAATATGAAAATAAGATCCTAACCATCAGAACAGATTCCTCTGTTAACAAAAATGTCCAAATGAGAGGTGACAACTACATGAATAAAAAGGAACTTATGGACAATAAACAACAGCAACTTAAGACAGAAACTATCAGCCATTTTTTCAAATAGATGCTTATACAATCTGCTCTCAAAGAATCTTCCCGAATACATGAAAGGGAACTGACATATGAGCTCAGCTATGGTTAATAACTATTCATGGTCATGCATCATATTGCTTCAAGTTTCTAATGACCTTTAGACATAATATTAGATTCTATTCAGAAATAACCATTCACAACATTCTAACCACAAAGAATAATAAAACTCCTCATTTTTCTTCTTGTTAATTAGAAACCAAAAGAATACCTTATCTTTCCTAAAGTTAAAAAATACACGCACACGTGCACACACGAAGGTTGAGGGTTTTTTTATATTGATTTCATTTCTGATTTTAAGTCACCAAAAATTAAGATTTCAAACAAAGGAAAAATAGTACTAATAGGCCAAATTGAGTGTTCAAAAAATAAGAATAAACTCGTTTCTATGTGATTTCTAAATTCTATTAATAGGCCATCCATCAACCTTCTCTACAAATGGAAAACATCTTAAAACTTTCTATCTTTCTTGAAACAACTAAGAATAATCTTAACTCATGACATTTCAGCTTTGACAGTCACCTTATTCCCCTCCGCTTCTATTAGGTACTACTTTCTACTCATTTTGGCATTGAGAAAATTCTCACACAGAGGTGTAAATGTGTTTGAGTTTGAGTGAGTAAGAAGTGGTCAAGCTCTATTTGTTTAATTTGTATTTCGAAACGAGTCAGCGTGGGCTTATAACCAGCTATATTTTTGTTCACGGACGGTTAATTTATTTCTCGAACGAGTTCGAGCTTATTGAGAAGCTATTTAATTTTGACAACATAGATTATATACATTACATCTTATAATTTCTTCTGCAATTTTGACAAACCAACTTTGTGTTTTTGTAAATATCTTTATAGACTTTATATCAATGATCATACACATAAGAATTTAAATATACAGTATTAATAACAAAACTTCCTCTAATCTTATTACATTCTTAATATTTAGATAATGCCTATTAATATAATGTTCCTCAGATAAACATCGTTGAAAATATTTTCATCATTTTTTCAGAAACCACTGCAGTATGGAAGAAGTCAGTAACAAAAGATTGCTCCCAATATAGGTGTTGGCTACCAAACCTTGGTGTTCAGGACCACGGCCAGTTCTTGACTGTATATATGTACATACACACATAGTAATATACAAAGCAACGTAAATGTAGTAGTGACTAGGCCAATTTGGCAATAAACCATAGGCCAAATTGAAGGAACAAGATATACTCTTAAAAGAATTCTTTCCTCAACAAAACCACAAACTTGCATAATAAAACTACTATTCTTGCTGAACTGCCCTACGCTAATCTATCCTAAATGTTTCTCATACTAAAATAATTTTTTAATGCCAATCTCTCAATTTATTTATTTTTCTTCCCCCCTCCCACCTATCCTTAATCTGAACAAACTTTGTTTGGATTGAGAGAACATCTCAACTCATCTGATCACATCATTACAACTTTTCCAAACTCTCATACAAAATACAATAAATAATTTTCAAATCTCAAAACAAAAATATTATTAAAAAATAATAGTCTAACAATATTTTATTCAACTTTCATCTCATATAATCTCATTTCAAATCAATTCACAATCCAAACCCCCCTTAAACATCGACCGAGAGACACCGTTGAACAATCCAACGAGGACTCAACAATAAAAACGTTGCAAATTATCTATTGCATGCTTAATCATCCAACAACAGCTATACGGTTTCTTATCTTTCTCATTAGCCAGATATATACGAAACTTCCAAGCAAGATAGTAGGCCGCATAGAATTCATCGAAATGATAATACAAAAGAGAACCAAACAATTACAACAAAACTAAGAAAAACCTAGAGGTCGAGAGCAAGATAAGAAATCTTTTTCAATCATTTTATATCTCACCTGACGGTCGTCATTCCGGTATCTCCGCAGTAGACGCAGTTGATCGGAGCGGGAGTATCGCGGAAAATGGTCTGCTGAATCGGAATTCCTTTGGGATCGCCGTAGACGGCGTTTGGTGGGACCGTTCCGTCTTGGTACGGATTACGTCCAATATAGAACGGAACTCCGACGACCGGTTCATCTGCCTTCGACATTTCTCAACCTCCTCCTTCCCGATCAATTTATTCAAAGCGAATTTGCGCGATTGAACAAATTCGAGAGCGAGTGTGTCTCGTTTTGTACGCTTCTTTAACAGTCAACACGCGTTTTCATTGATTGGAAGGTGATTTTATGGGTGACCAGACTTAAATGTCCCAGCTAAAGGAATTATCTTTCAATTCCAAATTGTGCAAAATAGAATAATATTTATTACGAAATTCCTTCAAATTACGTATTTATCTAATAATAACGAACTTCTGAATTTTTTTTAACAAAAAAATAATTGATGATTCAAGGGTATTAAAATAATATTACATTTAACGTGTGATCGGACAAAAATGAAATAAGAATATGATTTATAGCTTTATTTTATTTATTTTGGGCAAAATAGCACTTCGCTTAGAACTTTAGTATTAAGCTATATATGTATTATTAAGTATAAGCCATATCTTATTATTTTCTAAGGCATTTTAATTTTATTTGGCAAGGAAATGTCATCTATCATATTATTCATTGAAAGTCAAAATTATTATGGCCACTCAATACTTAAAAGAAAAATTAATTAAAAAAAAAAAGGTGAATACAATAGCCTTAAAGATATTTTGTAAAAATAAATTTAAAAATTATATAAATAATATATTAAATTTATTTTACAATAAAAATAATTTTATAACCTAAAAAACCACGTTAAATCGGGTGTAAACTTTTTTATAACATCTATTTATAATTAAATCATTTTTAAAGAGGGAAAGAGAAGTCTCAGAAGAAGACTTGTACTCACTTTACAATTCGCAAGTTGGAAAAAAGTCTGAAGCTTTAGGCAGTACATGTAATATATATAATATATATATATATATATATATATATAAGATTTAGCTCAAAATATTAATTTTATAATAATAAATTTTATTATTTTTATTAAAAATATATTAAGTACATTTACAGTATGTAACCTTTAGTCGTTTTCATTTATAATAACATGCGTACTCGACGGCTCTAGGGTGGGGCACGCTCATAGCCACGATAGCATGTTCCCCGGCCCCCTTGTGCAGGTAAATAAGCTCATCTCCTAGTGTGCAACTGCTGCAACATCGTATCATCTCGTATATACTATATATGCACTACTACTTCAACCATAGCATGTTGCACAAGTGTATGTCAAAAGTAGAGAGGTCCGTTACTTATAAACTGATGTGTAAATATATCATTTATTGTGAAACGTTTTACGGTTATAAACTTGTAAAGAGAACATAGTCTAAATATCGGATTTTTTTTATGCTATATACGGTAATGATATTTTTCGTTCGTAAATAAAGAGAATTGTAAATATTTATTGAGTACTATTACAGTTACAAATAAATTATATAAAAATAATCTTACAAAATAACGTAATTTTTTGTGGTCTGTTAAATCTATTTTATAATAAAATTAATTTTATAATTTGATTATGAATTACATCAAATCATATCAATTTGTGAGATAATTAATTATATATAATCACTATGTAACTAGAATATTTTGATTTTGAATTTGATTGATGAAGATCCGTGACCCATCCCTCAAATCATGCATATAGATACCATGGATAATGATAGAGTTACTACTCCTATTTACTACTCTTTTTATATTTAATTTTTTTTTTAGTTTTTATTTTACTTAATGGTTTAGGAAATTAGTAAAATTATATATACTTTTTTAATTTTTTCTCAATGATTAAGGATGTTAAAAAAATACTTAAAAAAAATCAAAAACTTCAAATACTCTATAAGTAGTAAATAAATAGTAAGAGGATAGTAACTAGAGCTATAATCGAGTCGAGTCGAACTGGTATTTGGCTTGCTGAGCTCGGCTCAACTCAAAATACTCGAGCTTGGGCTCGAGATTTTTTTTTAATTTGTTCGAGCTCAACTTGATAAGCTAAACTCAAACTCGAGCTCGAGCTCGTCCCCCAAACAAGTTTGAGTCGAGCCGAGCTCGAGCTCGAATTGTTTATTTTTTGAATAAAATTTAATAAATAAATAAATAAATAATCTAATATTGAATTTATACAACTAACAAGTAGAACATTTATTGAATTATAAAATTTAAAAATAATTAATATCGTACTAGTTGATATTTATCCAAAATAACAATATATTATATGCCTACATATATTATTAATACATATACTTAATATGATAGCATATATCTATTTCATATATGATTTTCACATACTAGTATATGAAATTATTAAATTTTATAGACTAATTATTTTACAAATTATAATATATATAAAGTATATTCACTATATAAACATAAGTAACTAAATTAAATATTATGTATTTAATTATAAAAGTGATATTCTTATATTATTAGCTAATACATATATATGTATATATACATAGATGTATGTATATACTTATCAATATATAAATGAGTTTTAATCGAGTCGAGCTAACGAGTCGACTCGAGCACAAACGAGTAAGTTTTAGTTAAGTCGAGTCGAGTTTTAACGAGTATATGTTATTTACAAATCGAGCAAAAATCTACTCTCATAAACAAGTTTTTTTTTTAGAATCGAGTTTGACTGGAATGTAACCGGACGAGTAGTATGAAATATACTAATTTACAGCCCCAATTGCAACCCTATCAATACCCTAACATACCATTTAAAAAGAAAGAAGGCTACAACCAAGGAACCCTGCTGGTCTCATAAGGAATATTGGCAGCGAGAAAGAGAGAGGGCCATACTGACATACAACTCTGCAGAGTTCAGAAGAGATTCCACAATCCAATTGATATTGGTCCTTGGAGCGTCTTATTATTATTTTCCAAATTATTCTAATTAATTTATATAATATTATCTCAGTAGTCATTACAACAAGTGAGCAATGCAGGGCGGCTCACCCAATACATTCCGCTTGTCCGCTCTTATTTCAGATATTCGTCCCTTTCTCCTTGTCTATTTTCTGAACTACCACTTTCTTCTCCGTCTCAACTTCAATTTCCCAGCGATTAATTAATCAATTAATCAATATGGCCAGCTATTGACGCCTTTCTTTTATACAAATCGTTTCATCTTATTTTATTATTATAATTTTTAAAATTTTTTTTATATAAAATAATTTAAATTTTTTAAATTTTTTAAATTTTTAAATAAAAATAATATTTAAATAATATTTTATTTAAAATTTAACTTTTATCTAAAATCATCTTATCTTATTCACTATTCAAATTTTAACATTTGGTTCTTAAATCAAACTTAACTCATCTCAACTAATTATTACAATTTTTTCAAATTTCAACACAAAATATAATAAACAATTCAACTTTTTCAAATCTTAAAATAATAATATTAAAAAATAATATTATAATAATATTTTATCATTTCAACTCAACTCAACTCATTCAATATCTAAACGCAGCCTTTCGTCAACCCTTTTTTTTTTTTCTTGTCTTCAGCTCAAATCTCAGGTCAACTAGTGAACGTAAAATACACACCGGAAGAAATTCTCGTCTCCTATATATGATCATTGGGTGTACAAATAATGTTTCATGTTAATTTTACAGTTCCAACTTCTTTAGCAAGTCATTGACATTTTTTTAATGTTTCATGTTAATTTCCTCTATTTTCCCTACGTATTTTTTGGTAAAGTTTAGAGCCCATGAATCCATGATCACCTGTCATGGTTTACCTACCCATCGTCGTCACACACCCTCCTCACATTGGTCTGAATGTTCATGACTCCACGTACCATCTGCATGCCCCATCATACCAACAAACCAGTATATATATATATATATATATATATATATATTTATATCAACAAGTGAGATTTACCTGCTACTTAATTCGACCGCAATTGTTAAGAGTCTGATAGTCAGATGACATATAATCTGGTTCAGATAAAAAATTTGGATTCGAAACTATCACACCTGCTGTATAAGAAATAAATTGCAATTCTGAAGTTTTTTTTTTTTTTTTCATTTTGTTACTGGAAGAGACGGAAATACTTGCTTATCTTTCTGAAAATATATATGGAAGATAAGTGCACCAAAAGCTCCATCATACTTCGTGCTTCATTCATGACTACGTATATACTGGTAGTATACCACCATTCATATCATGTGCCATTGCATAAAAAACGGTACTTGGTCATTCTCTCCTAAATCTAGTCAAAGTACGGCCTATATCAATGTGGTAGAGAAGTGTGGTGTACTCTTTAGTACTTTAAGATATAATTTTAAGATGCGTATTTGAAAAATAATAATGATACCCTTATATTTTTTTTATTATTTTTTACTTCTCTTGCTCTTTAAATTTCGATTAAGAATATTAGAACATGACCTTTTTGTATAATTTAAGAGAAAATAAATTCAATCATTAACGTAATCACTTAATTCAATAAAAAATAAATTTAATTTTATAAAATTAACTTTCTTTTATTCTTTGAGTCAATTTTTAGAAAATTGAATTTATTTTATCTAGAATTATGTAAGTAGGTTATGTTTTACGACTTTAAATAGTTGAGTAGTAAAGCAACAGTAAAGAATGTTTAACTAGGGTATCATTATCTAAAAAAGTTGAATCACTATTAAAAAAAAATTATTTTTCATCTTAATCCTAAATTTTTCCTTTTTAAAAAAAATCTATATATATATACACACACATAACCTACACCTCTTGTTTTTAATCTCGTTTTAGATAAATAAAATCTTATCGGCAACAACAAAAATAAAAAAGGGCTAGCTGAGTTTCATGTAGGGTCCCATATTAAAAAAGAGTTTTGTTATTAATCATTTTTACACATTATATACAATATTTAAAAATTTTTTTTTTATTCTTAAATTTAATGAATTTTTCTACTCGTTATTCAAATATCACATATTTTATAAGAGAAAAATAATAATAATACGATGTATAGTATATAAAAATGATGAATTGAATTTTCAAAAAATAAAATAAAAGAAGAAGAAAGGGAAGAACCAAGCAAACTTTTTCAGAAACCCAGAAACTGATGAAGAAAGTTCCGGCATTCTTTTTGGTAACTGCGTTTTTTTAACGGATCATTTTAATCCTCCCAAGACCTTTTTAAACCCAACATTATCAGGAATTAAGTAGCAGCTCTTGAACGCACGCGCACCCATTGCGTGTGTGATGCCTATAAAAAGAACAGTGATAAGAGACAAGATGCACCACACAGAGGTCTCCTAGTGCGCCCGACCTGGGCCCACCTAGGTTTTCGTCAAACCACGCGCGTTACAGGGCGTGACAGAGTTCTACCTCTGCCCCACTACTAAAAATTCCTCACTGGGAACAATCAACAACCCCCTCCTTCCGCTTAAGCAGTTTGCTCTTGTACCACTACTACTATATATTTCACTTCCAAAAATCTCACCTCCTAATATCTCTCTCTCTCTCTCTCTCTAGATCTCTCCCTTATCTTTCGTCTGTAATATCCTGGAATTTGTTGTTTCACAGAAAAAGTAATGACAGCTCCAAACATGGCGACCATCACAGCTTCTTTAGAGAGGTCTCTTCAGAACTGTTCGCTAAACGACCAAACAAGAAGCGGTACAGGCGCAGGTTTAGGCGTAGGAGGGTCGTCTTCAAGCTCAGACGAGACACCGGATAATCATCTCCCTAACTCCGACACCTCCTTGGAGCTCAACTCCCATATGTCCCTCCCTTACCACTGGGAACAATGCCTCGATTTAAAGGTATGTTATAAATGAACCCCCCTTTTAGTCCCTTTCCTCTTACAGCTTCAATTATTGCGAGACCAGGGCAGATCTTGCGCCTCCCTTTTGTGTCGTTCCTTTTCTGAAAGCATATGGGGGGGTTTAGTATTGAATATAGGGTTCCTTGTATTCATTGGCATCGACTATTTAATGCCGTCTTGTCTCTTTTTCTCCCAGTGCTCATGCTTAGAATGATCGATAATGTCGGACAGAACCCCAAAAAAACCCTAGGAAAAAGCTTTTTCAATAGCTTTTCGCCTTTGCTTTCAACATTGTAAACGGAATAAAATGGCAAAGCTTTTCTGGGGCTGACCATCTGATTATTATCTTTTATGTTTGCATTTGGTTAATATTTCTCTTTCGGGACCATTTTTTCTGAGAAATAAAATCTCTCCTGGACTTGGTAAAAAAATGGTCTTCCTGTAAAGATCTTTTTTTTTTTTGGTGTTTGATCATATAGTTGTAGTTTGCAAAAAAAAAAAAAGATGCATTTTTTCGTTATGAAAAAGGAACGACATAGGTATATATATGGAGCTTTTTTTTCTTCTTTCTACAATTTCGATGAACAAATGTCTAAGTTTTTTTCTATTTGTTCCACGATTTTTATTGTGTCACTGTTAATGGGTTCTTTTGCAGACAGGGGAGGTTTACTATATAAACTGGAGGAACGGCATGAAAGCAAAAGGCGATCCAAGGATAACACAAGAATACAGTGGAGATTTCTACTCAGAAGACGATAGCTCATATGATAGCGAGGAGTCTTCCTCGGAGTCCTCTCCCTCTTCCTCTAGAGAGCATTACCGGGTAGAGAAAGGTCATAAAGATCATGTTTTGGTTGTGGCCGGGTGCAAGAGCTGTCTCATGTATTTCATGGTGCCCAAAAAGGTGGAAGATTGCCCCAAATGTAGTGGTCAACTTCTCCACTTTGATCGATCCGAAAATGGATCTCCGTGATGAATGTCGACATTAATTTCTTGTGTGATTTTTTCTTATTTTACTTTTCTACTCAAACCCCTTTGTGCTTTTGAAGAGTTTCAGTGTGGATTGATCAATGAAATTGGTGACAAATGGGTTTGGCAATTGGTCTTCTGTTATTCTTCCTCTATTTTTTCTTCCAAATTTGATTATTTAGCCTCGGAAGCCATTGAAGTGGCAATTCATTCAGATCAGAGATATTGAGACCTACATTAATGCCAGAAGCAAGGTCAATGGTAGAAGATAGAAAGAATATTAGTATTGGTAATAATTGCGACGTGCATCTTTCATTCTCTCGGGTCCTATATATTTTTCAGAACTTTATTTTTCTCATTAAACAAACACTAATATTCCTTCCAAATGTGTGCAGCCAACTTGCTGAACACTCAATGTGCAATTCTTTTGTATTCTTCTTTTATACCTATTCATTAAACTCTTGCTGCATGTCATAATCAATATACACTAAAGAATTTTTCTCTTGTATTCGTATGAAACCAACCTAGCCTTATTTGAAAAGAAAAGATCAAACAAAAGCAAAAAAAGATTAATCAAAAGTGGGGTTCAATGTGTTAATGATTGGGGTTTTTTCTTTTGTTTTCTTGGGCAAGATTGGGAAAAATATACAAGAGGTACTGATCCTGAGGATCCATTTGGCACCGAAATCATGTCAATGAAGTCACATGGCCATGGATATGAATGCCAAACGGCCAATGCTAGAGCTAGGATTATGTTAACTAGAATGCCAATTAGAATAAAGGAAACAAAAAAACCCTCAAAATCAGTTCTTGATTTGTAGTTTAATGCTCTAACTTGTATATTGGCTTTGATGCAATTTTCAGGGAAATGGAATAGATCCAATTAATCAGCCAAGATAATCAATATTTCAAATGCAAAGTAACACGCGTAATGATCATATATATTCTTTTGTCGGGAATTGATCATATATATTCAACTACCGTAATGATCATGAGGTGCTTTTGGTCAACTACAGCTCAATACAGCATATTTGAAAACCTAATTTCCTGATCCCCGTTATAACAGGGGGGCTGATTGAGGGACTCATGATCATGATTAGACACCTGAATATTGATGAAATGGCTAAGCTTTTTTAAATGTGTGGAAAATATTAATTTAAAGACCATTCCGGAAATTGCAGTGATCAGCCAGATAAAGTCAGCGCTACAGCAGTTAGACATGCATTAAAAGCCTTTTTTTTTTCGAGTGTATTGTATAAAATTTCAATTCATGCTACAGATAATTCACATATATAGCTTAGCTTTCAATCGATTCAGACCTTTCTGAAAATAATATATAATTTAGAGGTAGAAACTGAGGAAGGATCCTGGGAACATGTCATAATTGCAGCTAGGAATTATGGGATCATCTCATGAATGGCTAGACCAGTTCATTCATCTACCTTTGTTTTTATTATTGTAGTCGATCTGTAGAGTCAAATCTTTGTGATTAATTTGGAAACCTTGGCATATCATTTTATAAACTCAATTCCACTTGAATATATATAAGTCCCTATAAACTCTATGACATTATATCATTTTATATCAGAAGTGTTTAGTTCACAAAAAGATTTTATAAAAGAAAATCATGTTGAACATTATAATATAGATCAAACTGGTCTTAATGTATCACATCTAATCACATTATTTTGTAAGTCAAAAGACTTATTAATATATTTGATATACATTATTATAAAAAAAAAGTAATACTATATGTAAATGACTTTATAATATAAATAATAACGTATATTTTGATAATGTATACAATCACTGCTTGTATTTTATAATATCTACCTATCAAAAAATATGAATAATGTCTCTTGTGCTAAAATGTCATGACTCATTATAAATACAATAATTCTGATCGCCACTTGCAATTAATTAGACGTTCATGTATATATAGGTAATCTAATTAACTTAGATTATATAACTTTAAATACTTAAGTAGATAATATAAGTTAATACGAATTTATTATAAAGTTCAATATATAATAAGCTAATCCTAAAAAATTATAATTCTTTGCAAAAAATATAGTTGAATGGGAAGTTAAGCCGGGCTCGCATTTGAATAAGGAACTAAATAAAAAAAATTAATTAATTAATTCAAACTGACTTAGACAGATTTAAATTTAGAAATTGTTTCATCTCATTTTGTTTTATTATTATAATTTTTTTAAATTTTTATATAAAATATTATAAATAATTTAATTTTTTTAAATAATAAAATAATAATATTATTAAAAAAATATTTTTAATTTTCATATCTTATCTAAAATTATTTCAAATCAGCCCATAGACCATTCACGGTCACGACAGTGCGCTTATTTACCTTTACTTTAAACTTGAGACCTTGCAACGGAGGAGATTTAGCGAAAGACAAAAATCTGGACAAACAATATGTTTGTCAGAGAATATCTTGCTTTCCAAACCTCGAAGATGGTAACTCTTGCTAGGCGTCCCTGTTTTGACACGTTCGGAGCTAGAGTTTTCAGCAGTAATCGATTTTTGTACAAAGAATCCCTTACCAGGCCGTAGATAAAAATTGTCTCCATCGTGGAAGCCAGGTCAAGTGGTCTTCAAAATTTCAACCATAGAAAATTCTTTATCCCCTAATATATAACTTTGTAAGCTTGATAGGCCAGGTAGGTTAAATTATAAATCATTCTAGGTACGTTGTGAGGTAAATTTTATGTTTTAATAATATTTTATTTAATTTTTATTTACATTATTTATATAATTAAACGAGATGTTAGTTACATACAATTTTTGTATAAATTTGTCTCGTTTATTTTTACAAATGAGTTGATATTAAAATTAAATGTTAAATAAAATATTGTTAAATTATATTTTTTTAATATTATTTTTATTTCATTACAAGAAATAAGATATTTTTTTGCGCTTAAAATTATTGCAAAAATTAAAATTGTTCCAAAAATCAATAGAAATGACCTCTTCGTTTACCATTGGGCATATATCATATCGAATATACCCAATAGATGATCCCTATTCTTCATGATTAGCTTTAACTCCTAATTTCTGAATACAGAATTATTTCAAAATGTCCCAAACTACTCCTCAGCTTGATGCCACTAAAATATAAAGGGATAGCTTAATCAATGTCTCAAAGCAATCATTGAGATTCACTTCAAGAAAAGAGCCACGATAAATATTGTATCCAATTTCTATATAAACTTAATTTGCAAGTTAGAAGAACACAAACACACACAGAGTATAAAGCGATAAAAAGGTGATGGAGACACTGATAAGGAGTTATCAGGACCCCAACCCATTTTAATAGCTTAAGGTAGAAACAACATGAGTACACCAAAAAGCAAAAGAAATTAAGGATAAACAAAGAAGGCGACAATCACCGCATAAATATATGCAGATCCAAAAGAGGGAAGAAGAAGAAGAAGAAGAAGAAGAAAGAAGTTTAAAGAAGAAGAAAGAAGTTTAAAGAAGAAAGAAACACCCTGCCCATAGGCATGTCTAAATGGGCATTCCATGGTCCTCCATTTATAGCTCTCAAACCATGAGAAACAGAAACTGATGGATAAAACGGGTCTTCCATTTCCTGCAAATTACGTTGCTTTACCCAACAACAAATTCACAAACCAGTAACACATTTTGACACCTATATCAAACCATTGAAGACAAACTTAACACAAATTTGAATAGTAATGTTCTTGCTCAACAGACTCTGCAACTCAGAGAAAGTGCCCATCACAAAGTAGGGATTTCATGCAAAAATCCATCAAACTGTGGTGTGCAAATTAAAAATATCACCCAAAAATTATGAACATCTTATACCCACATCAACACGTAAACAAAATGCAGCCCAACAAAATTTTTCTCGTGTAAAAAAGGACATGTTTTCAGATTCAAACATCCCAAAATTATATTAGGGTATCTTACTAATGTTAATCAATGACAACTGAGTGGAGGAGAGGACGGGGAGGACGCGATCAATGAAACCCTATTAATCAGCTTAGAAAATGTCAAAAGAGGTCGACTTTTGAACTGGAAATCGCAGAAAATCGAGAAATACACAGAAAATTGGTGTTTATTGTGCTAAGAGGAAATGTAGAACAGGCTAGCCGCGGGCGTCAAATCGGTGGAGATAGATTCGCTATCAATAGTGGTTTTCGGTGGAAGAGGACAGCCGTGTAGCAACAAAAATGGGTGGGTTTTGATTAATTTGCAGGTAAAGAGAAAATGGAGAAGTTGAATTTGAGGAAGAAAGGGAAATCGGGATTTCTGAGCACTGTACGGGTTAAAATCGAAGGGAGGGGGAAAATAGAGTTTTCGTGCACATTCGCGCCTCCTTTAAAAATACATTCCAACGATTCTCATTCGCCACAAATAAGCATTCATTGACTAGATATGACTTTTACGATGATAAATTTTGCCACAATAATTATCTATTATGGCGAGTTCCCTATTCACTGGCAATAAGATGCTATTACAGTAATAATATTTTGTTGCGACGATATAAATCTCCGTAATAGATATAAAAGTCATCGTAAAAATTGAACAGTACCATTCTCGCTCAGCATTTCTCAATTTTGTGAAAAAAATCAATAGAAAAATGAAAATCACTGCAAATAATGACTATTTGTAACGCTTTTTTTTTGTAGCACTTTTTTTTGTAGCGATTTTAGAATCCTTGGGAAAAGTCTATTTTCTTGTAGTATTTTAAGACTTGAAAATGTTGAATTGTTTATTTTATTTTATGTAAAAAATTAAAAAAATTATAATAATGAGATGAGATGAATTGAATTGAGAAAAATTGTGAAAACAAATAAGGTAATACTTTTCTTATTTTTACAGCTTCTTTAAAACAGTTCTAAAAGCAACACTGAAACCTTTCTTCCACGCCCACCTCCAACTTAAATGATGTGATTTTGACCGGCAATAATAAATCTTCAACATCGTTGAAGAATAATCAGAAAACTTCCAACGTCTTTGATCGATCCGTGCATGGTACTACTCTACCCCCAAATGCAGCATATACATGCATGCGATATTCTAGTTACTCTTATATATATATATATATATATATATATATATTAAATAAACTTCATTAATTCAATAAATCAATCAATACAATGCTTTTCTTCTAAAAGAATAGAATGAATATGTGAAGGTCCTTCCTCCATCCATACATGCTCAAAATCTAGTGATAAGGCTAGTTTTACAACTGCATGTGCAGCTTTGTTGCCACTCATGCTATAATAAGACAGAGACCAACCTGTATGTACAAACAAACTCAAACTGATGTGATCTGTGATCTGGCGTAGCCATGAATAGTTTGTAGATTTCCCATTAACAATATCCACAACGACCTTAGCATCCCCCTCCAGAGCCATCTTGTTCAAAACCAATTCATCACAAAACCTGATTGCTCTCAGAATGACCATACCCTCGGCTGCAACTGCAGAATCTACATGCTCTTTTGGTGCTGTTAAGACAGCCACTATATCACCTCTACAGTCTCTAATAACAATTCCAATTCCCATTCTTGAACTTCCCTTATCATAAGCGGCATCTATGTTAACCTTCAAAACATCCGCTGGTGGAGGAATCCAATTTTGCACTGGTATAGTAACAGGTTGTCCATGTTCCCTATGTTCTGAGACCCTGGCACCATTCTGCAGTAACTTGAACAATTCCACATCATTAGCAGCAAGTTGATACAGCAAAGAAGGAGCCTTAAATTTATTGTGAAAAATAAACTCGTTTCTCCTACTCTTATATTATATCTTAGACAATATACAACAACAGCAATATAACAACTTATAATTAACTACGTAGTTGTATACAACATGATCATATTAATTAAAAATGAATTGTTTTCAATTTATTAAAAAAATATTGTCATTGCATATATATATGAGCAGCTCAAAATAAATGAAAATAAATAAATTCTTAATACTTATTTGTAATTAGGTTGTGATATAGTTGTCACAATGTCATTATATTTATATATATATATATATATATATATGTTCACACCGGACAATGATAGCATTCCAACTTATTATTTACCATCGGTTTACTATTCACAAATAAAAATTACATTTCAGAATTATAAAATAATTTTTTATTATACTGTTTTGTCCTTCTTTTCATTTGTTATTATTATTTATTAGTTAAGTTGTGAAGAAATTGTATACGAGTTGGTGTACTATGATCTATCATTATTCATTCACACTTGTAAGTAGCCACAAAAATTTGAAGAAAAAAATTAAAAGTACTAGCCGCAAAAATTCGCAATACTCTCACAATTCCCTACTGATCATTTTCACTCATGTTAAGCTGGCCTGCTCTTTCGTGTGCATACAGCTTCTTCCATGAATTGGACAATCCCGTCTATTAGAACAGTGCGCAAGAAAACCCAGGTACGCATTGTCCATAATCTCTCTCCAGTCGCGCAATTTGATCCATGGTCTCAAGGTGGAGAGACCGTGCTGTCTCAAGTCTCCCATGGCCGGAAGACCAGTTTCTCTGGCCGGGATCAATCGGACCTAAATAAATATAGTTATTTTGATTCTTTAAATTGTTATTTTTGTATTTATAACTCGATCGTATCACGTTATCTCTATCTTTATAAACTGGGGATTAAATGACTAATTTCGGAAATATGATTTTTTTTTCAACAGTAACGGGCCGGATGGAAACGGGAATATTTTGAGCAGCTTTTCTGATCAGTTTTGCAATTTGCAGGTTCGAGAAGGACAAATGATATAGCCAGTGGTTACCAACTACGATTTTAACCATTCATATTTTCAACAACAATCATTATCTTATATCATGTTCCAGGAGCGTTTTCACCAATTCCAGTTGTGAATATTCGACAACTGCAGAAGCCTTTCGCCCTTTGATCATTTCGATGATCTGTTCATGTAAATAGAAAAAAGTTTTTCTTTTAGGAACGTACATACCAGACAATTGATAAAAACGCAGAGAATCTGCAGAACAATAAATGGAGAATGTGTATAAAGCTCGTGAAACTACATTAAAGCTGTGTGCATGCAAAAGATTAATGGGAGTATGGTGCAGTTGCATGCACTGTGGAGTGTAGCCTGTAGGTCCTTTAGCCCTAAAAGATTCGTTCAGAGGAAGGGAGAGATGACAAAGAGACGGAGAGACGACTGTTGCTACAGAAGAAAGAAGGAATATGGTCCAGGCGGATGATGATCATGTACTATAGAGCCCCTGCCCGGCCTTTAATTAGCTGGACAAGCAGTGGAGAAAACCAAGGCAAGGGAACCTAATTATCTTGTCGGTTGGCAGCTGAAGGAATCTAATTAGCATGCCATACTACTGAGGTCTAAAAGATGCAGTACTGCAGTAGCTAACGCACTACATAAGCAAGAAAGAGAGAGAGAGATAGATGGAGAGGGTGGTAGAGTGAGTCAGAAAGAGAGCGTACGTAGGAAAAGTCGTTCTTTGTGGGTCTTGCTGCGTTTAGATGTTGCGTTAAGCTGAATTCAGTTAAATTTTTTATAAATAGTAATAAATTAAACAGTAGAGAATTATATAAATTTAAGAATTTTGTTACTCAATTTCTTATTATTTATCTACATTTTACATTTCATATTTTTTAAAATTTTTTTTTGAATTTTTTTTTGAAATATTTCAAATTTTTTATTTACTATTCATATAAAAATTATTTAATAAAAAAAATTTTAAAAAAAGATAAAGTGTAGAATGTTGAAAAGTTAGAAAGATTTATTGTAAATTTAAAGTGTATTAAAGAACTCAGTTAGTTGACTTTGTAGCCTCAATCCTAGCTTGGTCAAAGACAGATAAAAAGGTGTGATGGTTTCAGGTACGTGAGTGTGAGAGTTTGCATACTATTCATCTGCATAAATCAACTTTCAATGACAAGTACTATTCGGAATGCATAATTATATATTACTATTATCTTTCATGATTTATAATGCATACACTTTTCAAATGCAAGCATACTTTTATCTAACTGTAGAAATTAATAGATAGCATGAATCCGTATTTAGAGAGGAATTATAACAAGGGCCTAATGATACACTTATAATTATTTTAAAAGAGAAATGTTACATTTATAAAGAAATTTTTTAAAAGTATATTTATAAACTGATGTAATTTCATATAATACGTTAAAATTACTTTACAATCTGACGTACTACATTGAGTCACATCAGTTTGTGAGTTTACTTTTAAGAAATCCCTTTGTAGCTAAAGCGTTTCTCTTTGCTAAAGTGAGGGAGAGGGAAGAAAATTAATGAGATAGGCAGCGGTATGAAAAGCATCAGTCCAAAATTTGTAAGGTTGGGAGGTCGTTGCTAAAAGTGCAAGTCCGGTTTTGACTATGTGACGGTGTTTTCTCTCTACCACACTATTTTGTTGGTGGGTATGAAGGCAAGAATGGGTTCAGTAAGAGATAAGAGAAGAGCACTGAGAAGTAACTGGTCTGTGCGACGCCATTGAAGGTAAGCTGGATTGGTTTGAGATGGAGAGGAGAGTGATGGAGAGGGAGACGAGGCAAGAAGGATCGGGGGGGAGGAGGAGAAGAACCATCAATGAAGTGGTAGAGTTATTGGCCATGGAGATATGAGATACATTGTGCTTGCCATATGAGGAAGTTGTCGGAACCAAGTTTGACTGAAACTATGTGGGAAAAATTACTGGGAAGTTGGAAAGTGGTGGAGGAATGGTCTTTTTCAAAGGAGACATGGTCACCAGCAATGGAGAACTATAGTCGTAATCCAGCTCTGGTATCACGAGAAATCACTACTTGTCCCAAAAATTTAAGTTGATAGAAAGAGATAGATTTTATTATTTATTTTATATCTTAACATATGACAATACACTTAAAAGCAAATTTTGTTACTACTCTCGATATAAAAAACTAGAGAATGGGAATTGGGATTATAGTGAGAGATAATAATGGTAATGTCCTTGCTTCTATGTGCTCTCAAAGAAGGTAGATAGCGTTTCTTGCTTAGTGTAATGTCCTGTGGAGGGCTATGGAATTGTGCAAGGAGCTGGGGTTTCGGGAAGTCAGCTTTGAAGGGGATGCAAGAGATGGTATTGAGGCTATTATGGACGAGGAAGTGGATGAGTGGGGAGAGGGCAAGTGGTGGAGGATCTGAAGGAAATGCTAATGTCTTGCTGGCACTGGACTCTTGACTTTCACACATAGACAAGGCAATGTAGTGGCTCACAATCTAGCTAAGATGGCTTTGTTTACTGAAGAATTCTGTTGGATTGAAAGTCTTCCGAAAGAAATTAAACAATTAATTGTAAATGACAGAGTCTGTAATGGTTTGAGTATATAATGAAATGATACGAAAGTTACTTCAAAAAAAAAAAAAAAAATCTTTGAAACAGTTATAAATGTGGTGAAACACACTTTATAGTGTGTATATATCTATCTAGATCTTCGTTGTATGCACATCAACTTTTGGGGGGGGGGGGTGCGCGGGGGGGCATGTGGGATGCGTAAAAGAGCCGGCAAGGCAATTCGCTTGTTGAGCAGTTGTTATCAAAGTAAAAACCCGAAGCTTCGAGTTTCCCAGAATGGGCACGCTTCCTTCTAACCGTATTAAGGAGCTAGGCCGCCCAAATGCCATCGAATGATTGAACCATACATCTCTTCTCCAAAGGAATGTGATTGATTTTTGGATGACTCTTTTACCCTTAAGCAATTCACATAAAAGGGAAATTCATATCATTTAAAACAAAAGCCAAAAACGGGTCAAAAGTTTGTCGGGGCTTCGCCTTCGAACCCAACCTCTTAATTTGAAAATGCACTAAAAACCGCAAACAGATAATTATCAGATTGAATTATTAAATCGGACCGCCACACACGCAACTAAGCTCCCACACAAACAAGCCCAATATTGAAATGAGAGGAGGCGACGTTTTATCCACCAAATTAAAGGGTGTTGAGAGTATGTTGTATCACTGCCATGGGGTCGTTGATATCCCAGTTTCTTAATGCAACTCCACATCAAGTTGAAGCACAGTTCCTTGGAGTCTTGTGATCCCGCACTATTTAAGACTTTACGAAAAGCAAGGCGAGGAAGCTTCCTAGCTATTAGATTCCCTTCAGTGCACGTAGCAAGCAAGTGAATGCAGTGCCACTGGGTTTTATATATATATTACTAAAGAACAGCAGCAGCACCTGAACTACGTCTCTCACTCTTAACACATTCCACCAGTCAAGTAAACAATGAATTACCACCATATTTCTCACGAGTCTCACCTCCCAGCTTCAGGCAAGCCATAAGAATTCATGCGTGTTGATGATCTATTTCTGCATTTTTCTTTTGTATCTTTATGATTATAATTTCTCAGTATTAATTAGTTTTGATTAGGTTCAGTGGTCTTTATTCATGACATGAAGAATAAAATCAATACTATTGCATGGTATATATGGTGATCTGAATCGTGATCATGTGATCATGTAATATTTCAGGGCATCCAATTTCATATCCTAGTCCGCCGCAAGGCTTTCTACCACCACCACCGGGATATCAAGGGTACTTCTATGAAGGGTACCCTCCATCTCAACCCGGCCTAGCCCCTTCCCAACCCTATCATCATGAGCATTATAATGATCATGACTCCGGCTGCTCTTCAATTCTAGGAAGCTGGTATGTGCTGTCAATTTTCTTTACATCATTCCTGTGCTTCAGTTTTATTTTTGGTGCATGGACTTCACATCTCTCTGAATTTCGGTTTCCGTTTGCTGAATATTGTCACTTTCTTATATAAAAGGGTGATATAAATATATATTTATATATATGCCTTTATATGCCTTCAATACATTGGCCTGTGTTGTTTTATATGGTAATTTCATTGGAGAATCGGTCATTTAGCCTGAAAATCTTATTATCATAGAGGAAAGATCAAGTGAACAAGAAAGCAAGCCAACTTATATAGTGGGCCGGGGAAGCCCATTCCTTAGTCCTTAGCCATGAAATCCTCCTATTTCTTACAATTTTTTTTCTGATCAACCACTTCACTTACGTGTAAGTACTATTCAAAGAAAAGCTTGCACGTTGGATTCTTGAGTAACAAATAATCAAGGAAAATGGTAGTTTGCTCCAAAGTGCCCCCACTTTGAAAGTGTGTTTTTTGTGTTTCTTTTTCTTTTTAATACTAAAAAAAATTGCACAAGGGCAAAGTAGCACCAACCAATAAAACATAAAACAGCTGCAGCGGCCAAGGATCATGCGTGTTCAAAAGAGAGATTAATATCGAGGTTGATTTTAAAACCTTAAGCAAAGGGACGCGGCTGACTAATTAAAATTAAAATTAGCCAACACCTAGTTGAATGAGTCCAAATTCTCTTTTAATGGGATATGTTAGTATTAAAAATATAATATAAATAATTAAATTTACATTTTTTTATCGGTATAAATTTTTTGGATAAATGATGATTTCAAATAATAATAGTATCAGAGTAAAGGTTCTAGATTCGAACTCTGACTAAGTTTTACACTCTATCTCATTTAATAATATTCAATGCGTTAGACACACTCAGAGTTAGCTAAGAGTATAACTCACATGTGATGGAAAGTGTTAAAAATATAATACAAATAGTTAAATTTATCTCTTCTTATCAGTTTAAACTTTAGAAAAAAATGAAGATTTCATATATATAGTTGGTATTTTGATGATGTTGGGCGACTAATTGCTTAATGTTTCCTGATGATGCTTCCTTTCCCATAATTCAGACGCAAACAGAAGTTTCTCGTCTCTTTCTTTTTTAACTTTTCCCCTCCTTTTTTTTCTCTGTTAACATATGCAGTTTAGCTGCACTTTGTTGCTTCTGTATGTTGGAGGAGTGCTGCTTCTAGGCCATAATTTCGATGTTTCTGAACATATATACAGCAATGGTATGTGTTGATTCTACTTTAGTATAAAGGCATGGAAAGAGACAACTAGATCTGCTCTTGATTTGTTATTCTAATGCCTTGCAAACTCCCATCAGTGAAATTTGATAATTACTTGATCTATTTCTTACGTTTAGACATTTGAGAAACGATCGAGGTTGTCCTCTCTGTTATATATCAATGATCGAAAACTTAATGATCCAGTTGATCAATTGTCTTGTAGTTTAAGGATGCTATATCACTTTTCATTCACTAGATTTTAATTCAATCTTATGATTTATCACAACTAGTAGTTCTCTACAGCCAAGTTAGCGAAAGTTGAACATCTAATTTAGTCAGATCAAGATCCTCTTAAATTCTCATTCAAATTGGATAAAGATTTGAAAGTCTTTAAGTAGAATAGAAATAAATATAATAAAGTAAATTTTATCATATTTATTTAGCATTTAACGTTGCCTGGAAAATTCACAAGACAACTATAAATAGGCTCTCGAGTATTATTTAATACAACAATAAATCATGTTTGGCTTAATTTTTTTTTTCAATTATTTTATTAGGTCTAATTTTCTTCTAAAAAATTGGTTATATCACTTCGTAGATGCATTGAACAATTCACATGGGAGTATAAATAGTCACAAGGCCAGTGATTAGTCAAATTGTTCACATCTTGAGAAAAACTCTTGTCCTTGGTGAATTTTAGACCATATATCATAACAATATGCATTTTGTCCTCTTTTACACCAAGAGAAATATTTCAATGCTCAAGGTTTTTTTTTTAATAATGCTAGATACGGTCATAATTAATTATGCAAGCATTGCACACTCATTTTGAGAAATAGTATGGTCAACTATTAAATATTTAATTTTTTCAAGTGGATTCTATATTTAGGTTCGGTTTAGATACAAGAAGTGTTTCATCGTATCTTATCATTAAATATTTCTCAAATTCTTATTCAAAATATAATAAATAATTAAATTTTTTCAAATTTTAAAATAATAATAATCTTAAAAAATAATATTCTAACAACTTTCATTTCAACTTATTATCCAAACGGCACCTTAATCATTTTTTTTAAAAAGATTGCATGATGCGCAAAAGTATATATATTTTTTAAGAAGAATATAATTTAAAATTTCTAATTGGGTTTCATAAGAATAAGGTTATGCTTGGTAGGTGAGATAAGATGAAAATTTTTAAAAATTTTGTGAATAGTATTAAGATAAAAATTTAAAATATTAATTTAAAATATTAGGATTTGAAAAATTCGAATTATTTATTATATTTTGTATAAAAATTTAAAAAAATTATAATGATGAAATGATATAGAGATGGAAATGAAAAATCTCATCTTTACCCCAAGTCCAACATTATCCGAAATCTGACATAGATGGCAACCAAAAAATTCCCTAGACACAGTTCTTCACCCAAATTGAATGCTCCAAGACATTTGGTCGAACATCTGTCTTGGAAATTGGTTTTCGATTTTATGTATCTTGGAGCATTCAATGCCGATAATGTTGGACCAAATCGCATGTTTTTTTTTTCAGAAGTTAGAACATTGAAATACCCCACCATGAGAGTTCAACACAGACACCATTCGTTCGTTCGTTCGTTCGTTCGTCCGTCAGGTTCTTACGCAAAAGCAGTGGCAACAAAATTTTGGGACCCAAAGTTCTTGGTTTCCCCCCGAAGCACGTTAAAATTGCATTATCTTCTCTCTTTGAACCTTTATTTATTGCAAAGAAAGACAAAAACAGGGTAGCAGTGGCACTTTACCATTTGCAGGTGTTGCGTGGAGGGTGGGGCAAAACAAAGTTTGATAAAACAATGGCCCACTTTGTTCAGATTTGTTGCAGATAACCATCCTCTGACCCCTCTCACGTTCGTGATTCTTCCATCGCGTTCCATACCAATACTTTTTGCAATTTATATACTTTGTATCTATATAAATTCAATAAATCTTTTCAACTTTTCAACACTTCACACTCTATTTTTTTAATTTTTTTTTAATTTTTTTTTAAATAATTTTTATATAAATAATGAATAAAAAATTTGAAATAGTTTAAAAAAAAATTCAAAAAAAAATTTTAAAAAAATATTAAAAAATATAGAATGTAGAATGTAGATAAATAGTAAGAAGTTGTGTATTTCCTTTATAAATTTTGAAATATTTCTTTTATATTCTTTATTATTTGACTAACCATTTCTTGCACGAAAAGATCATCCTTTTCAAATCTTAAACAGCTTTCAATATTAACTTCTCAAAAAGCTCTCCACTTCCTCTCCAAATTCCAATCAAAATTATTTCATACAAATTAGAATTTTGTTTTCCTTTTCCTTTCCTATAATGAATTTAGAGACCTTTTGGCACACATAGGACTTGCGTGCGGGTAGTTATATATTAAAAATGGCTAACTGCTAATCAGTGTTTGGGTTTTTTTCTTTTTATAATTCGAAATAATAGTTTCAGCATTAACAAAATTGAAATGTAAGTTTCAAGAAATTCTTCTTTTTTATTTTCGCAGATGAGATGAAATCAAATTTTTTTAAATATGTATGAATAGTATTGTGATATGTGAGTTGCGATAAGATGAGATAGTTTTATTAAAATGTGTGTTTATTTATAAAGATGAGATAGAAATGTTTTGACTTTTTTTGTAATATTTGATAAAGAAGAAAAATTGGGATCTATTAATTATTGTGTATTTTTTTAGGTAATATTTTATGAAACAGTATTTGAAAAATTGAGATCCACTAATATCAACTCTTACGTACGAGACAAACAGTATTTGAATAGAAGGGTACGGACGTCAATTCAACTAATGAGAGACAACCCGAATGAGACAAGCTTTGCCATCAATTCTCCACTGGCAGGCTTTACTACCGAAAGATGAACACGAGAGAGAGAAAGGAAATGCGTCGTTGGCAGCTTTTTGTGTATATTATAGTACATTTAATAAACAGTGATAAAATAATGAGAGATGAACTAAGATTAAAAAAAGAAGAAGTGGATATCTGTTTTGAGAGAGTGTTTGATAGTATAAAACTTGAGAAAAGTTTTCAAAATTTTGTATTTCATTTCTGAAAGCAAACGAGGCTTGTATCTCCGTTAATTTTTCGTTAGCTTTCTAATAAAAAAATTGAAAGAAATAACTAATGGCAAGGATTTTGTAATTCAAGTATCAATTTTCCAACTCCTTTCTTTTCTCTCGGAAAAGGGGTGGAGTGTGAGAAGTGCATTAGGGGCACTTGAGTTTTTTAAAACAAAAGAGAGGGAATTTGAAGGTGCTCCTAGCCGTTTCTAGAAAGCTTCTTGGGGGCTAATTGTCGTCAGGTGGCAAATGGGCACCAAAGGCCACGGCGGTACAGTGGGATGAAAATTTGGTAACGTTATTCCTTACCGGAATGTTAGTGTAAGAAGGAGGGGAGTATCTCTAAGAGGGATGAAGCATCTAGAGGAAAAGTGGAAGGGTTTTAGGTTGCTGTAAGAGGAAAAAGCTGTGATAGAAATTAAGGATGATCTCTCGAATGAATTGGTGCTAAAAGAGCAAAGGTCTCTGATGGAAAAATTTTGTTCAACAAGGCTGATAAGTAGGTAGGTGTTGGGGTCCACAATAGCCAAATCTGGTAGATAAGTAAGGCTGCATAGTTCACTGACGTGAGTGCAAATGTCTTTGCCATTTTTTTTTAAACTCTAGCTAATAAACAAAAAGTCTGGTCAGGGAGACCATAGTTGTTTGACAACCAGTTGCTAGTGTTGAAGGAATTTGATGGATATACTCCCTTGCATCATATTGGGTTTGATTCAGAAAGTTTCTAGGTGAGGTTTTATAACTTGCCCTTATCTTGTATGACAAAAGAGAGAGGAGAACAGATTGGGAGTACGATGGGGAAAGAAGAGGAGGTGAATGTGAAGGACGATGAGAGTGGATGGGGAAATTTTCTGAGAGTTCAGATCCATCTGGACTTGACTCAGCCTCTTGCAAGGGGTAGAACGATGAAAGTGAAAGGCAATAGCTTATGGGTTCCATTTATCTATGAGAAAATGTCAAAAAGTTGCTTCTCTTGTGGGTGTATTGTGCATGGGACTCATGGATGCTGTAGTGGAGTGGAGATTTCAAAAGGGAGAGAGGAGGAATATGGTCTATGGTTGAGGGCCAAGCAATCTCAAAGAAATAAGTTCTTTAACAATGGTGCTAAGATGTATGAGGAGGGTAGTAGGTGGAGGAGGGAGGGGGAAAATACGGTTCCTAGTGGAGGCAATGGGGGTGAGAATGAGGGGGAGGAAGATAGGGACAGGGAAGTGAGTAAGGGTGAAAAAAGTGAAAGTGTGAAAGAATAAAAGGGGCTGTTCAGAAGGGATGGTGAAAATATGGGTTGGTGGAGAGGGAAGTAAACATCCTAAAGAGAATGGAGAGGTAAGGAAGGGTGTAGGGTAAAGGAGGATGGTAGAAGGGGAAGGGGAGATAGCTTTTGATTCATTGCAGTCACAAGAAGCATATATGTTTGAAAGGGGGGAGGTTGGACTGCAAGATGTAGTAGTGCATTTGACTATTATGGTGAGGGAGGAAGGGATCGAGGTAATAGTTGTGGAGGAGGGGAGCTTTGTGGAGGATGACAAGCCAGATAAGAAGGGTGCTTGGAAAATGAGGGCTCGAGCTAAATCCAGTAAGGAGGGGCTAGTTACAAAGAAGAAGAAAAAAACTGTTTTGAGTTGGAGGATAAGGGAAGTGACAAGGTGAGTGTAACACCCCATTCCTGTAGGCTAGGAGTGTCACGTGTTTTTCATAAAATAAATCCAGTAAGAGATCTCATATTTTAAAAAAAAAAATGAAGTGAGGATTTATTTTATAAAAACTTTGTCAAATAAAAATGTCTTCCAAAAATATTAACGAATAAACTGAATAAAAGTTATGTCATAAAATCAATTTTATTCTAGAAGGTCTAAAACTAAATCAACTGCTCCTTCTAATCCTGGACTGCCTGCTCATATTCATCATCCTCACTTGGATGGTTAAAAACATGAAAACAAACTAAAATGAGTCGAATACTCAGCAAGAAATCCATCACAACGTTAACATACTAAATATAAGGTTTTCATAAGAATTTTCATGCTGAGAGCTTAAAATTCATGACTGTTCATACTAATGTTTATGCTATGCATGAATGATTTATCTGTATTAACTGACTGATCTAACTTAACTGACTGAACTAACTAATCTGATTTAACTGACTATTCTGACTGGCCAACACACTTAACTCTGTGTGCGTGGTTGTGCACCGACTCCACATCCCGCAGCCGCGAGGGGAGCCACTGATAGTATTCTGGCATACTATGGTGGACCATGCTTGAGTCTGTGGCTTGCACATCCATCCTGAAACTGAACTGCATTGGTAACATGCATCTGAATGACCATCTGATTAACTAATCTGATCTTATCTTGCATTTGAACTTAAGATAGCTTATGTGTTTTACACACATGAGATGTATGACATAATACGTACATAATTATAATTTCTGAATCTGAATATAATGCGGAATGACATGATCGTATGCTATACTGGATGATATGTTTGCATATGACATGAGTGGTGCATAAACAATGACTGTCAATGAACTGACTTGAATAATATTTAAATATAAGCTGAATTGTGATAATCCTAATTTGTGATCAAATTACTTACCTTATTGTACTTCTTCTTGAATCTTACTTCGTAACTCATCACCTATACGTAGTATTAAATATTACTAAATCTGTCTAGAAACAACATGTACTAATAACCTACTTAATTAAATTCATAATCTAGAAGATAGTCAAATAAATCTTTTGCTTAACACCATATTCAATAAATCTTGATATTTTAAATTACTTAAATACTAATAACATATTATAATTTAGTAGAACACTATGGGCTATTTTAAATAAGTCATAAAAATTTCAATTCTTAAAATCGGTTTCATTTCCCATGATTAACATAATTATTTAATTTAACAAGAAATCTAATAAATACTAATATCATTTTAATACTTTTAACATATTTTTTTTATTTTAAATTTACAACTTTAATAACATAAATATATCAAAATCTATTATAAAATCATTAGAGGTTCATTTCATACCAAAGATTTAAAGTATTTAAAATAAACGATTAAACACTTGCTATTTGCTATTGAAATTTAATTGTGAAATTAATAACAAATAATATAGTTTAAAATTCCTTAATTGTTTTCTGTAGGGAAAATAAACTTTCTATTGGGAAGACCTAAGGCCCATGAGAGGAAACCCTACTCAAGAACCAAATGTTCTTGGCCAAATGGGCTTAAGGCCCATGGGCCCAACATGAAATAAAGGGTGGTACCCTTCATACAACACACGGGCAACAAGGTCTATAAAGGGAAACCGTGTGAAAGTAGGGGACTCACCAAGGGAAGCGGCATGGTTTGGCGGTTCTGGGCAGCTAGAAGTGGTCAACGACGCGACTGGGTCTCTGGGTAGGGTGGTGCGAAGCCGTGATAGAGAGAGAGAGAGAGAGAGAGAGATTGTCTAGCCGAGAATAACAGAGGGAAAGGAGATCACCATGAGGCAGTCGAAACTGAAGTGGCATGCGGCAAACCTGGGGTGAAGGAAAGTCACCACCGGCGGGTTTTTGTGGTGCCCGAGTGGTGCTCCAACATCCTTAAGGTGGCTGGCGAAACCACTTGGACTGGCTGCATTGAGTTGCTCATCTAAGGGTAGCAAGAGGTCGCATCGTGATTGAGTTGGGTTCTCGGGCAGTGGTGAGCCATGAGCTGGCAGCGGCGTGATCTTGGCGTCGTGCTGGGCTTCTCTGTGACGATGTGGAGGGAGTTGGTGTCGTGGGGTGGGGTGGCTGGGCTATGGCTCACCGTGAGGAGAAAAATATCCTTTTTTCGGTGGTGAAAATAGAGTCTATTCGTGTGTTGGTGAGTTGGGTTGGCTTTCGCCTTGGCGGTTCATGGTGTAGTTGTTTTGGCGTGGTGGAGACTCGTTGGTCTCTCATGAACAGGGCGGTGCTCTGTTTGAGGAGTGTAAAGCAGGGCTACGTCCGTGCATGTCTGTGGATATTTAGGCTCACGGTGGTTGACTTTCGGAGTTGCTAGTTATGGAGGTTTACGTGCATGGCAGGGTGGCAAAGTTCTTCGGCTACAACTTGATCACGGTACAACATGTTGATCACGGGTGGCTCACTGAGGTGGTGATCGGTGTTTTCCATGGCATGGGTCTGCTCTGTTTTTTCTGTGTAACTCTGGTTCGAAGTGTGGGTTTGTTGATGGGAAAATTGTGAGGAGAAAGAGAGGATTTATAAGGGCTTTGACGTGAGAGTTGGTTTTCCATTAGAACACTAACAACTAACACTGACAAACGTTCGGGCTTGGAATTTCATGTGTTTATTTCAGAGGGTTATCGTGGAATTTCTTATAGATGATAGGGAGGATAAATGGTAGGGTTTTCAAAGTTGGTTTCTTATTAGATTTTGGGTTTATCAATTAGGGGATAAAGATGAGGCTTACGAGATAGGAAGAAATAAGGCTTAAAATTCAAAACCAAACTCTAGTGACTATTTCTAAAAATCGGGTCATAATAAAATACTAAAAATAAAATGATAATAATATTATTAAACTGACAATGTAAAATCTGATGATGATGATATGATGATGATGATAATAATAATAATAATAATAATAATAATAATAATAATAATAATACATAAAACTTATTTTATGACCTAATTTTAGGATCGGGTTGTTACAGTGAGTAAGAGAGGAAGATTGTTACAGAACAGGTTGAAGTAAAGGGTTTTTAAATATGAGGCCAGCTGGGCCTTAGAGGAAGATTGTGAAGTGGTCTTAAAAGAAGCATGGAAGATGAGTGAAGCTCAAAGCTCACAGAATAATAGTGTAACTGGTCTATTGCAGAAAAGCATAGAAGCTTTTCAGAGGTGGAAGAAGCATATGAGGCAAGGGGGTTTGAATGAAATAGAAGATAAAACCAAGCTGATGCAAAGGCTACAGGCTGAGGAATGTTGTACTAATGTGGATGAAATTATAAGGGTGATAACAGAACTGAATTTGTTGTTAGATAAGGAAGATCTTTGGTGGAAACAAATGGAAAGAAGTAATTGGTACAAGCATAGAGATAAGAACACTAAATATTTTCATGCTTGTGCCAATCAAAGAAGAAGAAGAAATTTTATTAAAGAGGTGAAATATGAGAGTAATAGAATGTCTATTGAACATTAGGAAATTAAAGCAACTTTCAGAAGATATTTTGGGAAGCTACTCCAGACTACAAAACCAAGTAGAGAAGAGATTGATCCGAATTGGCTTGTGGGTATGGATACAAGGGTTACAATTGAGATGAATGAAAGGTTGGCAAGAAGGTTTACTAAACAAGAGGTGGAAGAAGTTGTGAAGCAAATGGCTCTACTGAAAGCCCCTGGACCAGATGGGTTTGGCCCTTGCTTCTATCAGAATCACTAGAGTGTAGTGTCAGTGGAGGTGTGTAAAGCTGTTTTGTCTATATTGAATTGTAACCCTCTAGATCCTTCTCTTAACTACACTTACTTATCTTTGATTCCTAAGATTAAGACCCCAAAAAAAGTGAGTGAGTTTAGGCCCATAAGCCTATGTAATATTATGTACAAAATAGTTTCCAAAACCATAACAAACAGGTTCAAACTAGTGTCATCCGATATTATCTCCCCAACCTAAAGTGCATTTCTCCCAGGAAGGTTGATCAATGACAATATCATGGTGGTCTACGAGTTATCACATTCTATGAAGAATAGGAAGAATGGTAAAATGGGGAGTATGACTATGAAGATAGACATGTCTAAAGCCTATAATTATGTCAAATGGGAGTTTTTGGAGGCTATTTTGATAAAACTGGGGTTTTGTGAGTAGTGGGTGAGTTTAGTGATGAAGTGTGTGAAGTCTGCTGCTTACTCAGTGCTGATTAATGGGGGACTTGTGCACAAGTGCTATAAGAAGCAGAATGGGGTACCATGTGTGTATTCAAACTACCTAAACAACTATGTAAGGAGATTAATGTTTTGCTCTCCAAATTTTGGTAGGGTAGACAACAGGAAAGGAGGGGGATCGTGTGGAGAAAGTGGGAGAGGTTGGGTTTGAAGAAAGGAAGGGGTGGCATGAGTTTTAGGGATTTGGAGAGCTTTAACATAGCTCTCCTTGCTAAATAAGGGTGGAGGTTGCTTAAATACCCTAACTCTTTGGCAGCTGTGATATTCAAAGAAAAGTACTATAGAAATTCTGGTTTTATGGAAGTTAAACTGAGCACACAACCTTCTCTTGTATGGAGAAGTGTATGGTTAGCTAGGGACCTCTAACAAGAAGAGATAAGGTGGAGAGTGGGTGATGGGAGAGACATGTAGATTTGGGGTTCCAAGTGGTTACCTAGTCCCTCTTCTTTTGTTGTCCAGTCTCCAGTTTTTTTGCTGTAGGAAGACTCAATGGTCAAAGACTTAATTGATAAACACAAGGGAGAGTGAAATGAAGAAAAGATTAGTGCTATTTTTTTACAATGAAGAGGCTGAGAAGATCCTTAGTATACCCTTGAGTAGAGGCTGAGCTAAAGATAAGATGTTTTGGAGTCCCTCTAAGAAAGGTATATTTTCTATTAGAAGTGCATACTTTTTGCACTTGGACATGATGGAAATGAGTAAAGGAGAGAGCTCTAAGGAGGTTTTAGTCGATAAAAGGTGGAGGAACATTTGGGACTTGGTTGTGCTAGGAGTGACAAAATTGTTCATTTGGAAAACTGGTAATGACCTGCTGCCTACTAAAGTGAACCTTTACAAGAGAAGAGTGGTGGAGGATACAAAGTGCCCTATGTGTGATGCAAAAGAAGAGTCTCTAATGCATGTGCTGTGTGAGTGTCCTGCAACAAATGATATTTGGAGAGATGACAAAAGTTGTGTTCAGAAATAGGTCAGATCAGAAGTGGGCTGTGGGAGAAACTCATGTCTACTTTGAATAAGTATTAGTTGAAAGAGATGCAGTGATGTTTAGAAGGATATGGCTGCATAGAAATGATTTTGTCTTCATAAAAAGATTGGATTGCCCCAGGGGCTTAATCATATCTGCTAAGGATGCTGTCAAAGAGTATCAAGAAGCTTAGAATTCTCTTAAAAATGGAGGACAAGTTCATAATAATGTGGTTAACAGTTTGAAGTGGGAAAAACCAGAAATGGAGTTTGTAAAGATTAATTGGGATACTTCTTTGGATTTAAAAAGGAAGAGTATGGGGATTGAAATTACGATTAGAGATGAAGAATGGGAGGTCATGGTTGCTATGTGTGATCAAAAAGCAAATGTGGATGATACAGTTGTGGTAGAATGCTTTGCTATGAGGAAAGTTGTGGAGTTGTGTAGTGACCTTAAGATTCAGAAAGCCAGATTTGAAGGTGATGCAAGGGATGTCATTTTTGCAGTGAGTAGTGATGAAGAAGTGTTGTCTTGCTATAGCTCTCTAGTAGATGATGCTAGATTTTATTTCAAGAACAGGCCAAATTAGTTCTTTCAGTTTGCTCATAGAGAAAAGAATATGGTAGTTCATAATTTAGCAAAGAAAGCTTTAGTTATAGAAGAAGAAAAAGTGTGGATAGAGGATGTCCTAGATTTTATTATTGGATATCTGAATAGAGATAACAGTTGTATGACTTGATTTCTTAATGAAATGCTAAGGTTATATTAAAAAAAAAGTTTTAATTTTACAAAAATTAAAAACCGATACTTTAAATTGCAAAAAATATGAAAATCCAGATACTGATTTTATAATTAATCCATTTAAAATAAAAAATTACATCACTCACGAAATTAAACAAAAATACAGTCTACTTTAATTAATATTTATTTAAAATACAAGGTATCTTAATCAATAATTTTATTTGCCAACTCTAACTTTAATTAAGAGACAAAATGTTCATATTTTTTTATATTGCTTATGTTGAAAAAAGAATATTATTTAAAAAAATATTCATATTCATATTCATATTTTAAACTAAATGCATACTATCTATTTTGAAAATAGAAATGACAAGAAATAAATATTATTTTTTATTTGAAAATTTGAAAATTTTATATTATTTTTTATATTTTATTTAAAAGTTTGAAAATTTTATAATCATTAATTAATAATTAAATAAAATATTAAAAACTAAAAATAATTTTATATTTAAATATGGATACTACTATTGCGGTTATCGCTGGCCACAAGTATATTTAAAAAAAAATATTTTTTAGTATTTTTTAATATATTTAATTATTATGAAAAAAAATATAATTTTATTAATAATGATTTATTTATTTAATTATTAAGTAAAAAATAATTAAAATAATCAAATAATAAGTAATATATGTATAGCGAGGGCTGCACTAGCATTTTTTTTAAAAATCATATTTAGAAAGAAAAAATCGAATAACATCTCAACATACTTGATTACCGAACTAGCCTAGAAATATCAGAAGTGGAGAGAGAGCGCGCCAGAAAGTGCAGCTTTTTTCGGCGGCTTGAGGGGTTATCTTATCTGCAAAAGTGAACATGTGGTGTGATACGTTCCAGTCACGTGATTCTTGAGTTTCATAGTGTTTGCGTTCACGTCAACTGCTACTGTGGGGGGACAGTGGCGCAATGCGCACACCCACCAAACCAAATACCGAACCAAAAATATATTGAGCTACACCCACCTGTCCCCATTACCCAACCAATTCTATATCTAAATATCTTTACTTCTCCCCATTTACCCGACCAAACCCACTGTTTTTGTCCTCAAAGGCTTGATTTTGAGTTGAACGGTAATCCTTTTTTTACTTATTAAAAAAAAAAAAAATACCTTGGTTTGGAATCTATCCAAAATTTTAAAAATATCACAATCGAAAGAGTTCTTACCATAGAATACAAATATTTATTAAAAAGTAAATAAATTTTAAATATATTATTGTTACGCATTAATGTATTTAGTGTGTGAATTATTAAACTTGCTAATGGAATTTTTTTGCTTAAAAAATAAAGAGAGGTGCAATTAAGTATCATAAAGCTGTGCTGGGATATTAAGATGATTTCAAATGAATTGAGTTGATATATGAATAGTAATATTTTACGAATTCTATTGAGATGTACGAATATAAATAAGTTGAGATATGTGTTTGAATATATGAAATAAGTTAAGATGAATTTAACTTTTTATATAGAAAATTAAAAAAGTAATAAGTCTCATTAATAATTAATTTAAAATGAGTTGAAATATATTTGACATCCAAATATCGTTCTTTCATCATCTATTAATCTGACATTAATAAATGTTGAGCTGAGTTGAGATGAATTGAGTTATTTATTAAGTAGTAAGTTGAAATGATAGAATTAATTTTATAAAATTCATCTAAAATAAATTTAGATATTTATATTATTACTTACAAAATTAATATTATTCGTAAAGTTTATATTAACGCGACAAATTTCATGATACTCATTTTATGTTTTGCTAATTTCTCTCTCACTCTACTTTAAATATTCGAAAAAAAATCTGAAAAAGGTAATCATCAAAGTTTGATATTAATTGGGTTTTAATACATATTGTAAACATTGAACAAAGTGTTGAGTCTTTCCGTGCAAACGACAATTAAAGGAATAATCAAAGTCCCAATAAAAATGTGATTCATGTTGTTTGTTTAGGTCTTAAAGATTCCAAACCCTCCAAAAAAAACAAAAGCCCTAATAGGACAAAAATGAACAAGTAAATGCAAGAGAGCATTGAAATGCTGAAAGAAGTTAGACCTGAGAATTTAATCGAACTTTTTTCTAGCGACAGAGTAAATTGCACTTTATTTATTATTATTTTTCAAATATTTTTAAATTTGTTAAAATATTTAAAAAAATTCACAAACTTATTAAAAAAATAATTTCAAGTAAAAAAAATCGGTAGAAATTCTCGTTAGACATATCATATTCCAATAAACATATTTTTATTTTATTTTTTTATTTTTCTTTATTATGATTGGTGTCATCCCACACCCGTGATATATGCTTACATAAAGATCTATTTTAGATATTAACTTATCTCACATCATGTTATTATTATAATTTTTTAAATTTTTATATAAAATATAATAAATAATTTAATTTTTTTAAATCTCAAAATAATATTAATATTAATAATAATATTATAATAATATTTTATTCAACTCATCTAAAACAACCTCATCTCACTATCCAAACGAGCCATTATCATAATAGTAGCATAAATCATTCATTAAACATGAAAAAGCTTTTGGCCTAACTTGCATCAAATATATTTTTCAATTTTATTAATATCAAATGCAATATTTCAAATTTCTCCGACTTTGGACAATTTGTCCTAGATTACACTAGATGATCACTTGCATTATCTTTTAAGCCTACCTAGCTTTATTCTGAAATAAATATCTCCCGGCCCATCTCTTTCAAATTTATATATGCAATTTATAGTTTCAACTTTTGTTTCCTGAAATGCATTTAGATATTTCTGTTGAAAAATCTTCTATTTCCCTTGACAACTCGACAGACGAAAAATCACATAAGCTAGTAGTACTTGGTCCAAATTCAAGATTCTTAAGGATGCATATTGACGATGACAATAATGCGAGAAGAACACATGCTCTAAAGATTTTCTTGCATGAACAACACATCTAAGGTGACTCTGTCCGGACATACTACATTCAAAGAAGTCGGCCGACAGCAAGGGCTTCCTTAAAACGTTGAGTTAAGCCGTGTCTTAAACCCACTAGACGACTAATATCAATAGTCTAAAGTCAATATATATTTGGATTCAAACTTAAAACGTTGGCTTTGTTTGGATATTTAAAATATCTGAAGTATATATGTGAACACTAATGAAATAATTTGTGAATAGTAGTAAAATAGTTTGAATTAAGTTGTTTATTGAATTTTGAAAAATGAGAGAAAAAAATTGAATAAAAATATTATAAAGTTAAAATATTATTTGAATATAATTTTTAATATAATTTCTTATTTGAAAGTTTGAAAAAATTATAATAATTAACCATTAAGTATAATGATTAGATGAAAAAGATACAAATTTAAAAATAAAAAATATTTTATATTTGAAAATATCTAAAAATACTCTTGTACACAAAAAAGGCCTTAAGATTCATTTGACAGCACAACTATTATCAAGTCTTCTAAGATATTTTCTTCTCAAAAATTATTAAAAAACAAAACATTTTTTTTAAAATCACTACATCACTGAAGAAACACACTAGGATATGTTTGGGAGCAAAGATGAGAAATCTCATCTCATTTCTATCTCATCTCATCATTACATCTTTTTCAAATCCCTATAAAAAATATAATAAACAATTCAACTTTTTTAAATTCTAATTTAACTTTTTCAAATTTCAAAACAATAATAATATTAAAAAATAAAATTTTAAACTTTCATTTTAATACTATTCATAAAATTTTTAAAATTTTTCATCTTATCTCATCTACCAAACATAACCTAAATCAAATTTTTGTCGAGACCTAATCGAGACCAACCCTCGGTGACAATAGCATTTTGATTAAAAAACAAGCAAACAAATCAAAACACAAAAATGATCCAAAATTTCAACAAGATTTTTGCCATTTAAAAAAAAAAAATCAACTTAATTTTACAAGTAGCCTACAAATGTCAAAATATTAGTAGTGCATAAATAAAAATTTGTTCAGAGAACAATAACGATATTTTATGGATTAAAATGTCACGATCAAAGTCCAAACAACATTCTGTACAAACTACAGAGGAGGAAACACATTCAAGGAAACATAAAATAAAAAAAAAATAAAAAAACACATTCAGGATGATTTTATTTATTTTGAATTATCAGCTTATATTAGCTGGGCCCGTCTCTCTCATTCATAACCTCACGTGGAAGACGTGCGGAAATTAGCTCTCTGATCTGTTTCAAATCTCATGAAACTCGTGCCTTTCTTCTCTCTTCTTCCTTTCTTTTTTTATAGCTGCTCCTTCCCCTCTCTTTCGTCGTCGTCGTCTCCAACGTTCCCTCCTTAATCCGAAAGATTCTTTCTCCGGGGATACCTCCATCATGTCGAGAACGACCGTCGAGCTCGATTTCTTTGGGATGGAGAAGGAGAGTTCGTCCTCCTCCTTCTCCTCCAAATCTCAGTTCCAGAAGTTTCTTGATCGCCAGAGAAGCTTTCGAGGTCGGTTTCCTCCGCTATTTTCTTTCCTTTTCTTTGGGCTTCTGATGATATGTGTTTTGCGTTTATGCTAAAAGGTGCTTTCATTCAATTTATTTTTTCTCAGGAATGCATAGTGCCATTTCCAAGATCAACCCTGAGGTTCTGAAATCTGTGATTGCCTCCACTGCGAACCTGAGCTTCGAAGCCAGCAGTGCGATTCCTTCGACGAACTCGGTTTCGGTGCCGTCGAGTCCGGTTTTGCCTGTCTATACTCCTCCTATCGTCAGGTACTGGATTTATTCTATTAAATTCCTTGTTTTCCCTCCATTGTTATTTTTTTTTGAATTATTTACCAGAAATTTTGAATGGCAATGGACTCCATTGCAGGCCTAGTTCAGAGAACCTTCCGGATACCGCCCCTCTAACCATTTTTTACAACGGAACCGTCTCGGTTTTTGATGTTCGTCAAGAAAAGGTTTGTTTCATTAAACATTCTATATTCAGTTTCATCTTTATTTTTTTAAGCATTGGTCTCGCCTTGATTCTGGTTTCCCTGTTTCTAATTTGGGGAAAAAAAATGTACAGGCGGAGAACATTTTGAAGCTTGCTGTGGAAGGGACATTGGACCCAAAAGTTGCAGTTCTTTCAAGCGACCAACGACAGCTACTTGATACACTTAGCGGTGGTAGGAGCTAATTATCTTCACTTCTGTGAGATGTTTAAGAGAAATTTCCAAAATACTAAAGCGGATTAGTGATCATCATATATTTCTCTAATTAAGGAAATTATTTGTAGGCTTTGCAGATCTGCCAATCGCACGAAGAAAGTCACTGCAGAGATTCTTGGAGAAGCGCAAAGAGAGGTAATCCCCAAGTTCGAATATTATTAATCTTGTGTGCATGTTGGAAATTTTTATTTTTTGTTAGATTTTCGAAACCTCCCTCAGGAAATATATAGTTCCGAAGTAAATAATCGATCCTTCCAAGTAATAGAAATTGATGATGAGATCATGAGACAGAAACTAATTTGAGCATGCCATATCCTTATTAACGAGTAATTATGTAAATTATTTTAGCGATATGATATCAGATGATTCTAAGGATAATGAATAGTCTTTATCATTTATTAACAAAAATTGTCTGTAAAACCCTCCTAATTTAAAGAATCATTCCGAATATTTCTAGATTTCATGGTCTAAGATAACAAGGAACATCCTTTTTTCTTGATTAGAATGGAGAAAAGGAAAATGCTAGTTAGTCGTTGAGTTTGCCGTCTCATTAAATTTTTTATTTAATGATTAAAGAAGTGATTTTTAGTGTATTAATATATTTTTTTAAATAATTAAATATATTTAAAAAATATGAAGAAAATAAAAAAAAAATAATTTTGTGCTAGACGGCATGTCTAATGGTCATTGTTGGGTATCAGCCTAGCACCAGTCTATTGACAAAAAAAAGAAATACATTAGTTATAAAAAAATTCATAAAAATAAACTTATGTGATTAGATATGTTACGGTATATTATAAAATTATTTTTATTATAAATTAAATCTAATATATGAGAGAAATCATGTAAATTTGCGAGACAAAAAATAAAACACGTTTCGTTGTTCTGAATCTTGTTTTGTTGCTGCAGTGGTTTTGACTGAGGATAATAAAATTAGAACAAAAGATCAATTTTCTCCCTTGATTTCATTTTTAATATGCAAAAATCATTTAGCATGACTTGAAATATAAGCAATATATTATTATTTTTGTTTGGCAGGTTGACTTGCGTCTCCCCTTATGCGTGCTACACCTAATCACGCGTTTGTGCGCTTGAACAAGTCATCCATGGAGGAGTCATGATTCCTAGAACCTAACTAGAAAGATGCTAAAGATAACAAGAAAGGACGCCAATATATTATTTACATAATAAAAGTTGTGTAATATCTTTTTTTATCTTTTCAAGGATTCTATAGCTTGCAGCCTCTTCAAAGTAGCTTTTTTTCCTCTTTTTTCTCTACAGAAAAGAGGTACAAAATATAATAGCTTGTTAGGTACGGTGGAGATGGTTCACGTTTTAGTAATGTGCTGTAATATTTCCTTGTCTCTTTAGTACTTCTATTATTCCATTCCATGTCTCCAGCTTCCTCTACACTTTCCTACGGATTTTAAAGCCATTCTTTTATATTGATGTATAAAATAGTTATTATTGGTGTCACATGCATACCTACCTTTCCTTTTTCTTCTTATATATATATTTTTATTATATTTTTCTTCTGGCCTGCGGGTAGAACATCGGGGTCGTGTGATTTTGTCTCAGCCAAGTTCTTCTCTTTCATTATATACTTGTTTTCATGTGCTGGCGAATGTTTGTTGACGTCCAACGTAAGAATCCTAGCGGAACATCATGAGAGGAAACCAAAAAGATAAAACCCTTGTAAAGAACAGGTCTGACCTTTTGCTTGAGATTTAAGAAATCTTTCCAGGAAAACACGAGGGAAAAGATGAAAAAAATAGACAGAAAGAGCAGATTGGAATCTAAAAGCTTCTTATATTATTCATCATAACTCATTTATATTGTGCTTAACTCAAGGGACTTAAGATTCCCTATTTAAAGTTAAATGTAAAAATGTAAAAGAGTGCGGGCGTATATTATCCCAATTCGGCAAGTTGTTTTTCGACGTGCACATCCTGATCACCACACTTAAATTAACATGGAGTCATTGCTAAGACTCTATATGACTTATTCTGAGACCCCTTTATATAAACTATCTTTATTTTTCACACACATATGCAACCCTCTTAACTGGATGAAATGATGTGTTACTTAATATAACACGCAACTGTTACCAATCATTGATGCCAACTAATGGGAAAATTACTTGGTTTGGAAAGCAAAAGGTGTTTAGATGAAGAGTTATCTAAAAAATATTTTACTTTTACCAAATTAGACAGAACTCCTTGTTGGAACACATCCTATGCCTACTCCCTTTACTCTTACCTGTGCTTGGACAACGAGAAGTGTTGAGAAGTGTTGAGAAGTGTTGTAAAAAAGTAATAATAAAATATTGAATAGTAGTAAAAAGTAGGTAAAAAGTAATGAATAGTAGTAAAAGTAGGTGAAAAGTAATAATAAAGTAGAGAATAGTAGTGAGAGTACCTCAGAGTACCTCAGAGTAGTCCGTTTACCAAACATAGCCTAAAGTAAGAATGTCTGCCTTCTCTCTAGAATAAATCTCATTTCTATAAGAGTCATTGCCAAAGAGGAGGGTGGAGCTGTGTCTCTCACCCTCCTCTCATTCTCATTTTCATTTCTGCACTGAATATACTCTTTCAAGGTAATGTTTGTTTCCTCCTCTCTCCACCGGTTCTATTTAAGTCACATTTGTTGCTCCCTGGTTGCCATCTACCTACATGCGCCCCACCACCCCATCCTACAGCTGCCGATCTATTGGGATGGCACGAAATCGTGACAAAAAGGTCTGCGCTTGGCCCTCACGTGCGGCTTGTTTCCGCGCGTGTTCTCCACGCACCGCCGCGCAACAACGCTTCCAACGGCTACACGCGTCGTACCAACAGCTTCATCTCGTCGAGATCTTCCAGATATGGGTCACCCACTTGATGCCCATTTTTTCCTAAATTGTGATCTTGAAAAAGGGATCGAGGATTTATTTGAAAATCATTTCAAGACAATAAGTAACAGTGCACCCGCCACTCCCACCTCTTTCAGGGGAGGTTCCACCGCTATCAGCGGTGGTTTCATTGTTCACAATTTTTTACTAATAGCTTATTTTCATCTTTTAAGATGGCGTCCTCTTTGTAGGACATGGGTGACGACCAAGAAATTAGTTGTAAAAACTTAATTTTTTTCTTTTTTATCTACCACTTTGCACTGTTGTTATTATTCTAGGGTGTTTGTTGGGAAATCTCACCTCCTCTTCTTGTATCTTCTTTTCTAATGAAATATACTTGTTTATTTAGGGAAAAAAAAAAAGAAAAAGAAAAGAAGAGAGACACAACTCATTGCTTTATTTAGGTGAGATAGACTTTTTAACTTGAATAATACTACTATACATTCTCAATTTATCCATTCATTTTAACTGCTTATGTATTTAATTTTTTTCTCAATGATTAAGAAAGTGATTATTAGTATATTTGTATTTTTTTAATATTTAATAATATTAAAAAAATATTTTAAAAAAATACAATTTATATCAAGCGATACAAAGAGTGATCACCTGCTGCGGCATATTAGCACCCCTATTTTGAATTGAGCGGTGCTAGTTTCACTGTTGGGAGTTTTCGCTAGTTCAATATTTACTATTTTTTTTAATATTTTTTATATCTATTTTTTTAATACATTTAAATATTTTAAAAAAATAAAAAAAATTCATAATGTTATTAAAAAAATTTACTTAATCATTAAATATAAAAAAATAATAATAGAAAAATAAAAAAATCATATCGGTAAATATTAGCGGTAGAAACCGTAGGAAAAACTAGTATTTTCCTTTTGAACTTTCTTCCTGCCTTTAAACTTGTTAAGAGTGCTGACTTTAATGCCTGTAATTCTGTCACGCGAAAATCATTCACAATCCGTGAACTATGTCGTAGAAGTCATTAAGTGCGGACTTTGACATTTATTTTGTCACGTGAAATGTGTTGGGGGTATTGGATCCCTCTGATGGCTATGAACCTAGTGTTAGGCAGGTACGAGACTAGAATAAAGAAGTCCGACAAATTCTACCAAGATCATTTCGCTTTTTTTTTTTTTTAAAAAAATCATATTTTTAATACCCTTGAATATTTTAAAAAAATTACAAAATCATGAAAAAGATACATCTAAATTATTAAGTAAAATAAAAAAGTTGTATCGAAACCGGTAGGGATCCTCGGGACAACTAGTATTATTCTAAAAAAAATGTGTAAAAGCTTAGCATTAATGACTATAATTATTATTTTCAATTAAGGAAAATGATAGTTAGAAAATCCATCGAGAAAGTCTATCAATTCTAGTTATTTATTTATTTATTTAATAGTTAAAGAAGTATTTTTTAATGAGTTTATGATTTTTTTAATATTTAAAGAGATTTAAAAAATATTTAATTTTTTTTTACACGTTTGATAACCACTCTTGGTGGGTTTTCTAGGTGAGTGCAGCATGGTCCTAAAATTAAATGATATTGTTCAACTAACTACAACTTTTCCGTAAAATCTTGAATAAAACTGTTGAACTTTTAGAGAATACTAATTGGATTGATGTTTTTAAATTTGAAGAAAAATAAACTAAGAAGAGATGTTTTTAAGATATTAGAGGAGGTAAGTACTCGAACTCAATGGTGAGCAAAATTACTCGAACCTTGGGAGAGTAAGGAATGCTTGATGGGTGTTAGGGGTGATATCTGTCCCCTACGGGGCAGGGCCACCCCTTCTCCGCACGGTGGGGTTTTCACCTCCGTCCCGGTGGGCGGGGCGCTGGGCGGATTAATCGGCCCCACCTCCGTCTACTTAAAAAAAAAAAAGACTATATTTTACTTAGTTTAAAAATTATTTCTAAGTTTAAAAATAATTACAAATACATTTTTATACCCAAATTATAAATTTAAATTTTGTAAATATGACTATAATTTTAAAATTATGTAATTTTTAAATTTGCTAGTACATATTTTGTGTAAATTATAGTGTATTAGTTTTTAAACTATGTAGTTTTTATATTTGCTAGTGCATATTTTGTGAACAAATCTAACAAATTGTAATATATATTTATGTTTATATATATGTATAAATATATATTTATGTTTATATATAAATATAAGCGGGGGTGGGGTAAATGCGGGGCGGGGTTGGACCCTCCTTGCATGAGCGGAGCGAGGTTGCTTGTCCAGCCATGTGGGGGCCAGGAGAATGGGGGCAGGGCAGCGAGGTATGGGGCCCTATTGCCCACCCGTAATGGGTGTGTCCACATCCAGGATAAGTGAAGAGTGTTCGGATCCAAGGATGAGCAACAAGCGCTCCCATACAAGATAAGCGAAAGTGCTCGAACCAAGGGACATGCAAGGAGTACTCGTACATGTGTGAGTAAAGAGTTCGCACCTAGGCGACTAAAGAGTGCTTAGACCCTGGGCGATTAAAAAAGTGCTCGAACCTCGAGGGGAGCACAACAGCTCAAACCCCCAAGGGAACACAGATAGTTCAAACCCTAGGACAAGCAATAGAGCTTGAACCGCAGGGTGAACAAGAACAATTCCTACTACAAGTAACTAAAAATGAAGGTAGGATGGGAGCTTAAAAAGGGAAAAATGAAACTTAATCAACAAATGAAAATTGATAGAAAAAATATATATATGACAGAAAAAAGCTCAATCCCAGGCTTGCACCTGGGGGCAATCAAAGAATGCTCGAATTCGGGGCAAGTAAAAAGGGTTGGAACCCTAGGGCAAGCAACCACAGCTCACCCTTCGACGAGCGGAGTCCTTCTCACGAAAGACAATCAAAAGAGCTCTTCCCGAAATGTGCTCCTCTCAAAGGCGAGCATTCAAACAAATAATTGAAGTGATCTCGCACCCAAGGGCAAGCACTTTGCTCAATGCCAATAAAAGGCTCGCCACCATTGTTCAATTAGATTTGTGGTATGGGTATTTCAATTAGTTTGAATATATTTCTAGGGCATTTTAGTCTAATCCAGGTCTCTTGCAAGGGCATCTTGGTCGAATCAGCATATGTAATAAGGGTATATCAGGCTAACATGGTATATGTAGAGGGATATTTTGATCCAAGGCATCGCATGAGTTCCCATTTTGTAGGCTCTAAACTCGTTCTTATGTTATAAAATAGAAACCGTAATTGGGAAATTTATATTTTAACTCTTCAAATTATTACATACTTTTAAAATACGTTATGAACTATTAAAATTGTAACTTAATTCAATTTCAAAATTAGAATAACTATATGGTACTCACTTTTTTCTTTAAGACTATATCACGTACTTTTTCTATTTCTTAAGAATATTATCTCGACGGAATTGAAGTTGTAACATTTTTAATTTGTAGCATAGAGCTAAGTTGTTCAGGTTTAAGAATAATGGTATGATTTATTTTTAGGTCAAACATGTTTTAAATTTTAATTGCAAACTATCACCCATTTTGAAATGTAGTCTCAAATATATCAACATTGTCACTTAACCGTCAATTTGAAATATAAAATACAATGTTCATTTAGACATTAAGACTACGTTTGGATGCTGAAGTAATCTCAAATGATCTATAAATAATTGTAAAAAGTAGTAAATAATTTATAAATAATAGTGAACTGTTTGTGAATAGTAGTGAAATAATCTCTACTTAATTACCAAACAGAGTCTATTTGCTATTTATTTTGCTAGTCATTCTATTAACAAGTTGGTATTAATAACACACTAGCTATATTATTAATATGACATGATTTAATTTTAAAGATTATAATTTATAAATTTTTCTTATAAATCAAATCCTACCACATCAACCGCATGGAGTGTGTGTGCTCCACACCAATTTATGAATAAAATTTTCTTTTATCTTGATCTTAATGTTTTTCAGGTCCAGTAAGAGTGCAAAGAATGAGAGTGTTTTACATGTCTAATAAGAATGCAAAGGATAACTTATAATTGAAAATAAAAGGTATGATCAATAGTTTAGAGATCAAGAAGTGTTACAGTCATAAAGAGATTTTATAAAAATAAAATCATAAACTAACATGATTTCATATGATATGTTAAATCTATTTTACAGTAAAAATAACTTTACAATCTAACATATCACATAAGGATTGTTTGTCTTCTATCTTCTTTTGTCATCTTGTGCTCTTTCTTATCTCCTTATCCTGCTACAATATTTTTGTATTAAATATTTAAATAAATATATAATATTTATTACTCTGTTAATAATTTCCAAAATGTTTATACTGCTAGATTTTGGATAGCTTCAGCCTTCATGGAGTAATCAGTATTCAAAGTGCTAATATTCTCTCATTAACGATACGAAGAAACCAGAATGCTTTCTATGGAAGACGACGACTACATCCGGTACGTGGTTCGGCCATACATACATTACCTGGTATTATAGACTGTGTAGACAGAGGGACCCTGGGAGCCCTGAAACTTGTCGCAATTCTGTGGCAGAACTAAGACCTCGTTTATTTTTAGAGATGTGATGGATTGAGATTAAGTTAAAAAATTGAATAAAATATTATCATAAAATATTTTTTTAATATTAATTTTTTTTAGAATTTAAAAAAATTAGATTGTTTATTTTATTTTATATTATTATTTTGAAAATGTGTAATGAACTGTAAAATTAAATGTGTAACGAACTGTAAAATTAGTAGGGAAGACTTGCTAAGTGGAGAAGAGATGCAGTTCTGTTTGGCAGTGGTCAGGAGTTAGGGTCGGTGGGTCATTGGGCCGAAAGCCCTAAACATTAGATATGCTTTTTTATTTCGCTTTGGTAATTTTAGTAGTCAGTGGGCCTACAGCCCAATTTCTTTTAGTAGAGTCCAGGGGCCTGTGAGCCCAGTTACAGTTGTTATTGGTTAGCATTCCGGTCCGTGATGGTGGTCTGGAGGATGTAGATTCTTGGGTTTTGGTAGGGATTTGTCGGACAAGCCGAATGCAATGAAGTTATTCTCTCTCTCTCTCTCTCTCTCTCTCTCTCCCCTTTGTTCATCCATCACTCCTTTCAATTTGTGGAGGAACTCACCCTCGAAGTGAGCTTATACCCATTTCCTGCACATTATTTTCATCCATTACAATAATATTGCCGGCCAGGATGTTACAAAACCCTAATTGCCGAACAGCTGTAAAAAATAAATTTAAACATAAAAAATGCCGCTGTTTTTAGCTCATTCAAATGGCACACTTATGATTCTCGCAGCATCTCCGATGAGTTCGACGTAGTCCAAGGTGCATGATCGGGTCTTTTCTCTTCTCCTTTGGCAGCATAACTCTGCCTCGTATAAATTTCGCAACGCAGTGTGGAAAATGCAACGCCCAGGTTTGCTTCCCTCGGCGTTGTTTCTCGTACCGAGGGGCCCAATTGACCAACAATGCACCAGTTCTGTGTGGCCGAGCTCAGAGTTCCTCACGCGTACTCTGCTATGCTTCAAGATTATGTCCAATTAAAAAGGTGACCCGTCTTCAGGGAAGGTTCTCCACTGTGAGATTCACAAAAGAGGTGGTTGTTTGGACCTATTCGGTTACAACGTCCTACTCGAGTCAGCATGCGTGTCAAATCCGAGTTCTTCTATGGTGTTGTTAATCTGCTCAACGAAATGCCTGATAGAAATTCAATCTCGTCTGTTACGTCAATTCACTGATACGTGCTGTCGTTGCAATTCATTGTTAGTCAATGGTCACGAGCTCGACCCTTTTATTTTTTCTGAGAAATCTGGAATTGCTCCCGAGTATGGGATGGGCTGAGCTAGGTTGGACCGTCATGCTTCTAATCCTAAAGCTTGGTCATGACTTTCATACATTCGTTGGGACTACTCTTTTGTATGCCTTCTCTGTTTGTGAGGACGTTGCTACCGCAAGAGCGGTTTTTTATGGACTTGCTATTATTCTGAGTGATTGTTTTTAAGAGGCTGTATGTGTTTTTTCTCTAATGAGAATATTTGGGTTTGAGCCAAATAATTTTACTTTCACGTGTTTGCTCTGGATTTAATACCTTTAATGCGGAGATGAGCGTTCATGGTTGCAAAACTGCACATTGAGAGCTCGCTATCTATGAACCGGATCTTTTGTGGGTGTTGCATTACTTGAACCTTAGTTAGCCTGGGGCCTGGGCACATTCTAGGCAAATCAGGCCATCTTGATAAAGCTTAGTGTCATATCTGGCGTGCTTTACTTGGAGCTTGCTTTATCCATAATAATGTTGAGCTTGAGAGTTTTTGCACGGCGTGTGCTTGTGATGGATGGCAAAGATGAGGCGACCCATGTGTTATTGTCAAATATGTATGCTACTGCAAAAAGGTGGGAAGCATGGCGTCTGTTTGGGAGCAAATGAAAATGGTAGGAGTAAAGAAGGAACCGGGCCTAAGTTGGATTGAAAACCAGGGAATACTTCATTATTTCACTGCTGGAGATACTCCACATCCCGGCATGAAACTAATTAATAGGATGCTGGAAGTTTTGACATGAAAACCAGGAAGGCAGGATATGTTCCTAATCATAATGCAGTTCCACTTGATGTGGATGATGATGAAAAGGACATCTCTTGTGGTTATGCAGTGAAAGGTTAGCTCTTGGTTATTAAAATTCCATCTGGCAGACCTATTCACATCATTGAAAATCTCCAATCATGTGTGGACTGTCATGCTGCACCGAAGTTAATGTCAAAGGCTATCCATCACTTTCTGGATGAAGTTTTCTTTTCTGGCGATTATTGGGTGATTCTTGATCTTGAACACTAATCTGTCCACAGCCTCTGGTTCAGTGCTAAGAAGCTGGCAGCAACTTGCTCTCTTGTAGGTAATTCTGCATCTTTCATATAAAAAAACAATGCTGTACAGCAGATGACCTGGGATTTCTCTTAGTAGGGACAAAAATTGTTGATTCGCACTATGTTATGTATGTGTGCATCCATGCATGTATATGTGCATGTGTATTTTGTGTATTGACTACAGAAGTAATCCGAGTCTGATATAGATTAGGAACAAGAATCTCGTCTCCTTCTCCCTCTTGAATCTTCAAAGGAAGAATTTTCTTTATTTTTCTTGGATTGACTTTTTGTGCTATTCTGTTATTAGGCAACACAAAAAGATATCCTGAAATTTTTGGGAATTATGAGTCAAACCTAACTGCTTTAGAATTCTCAGTACGGGCAATTACCCCCGCACAGTCAGATAGTTGGCCTCCTCCCCTGGTGTTGTGCCACAACCATTCTTTCACTAATCTGCAGTTACTTGACAATTCAATGTTCAGGAAACACCGGGGAAGCATAAGAGCTAAAAAGGTGGTAAAAAGTAGTTGTCTAATGATTCAAGAAGTCTGGGTTAAATATGAAATTCTTCTGCTTATAAAACCCAGTTCTTGGCATGTACCATGTTATTCATTACTCATATATGGGCCAATCGCCGATCGCGTATGTCGGTAAGATATTTTGTCTCAAAAGTTTGCTTCTTTTTGGATCGTCTTATTTGTTGCGCGTGTACTTCTTGGTTTAGCTACATTACAAGGGAAGACAGTCCTGACAAGAGACTAAAATCTCTGAGCATGTAATCATCTGGATTTTAGGAGATAAACATGATAAATTAACTGCATTGGACAATATAAGATCCAGAATTTAGAATTTTGGCTCTTAAGATAGCTAAAATTAATTCTAGTTGTAATTTAGAGTTTACAGGATTCAGCATCTCATGACGTGAACATTCCTTAATTACCTATCATTGGTAAACTTATAACATTGCCGACATGTTTGGAATGCATTAATTTTTTGTGTTTGAATGAGATGTTTCAGTGCTGCATGCTATCAATGTTCAATGATAAAACGGAGATAAAAAAAATCTTATTGAATATAATGGGATGTCAACTTTTTATGAGAGAGAGAGAGAGAGGAACATGATTGAATGGATATGTATGCGTGGCTGGATGCACGAACACTTATTTCCTCTGTTATGGATATTTTTACAGTATATGACAATAGAATGGAGATATCAGTAATATCTTACAATTCGTCACAGCTCCACTGATCGCAATATTTGGTGTCATATCGCACTGTCAGTAAATGCCGTGTAATTGCTGTATCTATACCATGCTCTACATAAAACTTAACCATCGAATTCATATTTCTAAAATCATCAACCTTTTGACTTTTAAGTCATCTTCTGGTTTGGTAAAATATGTTGTAGGTGGTAATTGATTAGAAAAATACTATTTTGCAAGATGACAAGTTTAGAATGCAGGATCTGTAATCTGAAACAGATAAAGTTTACTTTTGCATTGCATAGAGACAGACTTGATCTTGAACTTCTTACAATTTTGTGCATCGTGGTCATTAGAATATTATCTGTTGGAAAGCAACAGTTGATCTTACAGAACAAAGAATTCGATTGTTGGTAAGGTTAATCTGAAAACACAATTGACAAACCAACTGCAAAGTTCTTATGATACTTTGTTTCTGCCACTGTCACCTGGCCGGGTTATTCAGCTATTTCAATCCAGTTTGAATTATCATTTGACTTTTTGTCCCAATAAGAATAACTTTTGAGTTCTATCTACCTTATGGTGGATTTTATTTTCATCACTTCCAAAGAGATTATATTTTTCCTCAAATCAACTAATAGCAATTTATGATATATTCCTTAAAAAAAAAACACTTTATAATATACACTTATAAGCTAAATGCTACTTTTCCAAGACTGCTTATTGTAAAGATTGCTACTTATAAAAGTAGGAAACTATCCTTGTCAGAGACTTGATGAAGATACCAAAGCTTGCTTCTAAAGTGAGCAAGGCCAAAAACAGTGTAGTATTCAATTTGTGAAAATATTATTGAATATTCCCTTTCAAAATAAAATGAAAAGATAATAGATTTTCAATTATCTTTGCATCAAAATCTTTCAGTATCTAGCATCAGGAAGTCAATTAATATATTGTCATGTATTTCACTATAGCTTACCTTACCACCTATTACTGGGTGCGGTTAGGTCATAGCTCCAACTGCAAGCAAAAGCTGTCCTTTGTTTTTTCCCCTCCATCTTTCCAAAACAGTTGAATAATTAAAATCTAAATATCCTATGTGTTTTGGTATCAGGTTGCAGATAATGACTGCTGTGCTGTGAAACCTGTTTCACACTTGGAGTGGAAAAGTCAGCCATAAGAAATGGGACTTGATACTTTGCTTGCAGTCTATGGATATTGCATGGTGAGGTCAGATGCAGAACCAGATTGAATATTCTCAAAGGTAGCTCTGAGTGAAAGCTATATAGCTCGTCATTGTTCGACTGTTCTGGTATGTTTGACTACTGCAAATTCTATTTTGTGTACGCTTTTAATATAGAGTTTATTGGGGTGTCACAGCAGGCTGAAGATATTCTCTTCTGAAATTTGTTTGCATCAGTTCCTCTGCCAGGTTTGGATTTGGGTTTGGTTGAACTTCATCCGAATGGGAAGTCATGTAGACGAGCTGACACAAGATTCCTCCTCATTTGTACACTTAACTGCATTTGGGTGTCATGTGGGAATTTAATGGCTTCATTTTCTTTGATGTATATTGAAGAAAAATGGCCAAAAAACAAAAAAAAAAGATAAATGAAAGCACAATAATACCTATAGTCCAACTGATGAAACAGAGTTAGTTTTGAGCTATCATGCAGGGAGACCATTCCGTTCTTCACTATCATTTCCTTGATGTTTGCCCATTTTTTTCACAAGTTTGGATTAATGCAAATATAAACAAATGGAGTGTGATGTGATAATGTTGGTATGTATACTTGAGGAAAAGCATCTATATTTATTATTTCCTTCTGATGGTCGAGCTGTTTGTCACACTTTTAATGGTTTGATCAGTTTAATCACCTCACAAATTGTAACTAATAGTTATAATACAAGATGCAAATCCTCATCATCGTCGTATTATTGCACTCCCCCTCTAAGGATCAAAACCTATTTAGGAGCAATGCATTCATTATAGTAGGAATATTGGTCAGGTGAATTAGTTTCCAACCTCTTGAACAGATGAAGTAAACAACAGGCCGATTGAACAAATTAAGGTTTAGCGATATCCTCTGTGTGTGTGTGTGTGTGTGTGTGTGTGTGTAAGGTAAAAGGAGAAACTGGACCAACTAATCAGAGTGTTGTATTGTGTTGGTACAAGTACAAGAAATATCGAATGTCAACCAACAACATGAACAATATATTTCCACTTGCCGATCATCGAGATGAATCTATGGAGCGAGCCCCCACAAGCTTTTCCCTCGTAAGTTTATTGTGGAAGTACTGTTCGGTTTAGTTTTTTTGTTAGCTTTTTATTTGGATATATATATATATATATATATATATGAGTTTTGTTACATACAGTCACTTTTGTATATTTTTTACGCACTCTACTAATGTGATTGGTCAAAGTAGTTATTTTATATTTAAAAAAATGACACACCCAATCACATTATTAAAGTGCGTAAAGAGTACGCAAAAATGACTGCAGATAAATTTTTTGTATATATATATATGTTTATATCGACCGTACAAGTGGGGAGCCATTGGCATTTGGCAAGATTCACGTTCTGATCATTAGTACCATTATGTCTTATTTTAGAAGTTTAGATGGCTCTAATCAAACGTCGACATGACTCAGATTATGTTTGGCAACTAAGATGAGATAGAGATTTCTCATCTCTATCTCATCTAATCATTACAATTTTTTTAAATTTTCATATAAAATATAATAAACAATTCAATTTTTTCAAATCCCAATTCAATTTTTTCAAATCTCAAAACAATAATACTATTAAAAATTAATATTTTAAACTTTTATCTTAATACTATTCACAAAATTTTCATCTTATCTCACCTACCAAGCATAACCCAACCATTGCTGCATGTCCCTCCATGTTTAAAGCTCATGTAATAGGGAAAAAAAAAACACAAACAATTAAAGTTAATACTCACGAACAGCATTATTATTTTTTAATTACAAGGAAACAGGGTTACAGAGGGACCCATATAAAAAGAGAATTTCTAGAAAAAAAGTTATATATATATATATATATATATATATATATATATATATATATATATTTATATGAATAGGTAGGCTCATTATTGAAGAATTTCAGTGCAATCAAATTCTTGAATTAAAAAAAAAAAAGACAATGGGACAAAAGCTGTATTTAACTAAAAAAATTTGTAAAACGAGGATCGAAAGTCGAAACCTTAAAGGGGATGTTTAATATTGGACAGATATACGCAATGTGGATGATTAGTAAAAGAAAATCATGATGTTGGCAATAGAAAATTAGACAAACATAGTGACAGAGAGTACGTGCGTTGGGAAGGAATTAAGGACATCCCAAAAAATAAAAAAAGGTCTGGGCAGTGCACGCGCAGTCAGGGAAGTGGGGCCCATTAAAGAGGGGGAGGGCAGGCCACGCACGTCCATGCAAAATCGTGGAATTTTATGGCAATTCCTTTGTCGGTAACTTCCAGCTGTACGTAGCTACCTTACGCCGTCATCGTAAACCACTCACCACTGCATGCGCTTAATCTGTGCCACACATAAATAAATAAATCTATTTGTTTTCACACATCCTACAAATTATTGAAAATTTGAAGTGGATCTAAGAGGAAAAATTATTAATTGGGTGTTTTAACTTTTTATTTTGTCATAATAATAGGTCCTCTTATAAATAGCCTATAAAATTTATAAATAAAGTTAAAACTAATGTTACATTTATAGTTATAGAGCGTGTAAGCGTTGTGAAGTCTATTTAAAAAAAAGTAAAGTTTATTAATAAAAAATTAATCTTTTTCATGTAGCCCATATTTATTTATTTTTTTTAAAGAGATTACATGAAGCTTGCGTATTACTTGACTGCAAATATCATTTTTCTAAACTTAAGATATATATCTATATATATATATATATATATATATATATTATGATAGCATAGATCGGTAATAAATCATCAATTATTGCAAAAAGTTAAACTGATGGGAGATCAAAGTCTTGAGATAAAACCATAAGACATATACTTGAACTGGATTGGAGGATTGGATTAAAGTTAATTATAGAATTGAGGATTTCTTTATTGTTTAGACTTATATATATTGCCTTTCACACGCATATATAAACCTAGCATAATATATATATATATATATATATATATATATATATATATATAAATAGCATGAGGACAGGCTATGGAATAATCTGATTATAAGATAGATCGATCGCATGCACATAGACCTTGCAAGTGGGATGGATACAGAGGTCATGACTAGCTAGAGTTGTAAGTATACATTTGAAACGTCCCAAACCTAATTTGTACAGAGAGAGAGAGAGAGGGAGAGAGAGTGGAAAAGGAGGAAACAGGAAATGCAAAAGCTGATCTCCAAGTCAATTTGCGTGTAATTGCAAGTACTCTAGCCTTTGGTAGTAAAACCAATAATCTCTAACTAATAATGATAAAAACGAAGAAAGTGGTACGTTTTTCTAAAGAAAGCTATCTCTTAGAATCAGCCGGCCAGCCAAGAAAAAGGAGGGTACATTAAAAAACTACGAAACAAGAAAAAAATAAAAAGCCATCGAAATGATGAGGTTTTAGTGATGATGGTGAGTGGGAAGCAGTGCAGAAGGGGAAAAAAAAAAAAAATAGAAAGAGTGGAATATTTGGGATGTGCTGACATGCAAAGGTCGATCGGAGTGCGGTGCTTCTGTTACTTTCAATTTATCTCTTTATTTTCATTTGCTTCTTTAGCCAATTAATTAGGTCGTAATTTTCTACACATGCTTCATGTGTACTTGGCCGATTGAACAAAACAAGCGTGCCTTCGCTCTCAGAGATGAACGAATTAACAATTACATAAATATATATATATATGTATATTATGTGCATGTTGCTGGGCTGCCCAGCCTGCAGCATGCATGCCCCAATTTCTTTAACATTCTTTACATAGGAGATCGAGTACTAGTCTTTCCGTCACTGCAAACCATCTCTTTTTAGATTACCATACATATATAGCTACTACTCATAAACCAGTTTCAGATTACTGCAAGTACGTACTCATATTCGTCTGTACTGCATTTTTCCTACGTCCAAGAAAGAGAAAAGGAAAATAATTTTTAGGTTGTTAATTTTACATAGAAGAACGAATTCCGTATGAATAGTTCTACTATGCCTCCTTAATTTGCCTATTTGGTGTGCCCAAATGCAAATTGCACTTTTTAAAAAAATTAAATATATGAACAGTCAAAATAAGAAGACAAATTAAGGAGGTATAATAGCATTATTCATTCTATATATATGTGTATGCATGAAATTTCATGATAGAGTAGATACGTTGTGTATATATTTTTGAAGTGCTTTTAATATAATGTTTCGGTTTGAAAATCTTCAAATGTTATATAACTAGGATAGCATATATGATTGGTTAGGGATCACATGCAAATTACATGGTATGACATGAAATATTAATTATATATGTCTTTTTTCCCTATTTTTACTGATCTTTTTCGCTTCTTGATCAGAAGTTATTTTTATTTTCCATCAACGTTTCCCATCATATATACTAATTAATATATATAATATAGGAGGCAGAGAATTAACCTATTACTTAATTTTTTTTGAGGGATATTGGGGGTGACGGTCTTTTCGCAGAAAAAAAGTGCTCATTGCATGCCCAATATTGATTTTAAATGGGAGCTAACTAGCTGCGTCCCAAATCAGTTTGTTAATTTTCTCCTTTTAATAATGCGAAATAGAGGATCATCATGTTCTTTAGACGTGAGAAGCTTATAAATTATGCGTTGAAAGGGGAAGGGGGGGCATGCAATGCAAGTGCTAATCATCAAAAAAGGGAGGAAGTTATAGATGAGAAAGTTGGCCCCCTTTTTATTCAGTACTTTGGAACGATCGATGATGATCAGTATCCCCACACTTAACCCACTAAATACAAGGGCCATGCCAAAAACTATCCAACACATGAAGCCTACAAAAAGGCATCTCCAGCTCCCATGATCGATTTTATTATCCCCCCACCAAAGTAGACAGAACCCTACCTTTCTCTCAAAGACCGGTCTCCATCACAAGATTTCAAAAGAAACGACCATGTTGTGTGTTTTTGTTGTTTGTGCAATGAATTTCATGTCTAGAGAGAGAGAGAGAGAGAGAGAGAGAGAGAGAGAGACTTTTTCTTCATGCACCTTAATTAATTTACTAGCTAAAAAAGACCTTATGATCTAATTAATCTTGAAGCATATTTGTATGATCATGAAGTACTTAGGATTTTTCTATTTTTATTTTGAAATTAATATTAAAAAATTAAACCAACTTAAAGTGTACTCGTGCTTTAGAATTGTATATATGTTATAACTAACCTCATGAAGATTTGGGATATGGATTCTTTCTTTATTTTATTTGTATGGTTATCGACATTACATATGATTCCACCAATTGGTGCCTCCACGTAAAAGTCCATATTTGTTGATACGTTACTCTCCGTCAAAGAATCTTCCTTTGATGATCTGTTCAATCCAACTTATTTTCAAATTAATTAGATCATCCTGAAGATTTTTCTAATGCATGAGCATATTTGTATATAATATCTTTCACGTACGATCGAATACGTTAAAATGTTGCATTTTATTTGCAAGCTAAGACGTTATTGTATATATATGTGTATGTAAAATATTTATGCTAAATAACATTAGCTTTTTCATTATTATTAATATGAGAAATATTTTAGTAACAAAGTGATTATATAAATATAAATCCATAAACTGATTTGCTTGGTCATGTGTCACGTCACATTATAAAATTATTTTTATTTTAAAATAAATCTAATAAATTTATATATAAATTACATCAGTTTTTAAGTTTAGTATTAGTTTTATGTAATTTTTTTTTCGTGTGTGTAGTACTTTTATATTAAGATTCGACCATGCAGCACGCTGATCTAAAAAGAAAAATAAAATAAAATAATGAGGACTTCAAAGACAGAGTCATGGGTGTGCAGCAATACCTAACCCTACTCTTTTTCTTTTTCTTTTTTTTTTCATTTTTTTGGGGACGACATGGCCTTGTTGGTTAAAAAGGAATTGCAGAGATCATTGACTCTGAAATTAGTAACCACGTATAACATGCATACAGAGCCAACGGTAGCTAGGCTGTGCAAAACGAACCTGACAAACTCCATGCACAAACTCTCTCTCTCTCTCTCTGCCAACCTTTTTTCATTAAAGAAAAAACCCTTAGAATTATCCCCTACGCTGTCACATGTATGGACTGACATAAGCGCAGTACTCATCATACCACATGCACATGCAAACAAACATGCACCTGTTTGATCTCTCTATTTCTCTCTCGCAAACAAATTAAAAAGAAAAAAAAAAGTGTAGATCATGCATGTATAGTGTATTGGATCACACTCTTTGATAGATGATCCGATCGATCGTGTTGATCATGATGACATTGATGATGGTATGATGACGAGATTAAAGTCTATCCTCTTTTCTTTTTTTCTTTTCTATCTTCCATCGATCGCATGCACTCTTTTACTTAGTGGGTATGAGAAACGCAAACCCCACTTTCTGTAATGGAAACATGCACCTTAAAAAAGCAATTATCATTAGGGGTGTCCCCCCCCGGCCCCCTCCACCTCATATTATTATTTGCTCTAGATCGTACGGTATGCAAAATCCAATCCCATTGACTCTTAAAACGCATGAAATCATCTATATCCCATCAATTGTCACGAGATCAGGATCGGATCGATTCCATGCATATGATTATTACGTAGACACCAATACATGATACTTTATTATATATCTTCCCATGATCTTCCCTAGTTTCCCTCTTCCCTTGGGGATCGGAAGTTGATCATATAATTGGTTGGTACTTTCTTATTGTTGGGCTTTTTATAATTTACTGACTACTCTCGATGATCACTATATATATCGATCGCTTGGGGCCCCAATTCTGATCAGCTACGTACATATTTTCTTCCCATTCAACAAGTGGTCATTTCTTATAATAATTCTTTCTTCTTTTTCGTGTCTTTCTAATTCTCATTAGGGTTCCACATTTCATGATGACAGTGCAACTAGCTAGGAGCGCTAGCTGTTTGGTCGAAAGGAATGTGTAGCTGGAGATTAGCGAGATAGGGCTCTCTGCGCGCAGGTCATTCTTCCACTAACCTATTAGCTGGCCTAGCCTGCTATATATATATATATATATGTAGTGTGGTTTATGGACTCAAACAACGATCTAATAAGAAAACCATTCGGGCATAGAAAGTTTTAAAAAGCCCGATTCCGGTGAGGGATCATTAATTATTTCACATCATTTGGTTAGTTTATGGAGGTACTCATGTTTACATGACGACAAGCGAACCCGTCATTGAAAACAGAGATAGACTGTACAAGATAATTAGTTTTAGATTTCCTTAGCATGCAATTGAATGATGCATGTGCCACACCAAGTTTCACTACAACATAAATTAGTTTTTGTGACGGTTTGGAAATTGTGACAGTGCCCAAACCATCACAAAAAAAGTGATGATTTTCATAGGCAGCTGAGAAATTACATTATGTTCGAACGTATACATATTCACGTTAGAACATGCCCTGGACATTCGAACGTGGAGGCTATTTACGTGCAAACGTGAAATTTTTTACGCCAACGTTCGAACGTTATTCATTCATGTGCAAACGTTAATTGATTTAATATTAAAATTGGATATTTCAAATTAAAAAAGATTGAGAATTGAATTGCAGTGATTTAATATTAAAATTATATAAGCTAATATTAAAAAGAATTGAGAATTAAAATTCAAAAATAGTAGATATATTAAATAATATTGTTCATTACATATGACAAAAATAAAGTATAAAATATTCCTGAATTTTGTAAACAACACAATAAAAGTGAAAAATACTTAGAATGAGTTGGTTACATATTTATTAAAATCGTTAGTCAATGCGTTAACCTTTGCGTTTAGGATATTTATTCGATGGAGAACATCGGTGACAAAATCTCCAACAGTACTCTGTTCTACTGACGCGATCTTTTGGTCGATGTGCGCAGTAATATCTGAGACCATCGCATCAACCCAAGTAGGCCACGCATCTCCCATAGATGTACCCGTTGGGCGGCTGACTAGTACTCCCAATATGGGGAGCAAAATCGAGCCCAAACTGGGTCAGAGGAACAAGATCTGGTACAGGGCCAGGCTGACATCGAGCATTCCCCTCCCCTTTCTAATGCTCCGACGGTGTATGGTCATGTCGATGAAGCTCATATGGTCTATCATCCACTCATCGACCTTGGGTTGCACACTCCGGGCTAGTAATAGCTTGGTAATGAGAACTCCATATGGGAGGTTGTCCATGGAGACAACGCTCACCTCGTAATGGATTCTCTCAAAAATAAGAAGTGGTAAGTCGATGGGTTCTCTACAATTAACTCGTATAAAGAACTATGCGCGAGTCCAGCTAAATGTGGCCTTATGTGCCATAGGATCCACATTTATTGCAATAAGATGCAACATGCGGGAAAAAAGGGAGGAGCTGTCACTCCCAGTGAGGATGTAAAAATCCTCATATTGGCCACCATCCTCATCAACCTTCGACCGGTCAAATGGGCCAGTAGATGATGCAGAAATACCTACATCTGCATCTACTTGGGATCCATCCCTAAGCTGCGCATCTTCTACAGTCAATATCTCAACTACGTGATGGATCCCTAGAAGCTCAGCTATGACATCTGCCGAGACCTTGAATTGAATATCGCGTACTGCCACGGTGTGAGAGGATGCATCATGAGGCATGAAGCACATCTCCATATAAAACTCTCGAACTATTTAGGGGTATATGCTATCCTTCAATGTGCAAACACTCATTCAACCTCTCGTAACGAACACGTCTCGAACGCTCTTTTGCTCGCATATGAGTTTATGATACTAGTTAATCATGACTTCTCATTCAAACATTACGTTCGGATGTTAAGCTTATACGTACGAACATTTTGGTTTTTACACGTTCTTATGTTAATTTCCTCTAGAATAAGCCTTCCAACATAAGATGAGTTACATTCGAACGTAATGGCTAAAACACACGTTCGAACATACAAAACAAATACGTTTGCATGTGAGGAAGCTCTTGAATGTATTTAATAATACATTTGAATGTACATAACTATGTTCGAATGCATATTTGGTTTATGGCAACTGAAAGGTTTTACATTTACACGAATTCCAAATAACGTTTGCACGTAATACTAACGTTCGCATGTATATGTCACTCAAGAATATGAACGATCATACGCGCGAACGTTATAGACATATGTTCAAATATAAAATATACACTTGCACGCACTCTCAATACATTCACACATACTGTAGAACATTTGCACATTAGATGATTAACGTGCGAACATGTATGTCGTCTTCCTCATTTGGAAGGTATAACATTCGAACGTAAGAAGCTAACGTTCGAACGTTATGAGACATAAATGGCTGAGTCCGCTCAGCCATTCCCTAACACCTCAAACACAATGAAAGTGGTCAAAAGCCGCTATAGAAATGAAGTATAAATTTCAAGAAAACTTTCTATGGTGGCCGTTTGGCCACTGGCAAACCGTGGTGACCAAAAAATTAAGATGAAAGTCCAGCCACCAATGGGTTTCAAAAACTCCCGAAACCTCCATTAAACAATAAAAATAAATAAAAAAATCTACCCAATGGGCTTCAGTTTGTTGACGGCAATGGCGACGGTGCTAGTGGTAGTATGCGACGGAGGCGACGAGTACATATTTGAGAAAAATCGCACATTATATCGTTTCGCATTTAGGTTGAAGCTTATATACACGTAACATTCGAACGTTTAAGTGTTAATGTGCAAACATCACGAGATGAGTGAGAAATACATGTGAATATTTCAATTTTAACATTCAAATAGTAAAATACTTAATTACTGTGACATGCGAACGTTTGTCACTTAATGCTCAAGACATACGAACGTTATATTGGTACGCTCAAACGTCTCTAGAATAAATTTTTTATAATTTATACTAAATAATATATTATTTATACACTATACTTATACACTATGTACTAGTATATATACTAGTCTAGTGTGGTTATTTAGTTTAATAAATTATAATTAACAAATAATGTTATATACTAATATATTATAAACTGATAATATATGTTATACTAGTACATAGTGCACTAGTATATATAGTATATATACTAGTCTAGATATACTATATATATACTAGTATAGTGTTGTTAATATATTAATAAGGTGTAATTAATAACTAGATTTATATACTAACATATTATAAGCTAATAATATATAAATATATAAACCACTATTGTTTAGAAAATATATAAATATGTGAATCACGTATGAACAATACAAATCTATGTGTTGACATGCAAACGTGCAATTAAACATGCGAACGTGTTTAAAGATTTGGTGGGACTTTTTTTGCGTTAATTGTTAGACAATATACAGAACCTGAGATATTTATGTTCGAACGTGTACAACGTAATGTTCTAACGTCACACCTTGACATTCGAACGTTAAAACTAGATGTGCGAACATGAATGGAAAAATTGGTGAATAGAATTTTTCGTATATTAAAAGATTAAATACTTTTGTTCTTATAGCTAGGCTTCAGTTTATGAATCATTTATCAATTTAGTATGCTATCAGTAGTGATGTGACCATAATTTTATTTTAGTGGGTACAAAATCTAACTAATCATGAATGTGAAAGAATTATACGTTAAAATCTTTAGTCGAAGAAATTACTTACTTCATTACAATTGTACGCGGTCTTCTATATATATATAGGAGTTTTGTATATATTTTCTAAGCAACATAATTACTTTTGCTATATAAACCGAAATAAGTAGCAACGTCCAACCTTGATTAATAAACAACAACAGCAAAAGGTTTTTATATAAGCTAAAATTAACAATTTGATATAAGAGTTTCTACGTTCAACTTTCGAACATAGAAATTCTTTATCCAAAACAAGGTAAATATATATATATATAATTTGTTTAGTGTGGTGTAATATTAGATTAATCAGCTATATTTTTTATTTGTTTTGAGTTTGAATTGCTTTTTAGTTTTAAATTTTGAGAGTACTAGCTATAATTTAAAAAAAAAATTGTTTTGTTTTTGAGTGAAAATAATATTTTAATTATAGTTAGATAACAAAACAGAAGTCATGAGTTTGAATACAAAATCTGTACTTCACCTAATTGAAATGAAACATTTTACATGTTTAATTCACTTATTAAGTAAAAACCAACTCACAAGGGTGGAGAAAATGTTAAATACTCCTATAATATATCATTGAACTCACCTCCTTCCATAACTGTATGTTTTTTAGGCAGTTTGTAATGACTTAATTGTCATATTGCTTTTAACCAAATTTTTGTGATCAACTTTCAACGTGAAATAATAATTTATTATAAATGGTTGGAAACTTTCGCCACCAGTAAGAATTTAATTACAAGGGGATCATGAGAGAGAGATCGGGGAAAGGTATAAGCTGGAAGAAATGCATGGGGCCGGTGCCTAGAGTCTTGAAAAGGAAATTTGGGTAGAAAGACATCGCCGTCAAGGCCCCTTGCTTATATATATGCTTTGATTCCAAGCTTAAGTCATTCCATGCCCATGCACTGTCACCAGTACTACTGGCCACGCTTTCCAATATCTCAGGCTAGCTAGCTGCTTATATATATATATATATATATATATATATATATATATATATATATATGGAGAGAGAGAGAGAGAGCAAGCGCATGCATGACATATATATGTCTGAATTTTAATTCCCCCCGTTGGAACATCTAGAACTTTTTCCTGCATTTATGTACGTATAGGGTTTGGACAAAAACTATATATATATATATGTATATATATGCATTAACATAAAAAAGAAGATGATAGAAATTATTTATCTGAAGCTTGAAGCAAACTTCATTGCCTATAGATCATGATCAGCTGCAACGACGAATCTAAAAGCATTGTTTACTTTAATTTTTGAAACAGAAGAAAGTGATCATGATCATATATGCATTCGGCCTAGAATTGTCTTACTAATTTTAGTACCTGATCTATCTCCAACTATCCATCCAAAACTAATTATAAGGCATGGCTCAAATTAAAAATGCTCCTCATTATTATGGCTTTCCATCTGTATATATATAGAAATTTCATTGTTTCAGTTAGAGAGTCGTTGATATAACTGTCTTTGAAAAGTCCCTTTGTTTCGAACCAAGGTTTTTCTCACAGAGAGAGAGAGAGAGTGTGTGTGTTTAAACGTGTTTGATGGGCTGGAAAGAAACTGGCCAGCTTTTTCAGGTTGAGAGTCAGCTAGCCAGCCAAGAACAGCCACCATTGCACTTCAATTCAGAAATCAGTACTCATTTAAAGTTTAAACTGAAACTTTCTTTCACCATAACAGAGGTTTTACACCAAAAAGCACAGGAAAGAGGCCGGATAGACAATTATTCTGATTCCGTACAGTACAGTATGTGCAGGGAGGGTGGGAGGCACATGGATTTTGCAACTAATGTACTGTGCTAGCTTCTATATTTTCTCAGGTTGTGGGGAGACACAATCATGCATGCCCAAATTAAGTCCCTATAATTTATTTGTTTGTTTGTTTATAATTACCTCTTAATCATAACCTATACCCCAATGTACGTGATGATCTGTCTCATTAATAACTCATTATTGACAGGTAATGCATGTCATTATGCCCGACCACTTATGTGGGCACTCCCCCACTCTCTCTCAATTTCAGGCATGATCTCATGAAATATTCATCCATACTGTCCTCTGTTTGATTTAGAATCTATATATATATATATATAGCAAGTGTCAAAGGAAGATCAATAATGTTACTTAATTTTCTACTCAGAAAGCATAAAAATTCTAAGCTAGGCCATTTTAATTTTATGGCAATATTGATGTAATTTCCTTCAACAAGTGAGAGCCTAGCTAGCTAATTGTATTTGTATGGATGTCGACGGAATAAACTAACATGTTTAAAAACTGATCTAATTCCGTCCAAATGCGAAAGAAACCTGAAAATACCTTTTCTTTAAAGCAAATTAATGGAGACAAAATTGGCCACACTTAAGTCGGCTCTTTGTTAATGCTGTCTGATCAATACAAGCTGAAACCTCTATTAGGGCTAAAAGGGGCCTTTTTGTGATATTCCAAAAAGAAAGAGCCTTTCTAGTAATTTTATCCTTGAAATTTGCCCTAAAGTTGTTAGCTGGCCGGGGACCCCCAGCCCTAAAGTTTTCCCTTTAGAAAACAGGTGGAACATATATTTCATCTTAATAATAAAGTCAAAATAAAAATATATATCGATCAGTACTCGTACTGTTCGACCTCCTCAAGAATAATAAATATTCAATCTAACTGACTGACCACCATCTATCTCTCTCTCTCTCTCTCCCCCCCCCCCCTCCCCCCCCTCTCTCTCTCTCTCATTCTCCTGCAACTATTTCATCTCCACAAGATTCCAAACAAATAAAATTTATGGAAAGTGAGATTTGCAAAGTTTCTAATTCTCCTCGTTGTTCTCTGATATGTCTACGATGAAACAGCTTATAACAACAACAACCACCCTTATCTGGTTAATGGGCATCTCTCTCTTTTTTTATTCCACAATCCCAAAACATTCTCATGGCTCCAGCAGATCATGATCCCTCTCTCACATATAAAGCCCACAATATCCCAGAATCTTCATTAATCCATGGCTTGCCTTGACACCAGGTACAAGCTGCTCAACAGTAAGGAAGACAACCACCGAAACTGGCGGGTCGATATCCCAGGCAACCGGATATGACGTCCATGGTTCCAGCTGCTCAAACCCTCTCTAAACAACAACATCGTCATCTTTCCGGAGATTATGCTGGTTGTGGTGGTGCTAATTATAGAGAAGATTTTGGTCTTATGAGCCGTACTGTAGAAGGGTATGCATACTTTAGTAGTACTGAATCTTGTTTAGGATCTGATCCTGCGGTTGGTGATCAGAATATGGCTGAAGATGAATCAAAAACTAACAGTAGTCTTAACGAAGCGGCGACAAGCTCAAAGGATCTTATTCATCAAGAAGAGAGGGATGAAGGGTGGCTAAAATTGAGTATAGGCGGTCACGCCGCCTGCAGCCATAACAGCAAGCATGATGATCATCAGGCAAACCCAACGGCGAGAAGAGGTTCCGGGTCGATCGAGCTTGATCTATTGCCCGGTGGCAGTACTTCTCAGCAAGCAAGGCCATTAGCTCCTATCTTCCATGTTCCCGAATTTAGAGTTCCTCGTGCCACTAGTTTTAGTACATCCTTGTTTTTTCAGCACCCGGGAAGTAGTACTTCAAACTTTCCGACTCATCACCAAGAGATTAACTGGGCTTCGTTTAGGCCAATCCGGCATAATATAGGGAGTACTGCTTCTTCCTCTACATCATCGTCTTCTTCCTTGATGCCATTCGGGTCGTATTTTGCACAGCCGCCCCTTCAGCTCCAATCTATGATGGATGTTGCCGGGCCGAGCTTAGATTTTAGAGTTATTGATCCTCCTCGGAGGCCCCATTCGGGCATTTGGTTTATGCTACGAGCATCCCAGAATCAGTTAAGTGCATATATATCTAAAAGAGAAAAGCTGGTAACAAATTTATTGATCGAACACGATCAATTCAAATATCTGCACCAAAATTAATTTTTCTTTTCTCTTCTTCTATTATATCTGTATATTTGGAAGCTGCTAGGCATAAGAATATATATAATTTGCTTTGTAACAGATTTTCCCTTGGTTTCTCATTAATGCAGAACAAAAGAACCATTTTTGCCTCAGATACCAAAGAACTACCTGAGAATCAAGTAATATATTATATCCTCTTTGATTTAATTATCTAATTCACTTCGTCTTTTTTTACCAATAAAAAAAATCTAAAGCCTTTCTTTGAAGTCTCTGATCTCTTCCCTTCTCCTCTCTCAGCTCGTTACTTATTTCGCTTTTATAGATATGTTTAATTGGCTTTCAAATCTTCAGGGATGGAAGGATGACAGTTCGATTGTTAATGAAGTATTTGGTCAATAAGCTGGAACTGGATAGCGAATCAGAGGTATTTAAATCCATTACCGCAACTTCTACTTTTCGTTAGAAATGCTTATATATATAATGTTGGTGTTTGATTGGTTCCATGAGCTACCTAGCTTATAATTGCTTCTTCATTGTGGTTATTATATATGTGTGTGTGTGTGTGTGTGTGTGTGAGTCAGATTAATGACAAAACCTGTATGGGTGCATATATAGAATTAATAGAAAAAATGAACCAAAACCAATCACAGATTTTATCGATCGACTAAATTAATTCCCTGAATATGGACATATAGACGTACTTGTTGTTAGAGGCATGAAAGAAACAGCAGAACTAAGAATTTCTTTATTTCTTCTGTTAAAATCACATTTATTAATTAGGTGGGAAGTATATATCTAGGGAGGAGCCATCCTGATCACCTTTTGGATTATTAGCCTTTCAACTCCGAATCTAGTATTAGTAGAATTTGGCTTCAACTGAGAACTTTTCTAATGCATGAAAATGATCGCCATTTCCAAATTGGTCGTAAGTACTTTTGTGGTTTATATGCTGCGGATATTTTGGTGATGGATTTAGGTGCTTGTAAAGTTCAAGTGGAGAAATCTGGACACAATTTTAGAAAACTACCTACCACCCACTTTCCACAAACCCTACAATTAACAAGCTGTAATAAAAGAGGCTGATATATATATATAGTCCTAGCTAATTAATTTCATGATCTTTTTGTATAAATGACTAGTTAATTACTCATGCATGTGCGAAATAAAATTAATATATCTAAAAATAACTTTTCGATGATCTGGCAATACTTCCATGGAAAACAGGAGAAATTAGCACAACCAAATTCAAAACGCCTTATATATATATATAGATACGGATACGGATACACACAAACAATGATAGAACACATCTCCTAATTCTACAATTATAATTGTAATGGCTTTCTGATCAAGTATAACCACAATAACACATGTTTTGACCCTTTTTATGTACGTACGTAACACCTTCATGCAAGTCTCTAGATATCAATGACAAATTAAAATATATATAACGTTTTTTTCTTAAAGTTAATCTAGCTAACGTCACCAGGATACTCCAACAAAACTAAGTTCTAATCCCAAGTACCTCGCTAGCTAGCAGATCTTTAGATAACCATTAAAATTTAAACCTAGCTCTCATTAATAAGCTCACTTAGGCCTGACTTAATTAATTTCCAATGAACAATCGAGTAATTCTCAAATGGGATGAAAGGCTTTTAAGGAACTTAGTCATGTAACTGCATGTTCGTAGAGCTAGCATACTTCTTGATAGTTGGCATATATATATGCATGCACATATATGAGCTGGTAAGAGAATCACTGCGCTTTAAATGGAATGCTAACACTCTACGTACTGGTAATTCACACGTGTGTGTGTGTGTGTGTGTGTGTGGGGGGGGGGGCGTTATGTCTAGCTAGCTATAATATAATTAGTATAATTAGCCAGTGGATCGATCGATCCATATATATATTTAGTAATGACCAGCTTCACCATGCTTGAAAAAAAAACAGACCAAGTACAGTACTACTCTTGCTGCATGGTAGGCTTAACCATATATAATTCCATCAATCGGCCACCCAGCCAGTAGAATGTTATTAATTTTGGTAAGAGTAAATTATTAGGAAGAGGATCGAATTATATGATTGAATTAGGTTGTACCAGCTACACGGTTCTTGGGAATGCTTTAATGATATATATGTGGAAGTAGTACGCGCGTATCCCATCGCGTAATATATTCAATTAATTAGTACTTCGATCTATACTTTAATAAGTCTAGCTAGCTTGTACGTGATCATACATATTGGTAAAAAGTGACATAATTTTTCTAATAGATACACTAAATTAACGTTGTCATGATGTACACGTCCCGGGCCACTTTATGATCATGATGATCATACGCTTCATGTACACTACTCCATGCACCATCGAAAGCCAGTACGTACGTCTTTCCTAGCTAATAGTTACTATAAAATAGTTTAAATTCCTTTTATATAAAATACTTGAGCACTATATATATATATATATATATATAAGCTAGCTATGGCTATATATGAAACATAATTCAAGTATAATATGTGTGTGTGTGTGTTACTCAAGATTTTTCTGCATGAAAAATTTCTAGTACTACTGCCTAATTGGGAGCCATATATAAATTATGACTCTCGGTTTCGCAGCTGATCATTGCATTCAAGTATTTAAAGCACGTCCACTGAATTTCAGTTGTTAATATAGTTTGAGACTTGAGGTACTTAAACTTCTAAGGTCCGTCGAGAATCAAATTAAACATGATATTCTATACCCTTATAAGTACTATATATATATATATATATGTATAGGTAGTACGTACGTACTGATCGAATAGTTTTTCAAAGACCTAATTATTAATTCGATGGTAGCAGTATATATGCAGCATGATACTCATGTTAATGTGCAATATTCATGCATAATTACTAAGAGATAATCAAACAGCTATATATCCATGTTTGCGTATTCTTATAATTTTAAGAATAACATATAATATTATATATCTAATATTTAATTCTTCTTTTATACATGATGATATATATGCATGCTAGCTATCTGATTATTTGGCGTTTGCAGCTAGCTAGCTAGTTACGCTTATAAGCTATATATATAAGGGCTATCTATATATATATACATGGTAAAGCCTGGAAAAATATATTAGTTTTGCATTCATAACTTATGTTATGAGCCCATTTGCTATATATTGTCTTCTAATGTTATAGGTTAATTAATTGATCAGGTTGCATTTAAGCATTATATTTTTCTAGCTATATGCGTGCTTGGGAATTAAAGGTTCGCTTTAATATGATATAAGAAAAGGAGAAAATTATCTGGAAATTACTGCTAATTAGAAGCTACGCGTACGTACAAGGAGTAGTACTGCAGCAAACAAAGACAATACAATATATATCCGTTAAAATATATATAGAAGAATTTCATGAATCTTTTACATGATCATCTGCGTAGGTACACACACATATATTATATAGTATTCTTACCACCGCCAGCGGCCGGTTCTTGAACTTCATATATACATGAGCCATTATAAGTTGGGTTGATGTAAATTGTAAAATACAATTACGACATGTTAAAATTACGAAGATGTAAAACCTAGCTAGCTATATATATATATGCAGTAGCCAGCGTTAGAGGAATTATATACTAATTCCCCTCTTCCAAAGAATTAACCCGCAAATTTGGAATATTGCATGTGTGTATTACCTACGTAATTATAAGCTGTTTTTAGGTTATCATGAATTAAGTACCCTTATACACACACACACACACACACCATATAATGATTTGAAGGCATATTATATATATTATATATATGATCCTTCTCTATTAATGTTTCCTTGAACTTCATGCATGCCATATATGAAGTAAGGAGATTTTAATTAAGATAGTATCTTATTTTTATCACTTAAGTTCTTAATTAGTGCTTAATGAAATCGATAATACAACAACCCTGAATCAAAAGTACTAGAATTCTAACACATATATCACGATACACCCATATACAGCATAATGAATATAGTAATATTATCACTAACTATGTTATTAAGGTCAAATTGTGCCATAGATCATAGGCAAATTCTTCATGGATTGGATTCACTTCTAAGATTTTATATATCTAGAAAACTCTATGCCACCCCGGATGCAGGGTGGATGCCAGCCCTAATCACCTTAATTTCGTTCACATTGTATGCAACTCAATACATATATAGCCAATTATGATTAGGTTTCCGATCATCAATGAGTGTGAACTATATATATGAGGACCAACTACTTACATTTAGTACCCATCACCCTTAGCGTAAATTTAGGAGGAGTACTTCTCTTTCTTATCTTTCTCTTTTGGTATGCTACGATCCCTGAATTAATTGTGGACAATCCATTTGTTCATGCATACATATATATGCATATATATATTCTCATTTTTCTGTTTTTTAAGTGATTATCATTAGCTAGCCACAATCAATTAGAAGCAAAATTACCTTTCAACATGGAAGATGAATGCCAATACACACTCTTAGGGCAATTATAATCAATGCAGGAAAAGAGAAAAGATATCTCAATTCCAAGGTAGGAATAGGCCCTCCTTTATGTGATTTTACAAAGCTAAAAGTGCACATTGACCTTTGTTGAGGATGTGTTTCATTGCTATGCACTCCCAATCTCTTTCAACCAAAAAGTAAGGTGGCTTGGGAGTTTTGATGGGTGCTTCTGATGCCTAAGTCAGTAATAATAAGAATCTTCTTAGAGCCAAAATTATTTGAGATATTTCATTAGCATACCTGGATTATTTAAATAGAGGATTTGTCTTCTTCAGATCATCCGAACTAACTGCTTTACCCACTATTTGAAATTTGAACTTCGAAACATTCAAACTATTTACTCACTTTAAATGAGTAAATATTCTAATTGTCTCAGGATAAGAAAGCAGGCGTTCCTGTCCTTAACATACTGGCATGAACCCTATCGGACCAAGGGGTTTGAGTCTTGAGTGGAGTGATTTGTCGGGTTACCGTGACCCAAGCCTATGGTGGCACCCTGCGAACTCTTATGGTGGTATTAAAGCCCTTCCAACCACTACAAGAAAAGGGACCTATTACGGCGATTTATTTTTTGTTGCAAATGAAATCGCCGCAATAAGTTATTAATTGTAGCAATTTAAAACTCATCGAAAACTTTTTAACAACTTCATGGAATTTAAACATATCAGAGTTTTTGCAGCGATTTTTTGCATATAGCGACGAAAAACATCGTCGCAACTATAAATTAGTTATTGCGACGGTGTAACATCGATGGTATTGGGTCTGGGGCGCCAAAATGCACGAGTTCTTTTTATTTCCCCCCTCTTCCTTATTGGGTTGGATTCTGATTCCTCTTCCCTTCTCCACTGAGACAAAAATCACCATTTTCGCACACCTGCAAGTCCACCCACCCTAGTTTAAGAGCACAGCTTGAACTCCACCATTTTCCTTCTACATAAGCTTCACCCCTCGTTTCCTCCCCATACAAAATCGCCATTCATGCCTCCATCCTCATTTCTCTGTGATTGATTTTGGGCAGTCCAGTATCGAAGGTCTTCATTGTCGACCGAGACTCTTGGGTTCACATATATTCCCAAATCACAGGTATCTTGTAATGACATTTGTCTATCTCTCCCCCTTATCCTCGCTCGATGCTTTCCAAGAAATTTGTTTTTATGTTTCTAGAATAATTTTTTGTCATCTGAATCTAAAAGCATGTCCTTTCTTGCAGTTTTAGCTTTTATATCTGCCTTTTGTGTACCGCATTCTCTAAGATGTGGATTTGTGATGAGAGAATTATCTGCCTTTTGTGTATATCTAAACGATCTTCAACCTGGATTATCTCGGCGTAGCTAGTTGACAGAACTCATTCATGACATGGAAAAAAAAACGAAGTTGATGCTTGCACATCCAAATTAATCATAATATCGTAGGGTCATGAAAACCACACGTGTGGAGTAGATGTGGACCCTGTCACTCTCAACTCCCCATATATATGCTGCATGCCTAGCTAGCTGGCTAATATTATATATCGGTCCCTTTCGTCATGCTTTCGCTTCTTTCAACTCAGCTTTCCGACAGCTAATTGTAGGCCCTTCTTCTCTAATTTTCCTTCTTTTTCCCCATCGATAGTGCTTGAAAACGCACGTCAAAACCTCAAGTGGTTCGCTTTGGTGGAATTTAAAAGACCCCATTATCTCGAACAGAAGCAATCGTAGAGAATATATATATATACATATATATCCTCTAAACATATATTTTTTTACGTCGGAGGAAAGCAATGCATGAAGAAGAAATCAAGAACAGAATCATTGCAAGTTGTTGAAAAAACAAACAACAAAAAGAAAAAATAAATTGCATGACAGTACTCAGATAAGATCCAATAGAAATCAGCATATATTGTTGGTGAATAGGATGCATGCACAACTGAAAATATATATAGACATATATAATCCTTATTAGCTAGCTAGGATATATATATATATATATATATTTTTATATAAACAGCTAGCTAGCGACCCTTTCAAAAACAAGGTTTTGCCAGGTCTTCCTCGGCAACTACTACATATGTATGTATGTATCATCTATCTATATATGGAGGTTCCACAAAGGGATATTGACCAACATCTTAGGGTTTTTTTTTTATCTCCAGAAGCAACGTGAATGAGACGTGCATGAAGATGCTTGGAATTAGTGTGTGTATGTATGTATATTATATAGTTTAGCACTTAGGAGGTTTAGAATATAATAAACTAATAATCGTGCACATGATTCCTCGCCATGCTTTTTGGATCCAAACTTTGTACGATATATGTTATTTCATGCTTGGATATCGATTGTGGAATATAACTATATATTAAAAAAATAAATAATTAAAGTCCAAGGTAGCATGATAGATTTTGGCTTACGAGTAAAGTCTGGGCCACGGGACCCTTTTAATGATTAAAATCGGGCTGTTCAAGATCGTCGGGGATATTAATTAGTAGGGCAGCCCTCGAAGGTGGGATGACCATTAATTGGCTAGCTACCCGCTCATGACCGATATATTTATTGAGGGATCTTCGAGTAATAAAGGAAAAAAAATGGAATTTTATGGTTAAAGTAGACGTAACAAAGATTTTTATGGGGTAGCATATTGGAGAAGACGTAAGCTAGCTATTTACAAAGCAATATGACTTGATCAGTACCTACATTAAATATATTTTATTTCAATTTTTGGGAAACAATGATCATATATGATTTTTAATTTTCCTCTATTTTTATTTTATAATATTATTGATGATCATGATCTGATAGCTTATATATAATTAATGTCTTGATCTGGTATTATTTATCCTTACTTACAAGTGACTTAAGAGAGTTAATATTATTGGGTATATGACCAATTGATCTCTAAGAGATGTGGATATGGGGGATGATTAATACATGATGATGATGAGATAATGCCAATAACTAGCTAGCTAGCGATCGCGAAGTTAACTTAAAAAGACAACTTAAGAAATTAATTATATATTTATTAATTATATTAATTAATTGCTTCTTATCACCGTCAAGTGGTGAGAAATCGTTGTAATTTATCCACGAGAATGATGTTGTCATCATTCTAAATTACTTACATCATGATTCATGTTATAATATAGTTTTGACCACTAATATTGTATATTTTACTTCTTGTTAATTATCACTATATATATATATATATATATATATATATATGTCAATCATCACCATGCATGTAATTATTTAATTAGCTTAATATATATATGCCAGCTAGTAATTAACGTGACGTATTTAATTGTGATGATGGGTATGCAGATACAGATAACATGTAGAGGACAAGAGCTTCAACCTTTCTTGACGTTGCAGCATGTAAGAGATAACATATGGGGGTCGATTTCTAGTCCCAGCAGGCCGCCGGAAGCAGTACTGACTTTGCTTCCAGACTCCTCCTCCACCAGTACTACGGATGACCATGTCATGGTTTTGGACTATGGCAGGAGTGCAGCTTGAAATTATTCACGAATATTAATTTATATTAATATTCATTCACATCTATAATTAATTATATATTGGCTGCGGCCCACATGTTGTATCTTAATTTGGTTAATTTATGATAACTTTTTTTTTATCGTCTAGCTTCTTCTTTTATAGTTTTTCTTGTTTTACTTTTTTTTTATTTCATTATATAATATTTGATGGAGAAATTAAATAGTTTGGAATGCCCAGAAATTAACGATGTTTATGGTTCTGGGGTCAATATATAGCATTATAACACCCGTATACGAAAATATTGTAATTTCAGGCTATATATGCATGGGCCGGGGCTGATATTCAATTATTATTATTATTATTATTATTATTATTATTATTATTATTATTAAAATTATTATTATTATTATTTCTTTTAACAATTAGTTGAAATGATTAATATTTTATCAACGAAACGTGAGTACTTTCCCTTTCGTGTTTTATAATTTTTATGTGATTTTTTCTATCTTCCCATGATTCCCCGGCTGAGATGATGTTATGATTTATATATGCACAGACGATATATTATTTTGTCAATAATATTTGATGTTGCCCCCAAGAAATGATGAAAAGATAATGATAAAAAAAGAATAGTATTTCTCGTAGTAAAATAACTTCTATTAAACACATGCAAAAACTACGTGTGAAATTTCATTAACCTGCATTAATGTGTTATGAACAACGAAATATAACTCAAAACTCTCACAGCAAAACGAGGGTACAGCAGCAACGAATTGAACAAACATGAGGAAGCAGCCAGCAATCTTAATATTTAAAAATCAGCAAGATTACTTCACCATCACCATCTCTTATGCCCCCAACCAATTGGGTAAATGAGAATTATGTTCGCAGTCGAACTTTCAAAGTGGGCTACGGTGGGAAAATGACGACACCATCTTGGGGATGCTGGCCCAAGTAAATTAATAATTACCATGCACGCTTAGGGTTTTAGCCTTATCTCTTGGGCCGATAATTCTGTGCCGCATTTAGAGAAGACAAGCAGTTGGATGGCCCAGCAGCAGCCTATTGCCAAATTTGGAAAGTGTTTTAATATTAGATATAGTTATAAGTTGTGCAAACGTCCGTATTTTTATAAATAATACTAAGTACAAATCTCAAATAGACAAATCTCCCCTAGGCCATTTGTAAAAAACTAAGTCCCACTAAAAAAGAATGATTTTTACACTTTTTCAAAGTAGTCTATTTTTTTTATAAAGATTTACATGGAGTTTGTCTATTTGAAACTTGTATAAATTATTTTTCTTTTTTCAAAATGAGTGTATGGCGATTGTGCACTCTATGACTGTAATAATCATTTCTATAATCATATAAAAGATGGAGCTTCAAATTTTCAATTAAGCAATTGTCATGAACGTCCACTATAACTACTGATTTCAAATTGCCAAACCAAGAGATTGATTTTCTATCCTTTTCTCTTATTATTCTTTTTCATCAATGATAGGTTAATATTAGGTACGTATTTTTCATGAGCTAAAAGTGATTTGCTTGATTGTTTCAAGGAACAGAAGTAAATCATGAAGTGATTCGTTGAAGTTTCCTGTCAAGCACCAAGATGGTTTCTTTATCGAGCTATCGAGCCATTCTTCCTGCTAATAATGTTATTCATCATTCATTTTAGAGAAAAAGTAATGCTACTCATCATCCCAACTTCCATCATCCTCTCATCATCCTATGATGTGGCATTAGATGATTAAAGATATATTGATTTTATAATTTTTTTCCTTAGAGAAAGAGTAATGCTACTCATCATCCCAACTTCCATCATCCTCTCAACATCCCAACTTCTTCTGACCGGTTGGGCTTATACCCCACTAAAAATAGCCCGCTAATAATGTGTTGCCACGTACGCATTTCATCTTTGTGATGGTGTGACCACACCTTACCCGATTAGAAGAACCAAAGCCTTCTGTGCGATTCTCACCAAAGTTGGTGTCTGTGCGATTGTCACCAAAGCCGTCGTGTCCAGGGATCCCTCTCGCGATGGTGCTAGCGAATACCACCCCCTGGCGACCGTGGCAAGGAGACGGACAAACCCAACCCCCTCTCACAACCGTGGTTTTGGAGACAGACAGCACAACCAAACCCTAGACCGAGTGATGGCTCGATTTTTCAGGTCCCTTCTAATTCTTCTTCTTCGATTCTCTGCCTTGTGAGTCATGTGATTGCTGATTTTACATAAGCTTATTATACATCCCCCAGTTGATTTTACATTGTTTCCTGAAATGGGTAACTGCCTTGAGATGGGATTAGGAGGGATTGAAATTCGTAACCCAGAAATATAATTAAAATCGAATCATGGGATTGGGAGGGATTGAAATGGGTAACTGTCTTAATATGATTGAAATCGAATCATTGAAATTGAATCATGGGATTAGGATGAATTGAAATGGGTAACTGCCTTAATATATACCCATGGGTAGGAGTAGGGATTGGATTTCTAGTTGTTTTCCCCTGAAATTTTGCTGATTGGGATTGTTAAGTTAGGTGACCATACTGTAGTTAGATAACCATACTGATTGCTGATTGGTTGATAAGTTATGAAAATGCGCTCATTGGGAGTGAGCTTGCTAAGTTATGAAAATTTGATGATTTCTTATTGCTGATTGGGAGTGAGCTTGGTAGATGACAATATTAAATTATGATTGTAGTCATGAAAATTTGTTGATTGCTGATTGGAAGTGAGCTTGCTAAGTTAGATGACCACTAGTCATGTTTTTGTACTCATATTTGGCCCTTTTTGCACCTCGAAATTTTCCTCCATATATGCAAAAGTGTGTAGATGAGCTTGCTAAGCTGATATTTTCCTCCATATATGCACAATATATGTGAATGCTAAGTTAAGAACAATGGATTCAAATCCGTTGTGTGGAGGAAAGGAAAAAAACTAAAAGTATTAAAATTTCCAAACTAGTAGTGACTTTCTACTGAAATTAAGGAGCCTCATTTTAAGGTGCTTTGCCATAAAGAAAAACATGCCCACTCTAAGAAATTAGCTCATTTATAGTAATTCACATATATGCATGATACATTCCTTTTCACATACTATCCTTTGTTTGGCTGATTTATGACAGAAAATGAGAAGTTTTAGTTTTCATTCTGGCTCAAATTATTGGACTGCAAGAGGAGAAGACAAGGTGCCAGTGGAGAGACCATTTTGCTATTATGGTATTCAAGCGAAAGTACGAATTTCTAGAAAGACCCATAGTTTTGGTAGAAGATTTTACAATTGTCCAAATTATAAGAACAAACCACAATGTGGATTTTTTGAATAGATTGATCTTTAAGGTGATCAAGACAATTGCTGTAAGAGAACGTTAGAGTTAGCAAAACGAAGGAACGAGAGGGTACTTCATGAATATCTAGGCATCAAACAATCTAAATTACAAGCAATGAAAAAAGTACAAGTGAATGTTGAAAGTGTTGTTCATATCATGGTTATTTTTTTCATATTTTGTGCTGTAATTTTGATGTTGCTAAAGAACGACAATATATGTTGGCCAATGTTACAACTCACGTACCCCGTTGTAATTTGTTAGTATAATGAACATGAAGTGAATGTAATAGACGTGTTTTTAACATCTTTTGAAATTATGTTGTAATTTGTGAGTATGAAGTGAATGTAATGGACGTGTTTTGAACATCTTTTGGAAAATGGAATATGGCTTCCAAAAAACGAAAATGCTTCCAAAAATATGCTTCCAACCCAGTAACATATCAATTGAAAATGGAATATGGAAATTGAATAGTCTATCAAAAAATCAAATAAGTGATGCTTCTTCCAGAAATCGAATCGTCTATCAAAACTCGCACAGCCTTCCAAAAATCGAAAATGCAAAAATCGAATATGTTCTTTTTTCTTACTAGATTTCAAATACTATTATGTGAGAAATTAAATATCATGATACTTTGGACAATACCTAAGCAACGGTTGGGTAGATATTGCCAACCATGAACAACCATGTGGGCATGCGGTGAGTAGGTCTCGATGAGATTCCGATGGAAGAGATGGTAAAGATTTCGATGAAAGAGATGGCAGGGTCTCGATGAGATGAGCTTCAACAGTGGTGCACGGAAGAGATCCAATGGAAGAGATGCGGCTCGGTGAGATAAGTTTCAACAGGGGTAGGGCTTGCGATTCGAACTGGATTTTTCCAAAATGTGACCTCTAATCTTGTATGGCTGCATTTATTTCTCTTTTGGTGTGATTTATGATGTGGCGCTTTTTGATAGGAAGGTTATTTTTCTCTAATAAACGGCCAGACCATTTAAAAGCAGCTTTGTTCTATTTTATTATCATTCTACCATCATTCCATAATATATAGAATTAAACGATTAAAAATTATTTGTTATATTTTACTAGTGAGCCAGTCATTTAATACCACGTCAAGAAATGTGAAATGTTGAGAGAATGAATATAGATAAAAATAAAAATCTTCATTATAATGAATATTAAGTTTTTTGGAACGCTGGCCTTCAGACTTGTGCGCCCTGGGACTAGTCGAGACAATTTCCTAAACACCCGGTGACAATCCAAAATAAATATATATATATATAAATATATATCTGTCGCCGCCACCCACACCTCTGTCATCCAAATTCAGAAACTCTTTGACAGCTTAGGCAAGAGTTCATCTCTGCTTCATCTGATTTTCAAACTACAACCTGGTTATTTCACGAGGCTCAAATGACCAGAGCATAGTTGCATAGGCAGCGCTTGCACAGAGATGGAAAACCGGGGGAGAAGGCAGATAAACCAAGAATCTATCAAGTTCTTTTTTATTATTATTAGTATAAAGAAAATAAAGCTTTATTAAAGCAAGAAGTATCGATCAAGTTCTTCTTAACAAAAGACAGCTGATAACTAAAATGAAGCGTATCCGGTCACTAATCTCAGTCTCGACCATTATATTCGTGCCACCAGAAGCTGTAAAAAAAACAAAAAAAAAAAACCTCCAGGGCAAGGCTGCACTGTGTAAAACTGAAAGTAGGACCTGTGAGCTGCCAACGAAACTCGGAAAGGCCAGGCAGGATATGCAGCAACATAGGCATGCTTGAGCGTTATAAAAAAAACGTTTACATGCACATACAACATTACAATCTTTCCCAGAAACGTATTTTATGATCAATGATTCAAATATTATTTTATGTTTTTGTTCCCATCAAGATGAGCCCCACAAACCTGATTTATGTTCATTAATTTGCAACACAGACTCCATAGACTGTCACTTAGAGACCAAACTAAATTCTGTGCAACAGTTTTATGCAAAAGAAGGCCTATATAGTGAATTAAACCAATCAAGCATGGAAGAAAGAGAGATGCTTACATGAGACTACCCACAGTCTTAAGATTGAACAAAAGCTCATGCAATGATTGAAAAATTAATCAGATTATACACCTCTACCTACATCTTTTGCTTGGCATTAGCAGCTAAAGGTACAACAAAAGATGATAATAAAATCAAAGAATCTAAACCGGAATCAACCTAAACGCAAAGTCCCGGTCAGCTAAACTCATCACCATAACATGAGGGGCCCTACATTCTAAGCCAAGTTATTATACTTCTCCAATGCAGACAAAGTGAAAGTGACCTCAATCTATGTGACAAGAAGCTTTTCTTGGATCAGTGAACAGCCCGGCATTGGGGCAGGGTGAAACAGTTGATTTGAAAACCAATATCTACTCTTTTTGGAAGCACAGAAGAATTTATCCTAGAAGCACAATAGTCAACTTCTCAAAAGCGCAGTCCTGAACCAAAACAAAAACCTTATTCGTTGGTTAACTGAGCCATAATCAGAACATTACTAATTAAGGTTTTGGTCAGTACTTAAGATACAACATAAGAGGAGCCATTCAACATCAACCGACTCTTATTGTAAAATACTGAGCTATCAGTTACAAGATACTCAACCCGCTTCAAAACATCAGGATAAGTTCAGCAGATTCTATGCAAGATAATCGAGCGAAGGTAATTAAGGAAACTATCACTCTGAGCTTGTATGAATTCCTTGCTCCTCTAAAACCAGTGTAGAGCCAGCACCATTTGAGATGGGCAGGCAAGAAGGGGATGTGACCAATGATTAGAACCACATACCAATGCAATGAGAAGTCAATATCTCAAAAGGATCAGTAATTGAAGCATATAAAAGCCCAAAAACTTAATCTTCGACTTGGAGAGGTAAGATGAGATAATAAGTAATAACCAACCTCACCAAACAGGTATTTAAGACATTACACTAAAATAGTATAATATTTTTACTTGGGAAGTATAAAGGAGACACCATAAGTATAGTGACCAGCAGATTTTTATACAATAACGAATAATCTTAAAATTTTTATCGAACAAAGAACAGATTCTAAAAGTTTCAAACATTCTAAAAATTAGATATAGTTTCTTTTCATTCATTAGTAAACATATCAAGAAAGAATAGCTCATGAAAGAAAATCCTCTTTCCCGGATTTCCTACAACAATTCATTAGTCATACATAGCATCTCAAGTACCATTACCAAGGGAAAGATCAACATACGAAACTGCTCCATTTCAAAACTGCTCCATTTCAAAACTGCTAACCAAAAGAAGGAAACGAGATTATAAATATCATCATCTTCTGGTTATTATTAATATCATCAGCAGCAGCATCAGAACGAGGCTCAAACCAACGCAGTCATGCATTTTATCCAATATTTCAGCCATGACCAAGGGTTTATAAGATAAAGATTACAGCTACATTCTTTTTTTCTTTTCTTTTTTTTAAGAACTAGAAGAGAAAATACTCACGAAAAACCCTTGCGAAGCTTTTGAATTGCGGAATACATTTTGCGCCTGGAGCCAATGGCATTGATTCCCATATCCTTGAGATCCTCCAGCGTCAACATCGGCAAAACATCGTCGTCTACCTCATGTATCTCAAACACCGGCGCGTACCGACTCAACCCCAATTCGAACAGCCACGACCTCACTCCCTCGCTCGTCACACACTTCCGGTCCCTCGAATCAGACTCGGGGAAGTTGTCCAACTCAACGGCGTCGTTTTCGCGACTCTCCGAAGCCCTAGCCCGGCCTTGCCTTCTAAATCCGTGCCACAAATCGAGCTCCACCTTGTCGACCGAGTGGACTGGGCTGTGGTCCTTCTGCTGACTGTCCGAGTCCGGATCGAAATCTCTAAATCCTTCGTTTTGGTTGCCATCTTCTCTGCTGTCGCCCTCGGCCACGGCTCCGTCTTCTATTCTCGTGACCCAATTAGATCGGGCCCGCTTCGTCGCGCCCCGCTTCGCCTTCTTCCGGTTCGCGAATTCGAGATTCCCGTCGCCATTTTGGTTCCTATCTTCTGGGGGCTCCAGGATATCGTGGTAAACGCCGCCGTTGACGAGGTTGGTAAGGAGCCGAGCCTTCACCGACTTAGAGGAATGCTCCTTGGGGAGCCTCCAGGGATGTTGCTTGTTTCTTCGGACGTGAGACTCGTACGAGAGAGTGGCTGGCTGGTCTCCGATTTCGCCTAATCGGACGCTGGGCCGGCGTTGCCGTTTCGGGGCCAAAGCCTGTCCGGGGTTGTCGGTCGACAGTACGGCAGTCGTCGCTTCTAATGCTGTTGTCGTGGTTGCGGTTGCGGCTGTTGGGCCGGCGGTCATTAGGGCTTCTGGTGGTTGTAGCTCAGCTGCCATTACAGTGGGTGTGTAGGAAGTCACAGAGAGCCCGAGTCACTGTGTGCGCAAGCGTGCGCAGGATAAGGCTAAGTGGTACACACGGGGGAGATCGGCTTTGTTGTCTTCCACTCTCCGCCGTTGGATCTGCATTGAAGTTCGTGAACTTTTTTTAATTTATTTTAAGCTTTTGATAGTTAGTAGGTTCGTGAATAAAAAAATGGCCCGGACCAGGGAAATAGGGCTGAGCAGACCTGACTGGGTTATGGGCCAGGCAATTTAATAGGAAAAAATTTATTCAATTTTTACTATTCACATCACATTTTACACTTTATTTTTTTTAATTTTTTTATTAAATATATTTTTATATAAATAGTGAATAAATAATTATAAATAATTTTTAAAAAAAAAATTTAAAAAAAATAAAAAATATATTAAAAAATATAAAATATAGAGTGTAGAGAGGATGAATAGTAAAACTCATTTAATATTGGGCTTGAAATTAAGCCTATGTAGGCCGCACTTAAGTACTGTGTAAATTTTACTATTTCTCTAATTAAAAGTAGGGCTTAAATAAATCAATCTATTCGATTTGATAGCCAGTTCGGTACTCGTCTAGTTAAACTCTACTCATAGATAAAAAAAACTTATCTTTGAAAACAAATACATACTCGGTTAGTAAATGACACATACCCAACTAAACTCAACTCGACTCGATTACGACTCATTAAGGTCTGCTTGTTTATGTCAGAGTCGACTCGTTAGCTCAACTCGATTAAAACTCATTCATATATTTATGAATATATTTACACATATGTAAATATACATATATATATATATTAGTTAATAATATAAGCACCACACTTTTATAATTAAATATGGGTGGTGCTAGCGGGCCGCCCAACACTTACCGCTGGATGTATCGCTAGCACAAATGTGTTGTTTATTTTTTTTTTTTTTTTTTGTAAATATTTTTTTAACATCCTTAACCATTAAGAAAAAATTAACAAAAATATACAATTTCACTAATAATCACTAAGTAAAATAAAAAAAATAAAGAATTAAAATATTTGAGCGGTAACTTAGAGGGGCTATGTAGCATTTTTCATTAAATATATAATAGGCAACCTAATTAATAATGCATATATATTGAATATGCTTCGTAGTTATATTTTATAACTTGTACAATAATGAGTCGATAAGATTTAATAATTTCATATATTAATATGTGAGAACAATATATAAAATAGATATATACTATCATATTATGTGTATGTATTAATAATTTATATAGACATATAATATGTTGTTATTATAGATAAATATCAGCTAGTTATCTATTAATTATTTATATTATTAGGTTCTACTTGTTAGTTGTACAAATTTAATATTAGATTTTTTATGTTTTATTTATCTAATTTATTAATTATTAAATCTTATTCAAAAAATAAATAAATAATAAACAACTCAAGTCGAGCTCGAGTTGAGAGTTTAATTTACCAAGTCGTGATCCAATAAAGATTAAATAAAAATCTCGAATTTGAGCTTGGGTTCAAGTTTTTTTAGTCGATCTGAGCTCAACAAGCCAAAGACCAACTCAACTTGGCTCAATTACAACCCTGATCGAAAAACAACAACGAGAAATAAGTTTTACAATATCTAATGCTCATTTAATGTTGTTTGAAATTTTTTATAAGGATAATGATAAATATTATAGGACCTATTTTATCTGTCACTCTCCCAATTGAACTTGTTTGAACAAGAGGGGGTATTTTTTCTTATATATTATATGAATTTGTTTCTTTTTAACCTTAATAATATTATATGTTTGCCTTTTTAAGTAATTAACTTTCATGGAAGTTTTCATGCACTGTTTGTTGAACCATACTAATCTTTCATGATTAGGTCTGTAAATGAATTAGTCTATTTGATAGTCCGCTCAGTACTCTCTTGGTTAAACTTGAATCAAACTCAACTGAGAAAAAAACTCATCTGTGAAAGCAAATCTCCGCTCGATTAGTAAATAATAACACATACCTGACAAAACTCAACTTGACTCGTTAAGGCCCTCTTGTTTATGTCCGAGTATACTCGATTAAAACTCATTCATATATTCATAAGAGTATACTGCATACAATCGTGAAGTGAGCAAGCGCAACATAATCGTTTTGAAAAAAAATGGGTCTACTATTAAAAAATTAATTTTTTCATGTGGATCCCATATTTACTCATTTTTTCAAAAGGATTGCGCGATACTTCCATACTACACGACTGTAAATATCATTTATCTATTGATAAATATATACATATACCTATATATATATACATATATATGTATTAGCTAATAATTTAAACATAGCACTTTTATAATTAAATAAATCATATGTAAACTAATTACTTATGCCTAAATATTGAATATATTTCATAACTATATTTTATAATTTGTACAATAATTAGTGGATAAGATTTAAAAATTTCATATACTAGTATGTGAGAACCATATATGCTATTATATTATGTGTATATGTTAATAATTTATATAAGTATATAATATATTGTTACTATAGATAAATATCAACTAGTTAGATATTAATTATTTATAAAAAAAAATTTATAATTCAATAGAGGTTCTACTTGTTAGTTGTACAAATTCAATAATAAATGTTTTATTTTTTATTTATCTAACTTATTAGCTATTAAATCTTATTAAAAAATAAACAACTTGAGCCGAGCTCAAGTTCAAGTTAAGAGTTTAACTTACCAAGTTGAGCAAAAACAAAGATTAAATAAAAATCTTGAGCTCGAACTCGAGCTCAAGCTCGAGTTGTTTTAATCAAGGTGAGTTTGACAAGCCAAAGACCGGCTCGACTCGACTCGATTACAACTAAAGTTATGATTTCATCTCTAAACCATAAAATGACACATCTCAAGTGTCTATTTATCCAATTAATTCGGGTATGGTACATGATTCTTTAACTTGTAAGCGCGTTGAAAGCAAAAAAATTGGTTTATTTATTTTTTATCGAAAATTTTGCAAACTAAACTCTCATCCAACTTCCATCACACTATGAAGAGATGACATTACTTAGCAATTTTTTAGTTTTTGAATTTTTCTCTTAAAAAAATAAAGATTACTCGATAGTAATAATAATGTCACATTAAATAGCAAAATGAGAACAAAATGAAAGTGAAATAAAAGTGTAATATATAGCATTATTCTTTATCAACACAATTTTATTCTCTCTAACTTATGCATTCGTGAAAGTCAGATTGTGCTGGATTTATGAAGAAAAATATACCATATATACATTTTCAAAAATAAGAACAATTTGGTATGATTGGTCATGAATTTTTTTCAGAACTAAGAGCATTCACATCCGATTCTCTAAATTTTTTCCTAAATTTTAGCTAAAAATGACACTCCAATAATTTTATCATAAATTTTATTCATATTCAAAAAACCTTCTATTAGGGGTGGGCAGCGGGGCCCTGCCTCGGCTGCCCCGCCCAGCCTCCGTGTGGCGAGGCGGATCACCTCGTCTGGCAGATGCGGGGTGTGGGTGGCCCCGCCCGCATCTGGGACCAAAGTCGGGCCGGGGGCAGGATAGGGGTGGCCCTCGCCCCGTCCTGTATAATATTATATATATAAATTATATAATTATATATAAATTAAAAAAAATAACCTAAGCATGAAACGACGTCGTTTCATGCCTGGGTTTAATAACCCGGAAACCCCCCCTCGGCCCTTCACCTTATTCCTGAATCTCTCTCTCTCAATCTCTCTCTCTTTTTAAGTATCCGTCTCCATCGCCATCGCACCCTGTCCCTCTCTGCAATCTGCATCTCCGTCACCATCGTCATCACCATAGCCCATGACTCTGTCTTCATCTCCGTCACCGAAAGTAAGAAACCCTAAATTTCAGATTTAATTTTTTGTGATTTATATTTTATGGAATGGAGATTGAAGAAAAGGATGTGGTTTAACTGGATATGGAGGATGTGATTTTGTGAATTGTGTGCTGTGGAGACTTGATTGTGCATGTGGATTGAATTTTTCATCGTTGATCATTGATGAATTTGTCCCGTCTATGTGTTTTTTATTTTTGTTTGCATTATGTAATGTATGTGAATGATAAATTGATTTGTACCTAATTAATTCGGATTGGAACTCTAAATTAATTTAGGGTTTCGAAATATATGAAATTAATTTAGGGGTTTCAATCTTTGAAACCTCTAAATTAATTTAGAGTTTCGAAATTACCCTTATGTAATTATCAACAAGTGTTAAAAAAAAAGGTGAAATATAAGCAGCATCAATATTACCCTTATGTAACTCATACATTTAATATTTATTAAATTTTTTGAAGTAGCATTAATTTCCCATATTAATATTTTTATGATATTTATAAGACTCGTGAATAATTTTTAGATATGATGTACTTCATCTGAGATATTTTTGTCACATTGCTTTGATATCACTCAATTTAAGAGGCTGCTATATAATTGGTTGACATGTGAAACTGCACTTAATATATGTTGTATATGCTATATAATTGGTATGACTTTCAAAGTTGAATGTACACCTCTAGATGGCTTTTAAACAAGGCAAAAAATAACTCACTATTGTGCATAAAAATCAATTCATTTTCTGCCTCAAAAACACATGTGCCAGTTACTACTCATAAAATAATTTTTCTTTTAAATTCAACCAACACAAAATCAAAACAATAGTCAACAAATCTTCAAAAATTAATATTCTTTACAATTTTCGTAATTAAAAATATTATAATGAAATATTATCTAAAATTTAATGACTATAACTTTAGTTTCAGTGCATTTAAATTTTAAAACAATATTACCACACTGTGATGTTCTAAAATGGTAGGGCTTTGTCATTTTAGTTTGAACTCTCAAATGTATAGTCTTATTTTATAAAAAAATAGATCTCACCATAAATAAATAAAAATATAAAAAACTTTCTTTTTCTTGACAAACCATAATTTTTTATAAAAGATTGTAAGACTTATCTCAAGCATTGGGTATTTCATTTTTTTATATTTAATGTTTGATCAATGATCATTGAAGTTTGATCTTCCAACTTCCAATATATATGCTATAACTTGGATGTTAATTGTTTGGCATATTGCTATGTTTGTTATAATTTCAAATTTCTTGTTTGTTTGAGTTCATGGATATGCCAGCAGATTCTAGTTCGAGCTTTTTTTTCCAGGCCGAGGGTACTCCTACCCCTACACCTACCCCTCCTACTCATACTCCTACCCCTACCCTTGGCCCAACACCTACCCCTAACGCACCTTGTCCCACCCCTAAGCCCAGCAAGAAACTGACTTCAATAGTTTGGACTCATTTCACAAAACTAGAAGGTGGTGACCCCAATAACCCCCAAGCCAAATGTAACCATTGTAGAAAAATTTATAGATGTCACTATAGGAAACATGACACCTCACAATTAAAGGTGCACTTAGAAAAGTAATGCAAAAAAAAAATCTAATATTAAGATCATTACAAGAGAAAAGCTAATCTAAGCTATAAATTGGACTTCAAAAAATGACAGATGAGACTAGTAGGGGTGTAACTTTGAGGGGATATACTAAGTATGATCCATATGAGTGTAGAAGACACATAACTCTTATGGTCATCATGGATGAGCTACCTTTTCAAGTTGTTGATGAGAAAGGGTTCTAAGCGTATTCTTGCTACTTGGAACCAATGTTTAATATTTATTCTCGCCACACGGTGGCAAAGGATGTAAACAAATATTTTTACATTGAAAAAGAGAAATTGAGGGGTCAGTTGGCGAGTCAATTTGTTTGCCTCACCACTGATACTTGGATATCAGTCTAAAATTTTAATTATAACTATACATTTTGTTGATTCATCTTGGACATTGCATAAAAAAATTATAAAATTTTGTCAAATCACCTATCACAGGGGCAAGATAATTGGAAAGACTTTGGAGGCCGCAATAAAGGAGTAGGGGTTGACCCGAGTTGTTACAGTCATAGTTATTAATGCATCGTCTAACAATGTTGCATTGAGACATCTAAAAACTTATCTTAGAGAGACAAATAAGACAATCATGGGTGGTGAGTGTTTGCATGTGAGATGTGCGGCACATATTCTGAATCTAATTATCATTGATGGTTTGAGAGATTTTCATGACTCAATTTCTCGGGTCATGACTGCTGTGAGATGGGTGAGATCTTCTCTTTCGAGGTTAGATAAATTTAAGGTTGCTGCGAGATCTGCAAGCCTAACATCCAAGAAATATCTTTGTACTGATATGCCTACACGATGGAACTCAACATTTTTTATGTTGGAGGCGGCCCAAGAATATAAGCTGGTATTTGCGTTATTGGGTGACGAAAACATCCAATATGTTAAATATTTTGATGATCACGGGGGATTGGAGAAATCCGTAGATGATGATTGAAAAATTGGATATACTTTTGTAGAGTTTTTTAGGCTTTTTTAAGAGGTCACCACGACGTAATCTAAAATTTTGTACCTTACATCTCATCAATTTTGTCAGCAAATATGTAGGGTAAAATAAGAATTAGATGACATGGTCGCGGGTGGTCACATTAGGCTGCGAGAGATGACATTGATTATGAGGTCAAAGTAAGACAAGTATTAGGGAGATTTTACTAGGGCTAATATTTTGTTATATGTAGTTGTCGTACTTGACCTGAGATTTAAGGTGGATGGCATGGTATTTGGATTGAGCTTTGTGTACGGGCAAGCATGGGCGGAGATTATTGCAGGAAAGGTTCGGGAAAGCTTTAGTAGATTATTTGATGAATTTACCACTTTGCGGGTGGTAATATTACGGCACCTACACCTACCCCCCACAGGTTCCAGAAGTCAAGATTGGGAAAAGATGTAGATTGAACTGGGATGAGAGGTTTGAGCAGACCCCCTTCCTCTGGAGTTCTGTAAAGGTTTAGTCAGAGATAGACAGATACTTTGCAGCAGAGATTCTACCGTTTGTAAGAGATTTCAATATATTAAGTTCGTAAAAAGTGAATGTCGTGAAGTATCCCATCCTTGGAGAGATAGCCCTTACACTTTTGGCCATCCATGTTAGCACCGTAGCCTCAGAGTCGGCTTTTAGCATTGGAGGGCATGTGGATGCTTTGATTTGCATGGAGAATTAGATCAAGGGAACTCCAATTCATGTTTCGGATGTCTTGAGTATGAGGAGGTCGACGTCGAGGAGGAGGGTGATGATCAGCCTGAGTCTGGTATTTATTTTAATTTCTTATTTTAATATATTTATTTTCATTTAATTGGTATTCATTAATTTCATTTCAAATTTAATTGTTATAATGATATATGAGACGGCGTCTATGGCTACTTCCGATACAGTATGACTTTATATTGGACCCACCATTGCCATAGTTTGCACAATTTCTCCCATAATTATTTTTTGCATTTATAATTTTATATAATATTTTAGTATTTAATTATTTTACTTGTATGTTTTGTAGCTTTTATATCCTCAATATACATATGCCGAATCCTAATGACCGATCTATGTTCATCTGCCTCATCTTCATCCCAAATTCCAATAGCCCAATCCCAACCTCGTCTTGGTTAGTACTTTTAATATTTTGTATTTTAACTTTTTAAAAGTTTGTTTCATCTTTATTACTTTATAATTCTAATTTGTTTTATTTTTAACTTATTAATATTTCAGGTTTTATAACTTTTAACTTTTATGATCTTTATTTTCAATCTCACAGCAGTCGACACAACTCACCACTCAGTGAACTCACCGCCATGGCTCCATCCCAAATTGATCAAATTGAAAAGTTATGATTTTGTTAATTTAAATTTTACAATTAATTGTAATGTTGCTACAATAGTTAATAGTACAATCTGTAATATTTAATTTTTTTATAGGAGTTTGTAATATTGTAATAGTTTATTAGTTTTCTTAATTTGTATAATTGTAAATTGTAAATTGTAATAGCTTAGTGTCTTAGTGATGATTATTACTTAATTAGTTAATAGTTGAAACTTAGTATATAGTTAATAGTTCAATATATATATTATTTCAATTTTTAAATATATATTTTTAGTTAAATTCTAGGCCCAAAGTGGCCTAAAAACGAATTCTGAGCCATTTCAGCTCCAGATAAGTGAGTTGGGCCGAAGGCCCAGTAGGGGGTAGGGGCGAACGGATGAAGGTTTACCCTCGCACCCCGACAAATAGACGGGGTACTCTGCCCCCGCATGGACGGGGGCGAGGTACGGGAAAAAATTCCTCACCCCAGTCCATGAAAGGGCGGGGGGCTGGAAGGGGGTGGTCCCCCCCCGTAGGGGTGATACATCTCATTCCATATCCTTTCTCTTTTCTATTAAATTAATATTTTTTTATTCTTTCTTTATTACATTTTTCTCTCACTTTCATTTACAAACTTAACTACTCATTATTTTTTCTTAGATTTTAAACTATTACTTTACTGAATATCTTAAACCAAAATTTAAATTATTTTTTTGCAGGTATAATAATATTTTTAAAATTAATTTTTTTAATTTTTTATAAATTTTTAAAATATTATTTAAAACTATAATAAATATGAGTATGAGAGAAAGTGTAGATGATTGATAAAAGATGATTTAAGGAATGAACAGTGATTCACCGATTCCTTATATTTGGAAAACCATTGTTCATCTCCTAAATCAAAACCCTAAATTAAAAAATGGGATGGGAGATGATTTTTTAGCTCTTCCTTCAATTGTTCTCCATAATTTAAGAATAACAGTGAAGTAAAATACCAGATGGAATGCTCCCTAGGCTTCGTTTGGAACCTTAACTGCACTCAGAGCAGTTCAAATTTAAATTGCCTTCAATGCCCAAACACACAATTTATATCAAGTGTAACTCAGTTCATTAAATTCAAATAAGTGGGGCCCATAACTCAGCTTAACATTAATGGTTCTCTCTCGATTTTACTTCTCCACCAGGGCCCACATGGCTGGTAGATACTGGGAGGCCACTTGCAAACTTTCTATTGGTTCATGTTGTACTTTATTACTTTTCATAATGGTGCCAAGGCTATAGGTGAGTTTGTATAAAAAACAAATTTTGTCTTTTTGCGCCGGCAGTAGAAGAAATGTTGGTGAATAGTAGATTTTAATGATGAAATTTATTTATTTTTATAACTTTATATATATATATATATATATATATATATATCTAAATTCATCTTAACATCCAAACATACTTAAACTCATCTTAAGTGGATCTCACAAAACTCATTCAACCATTTCAACTCACTACTATTCATAAAAAACTCAACTCAACTCAACTCAACTTAACATACAAACGCAGCCTAAATATCCCAAACTTTTGATCCTTGAATTTGGAGACAATTTTTCATTTTTTAATCCCCACCCCCAAACAAAAGTCTCCTTTATAGCTAGTGCACGTGCCTAGGAATCTGCTGCTATGCCGCAACAGCCGGCTTGTCTTTTAATTTTAGAATAATACTATTATGTCTTTTCAATTTATTTATTTATTTTAATTGTTCATATATTTTTTTTATTTTTTTCTTAATAATTAAAGAAGCGACTATTAGTATATTAATATTTTTTTAAAAATATTTAAAATATTTAAAAAATGTTTAAAAAAAAAAACTACAATTTGCACTGGATATAGCACAATGAGCGGGTATCTGCAGGCAATAAGTAGCATCACTCTTAGTGTAAATTAATTTGTTTTCTTTTTCTTTTTCAAAATTTTTAAACATATTTTCATATTTTTAGAAAATAGAAAATATTAATACATTAATAATTACTTTCAATAAATTTCTTTTTTAAAAAAATTAAATACTTAAATGGTTAAAATGAGGAGAAAATATCATGTAACGTAATATCGTTTTCCACGTACCTTTCCACTAATGGTGTGGCATTCTTTTGAATTTTGATTGGGTGTTACAACGGAAAGGAATGCTCGAGTCTTGTGACAAGATATTGTACGTGCTTGAATGTCTCCGAAAGTCTTGTGGTCATGTCCCAAGGGCCAACTCCAGCTCCTGGGAGGCAATCACGGCCACTGTTCAAGGATTACAAAAACAAAAAATAAGGCCTTAAAATAAAGTTTTTAAAAAAGGATAGACTGACATAAACTATTACAAATAAAAATATTGCATAAAATAAAATAGAATCAAAGTAGTGAATTTGTTGCTGGAAACTCTATACCATTAATCTTCAACATTCGTTTGAATTCAAAATTCACGTCAACTTATTTTATATTATTATTACAATTTTTTAAATTTTTATATAAAATATAAGAGCATTGATATTGGATTAGATATCCAATTCTTCAAATTTTGAAGAATATGTAACTTTTTCACTTTTAGCTAATAATTCAAAACTTGAAGTTTACATTGGATTAGCTATCACACTCTCTATAATAATAAAATATTATTATTTTTTATTTTTATATTTATTTAATTAATTTTTATTTTGTAATTAAATTTTTTTTCCATAATCTCCAATAACCTCTAACAATCATATTCATTTTCACAATCTAATAAACAAAGGAATATTATTATATACACAAAATGCTTTAAGGAAAAATAAGAACAATATGAAGAACAATTTATATCATATCAATGGCAGGGCGTAAAAGTTTCATCACTGCCCACAATATAACATTCATATATAGTTGCTGCCCATATTTACAAACACCCATATTTGTGATCCAAAATAACAAAAAATCATAGTATAGCATAGGCTACAACCCCAAAATAAATACAACCACAAAATAAAAACAACCCCAAAATATTACATCAACAAAAGGCTACATATATTCAAAAGGTGGAGATAGAGATGGAGATGAAAATCGCTTCCTTGATTCCTCGAAAATCTCTTTTTGAATATTCAAGAAATACTCTTGCTGCATTCTATTCATGCCAGCAAGATCCATCTTCATTATCTCTACATCGATCTTCCTTTTTTCCGTATCATTCCTCTTCTTTTTCTCCACTAATAATTGAGCCCTATGAGTATCCAAATTGCTGCTTGCTTGTCTTCTTTCAGACATGAATATGGCTCTATCATTTTTCATGCAAGTTAAGGCCTCAATAAATTCTACATCAGTAGATTATGTAGCATTCCTTTTCCTTTTCCTCTCCCTTTCTTTTTCAACCTTCTTGCTGGAGGTCTTTCACAAATAACCTCTAAGTTGTCATCTATCGTATCGTCTCCTACTGGAGTCGACTCCGCAATAGTAGGGCGTTTCCCATGTGGTTTCTTTCTCATTGACAACACAGACACATGTTGCTGCCATTTTGGTTGGTGTCTCAATAGACACCAACAATGTTCCATGTTGTATGTGGCCTTCTCAGTCTCTCTATACATGATTTTAGCTCTTTCAATCTAAATATGCGAATGTAACAAGAATGTGAGAATATAATTTCAACAAGAAAATTTAGAATGAAATGTAGTTAAAAACTCGTACCTTGTCCTGCTCTGTCGCACCACTTGGATGCAATGATTCTACTTGAGCCACCGCAATGCAAAATTTATTTGTGCATTTTTGAATCACCGACCATTGATTGGTCAATGACCCCCCAGAACGATTTGCCATGCTAGGTTTTTTATGCTCATTGTAATAATCACTAATTTTCTCCCACATTTGTGAATATTTTTAGTCCGTTCCCCATATAGCATTCATGCTAATATTGAGCCAAGCCGATACAAGGAGATTGTCCTCCTCTAACGTGAAAGACACACCTCGTTGAGTTTTCTTATTAGGTGGCCTTCTTTCACATTCCAATTGTATTGCTTGGAATTCAACATTATCATGGCTACTAGTATTGGGGTACAAGAGATACCTTGTTCACCACTTTGCAATAGAGTGATAAAGAAGGGATCTTCATCAAATGTGGTGTCCATCCTTGATTCAAGTATAATTGTAAAAATTAGGACTTGATTTAAGTATGCACACAAATTTACAGAGGATTAACAAGAAACAATCAGTGAGAACAAATAATACGCACACAAGTGTCAATAATAATGGAAGTTGCCATTTAGAGTTCCAAATTTCTTCTGACAAATATTATATTCATTCCCTCCAGCCAACGTGCCCAATCAGCTAGAACAAATTGCTACGTTAAACGTTTAAGTTAAACATGGAAATGTTAAATATTTGTCTATGAGAGGTTTTTTGAATTTGTTTTAATCTGGGCATCGTTCAAATTCTTAACTTAAACATATTTGCTTACGTTATTTTTCCTCGTAATATCTTTGTTTATTCATCACTGCAACAATTTTTATTATTGAATTGGAAGTGGATTTTATTATTCTTTTTTCCTCGAAATAAATTTGTGGTTTGGTTCTCAATTGTTTTCCTTTACATACATTCTCACAATTTCTCGTGGATGTTATAAGTAATTATATGATTTTTGTGTGGAAAGGACTGTATAAAGCTCAAGCTTGAAGATTGGACATACATAAATAATTATGTAAAATTCGTGTCGAATTTATGGAGAAAGGAGTAAGCCTCTATTTAGTGATATACCACCATCCAATGTTTCTTTTTATTCTTCAGGATTCTATTACCATCCAATGTTGACTTATTATCGGCTCATTATGACCTTCAATGGACATTTATAGAACTTAGCCCTTCTTTGGTAGGGGCTGCCTTTCACCATGGGCGGGTACTAACAAACTAAATGATTATACTTGTAACGCCTCGACTCTCATGTACAAAAAGTCTCGGAATCGTGACATCAGGATGATGACAACATAGTCAAGCATCCCAACGACAAGTGCCAAGTGTGTGCAACAAATAAATAGTGCACAACAAAATACACATCGAGTAATAAATAAGTCAACTAGTATCAAAATTTTAGTTAAATACAAATATTCAAAATACAAACCTCTTAAAAACAAAAGCTAAAATCCCATAAAATAATAATACAAGTTTGAAAAATAAAAGTATAACACTAGTGATCCCAGATCACTCCTTCGGCGGAGCCAAATCCTCAGGCTCGGCATCTGCATCATTATCAACATAATCTGCAGTACCATTAAATGGTATCACAGGTAAGTTATAACTTAACCAAAACCTGAGATAAAAACACATTAAAACATCTAACCATGCATGCATATGATGCAATATGCATGAAATCCAACACACGCCAAAAATCCCATTTGGCCCAAAATATTTCCAATAAATCATTTACACCATTTTTCCAGAAAATGACTCAAAATAAATATCCATCATTCTTCCAGAAAATGACATACAAAATCCAACTTACGCTATTTTCTCAAAAAACAGTCATTTTCCATTTATCTATTAATCCATATGCACCATGGTCTCCCCTATGGACCATCCGCACGTCCTGACTGCATAACGAGCGATGCCCAATTTTGCACCCAGTGCGTTCGTGGCCAGGTCATCCTCTAGCCCCCGCCAGCAGAAGGGCCATAGAGTCGGCACGTAACTCGTCTGATCCCGTTGTCACCCGGCGACAACTCAGGGGACGTCACTCAGTATATTCCGCTCCCGAGTGACCAGAGGAGTTCCACCGAGATAATACCCCATCTCGGCTTGGGGTCATGATACACACTCACCCAAAAATCCAATCCACACATGAAAACTCAGTTTTCAAAATATCCACATGATCATGAATACAATTACACAAAAATTCAGTTTTCAATTTACAAACATGAACATGCGTGCAATATGCAATGTACTGAACCTCAACAATAATGCCCAATAACCAATTCCAAATCACAATAACAATTTCCAACAACAATCTAATCACAATATAACCAACACACAACAAATACTCCATCCTCAAATCCATCCACCCCTAAACTCCTCGGACTCAGTCCGAAACCAACCAGAACACAGTGAAATATGTTAGTGCAAAAATATATTTAAATCTCAAAAGATTGTTTAGGAAATACTTACAGCGCTATAAAATATTTTTCGGAGGATCACAGAGGAGTTGGAAGCACCAAAACAGCAACTCCACAGTGTAAAAACAATATGGCCGAAATATAGTGAAAATCCAAATTCACACGGAATCAAACAAAGACTTATGAACGGTAGGGTAGGACCTATGAGAGGTGGTGAAGCTAATGGAATCGACGGTTGGCCATGGGTGGCGGCCGAAACGGCGGTTCAAGGCTGAAAAGGTGAAATCGGAGTTTATATTCGTGGAGGTGGCTCCGGCGGCGGATTAGAGCCGAAGTTGGGTGAGTTAGGATGGCAAGGAGCCGGTGATGAAGTGGTGAAAAAATGATGGCCAATGGTGGCCGGACGGCAGCGGTGGGACGAAGAGAAGCTCGTGGCGGCTAACGGCGGCGTTAGCCGGCCTGAAAATGGAGGGGCTGACTCGCCGACAGCTGAGGAGTTGATCGGTGCCGACGGTGTGAGCCACGGACGGCTGGCGGCGGTGCTGGATGCTGAAGACCGAATCGCACGGGGGAGAGGAGAGAGAGAGAGAGAGGGTCGGGCTGGGGAGAGAGAATCCGAGGGAAAGAAAGGAGAAAAATAAAAGAAAAAGGAAAGAGAAAAGAAAAAGAGAAGGGAAAAAGAGAGATCTAGACTTTTCATCTTGGGGTCTCGAAATGATCTAACGAAGATGATTTTAAAACTGACAGCTAAATAATAAATCAAACGCAGTGAAAGATTTAAATAAAACAATAAAAATTTTAAAACCCAAAAACAAACCAATTTAAATTAAAGATCACTTTAAATGCAAAACAGTAAATAATATTAAGAAAACACCATAAAAATTAATTTTTCACAACTTAAAATATTATAAAATAATATTTAAAAACTCCCATAATTTAAAATAAGATAATCAATCTTTAAAAAAATTAAATTAATTATTCATTAAAAATACACTAAAATACGGGATGTTACACTACTTCAGCCACAAATATTACAGCCACAAATATTAATGTTTTTTATGCTTATTGTAATATTTGTCTTGTATATGTAAACTAATACTAATCCAATTTCCAATTACATGCTGCAGAGAAGGGGCTGTGGGTTCTAGCGGGGATAGATATGGTTTTGATGCTGCAGAGATGGTTTTGAAGATCTGTCTCCCACAATTGGTGAGTCATTTCAATCAAAACTTCATATTAGGTGTTGGATTTTGATGTTTTGGAAATTAAAGCTTATTTATGGAATATGGAAATGTGTATTTGAAGTGTAATGGAACAATGGGTCAGCATTGCTTTTGTGCTTCAATATTGATGCTGACCCATTGTTCAAACCATAGAGATGACAAGGTTGATTTCAATTAGAATAAACAAAATCTAGAAATTGAGGGTATTTAGTACACATCCTTTGGAATTTAGAAGATGATGAATCATATTTATATACCTCTTTAATCATCATAAGGAGGGGACAGTGATCAAAATGATTCCTCTTTAAATGGGTAAGGGAAACTTGAGGAAAGGGTAGGGGAGACGATTGATTAACAAGGGCTCGGTCTAATCTTTTCCAAGTGTAAGCTCAATTTCGTAGCGATGGCACTAAATGTATTTAGAACCAGATAAGGAAGGTCATAGAGGGAAATGCAGTTAATGAAATCAATAGAATTAAATTTAGTAGGAAGGGGAATAGAGACACCTCCAAGTTTCTCATCATCAAAGTTAATGGTACTAAAACCACCAATCACTATCCATGGATAGTTAGGGGGTCTCATAGAAAAAAGAGAAGTCCAAAGAAATCTTTTAAGATGAGGGTTACGCTTGGCATACATAGTAGAGAAGATAGTGTTAATGCCACACTAATCAACAGAGAAAGTAATATGCTACTTAGAAATTAAAATAATCGAGATAGTCAAATCATTTCTAGCAAAAGTCCAAAACTTACCACCACAATCTTTAGTAGCAGCTTTAGTAAAAGCAGTCATAGGTTTAAGAATAGCAATTACAGAAATTAACTTAATGCTTCAAATGAAGCATAGTGCTCTTATTGGCAAGGCTCACATTCCAAACTAAGATAGAATTAGTCACGATATAATTTGAGTTTTGGTGTTTGAAACTATTCTTGTGACCTGGTGACTCTTTTACCTTTCTTTTTGGCTGAACTTTCCACAACTTTAGAATATGAATGGATAGGTTTGGAAGGCTGCTTTTGTACTATATTTGGCATGATATTGTTTTTGCTCAATGAAATGTGAATGCAATGATAGAATATTTTCTTTTCTTATCTATTGGAAATCGAATGTTCATACCATGGTTGATGGAAAAAGAATTCAATCATCGTTGCCCATTTTATTTTGTTTCTCAGGTCATGGCTAATATTCTCTGCTTGTGGAGAACAAGAACATAATTATTACATCATGTTTCATAATAACCCCAAACTCATTAATATAAAATCCACTTATGTTGCTGGACACAATTTTTCTTTTATGTCTCTTCTTTGTTTTCTTATTCAGGTGTTGATTTCAAGGGGAAATACGTTGATGTTGGTGGCAAAAAGCTGAAGCTTGCCATCTGGGATATAGGTAACTCCAAAATGTGTTCATGTGAATGACCATTCATCTATTTATTGCACACAAAATCTATGGTTTTGATACACATACAGGTCTTTTTCCATTCAAATGTGCATTTGGTTGAGCACTTGTGTTTCCATTTTAGACAAATTGTGTCAAGCTCTATTATGCAAGTCAGGTATCTCCAAAAGCAGTCGAAAATTTTGTGCTCATGCAAGTCAGGTCTGTTAGGTATCCATCAAATGTGGTGCCCATCGAATGGAAATTTCAAAGAAAAAAAAATGCTGGGCAACTCGCACCATGACCATCCCTATCGATTATTTCAATTTTATAGCAAAAATAGAAATTAAACACAAATGCACTTTCACTGTGATGAAGCAGAGGATCGGCCAAAAACTATGTTAAAATCAAAACTAGAAATTGAAAAAAAAATGAAAACAAAATCAAACCCAAACAACACCAACAAAATCAAATCCAAACAACAAAATCAATAGTAAAATCAAGGCTAGGGTTTCGGATTTTACCGTGATGGAGAGAAGCTGTCACGGTTCAAGGTTGGAGTGAATAGCCACTGGAGAGAAAGAAGAAATCTTTTTAAGCCACTGTGCCGTGCGGGAGAAAAGGAAGTGAAAAGGGAAGAAGAAGAGAAAGAGGGAAGAAGAAGGGAAAGAAGAGAAAAAAAAATAGAAGAAGAGAAATATGGAAGAGATGCGGGAGAGTGAAGAAGAAGAAGGGAAAGAAGAAAAAAAAATAGAAGAAAAGAAAAAACAAAGAGACGCGGGAGATGGAAGAAAGAAGAGAAAAAAAAAGAAATGGAGACCAGAAGAAGAGATGCGGAAGAGAAAAGGGAAGAAGAAGACGAAGACGCAGGAGAGAAGAAGAAGAAGAGCCGCGGGAGAGAGAGGGAGTCGAAATATATTAAACAATGAATTTAGACTTGGAAAAGAACTTTTCATCTTTGGAAAGAAAAATAAAATGACTGTAACTGATATTTGAGATGAAAAGCGTTTGGCTAATTCAATGCAAATTTTGATAAAAGTCGTAAAATATAGAGATGAACAGCGTTTTGAATAAACGGATGCGGATGCTCTAATAAATAATTCAACTTTTTTAAATTGCAAAACAATAATAATATTGTTTTGCTATACAACCTTCACCACACTCCACATTCCACATTTTTTTAAATTTTTAAATTTTTTAATATATTTTAAATTTTTTTTTTTAGTTTATTCTTTTTAAACTTTTTCAAATTTTTCTATTCACTATTTATATAATAAATATTTAATAAAAGAAAAAATTAAAAAAATATGTGGTGTGTGGAGATTGTGTGAATAGTAGAAGGTTGTGAAGATTTTTTGAAAAAATAATATTCTAACAATATTTTATTTATTATTCACAAACCATCTCAACTCATCTTTAAATCCAAACGGGGTCCCGGGTGTAATCTCCTAGACCAAACCAAGGAAAGGGCCCGGGTCAAGGGCTAGACCAAGAGAAGCGCTTGGGTCAAAATCCAGATGTGAAGTTTGGGTTGAGCCGAGCACACTAAAATGGCCCGGGCCTAAGCCCATATATGAGGTTTAGGCTGAGTCGAGTATACTTCAAAGGCCCAACTAAAGAAGATGGGTAGATAGAAAACCATGGCAAACATATGGCAGGAAAAGCAATATGACACCCCACTGGCCGACAGACAGGGACACTCACCGACTTCAAATATTGGTGCCCATACATGACAGGAAGGGAAGAGTATCTGAGTGAGGCCACGCCGCATTAACGAGGAAGAAGAAGCTTAAGGAAGAAGGTACCCCACATTCAATGCGACTCGGGACTCAATACGCACGAGAAAAGTCCCCGTGTCAAGGCCAAGTGCCTTGAATACCTGTCAGAGGCCATACCGCATTGATGAAATGGAGAGAGCTGTGAGGAAAGGGCACATTGAATTCAATGCATCCCGAGGCTCGGTACGCTTGACATGAGGCCCTGTCTCAGGAGCAATCGCTATCAAACCTGAATGTCCTATAAGCATGGCAGGTGGACAAACATGAGTATTTGATCTCCTACAGAGCGACACCTCACTACCATGAAGGCCAGACCATTGGGTATAAATAGGCATAATTCACAATCAATAAAGATGTTAACTTCTACATACTTTCTCACAACAATTTTTCTTAAGATATATTCTTTCATCAAACACCTAAACTAACTTAAGCGTTGGAGGTACCATGGACCTCGAGCTCGATATCCTCCATTTCTGTAGGACTAGTTTCCGAGCACCCATAACGTGGAGTTGCCCATACCGCAAAACACGACATCAACAAATTCCATATCACACAAAAGATTGTGCAATAAACGCAAACTTACCCACCATAAATAAGCATGGTTCCTCATTATTTTATGTTTTTTTTTTTTTTTTGGTTGCAACCACAAACATAAAATGAATAATACTTGATGGTTTACTACGAACCACATATAGTGAAGTGATTCAAGAGATAACCAGAGCTAGTGGTTTAACTGTTAACATAAATATAAATATTTATATTTATATTTTTCAATCAATTTAAATTCGAATCTTGATTTTACCTTCTATTCTATTTAATTAATATGTCACATATTAAACTCATTTATTGAAAAATAGTCACCTAAACTTTTGAAATAAATTGTGATTTCACATAAAAATCTGTCAATTTGATTTTGTTGCTCTCTTTGGATGACAATAATATAATGGTTTTAAAATGAAATGGCATGCATGCAACACTCTAGTATCACTATCAGCAATCAATGTGGCGAGCTATGATTGAAAATTCATATTTCGAGTAGTAACAGCAAGATAGCCTAGCTTACTGTTTGGAGGGTGATATAAGATAAAATAATTTTAAATAAAAATTAAATAAAATATTATTTTTTAATATTATTATTTTTTTAAAATTTAAAAAAATTTAATTATTTATTATATTTTATGTAAAAATTTAAAAAATTATAATAAAAAAATAAATTTAAATAAAATAAGATAAAACATATATAAACTCGATTCACCTTGCGGTCGTGGATTCGAGCCCCACGGTGGGCGAAGTTTTTAACCCTTTCATTTCTCTGTTAAAGATTTATTTTTCTTTTTCTATTGAAATTTCTCTTTTTATTTTTATCACATAGTAAAAATGATATAGCCCAGTGGAGCCACTGGGAATCGCACCGGAGCGATCTCAACGGTAGGGCTCGTGTCTAACAATGCCAACAAAATCCCTGTCGTAACAGTGCCAACAAAATCCCGCAATCCGCAAAACCCAATCCAAAGCTTAAAGGACCAACCTGTACACGTTTACGCCCACTTGCCAACCTGTTCACGAGTTGCCCAGCCTTCTCTCTCTCTCTCTCTGTTTTATCTGCCCCCATCGTCCCCGGTAACCTCACGTTTCTTCAGCTTGAGAGCTCTAATGGCTACTATCTCCGCTACTTCTGCTACCTTTGGAGCTTCTCTTAAGCCATGCTTCAAGAATAATAAGGTGAATAAATTAGTTATGTGTAAAACCCAGATCTGATTCGCTTATAGGTGTTGAATTGACTCAGATTTTGTAGTGACATCATTGCCTTTATTTTGTTCCCTTAGAATACCCAAAACTTCTTCTGTTAATGGGGTGCAAAATGAAGAAGCTAAATCGGGGTTACATGAAGATCTGTCTCTCTCTGACTGGGCATTGATTTATTGTTTACTAAGCTGGAAAATTAGTCATGATGAATAAATTTAGTTAATTTCTCACCAATTGTTTCTGAGTTCTGGCAATTGTTGAATTGAGAGGACCATAGACTTGTGACAGACCCATTTGTTTAAATTAGGAGGCCGGACATAGATTGTGTACCATGTTATTACTGTCTGGTGCCTTAGTTTCGACCATCTTATTGTTTGTCTAGAATGCTTATCGCACTCTTCTGTGGTCTTGTGTAGCTTTAAATTTTTAGATTATGTTTCTGTACTTAACAATATTTTAGTTCCCGTTTGACACATTCTCAGGGTTTAGGACTACACCTCATGCCTCTAGAGCTTAGGCCTCGTTTGGTTACACAGATGAGATGAGATGACAGATAAAAGTTGAATAAAATATTGTTAGAATATAATTTTTGTTTTGAGATTTGAAAAAATGGAATTATTTATTGTATTTTGTTTGTAAATTTGAGAAAGTTGTAATAATTAAATGGGATGAATTGAGAAGGTTTGTGTAAACAAACCCGCCCTAAGTCTGAATTTTTGAAATACTATTCATATGAGTTCTAGGGACCCATTATGGTTATAAGATAAGTAAAAGTACCAATACATTTTTATGATAGCTGATGTGGGAACTTTCATGTTAACACTTCAAATTTGGGGTTTCAATGACTTAAAAACAATTGAGATAGAAGTTATTTAACTCCAAAGTCCTAAAAAGCAGCTTGTGCTGGTGACTGGTGGGACTTCAACAACTCTGAAGATGGTTAGAGAAGGTTGGGCAAAGAATGTCTTCCCGACTTTAAGGACCTCGCGCTTCAATGTTTGCTGTGCGGTATTTCACTTCCCTTCTTACTTTGGTTCCTTGAATGTTGATAAATGAAGTCGTAGACCATATATCTGACGATCTTTTAATTTATGTGTGGCAGGCCAAGCCCGAGACAGTGCAGAAAGTTTGTGAGATAGTGAAGAAACAATTGGCATTGTCTGATGAGACTGAGCTCACCCCAGAGTCCAAGTTCGCTGCCCTCGGAGCTGATTCTCTTGATACGGTAATACCACAATTGGGTGCTTAGTTTTTGCTTCATCTTCACCTGATAAAGATTATTTTAATCAACATGATTATGATGATGAAATAATATTGGCAATGCAGGTGGAAATAGTAATGGGTTTGGAGGAAGAATTTGGAATCAGCGTCGAGGAGGAAAGCTCTCAGAATATAACCACAGTCCAAGAAGCAGCTGATCTGATAGAGAAGCTTGTCCAGAAGAAGCCTGAAGCTTAGACTAAGAGCTGGTTGGTTGGGATGTAACAGTTTTGTTATTATTGAGGCAATATCATGTTAAGTAATTTGTAAGGGCTAGTTTACTTTCCCTCCAAAATGTTCCTGTCGTTTTGTTTTTTTGAATGGATCTCCCTCTTTATCAGTCTCAGAATTAGAACTGATATTGTTTTGAATTTGAATAGATTAATTTCAAGGAACTTGTAGCTTCTGTATCAGATGCAAAATCCACTTGGTATGGACTTTGATGACCAGCAGTGTAATGAATTTCTCCTTCCCTATACTGCTCTCTCTCTCTCTCTCTCTCTCTGAAGATCAGAGACAAAGCATTTTGTATTTTTAAGGATTCGTAGATATAATTTGTTACTCTTATAGCGAGTATATCTCAGGTAGGAACATTGATTTGTGTATTATTCATATTAACCGGATATAAACAGTAAAATTATTTATATATTTTTTTAAAAATTCTTTTTCCGTTTTTTATAGATCGCGAAAATATCCTACGTGTATATTTTTATTCGAATGTTTACGACTACTGCCCCGAAAACGTTACTCCATCAATGGTCTCCCCACCAGATCCAACCTCGATAGGAAAAAAGTTGTGGATGACCCTAAGTGTCCTGTATGCCATCAAGAACCAGAGACAGTGGAGCATGCTATTTGGGAAGGCATCTCTGCCCAGATGTATGGGGACAAGGTTCAAGCAGCCTGCAAAAAAGCATGATTCAAAATCTGGCTTTTAAAGATGTTTGGAGTGCTTGATAAGGAAGGGATGGAAGAGTTTGCAGTTATCCCATGGAAAATTTGGAAACGATATCTTCAAGGATGTTTTTACACACCCAAATAAACTTGTGCAGCAATCTTTGGAGCTTCTACAAGAATTCAAACAGCTTCAGCATACAAACATGAGATCTAGCAGAGGTAAAGAGGCAGCAACTGAAAATTGGGAGGCACCCCCCACTAAGGAATTCTAACTAAGGAGTAGTCCCGGCGACTCTGAGGATGAAAAGGGATTTTTTTCCTGATGCAGAATCCTTAGCAGCTCTTCAAGCAGTTATGTTTTGCAGGGATATGGGCTTCAAGAAAATTATTGTAGAAGGGGACACACTCAAAGTGGTTCAGCAGCTGGAGAAGACAACTGAGGTTGGGACCAGCACTGAAATGCTTCTGGCAGATACGTGTTGTTTAGATAGTGAGTTGATATAAAACGAATTGACATGAAAGTTGAATAAAATAATATTAGAATATTATTATTATTTTAAAAATTAAAAAAATTAATTATATTTTATATGAAATTTTAAAAAAATTATAATAATAATATAAAATGAGATGAGAACAGTTCGAGTTTTGATCGGATTTAGAGTTACCTCAATGTATTCTCTCTCTTTTATTAGAAGTTTGACAATAGAGTCTCCTACACCTACCGAGGAGGATGTAGTTTGTGGATGGATTTCGATAAGGCCATTTGATTTTTTTATTTTTTTTAATTCTTTTATACCCTTATATATTAAAAAAAACTCACAACATCATTTAAAAATATTTTCCCATTCACTAAATAAAAAAATGAAATTGTTGAAACCCATATTGGAATCCATTTGTTGGACAAGTAGCAATTTCCTTGATAATAAAGTTTATTTTTCAATAAGTCACTGTTTGGATTGATAAGTGATTTTAACTCAACTCAACTCATCTCATCATTACAATTTTTTTAAATTCTCATACAAAATATAATAAACAATTCAATTTTTTCAAATCTCAAAATAATAATAATATTATAACAATATTTTATTCAACTCATCTAAAATTATCTCAACTTTTAATCCAAACGGAGCTTAAGGCTTATTTTGTTTTCGCAGATAAGATGAGTTGAGATTAAAGTTAAAAATTGAATAAAATATTATTAGAATAATTTTTTTAATATTATTTTTATTTTAAGATTTGAAAAAAAGTTAAATTATTTATTTTATACAAGAATTCAAAAAATTATAATAATTAAATAAGATGAGATAAAATTAATTGAATTGAAAGAAATTATCAAAAAAATCTAGGTCGGTGTGACAAGATTTACTTTATAAAAATAATTAGGACACTGATTTATGCCCACAAGAAGTTTAAGGGTACGTTTGAATTGAGAGATGAGTTGAGATGATTTGTGAATAGTAAAATAAAATATTTTTAGAATATTATTTTTTAATATTATTATTATTTTAAAATTTGATAAAATTGAATTGTTTATTATATTTTACGTAGAAATTTAAGAAAGTTGTTTTGAGATTTGAAAATGTTAAATTATTTATTATATTTTGGTGTGAGAATTTGAAAAAATTATTTTAAAATTTTTAAAAATATATTCTTATATTTAATGTGAGAATTTAAAAAAATTATAATAATAAAAATGAGATAAATTTAAAAGAGTGATAATACAAACCTCCTAAATAAATATTGTAACGAGTACACTCAATATTCCGTCTCCATCACTTTAAAAAAAAAACAAAAAACAAAATTCAATCTCTATTACCCATTCCGTATCGGTGACGTGTACGATCCAGATAAAACTCAGGCGTGTCCGTCTATATAATCTCACCTCTCCTCTCCTTCCTCGTATCTCTTCATTCTTGTAGTTTATATAGCTCCTCCGTCTCTCAGTAACTTCGAGTTTTACTTTCTCGAGTCGAGGGAAAGGAGCTAAGAGTCTAACATTCCAAGCTTCTCAAATCAGATCTGACGTCAAATTCTATCACGATTCTGAATCTTTTTGTCTCTCATAAACTCGGTTATAATTTATTATGTCAATCCGATCTTTGAGAAATTGAACAAAAAACCCCAACTTAATTTTCTGTAATTTGTAAGACCGTTGGAGATCAGGTCGATGTTGAATTTGTTGGTGATTATAGGATTTTGAATAAGATTAAGATTTTAATTTATGGTCGTTGCTGGGTCGAATTGGTTTGAGGGAAATAATTGTGAGGGTATTGAGGAAACCCTAGGTGAGATGGGGAAGGATGAGACTATAGTCGAAGACGTAGAAGAAGGTGAAATTTCTGATGGAGTTTCGGTGGAGGAGATCACTGAGGAAAATCTCAAAAAGCAGGAGAATGCTACCGCGACGACGAAGGTCTCGTCGAAACCAAAAGCCGGAGCTAGGGTTTGGACGATGCAGGATCTGTATAAATACCAGGTCTCTCGTGGCTATGGTTCGAACTTGTATAATCTGGCGTGGGCACAGGCCGTGCAGAATAAGCCTCTGAATGAGATTTTCGTGATGGAGGCGGAGGTTGACCTGGACGAGAAATCGAAGCGATCGTCGGCTCCGCCAAATTCTAACGCAAAGGAAGTTGATGAAGTTATGCTCGATAATGATAGTAAGGAGGAGATGGATGCTAAAGTTGTGGATGTGTGGAAAGAGGAAGGGGAATTGGAGGAAGGTGAGATTGATTTGGATTCAGAGCCGATCGAAAAGGAGGTCGAGTCTGAGGAAATTAAAGAAGAAGCAGTTTTGGGCAGAGAGAGTGTGAATGTTGAGAACTCGGAGACTGTTTTGGAGAAGCGAGTGACTTGGATTCGGGAAACTCTGGAGAGTGCAACTGTGACAGAGGCAGAGACGTAAGTTCGCAATTTGAATGGTATTGGATTTGGAGTATGATGGGTAACTTGCCTAATTGAGACACTTACTTGGGGTGTTTTGGCGATGGATAATTTCTTTTGAAATTGATATTTTTGGCTGGTTTTTTTGTTGTAGATCATTTGGGGAAGTTTGCTCCCGAGTGCACAGCACTATGGAGAGCTTGCGAGAAGTGTTGTCAGAAAGTAGTGTTCCCACAAAGGGTGCTCTTGTTCAATTGTTGTTCACTGCGATTAAGGCAGTCAATTTGGTAAGGCACCCCAGCAGTGTTTTTCAACTTGCCACATTGTTATCATCCCTGGGTATTTGCTTCAAATAGCGTATCTTATGTAATCTTAATGAATTAGACGATCTGGTTTTAAACATGGGAGAGCTTCAATTGTTGTTTGATTGCAGGTGTTCTCTTCCATGAACAAAAACCGAAAGGAGCAGAATAAAGAAAATTTGTTGAGGTTTTAATCATTCTTTGATTCTCAATCCTGTAATTTATTTGAAATTTGATGCCATCGATTTTTCAGTCTTCTCATTTGTTGCATTTTGGTTACAGGGTCATTTCTGATGTCAAGTTCGGTAATCCCCCTCTTTTCTCCTCTGAGCAGATGAAAGAGGTGCGGTTTTATATAACTTAGTTAAAGAAGATTTTCTGGCCTCACCTTTGTTTTAGCTTAGGACGATTGTTGGTGTTCTCGAATCTAAAACTTGGTGTCCTTTTCACAGATAGAGGTCATGAGGTCCTCTGTGGATTCTGTTGATGTTTTATCGAGTACGAGAGATGGTGTTAAAAGGAAAGAAATGGCGGCAATTGATGCGGCTAATAATAAGGATTTTGATGCTTCAGCCACAAGTGATGGTCACGAATTGACTTCTAACAAGTTATCTTCAGATTCTATCGCTGTTGGATCCTTGGTTCTTAGTAACGCAAATATTCTACCTGAAGTTTTGAAACCCGGAGTTTCTAGTTTTAAGAGTAGAGCAATTCTGCTCCCGCTGTTAGACCTTCACAAAGATCATGATATAGACAGTCTCCCCTCGCCCACACGGGAAGCACCATCGTCTTTCCCTGTACACAACATAATGGATATTGGAGACGGGATGGCTAGACCAGTGTTGCCCACTGCTAAGGTGGCGCATGACACACAAGATTCAAAATTGCATATTTATGAAACTGATGCACTCAAAGCTTTTTCTACCTATCAACAAAAGTTTGGTCAAAATTCCTTGTTTACAAGTGATAGACTCCCTAGCCCGACCCCTTCAGAAGAATTTGATGATGGGGATGGTGACACCAGTGGGGAGGTTTCTAGTTCTTCTACCATTGGTAATATAAGAAATGTTAATCCACCCTTTTTGTGGGGACCACCAGCTACTCCCTTCATGGACAGTGCTAGCCTGGATGGACCAATTACTACTAAAAACAGCAAGCCTATAACTTTTGGGTCCAAGAGCATAGTGAGAGCTTCAGCAAAGAGCAGAGACCCAAGGCTTCGCTTAGCCAATTATGATTCCAATGGTTTATATTTTAACCAACACCCCTTATCATCGGTGCATAACACACCCAAAGTAGAACCCGTTGGAACGATAAGCTCAAGAAAGCAAAAAGCTCTTGAGGAGCCTACCTTGGAAGGCCACGCACTGAAAAGGCAAAAGAATGGATTGGAAAATTCTGGGGTTGACCGGGATATGAAAAATGCGTCTGGAAGTGGTGGCTGGTTGGATGACACTAAAACGGTTGGGTCTCAGTTAATGAACAGAAACCAGTTGATGGAGACTGCAGAAACTGATCCCAGGAAAATGACTGAGCTTGTAAGTTGTTCTGGCATTAGTTGTGCTAACGCTGATGCAACAATTAGTGGAAATGAGCAGGTGTCTGTGACTGGTACCAGTGCCGCAGTTTCCTTGCCTGCGTTATTGAAAGATATTGCTGTGAATCCAACTGTGCTGCTAAATATACTTAAGATGGGACAACAGCAGAGTTTAGAAGCAGATGTCGAGCAAAAGTCTGCTGATCCCGCAAAAAGTACAACACAACCTCCGCGCTCAAACTCAATACTGGGAACAGCTCCCATGGTGAATGTTGCTCCAGCAAAGGTCTTGGGGCTTTTGCAGAAACCGGCAGCAACACTTAAGGTTCCTTCACAAATTGTTCCCATGGTGAGCAGTTCATTTATCTATTTCCCACTTTTCTGAATGCAGAAACTATATCAGGAATTAAGTATGTGCCTTTTTTAGTCGGAGTTTGTTCTTTTTGCTGGCTTAGTGGCTTATTTTTTTTGTTGTTTTAATGCAGCTTCAACATTCCTCTGCTCCTTTTGTCCATTTTTTTTAGTTGCATTTAAATTGCGATGTGGTCGGTAACTTTTAGAAGGGGTTTACTTATCAGAAAACTTTGACAAGGCATTTTAATTTCACATTTATCATTATTATTTTTCTGAATAATTAGTTTGTTTAATCTTTAAATTGGTTTCCCTTAATGTTAGTTGGTTACGTGATTAGATATCTTAAGAGATTTCATAAAAGTAAACTTACAAATTAACGTGGTTTCATGTCGTACGTCAGATTGTACTTTACAATCTAACGTACGACATAAAGCTATGTCAGTTTGTGAGTTTACTTTTATGAATCCCTTTGTGGCTAAAATATTTCTCATATCTCAAATGCAGTTGAATAAGAGTTATACAAATTTAAGAGAACTTTTTCCACTTATCCAGTTAAGTAAGATAAAGTTTTATTTGTCATTCCCTGGGGATGAATTAAGTAAAAATTAGACAAAAAAGTTGATTCTAATATTAAACATTTTAAATGATAATAAATTATTGCTATGCTTGCTTCTTTTGAATATAGCATGCTTGATGATGACAGCACCTGCAGGAGGACTTGGGTAAAATTCGCATGAAACCCCGTGACCCTCGCCGGATCCTCCTTGATAATACACTTCAAAAGAATCCAAGCTTGGGATATGAGCAGCCCAAAATTATGGTACCCCTTACGTCAAGCACCCAAAAGCAAGAGGGTCAGGTCGATACAAAGTCAACACCTTTTCAATCAGTAACGCAACCCGACATTGCTCGGCAGTTCACCAAGAATCTGAAAAATATTGCTGATTTTATGTCTGTTTCCCAAGCATCGACAACTCTACCAATAATTTCTCACAGCATATCTTCTGGAGCAGTGCAAGGTAAGCCAGAAAAAGTGGATATGAAAGCTGTAGCTTCAAATTCTGAGGACCAGCGCTCTGGGACAAATCCAGCACCTGAGATAGGTGTAGCAATTGCCTCTCGTCCAGAAAACATGTGGGGAGATGTTGAGCATTTATTTGAAGGATATGACGACCAACAAAAAGCTGCTATCCAGAGAGAGAGGGCGAGGAGGATAGAAGAACAGAAGAAAATGTTTTCTGCACACAAGCTCTGCCTTGTATTGGATTTGGATCACACACTTCTCAATTCAGCTAAGGTAACAGCTTATTTAGTTTTTTATTTGCCCTTTTTTGTGGCCAATCCTGGGAGAAAGTGTTTATTTTGTAATATCTGTTGTAATTTGACTCACATCTTTCAGTTTGGGGAAGTAGATCCAATTCATGATGAGATATTGAGGAAAAAAGAGGAACAGGATCGCGAAAAACAGCAGAGGCACCTCTTCCGCTTTCCTCATATGGGAATGTGGACCAAACTACGACCTGGTATTTGGAATTTTTTGGAGAAGGTAATTGTGATTTATTGATCGTTTTGCTTAAATAATTAATGGGCGTTTTAGTTCAATTTGAGGCACTCATTGTTTTTCCTGTTTTAGGCTAGTAAGCTTTATGAGCTGCATCTATATACTATGGGGAACAAACTGTATGCTACAGAGATGGCAAAAGTGCTTGATCCCAAAGGGGTTCTGTTTGCGGGACGAGTTATCTCTAGGGGTGATGATGGCGATCTTATTGATGGTGATGAGAGAGTTCCAAAGAGTAAGGATCTGGAAGGGGTTCTGGGTATGGAATCAGCTGTTGTAATTATTGATGATTCTGTGCGGGTTTGGCCGCATAACAAACTGAATTTGATAGTTGTAGAAAGGTTAGTTACCTGTGTTTGAGGTAGAATGTGTGACTTGTGTAGTGATTCTACTTTGGTAGGCAGCCTCACTCTTTCATCGCAATACTGATGCATTGATTTATTGCAGGTATACATACTTTCCCTGCAGTAGACGCCAATTTGGGCTTCCAGGTCCTTCTCTGCTTGAGATTGACCATGATGAGAGACCAGAAGATGGAACTTTGGCATCCTCTTCATTGGTGAGGCTATTGTTCACTTGCATAGAGATTTTGCAAATGATTAACCACACTCCTGCCAATCATTTGTCTTATGTCCCAAACAGGTTATTGAGAGAATACATCAAAACTTTTTCTCACATCAATCCTTGGATGAAGTTGATGTCAGAAATATACTGGCTGCGGAACAGCAGAAGATTTTGGGTGGCTGTAGTATAGTATTTAGCAGGGTGTTTCCAGTTGGCGAAGCCAATCCTCATCTACATCCATTGTGGCAGACAGCTGAACAGTTTGGTGCGGTGTGCACCAATCAAATTGATGAACAGGTGACGCATGTTGTTGCCAATTCACTTGGGACGGATAAGGTATTATTGCTAATTTCTCTGATATCTAGAACCCTAGTTGAAACCTTGCTCTCTTAAGTCATTTAAACGTAGAAAAGCTTTTGGATCTGCATGGTGCCTGGAGCCATCCTCGCTGTGTGAAGTTCTTTTAGAAACGCTTGTTCCTACACTCTGAGACTTAGCTTAGCAAAACAGTTTTATTTATTTATTTATTTTGGATGTGCGTTTAAAGAAAAAAATTTGCTTATCCATTGTTGTGAACAGGTGAATTGGGCTCTTTCTACAGGAAGATTTGTTGTGTATCCAGGCTGGTAAGTTACTTTATCCGAATCATGGAATACTTTTTTCCTCAGTTCCTCTTTTTTATTTTTAATGGAATTGACATGGCTTCTCCCCCCTCAACCGGTTCAACCTCTCTTTTTGCTGTAAAAACAGGGTGGAAGCATCAGCGTTGCTTTACCGAAGGGCAAATGAGCGAGATTTTGCCATTAAACCGTAAAACAATCTCCTCCCATTGGTAAACTTAGAAACTGACAAAACATAAAATCCAAAATCGCACTATGCTTCCAGACGGGTCATGAGTTCGTGCTAGGTAGATCGGCAAGACCTGAGAATGCTTGGCATTGTTTTCAATTTATGTTACCCATCCATTATTGCTGCTGGGGGGGGGGGGGGGGGGGGGGGGTCGACTTTCCCCTTTTAAAGACCCCCAAGTTGCTGGAGAGTTCAGTGAAAGCATGCATAAGATTTGAACAGACTGGGGATCTAGGATTTTTCAATATTTGGGTGGATTAGATATTTTAGGCGAAAAGAGTATTTTGAGCCGAGTGGTAATAGTTGACCAAAGATGAATGGGAGGGGTTTGGCTGTGACTGAAATTCCCAATGCGGCAAGGTTTTGGACAATATGGATTGCCGTTGAGACCTTGGCTAGTCCCATGAAATGCATCGGCCTCCTAGGAACATCCAGAAAATATGACACGGAAGTTAAAATGGTTAAGAAACAATATGAAAGAGCCACCGAGTACCGACCCGCTGGAGCTACTTTGAAATGCTTCAAATGTGGGAAGTCATAGAGAAATTGAGAAAGAGAGAGAGAGAGAGCAAAGGCTTCCGTCAACTTTTGTTCCGAAATTGTTGTCAGCGTATACGGGTGTGACTGATGATACTGGCATTCGGCAACAGTTCACTCAAAAGGATCCTCAAGTGTGGACTGGTGGTTGTTTTTCCTAGTTTCTTTGGTCAGCAACCTTTCTTTCATTATTTTCTTTTCAATTCGTAATTTAATGGTCGCGGCCTCCCTCCTACACAGAAAATGTTCGTCTGGTGAATCTAAAGCACTTTGAAATGAAATGAAAAAGAGAGGAATAAAGAATGACTTTTAATTCAAACCTTCGCCTCCTGAAACTCGTGTCGAAAAGAAGAGAATAATAGGATTTATTCTGTTATAATGAGGATTGAAACTACCTATAGCAATGCCTTTCTCGTCATACTCGAGTGATTGCACAGTTGACCGTACTTAAATTGGTCATTGATTCGGATTAGATGTTTAATTAGGTGGAGAAGTTTTTATCTTTTATAATATTTTTAAGAGAATTTAATTATAATATTAATTAGTTCATTTGTAGGACGGGTTCATACGTGACTTAAGCATTTCTTAAGTTATACGAGAATGAAACTCAATTAGGGACTTGAGTCGTAACATCTATGGTGGAATGGCCTAACCAGAGAATGTTAGAGACTTGAGGGGAAGATTGAACGATCGTGGAATGGGGATACCACAGTGAGTTTCTTCTTTATAATAACTAGTCATTGATCCATGCAATGCGGGGAAATTAATTAAAGCATAAGAGTTTAGAGGTGAATAAATATGAATGAATAATTATAATAAGATGAATAGTTTGTTTTAGTAGAAAATTAATAATAAAATAATAGAAGAGTTATAGTGTAGGAAAGCCAAAGAAATATGTAATGGAAGATAAATAAGCACTTTAAAATGATTTTTTTTTCTTTTTATTGAATTAGTAATTATAAATTGCAGGAAACCTTTCATCTCCAATTTCTTTTTAATCTTAATATAAAAAAATTGAGTAAATTTATTGTTGTATACGATGTAATGCCTTTTTAGCATATAAAGAGTTGGGATATGTAAATAAAATTAAATGAAAAATAAAATATAGTGCTAAGATAACTTTATAGAATTTATACCTTTCAGAGGAAAGATTCAAATGGGATTGCGTTTTTGTTACGATTATGAGGGTTAAAAGTTAACCAAATTAGTATTCCCGAGTTCTAGGACTTTTGGATATATTAATGTTTGGGTTTTTAATAATTGACATCAGAGAAGGGACCACGGAGGGAGCGATGTATAGGTTAAATTAAAAAGCTTTTGTACTATGTATGGACGTAGTGTTAAGTCATTGAATACTGATAGATAAGTGAAATTGTTAAAAGGGAAAAGGCTACCAAGAGTCGGTGTCGATAGAGTGGACCATCATGGATGTTAGATTTGGAAGTCTGGTGGAATGTTATGATCTTGAGAGTTAAATGTTTGACCAAATTAACATCTAACAGTTCTAGGGTTTTTGGATCAATGGTTGGATCTTTAACAGTCTTCCTCAATTCCTCAAATCATTACATGACTTATTATAGATATTCAACCTATTGGTAGTAATTGATTATATATGTGCATGTTAGTATATGTCTATATATATACACACAAATATGTACGAGGACCATGGGACTACGAGATGTACATAAATAGAGAATTTTAGCCACAAAGAGAGTTAACAAACTAACGTGATTTGAAGTAGTATGTTAAATTGTAAGGTTATTTTTATTCTAGAATATATTTAACGTAACATATGAAGTCATGTTAGTTGATGGGTTAATTTTTATGGAATGAATCTCTTTGTAGTTATATCACTTTTCAAACAGATATATACATCAATCCAAAACTGTGAGACCACCACGAGATTTAGGAATCCATCCAAAACGCCTCACCTACGGTTCGCTTGTCTATTATTAGGCCACTGCATTGCCTGCTGGCATCTCTCACGTTAACCGTAGGCTTCCAGTTACAAATGACAATTCCCTTGATCATATACCCCAATAGATTTTATAGGCTTCAGATGGGTAATTGGTGAAGCTCAAAAATAAGTATGGGTGCACTTAACGTTTGTAATTCCAGTCACTACTTTTAGTCTTGGTTTGGTTGCTTTATCTCTGTTTGCACGGAGAGACTGAGAAACTATTGTTTCTGAGGAGGCCAGCTTCGAACAACCCTTTATTTTTAATTCTATATATAAAAGAGAGAAAACAAAGGCAAGTCCAGAGGTTAAAGAAATCCCACCGATTGACAAAGATCACATGCAGAAAGACTCCCAATTAGTCACAGCAGATCAACATGAAGGGAATAAAAGCTTTATGCACCTGGCTGCAGGCACAAGAAAGAGAACAGAAATCCTTATATTCTATGAAAGAGGACGTAAATCCTGGCACAGATCTCGTGTGTTTTTTTATTGGGGGTGTGGGAATCAAAATCCAATCCATTACAATGTTTGACTCTGTGTAATGCTCGATCGGTTGTTGACACGTAAAAGGACAACGGATATCGCGAGCGAGCAACAAACACGAGAAAAAAAAACACGGGCATGTTGGGTGCATGGATAAGAGAGCAAGGAGACGAGGCTTGGAAGGGAGAGAATATACATGCAACGTATCTTTTAGATTTTGATGAGGTGCAAGCTGGATGTTGGATGGAGCTGACCGGGCTTGAATAATGCCAGATAACATCACGGCATCAAAAACCCACCAAATGGTGAAGCAGATGTACGTACGACGATATTATTGATATAGAGAATCTTAGGACAAAGAGAGCAAGAAAATCTGAAGGCCAGGAGGAAGAGAGAGACGACGCGGAGAGATCAGAACGTACAGTGAGGGAGCTCGAAAGGTAGCCTCTTCTGTATAAAGACTGAGCTTGGTCAGTTGTTATTGAAGAGGATGGTACTGTTTTTATAGTCACTGGAGACTATCTATCTGGCTTTACTTGGGCATGTCCAAATTTCTGAGCAAGCAAACTGTGACTTGAAGTTCCCTAAAGGGGCCGGTGAGCTTTTTTTTTTTTTCCAAATAAATCCCGCTTAAAATAAATAAATAAATTAGAATATCTCATTAGAATGAACAATGCTACGTACAATTTCTTAATGGGGATTGTATTGTAAGTTAGTTAATTTTATCTTTAAATTTTTTGAAAATTACAATAATATCTTAATCAAAATGGTACTTTTTTGCATTTAATGAAGGGCTTGTAAATGCAATCTTCCATTTCTCCATTAGGATATCATATTCATGCCTCCTTGATGACTTTGCGAGCAGTAGAATTTATAATTAAATATTTATTTATTTTTACATTTCAACTTTAAATTAGCATTAAAAAATTAGAGCATTATTTGATTAAGGTTAGTCACAAACTCCAAATGCATAAGTCTTGCGTAAGTCTTTAAGAAACTTGTGCAAAATCTGTACATTTTAAATTTGTATATATCATTATTCTATTTTTTTTTTTGTAGTTTATCTTTTAAAGATGAGAAATACTTTAACCACATGGTATTATACAAAAATAAATCTACAAACTAACGTGATTTGATGCAGTACATCAAATTGTAAAATTACTTTTAGTGTAAAGTAGATCTAACGGATCACGTGAAACCAAGTCACTTTGTGAGTTTATTTTTGTATAATCTTTTTGTATCTTAGCAGTTCTCTTTAAAGAGGAATATTTTAATCATAAAATACCATGTAAAAATAAATCTATAAATTAACTTGATTTGACGTATTACGTTAAATTACAAAACTATGAGAAATTTTATATAGAAGTTTTACACCACATATCTCTAATTAATCAATATGCAATTTGTCATTTTTCCTATTCTATCTTAATGCTTAAATGCGTGTGTTTAAATAAAAGGATAAAAATATCTAATCACATATTGATTAGATAAAAATATATGATGTAAGACTTCCGTGTAGCATTTATCTAAGATTATTATCTAACGTAATCCATGAACATTTTACAACACCTTACAAAGCGTTTACAAAAGCACAGTTTTGCAAAAGTGACCTTAGAGCATTCCCAATAGATATTGTAAAATACGTTTATATGTAAAATATGAAGAATGTTGATCAAAATAGAGATCTAATGGATGTTATAAATCATCTTTATTTTTCAAGTAGTTACAATAATTTCGCTACATCTAGAGGATGATACAGAATGAAAGAAAGCAGAGAGAGAAGTCTGAAATATCAAATGAAATGAACTAAAACTGAACTTCATTCATTTGACTTGTTTTTACAATCTAAATCCTCTGTTTTTATAACCAAAGAATAAAAAGAGGGAAGTAACAAAAATAACAGAAAGTAGACTAACTATTACATGCATCAAATGGAATTATTACACGTGTTGCAGTATATCATCTATCTATTATCTGTGATAGTCCCCCTCAAGATGATGTGTATATATTATGCACATTCATCTTGGATAAAAGAACTTCAAATGACTTAGAACCTAAAGGTTTGGTCATTAGATCTACAACCTGATGAGCAGAAGATACATGCAAAGTAGTGATTAGACCCTCTTGTAACTTCTCATGCACCAAATGACAGTCTATTTCTATGTGTTTAGTACGTTCATGGTAGACTGGATTGACTGCTATGTGAAGAGTCACTTGGTTATCACATAATAAGAGAGATGGTTGGGTGTGTTGTTGATACAGGTTAGCAAGTAAGGCTTTGATCTAGATAATTTCCCAAATTGTGAATGCCATTGATCGATATTCAGTCTCAACTGAAGATTTTGATATTGTGTGTTGCTTCTTATATTTCCATGATACAAGAGAATCCCAATGAAAATGCAATAGCCACTTATTGATATGCGAGAATCCAGGCAGCTAGCCCAGTCTGAATCTAAAAAGGCATTGATGTGAACCTTTGATGAAGCTGGAGAAAATAAACCTTGTCCAAGAGTAGACTTGAGATATCTCAAGATTCTCATAGCAGTTTGTAAATGGGGCATTCGAGGGCTATCTAAGAATTGACTAAGATGGCGTGCTACAAATGTAATGTCGGGTCTGGTTTGAGTCAAATACAATAACCTGCCAATTAGCCTTTGTAAGCTAAAATATCATCCACTAACTCACCATCAGCTTTTGATAACTTTGCATGAGTACCTATAGGAAATACAACTGGTTTTGCAGCAAGTAAACCGGAATCTGAAATAAGCTCTCTAAAGTGTACTTTCTTTGAGACAAAGATATGCCCTTTTTTGATCGAGCTATTTCCATGCCAAGAAAGAATTTTGCTGGTCCCAAATCTTTCAATTTGAACTTAACACTTAGAGATCTTTTAACACTTTCAATTGCAGCTATATCACTACTAGCTAGCAATAGTGAGAATCCCATGTTAGTAGTGAGAATCCCATGTTAGTGAGAATCCCATGTTGAACTCATCTACATATAACAATAAGGAAACAAATAAGCTTCCTTCTTTCTTAGTAAACAAGGAATAGTCAGCCTTTGATTGTGAGAATCCCATGTTAAATAGCACATAAGTAAACTTGGAATTCCACTATCTCGAAGCCTACTTTAAACCGTATAGAGACCTTTGCAATTTACATACTCTTTTGTCCCCCTTGCTAAGATAACCTGGAGGAGGCTTTATAAAAACTGCTTCATCTAATTCCCCATATAGGAATGCATTATTAACATCTAGATGAAAAATTTGCCAATTGTGTATTGTGGCAAGTGACAGAACACACCTCACAGTAACCATCTTTGCAACAGGTGAGAAAGTCTCAAAAAAATCTAAGCCTTCGTTTTGAGTATACCCTTTGGCAACAAGTCTTGCCTTGTGTCTCTCTATTGAACCATTAGAATTGTATTTTATTTTATATACCTACTTACAACCTATAGGAGTTTTATTAGGTGGTAACGTTGTGAGAGCCCAAGTGTCATTCCTTTCTAATGCAGATAATTCTGTAGACATAGTAGCTCTCCAATGAGCATGCTAGATAGCTTGGTGATAAAATGAAGGTTCTAATTCTGAAGAAATAACAACATAGAAGGCTTTATGTGATTTAAATAATTTGGAGTAAGAAAGAATCTCATATATGCTATGTTCATTACCTGGATTAGTAGCAAGATCTCTGGTATGTGATTGAGAAGCAAAAGCATCTAAATTTCAATGATAGTTTTGTAGATAACCAGGCATCTTGTGTTGTCGAGTTGATTTTCACAAGGGTGGAAATTGATTTTCATCATGTAGAGGTAAATTTGTACTAGTTTGAGTAACTGGTTCAGGATAAGGAATTTCTTATTGCAATGGTTTAGGATAGATTACATTTTCATTGTAATCTAGAACTAGTTTTGGAAGAACTGAAATGGAATTCTTTGAAATGTTATTTGACTGAGATGTATTTTCAGTCATAGAACTTGTATTCAAGTGAGATGAAAAAGGAAATATTGATTCATGAAATATTACATCTCTAGAAACAAAGAATATTTTCTGTTCCAAATCATAAAGCTTGTAGCCCTTTATACCAAATGGATATCCTACAAACATACATTTTCTTGCTCTTGGTGAGAATTTTGATCTGTTTTTTTGTAAGAGTTGATGCATAACAAAAACACCCAAAAACTTTTAAATGATGATATGCTAGAACTGAATTGTACAAAACTTTATGTGGAGATCTAGTATTCAAAATTAAGGAATGAATTCTATTAATGAGATATGTTGTAGCAAGTATACATTCTCCCCAAAAAATCAAAAGTATGTTTGATTGAAATTTTAAAGCTCTTGCTATATTTAATAAATGTTGATGTTTTCTCTCAACTATAGAGTTTTGTTGAGGTGTTTCTACACATGACACTCGATGCAAAATTCCTTTTGAATTAAAAAATTTTATCCTTTTAAACTCTAAACCATTGTCAGATCTCACACACTTTATTTTTGTCTCAAACTGTGTTTCAACCATACTGTAAAAGGCAATAAAAATATTTTGAACTTCAGATTTCGTTTTCATTAAGTAGGTCCAAGTAAATCTAGTGTGATCATCCACTAAGGTAAGAAAGTATCTAGAACCATTATAAGTTGAAACAGAAAAAGGACCCCATATATCAGAATGAACAAGATTGATAGAAGAACTTTTATTATATGAATGAATCTCAAAAGAAAGCCTTTTCTGTTTGGCTAGAGGACAAACTGTACAATGTCCATCAAGTTTGTCTGAAAAACTAATATCTGGTACATTCTTTGAAAGAAGAGACAATCGAGACATAGAAGAATGTCCTAATCTACTATGCCAGATTTTGAAATTTGTAACAGAGTTCACAATGTTTATTTTGGTGGAAACTCAATAGCATAAGCACCTGATTGTTACAAGATGTATAGCCCAGTAGACTTTCTAGCAATCCCAATCATCTTCCATGGGGTAAATTCCTGAATAAAACAAACATCAGGTAGGAATATAAAAGTGCATTTCTGAGATGAAGTAAGTTTGCTAACCGAAAGCAAATTATATGAAAATGATGGTGCACAAAGTTCATCTTTGAGAATTAAATTTTCAGACAATTAGACTGTGCCAAGATGGGTGATTGGTTCAGTATTGTCATTTGGAAGCTTAACAGAAGTGTTTAAAGACTTTGTTATGGAAGTAAAGATATCAACGGAATGAATAATATGGTATGTAGCACAAGTGTCTACAATCCAATTATTCTAAGATATTGATGAAGATGGCAAACAATTTGAAGAAAAACTGGAAAGTATCATACCTTAGGTAGTTTGAAAAGGAGTGCTAGAAGCAACATTGGCTGCTTGATGAGTGATGGTTTCATTAGGTTGTGAGTGGATTAAAGCTAACAATTTTTGACAGTCCTCTTGAGAGAAAGGCAAGTTATTATAAGATTCAAAGGGTGTAGCAAGAGGTTAGCTCGTGACTTGGTTTGCTGATGAAGAGTTTCCTTTCTGTCGAGAGTTGGTAGATTTGAATCCTGGAAGATAGCCGTGTACTTTGTAACATTTATCAACCATGTGATTAGTCATCCCACAATGAGTACAAAACAATTTGGCTTTTCTTTGCTCCTGATTTTCAGGAACAAATCTTTGGCCTGATGAATTCGATTCTTACATTTTACTCATAAAAGCAACAGTGTCAATTGCACTAGTTTTGTTAATTTCTCTCTGTTTCTCTTCTTGAACCATTAAAGAAAATATTTTTTTTTATCTCTGGTAGAGGTTCCATCATCAAAATCTGTCCTCTAACATGAGAAAAATATTCATTCAATCCCATTAAGAATTGAATGACATGTTGCCTATCTTAATATTTCAAGAATTGCTGAATGACATCACAAGTGCAAGTTCTTAAAATACCACAAGAACAAGTGGGAATTTGATTGTAATAAGCCAATTCATCCCATAAAGACTTGAATTTCGTATAGTCATCTCTTACTGACATATTTTCTCGAGTCAGCATCGATAAATCTTTCTGAAGTTGGAAAATTCTTGGCCCATTTCCTTGTGTGAACCTATTCTTGAGATCTTGCCACGTATCCTTCGCAGTTTGCGCACAAATGATACTGGCCCCAATTTCTCTTGACACAAAACTGATGATCCAAGAAGATACCATATTGTTGTATCTTTCCCACAAAACACTCGAATAATCTGTTGAAGCTAGTTGAACTATTGATCCATATACAAATCCAATTTTATTTTTTGCATTCAAGGCCATCATCATGGACCTGCTCCATGAATGATAATTTTTCCTAGTGAGGACGTTGGACACCAAGATCGCACTTGGTGAATCACCACTCTGTAAGTGGTATGGACTACTCTCCATATTCGTAGAATTAGTAACAGAAGCGGAAACAGAAGTTGAATCTATGGACTTGGATCCTCTTACGCTGATACCATGATACAAAGTGAAAGAAAGTAGAGAGAGAAGTCTAAAATATCAAATGAAATGAACTAAAACTAAACTTCATTCATTCGACTTGTGTTTATAATCTAAATTCTCTGTATTTATAACCAGAGAATAAAAGGAGGGGAGTAATAGAAATAACATAAAGTAAACTAACTATTACTTGCATCAAATGGAATTATTACACATGTTGGAGTATATCATCTATCTATTATCTGTGATAGAGAATACTGCATCACTGTTAACACATGTAAAATATCTTTAATTGTTTCTCTTACTCTAAATTATTTTTTCCCTTTATCCTAATTTTGTTTCGGCACCTGTTTGGCGCATTGGCCATAGTCTTATTTGCTAATCTATTTGCATTTTTTACGTTGGAGAATCAACCAAAGAGTATTGAAAAGTGGAACTAGATTTATTTGGATGCTAAGGAAATGAAAATTGGAATCGGGTTTCTCAATTTTTTTTCTCTGTTATTTTGTAAGTAATTTAAAATAAAAAATACTATTATTTTTATATTTTGAATCAATGCCAATTTTGATTGAGTAATGCTAGATACATTCATTAATTGTATAAATATCACATACTCATTTTGAAAAAGAGTGAGGTATATTATTAAAAAATTAATTTTGTCATGTGAGTCTCATATTTATTCTTTTTTTTTTTTAAAAGTGTGTGTGACGCTTACACATTCTATAACTACAAATACAATTTTTTATTTTAATTTGGATTGTAAATTTGGATTAAGTAGTCTATAATAGAATATAATTATATTATATTATATATGGCGAGATATTACAAAAGATACAATAATATTAGTAATAGTTAGAAAAAATATTTGAAATAAATAAAAAGATATTAAATAAAATATTTAAATAATATAAAAAATAAAAATAAATGTAATATGTAATGTATAGAACGATGAACTATTATCAAAACTAAAAAAATAAAAAAATAAAAATTAGTTATACTAGTTATTTATTTCTCCTATACTACTGGCTATTGTGAAAGCCGTTCACAAAACCGACATTTTCGTGGTCACTAAAGGTCGAGTGGATCACACGTAAGCGCTCACAGCAAGGATTCGTTTGAAATTGTGGTGGAATGAGATGAGTTAAATAAAATATTAATTTTTAATATTAATATTATTTTAAAATTAAAAAAATTAAATTATTTATTATATTTTATATAAAAATTTTAAAAATAAGATAAATTAAAGATGATTTAAATTTAAAATTCATTTTATTATTATAATTTTTTTAAATTTATATTAAAAATATAATAAATAATTTAATTTTTTAAAATTTTAAAATAATAATAATATTAAAAATTAATATTTTATTCTATTATCTCAAGAATCCAAAGATTTAGGATTTGTATCAAACGGGGCTGTCTTTCTGTCTAGTACAGTCTTGGCGAAGTTTCCGACAAAGACGAGCACTGCCTTCACTCTCTTTGCAGCAGTTACTACTACGTGGCACGAGGATTTAGGCATTTTCCATTCGCTTTTCCGAGAATAGAAGCTCGCGCGCGCATTCGTCATGGACCGGCGACGGACCGACAGCCCGGTCTACGCCCGGCAATGGAGCAGTGAGTCCAGCACCACCGGCTCCAACCAGTCCTCCCCCTCGCGTGCATCACATGCGCGCTCCTCCTCCCTTACCACATTCTCCACAGTCAAGCGCACCCAGAACTTCGCTGCCAAAGCCGCGGCTCAGCGCCTCGCTCAGGTCATGGCCTCCCAGACCACCGACGATGACGACGAAGACGGCGATGACCTAGATTTCCGTTACAGTGCTCCCCCGCCTTTCTCTCTCTCAAGGACCGTTAACACTACTAGCAGCACTACGAAAAAGCCTGAGGTTCCGTCTCTGAGGACCAATAGATCTCCTTCACCCGCGGTAATTTCGAGCTCCAGATTCTATGTTCTACTGTTTTTTTTCCTTTGTAGTTGATGTGCAATGAGATCAGGTAATTCTGAGCTCGGTGCTGTACAATGTCGATCCTACTTGACCTGAATGCTTCAGATTTGGTGCTACATCGAGTTTTCCGCTCTGTTTCTTTTTTAGCTCATATGAACCTTTTCTACTGATTTAGCTTGAATTTATTGTCCTAATGGGTTTCGCTTGAAGATATAAACACTCTAATTATTATATTTTTGAGCAGATGAGAAATGTGTTATATGAAGATCATGTATCAAACTGATTTTAGGTGAAGTTTTGAGCTTTTCCATGGGTGATTAGCTGGCTTAGATATTGCTATTTTGGAAATGGTATTTGGGGGAAAGGTAGTTTTGACCTTTAGTGCAATAGAATACTTACTGGATTTTTCTCATATTTTGTAATTAGTCGGCTCGGGACTCGGTAGAGGAAACTCCATCAGTTCGCTCGACTTCAACGGGAAGGCCGTCAATGTCAACTCGTGCTGCGGTGCCATTGGTGCCACCGAAAGCACCATTGAGGACTGCCGTTTCTCTACCACCAGGAGAGCCTCCTGAATTTACGCAAATCAATAAAAGGTGGATAAGTTTCTACATCATTATATTCAAATAACCAAGCAAGGAAGAAACAAAAGGAAATCGTTTCTTGCCTCAAATTCCATATGCATAAATATGTTAAAGGATGATAGTATATTTGGACCAACTACCGATCAAAAAAATAAAAGTATATTTGGACCGTCTGAGAATGCTATTCTTGATGGCAAAAAAAGTTGATACTATAATGATGATTCATATTTGTTTAGTCATCATAGATATCGGGCCTTTAGTTTGTATACATTTTTTTAAGTTTTTTTTTTTTAATTTTTTTATTGCTAATAGAATGGGACTCATCAAATTCGTAAGTACCATAACAAATGCACAAGCATGCAAAATAAAATTAATCTGTAAAGGTACCTGCTGCTTTAGGAAGCAATTATCTTCCTTATTATTCCAGTTTGTTCTCTGTGTAATACACCCCATCAAATCAACGATGGAAACCTTAATGTTTTGGAATCTAGATGTGCATGGCCTTCAGGTGATCCTATCCTCAGCATATGAGGGCTACTAGTGTAGAATTACAGAATGTATGTTTCAGATTAAATGATGGGTTCAGTAAACTCTATATAATTTGTGATAAATTGGAAGATGGTCAATGGCTTGTTTTGCAGATTCTCATCAGATACGGGACATTTTAAATCTAAAGATTCAGGAGATCAGCGAGAGGCTTCTGCACTTCGTGATGAAGTATGTGAACACATAAATTTAGTTTTATCTGTAACATACATGTTTGTTACATATAAAACTGAACTTGTGTTGTGAGAATTTTATTTATATATATTGAGGCAAGTCACGCGCTTGAAACCAAAAGTTTCAAGAAAAGCAGGGAGTTACAGCGTCTTTTTAGTACAATCAACTATGACGCTAAGGGTGATAGCTCAACCAGAGGGAAATCTAAAGGGAGGACATTGTGAAGACGGGAATTAAGGGTTTGGGGTTGGGTGTTCGGGTAGAATTTTAGTTCTACGAGAAACAAGGGTTGGGGACCGGTTTGGTGTATTTTGGATTGTTCTTTTCATGGGCTTTTTGGGTCATTAGGGACTTTTTGGGTCATTTTGGGCTAGGTGTTTTCTTGTATACATTCAGTGTACTTGGTTTCTCCTTTGATATATAATATTTTTACTTATCAAAAAAAAAAAAATTTATTTATATACCTAAAAATAGTTTTGCTAGCCCTGAAGAGTTTGTCTTGGAAATTAACAATTTCTCACATTACAGCTTGATATGCTACAAGAAGAGAATGAAAATATGCTTGAGAAGGTGCAGTGTTTTCTTCTTCTCTCTCCCTAAGAAAGTAATTTTTCGTTATGTACATTATATTTCATTTGTAGTTACCCATAGTTTGGAATTCAATGTACAGCTTAGACTTGAGGAAGAGAGATGTCAGGAAGCAGAGGCTCGAGTGAAGGAGCTTGAGAAACAGGTACTTGCTTTGTGTTCATGCTGTATGGCACAATCTTCAGGTTGCATTTTGTTTCTTATAGGTGGCCACAGAACTTCTCATTTATTGGTGCCGTTGTGTGGTTAAGGCTTAGGTACTGTGTTATCCTGACAGATCTTAGATGCAGAGTTTGACGAAATTTTGTATCATATATCAGAAGAGGTTGAAGATTATATCATTTAATGTTAAGATTATTGGGTTTTGGCATATAGGTGTAATTTTCAATTGAAGGCCAATTAACATTTTATTTAAGATTTGCACAATTCATCCTTTGCCTCACCACCCGTTCACCCCTTCCCTGCAGTGTAAGGTGTAAGTGCTTTCCATTGCTGTTAAACCTGAAATGTTGATGACTCTATTTGTTTGGGAGCTATTGTTACTTGATAATAAAATAAACCATTAGGTATAACCAATTGACAGTCACTCATGCTTAGAGCGTATGCTAAGTTGCCTTGCTAAATAAATTTACCTACTAAAGATCATTGGACGATCTGGACCTTTAATTTTTTAAACATTAGAGGGTTTAGTGATTTGAATTAAAAACAATCTTTTTGCAATTTCATATTTGAAGACATGATGTATTTTGCAAATTCAGTATGTAAACCTTACTGCTTGATTGCAAGTCTCCAGGTTGCGGCTCTTGGAGAAGGTGTATCTCTGGAAGCTAAACTCTTGAGCAGGTGAATAGAAGTCACAACAATCTTCATGCATCCTCTTCTTCTTTATGTAATCGTGATAACATACCTTTATTTATCTGCAGAAAGGAAGCTGCTCTGCGTCAAAGAGAGGTAATAAGAGAAACTGGAAATGTACTTTATTTTGGGTATGTAAACGGTATGTGTTGGGTAAAATTTTCTAGCCGAGCAGTGTTCTTCTACCTTGGTTTTAGCTATACCTACATAGACTTGTTCAATGGCCCTGCATGAGTATAACTTTCTATCTCAGGAGTTTGGACTGTAAACAGAATGGACTGTTATTGCATCAGATAGTAGAGGATGCTTAAAATATTTCCCTCCTTAAGGGAAAACTCCTACTGATGAGACATTTTTACTTAACAGGCTGCACTTAAAGATGCAAAAAAAGCTAATACTGGAGAAGATAAGGAAATTATTTTCCTTCGATCTGAAGTTGCGGTAAGTATGCTAGCATGCCTTTCAGACGTTCCCTATTATGGGATGCTTTATATGCAAAGTTCTGAGGATATTTTCTACTGCCGTTACCACTGCATATCCCATATTTATCTTTTATTTCTTGCTTGAATTAGAATGCAAAAGATGAGGCTGCAGCTGCTGCACAACAGCTCCTTGGAGCTGAATCTGAAGTAAAATCTCTTCAATCTATGACACAAAGAATGATACTGACACAGAAAGAGATGGTAGATACTCTCACGGTTATAAGGAGCCTTTTTGTTTTCACTTGGAGATTGATTATCTAGCATTTCAATTTTCAGGAAGAAGTTGTTCTTAAGAGGTGTTGGCTTGCTCGTTACTGGGGTTTGGCTGCAAAATATGGTAATCATTGAATATGCTGTCTTCATTCATCAGGGTGGAAAAGAATCCTCTTGTTGTTTTAGTATTCTTTTATAGCGTGATTCGATGACTCATAGTCATGTGGACAAGTATAGATATGCAATTCAGCTCTGAAAACCTTATAGAATCTAGAACCCTTTTTCTTTTTACCCCTACACTTCTTTTAGGATCTATCATGAACTCTTGAACTTTAGCGTTATTGGCATGTCCATTCTTTACTCTTTTAGCTTTCTATGCCAACCCCCCCACCCCCCGCCCCCCTTTCTCCCTTCCTTCCTCCATCTCCCCATCCCTTTTCCTTCCAATTAGTTGCGCTTGATGTTGAGTGCCTATCTCTGGTAATGCATGCATTCTCATCACCTAGTTTTGCTTTATATTTTTTGCTTGAACAAGTGGACGATTGCATTTCATTATCATATCTGACTCCTTAACATAATATATTTCATGATTTGTAGGTATCTGTGCAGATATTGCAATGTCAAAGTACGAACACTGGTCATCCTTGGCACCTCTTCCATTTGAGATTGTCCTTTCTGCAGGACAAAAGGCCAAGGAGGAAGGTTGGGAAAAAGGCTAGTAATCCCCAACCAGTCCTTGCAGTAATTTTTTTTTTTTTCCTTTGATTGTGTGATGATAGCTGTAGCTGTTTTGATTGTGTTGGTGACAATGAAATCTTCTCACAGTTGTATCATTTTGTTTAGCAGGTGATGGTGATCCTGAGAAGAGGAGCAAAGTTCAGGACTTCAATGATTTAACTGGAGAGGGAAATATCGAGAGTATGCTTTCTGTTGAAATGGGATTGAAAGAGCTTGCTTCCTTGAAGGTTCTCTTCTAATTAATTACTCTTGTTACTTTAAAACTAAAGTAACAAGATCAATTGGCATTTTTCTTCTTTAAAACTGATTGAGTTTACATGCTTTGGTGTTTCTTTCTCGGTTAACTGCTGCTACATGAACTACCTATTAAAAAAAAAAAAATTTCCTGCTATATAAACTAAGATATTTAATGATTACCATTTTCAAGGTCGAGGAGGCCATTGTGATCTCACTGGCCCAACAGCGTCGTCCAAATTCTGCTCGACTATCTATTTCAGGTGTGCTTTGTATATTCCTTCTGATTCCTGTCCTAATTAGTGGATTTCCCTGTTCAATACATTTTTTTTTCTTTTTTCGTCTTTCATGTGGTCATTAGATTTTCCTGTTATGGATGATGAGCTGCCAATAGTTGGCCGTTCTATAAGAAGCCATTAGAAGGATAAGCTTAAACTTACCTAGCTGTGGATAATAGCTATTCACATCACTAGTTCATATGTTATCTCCTTTGTACACTTATGCATCAGGGCCAATTGTTTCTCCACCAGTTATGTATATGCTATACGGCAGAGAGGGCAGTGATAAATTAATAGGGTTATAGACATTTAAGCTCCTTTTTTTATTGTCTGCAGGATTATAATTATATATTATCATTGTGGGGCTGAGCCCATAATTTTTTTGTTGGGATGCAGCATATCTTGGGTGATAAATTCACCATTCTTTGTAATGGACACCTGTGTGAGTACGAAACTTTTGGAGTTATAGTCACTGCTAATATTTTCTGATATTAGAGCAAAGAATGGAAACTTCTGATGAAGCATGCAAAAGTTGAATATAGGAGGTATATATACATATTGTGGAATACCTGGATACCGGGACAGCAATATATTGGACATTATATGTTTTGTAGTTACTTTCCGTGAGGCTTTTAGCCAATGCAATTGTTGAGATAATACCGTGGTTAAGGTTGAGTCAATAAAGGTATTTTGTTGTGTTATTTTCCAAACTTTTTTTCCTGGTTGCTTGTCCTCTTTTGAAAAATTTATTTTTCATGTTCTGCTGGCTGATATTTGGGGCCATGGGTTCTTTTAATCTCAGGCCAACTTGTCAACCTTTAGCCTCATTTGTGCATTAGTGGTTAGCCTTGCATGCAGGGCAACCATCTCACTTGTTTTGCGATCTTGTTTATAGTGCTAATTTCACCTTTTCTGTGTATTTATATCTACTTGTGTCTTATCTTTTCAATCAACTACGTGATGCTTGTTTATTGATAGTTTTTCTTCTTACCACAATGCATGGGAGTCTTATTTTTATTCTTATTGTAAATTCTGTCCCTTCTATTTCAAAGATTTTTGATGATTGCATGACATCTTGCAAGCATTCTGTTATTAGAGTTAGCTGGTCCTGATTCAGTAAACCACATTTTCTTGATTTAAATTTTGTTTACTAACATGTGCTTCCTTTTCACCTCTAATGTTTTCAGATATTAAATCACCAAGTGATCCGAAGTTTATGGAGGCATTTGGTAAGCCATATTTGTCAATTCCCTTACATTTTGCTTCAGAATGTTCGGTCACCATCTGCTGGATTTGAGGAAGAAAACTACCACTGTCATCAGTTGAAGATGGTAGACTCAATCCATATTCACAATAATTTATTGCATAATACTAACCATCAATTGGTCTTTTCTAGAGGACCAAAATACTTTTATTTTAATAAGTAATCAAGAATTTTATTGATGAAAGCAATAAAATTGATAGCCAATACAAGAAAATCATGGATCTTCAATCCATCAAACATATCACAATTGACCAATGGAATGAAGTATTGAAAATGAAAACTCTAAGCTCATACATAGTCCTCAATGCTTGGTAGCATCAAGAATTTTGTTACAACGAGCCCATGATATTGGTATCAATGTTTTGTTGCAGAACTAAGCCCAGAAGAGTCAGAGGATGTTTTATTCAAGGAGGTCTGGATTTACTGTTTCTATTCTCTTAATTAACTATGTAATCCCCTTCATGTTCCATTGACTCGACATCTCTATTGCAATTTATCCTAGCTTCTGGTGCCTACACTAGGAACTTTCGGGCTTTCTTTTTGTCAACCTTTGCTCAACTGCTTTTAGAATCGACTTTGTTGGGTTATTAACTCTGGCTTTTTTGTCTTGTTTCTTTTGATCTTTTTCACCCACTTGTTAAAGTTATTTTGGATCACTTAGCCCGTGTCAGGATTTAACTGGTCTGCACACAATTAGTCTTTGTGCTTAGTAGTTTTTGGTGTTACTTTTGTGGATAGATTTATGGATATGGATGACGTTTTAAAACAATGAGTATGATATTTACCGCATACAATTTGCCCAGGCATGGCTTACATATTTTTGGAGGAGAGCCAAAACTCATGGTATAGAGGAGAACATTGCAAAAGAACGCCTTCAGTTTTGGATTAGTCGCAGTGGGCATTCGCCAACTTCACATGATGCCGTTGATGGTAATTTCTACTTCATTCTTTTTCAGCAGGCATCTGATGTTTTTCATTTCAGTAGAGCATGATCTGATGTTTTTCATTTCAGTCGAGCAAGGGGTGATGGAACTCAGGAAATTGGGGATCGAGCATCGACTCTGGGAAGCATCTCGGAAAGAAATTGAACAAGATTCGTCCACTTTGATTGAACGGAAAGCTGCTGCATAATTGAAGTGTGCGCTTGAGATGTTCGGGTTTTTTTTTTCCATATATACATGCATGAATATATTTGTTGGATCTTCTAGTTTGTGAGCATTTTTGTATGACCTGTATCTGATGAAGGGAATACTAACCGGATCCCCCAAATTTATCTCTGCTGATCGAAGGCATTAATTATACACGTACGGTTGCGTACCCATATGTAAATCAGTGGCTTGCTAGTGATAATAGGTGCTGATGTGTGTAGCGCAAGGTCCCATGCATTATGTGAAACGTTTACAAGAAGCTGGGCATGGTACTGGGAAATAAAGAAAAGCAAATAAATAAACAACGTTGTACAGAATCTCCTATGTATAATTATCAATTATCCCATATTAGTGAAGGGAAGAGCAAAGGTTGATAGGAAAGAGGATAATATAGCTTGACATAGCCAATAACAAGCCAAAATGAATATTCTTTATGATTGTGCAAGTCTAAAAATAAAAGTTTGTACATACAGCCATCCATAAACGGCTATATAGAGAATGAGAGAGAGGATAAAAAAATAATAATAAAGAAATGAAAGTGCAAAGGTCTGGAAATTCGTTTTGTCACCTCTCTGATGGAACGTTGTAATTGGACGTTGGAAGCAGGGAAGTTGCCTTTTTCTCTTTCGAGAATGAGGTCCCTATAATATCTATCCTGTTTGTGTCTGGTCTCTTTCACGCAATTTATATGGGCCCTTAGCACGCGCTGCAGCGTCTGTTCTCACTACTTTACCAAAATATGATACGAGAAATTATATTTGAAGGGATGATCGCATATTTTTTTTTTAAAAGAATAAATATAAAATTTATATAAAAAATTAATTTTTTAATAAGTGTGCTACCCATACCATACTCATATTACAAAGCCCCGTTACCTCGTGTAAGCTAAATACTCGTGTAAGCCTTGTTTGGGTGTCGAAATATTCTGAGGTACTCTCAAACATTCTTACTACTATTCTTTATTTTATTATTACTTTTTCACCTACTTTTAATACTATTCATTACTTTTCACTTACTTTTTACTATTATTCAATATTCAATTATTACTTTTCACCTACTTTTTATTACTATTCACAAACATTCACAAATATTTTCAAACACTTTCACTATCCAAACCAAGCAGTCTTTCCTTCTCGGTAGACACCACAAGGACACAGAGAAAAAAAAGGATTCTTTTGGTTAAAAGAATACGCATGGGGAAAGAAGAGAAAGACACGGCAAATTCTAAAGTTGTTTTTGACCTAATCCACTTCTCTAACATATATTCACTTTATGTATAGTGGGATGGGCCATATTGACATGTACACACAGCTTGCTCATACTCTCATTATCTTAATTCAGATTAGATGAATGATTCTACTTCATGTGAGGCAAACCATTTGGAAACTAGGGTACCAAGATAATTAAGCTTTTTATTTATTTCATTTTTTAAGCTTATCTATCATAACAGATATACTATTGATTTGAAAGCCTGCTATATCAACTAGAAAAAAAAAACAGATGGTATATTAGGCGACAAGGCAGCTTTTGCCGCTGTCACCGACTCGAGATCGACCTTGGCTTGAGCCATAATCTTATCAAGAGAATTGGTTGAAGGGACTTGGGGAGGATTTAATTTTTCCCAGCAACTTGGCAAAGGTGGTGGCGAGGGCACACCCTTTGTGGAACTGGATTCATCTGAAGGTGTCACAGCCGTAATAGCTTTCTTTTTCTTCCTCCTTTTTATGTAGTGGGTTGTGGCCTCTTTTTTAAACCACTCATTGCGGATGGGGCACCTAGAAATTTGCACCAAAAAATGTGCGCCCGACTAGGCACCATTAAAAATTTATCAATATTAGAGGGAGTCAAAATGACATCCAACCAGGTGGAGCTACCATTCTATTTTGACCCAACCTGCACCAATTGAATATGAACTTCCTCTCAAGTAGAAAGGAGAATCTCGAATCCACGCTCCTCAGGAACTGGAGACCATGAAGCCCTAATAGGGAATTCCAGATTCGAGACCTCGTCCACAGGGAATTCCCAACCATCACTCGAGACGAAGAAAATTTTCTTTTGCCAAACCTTGGTGTGGGAATATTTACGTTATAAATGGATCATTTTATTGTGAGGCCTAAAACTACAAAGATTCCCATCCAAGCATCTAAATCCATAAAGAGAAAGGAACTCACAAGCCATGGGATCGGGATATTCATCACTCGTAAGCTCCACACTCACCGCCAAAGAGCGCAGCAAGCCATTAAATCCTCCAGACATTAGGCACCAGTTGGGCTGGGGTAAGTCCCAAGACATCTAACACATCACAGACAGGTCGTACAAAAGGCAAATGAAGCTCCATCACAAACATGGCCATGTACATGGCAACAGAATGGCCATACCTCTCACATCGACAACTTTGCGGCGCTGGTCAGGCAATCCTAAAGCCATCGAATTCGGGATATTGAAGTTGTCCCTCTTGGCGTCCAGTTCGCAACGAGAAATGGTTGAGGACCATTGATGACCCTAACAAATCGAGCGAGGAACATTTTCCCCTTTGTCACCTAAAAAATCGACGGAGGAACATTTTTCCCTTCCCTTATAGGGTTAGTAGCGACCCTTTCAAGACGAACAGGGGAATTGTGGGGTCTTGAAGAACCAACCCCATGAGAGGAAGCCATAGGATTGCTCTTAGAGGAAGTCATAGATTCACAGTGAAAGCTGTGAGAGAGAGAAGAAAACAAAACACTCGAAAGAGAAGAAATAAGAGAATTGAAATAAGAGAAGTGGGAAAGAGAGTATTTGAAGACTATAAATATCCGCGATGGTTAAAGGAAAATGTGTGAAAAGGGCACGAAAGCGAAATGACATTCTGACAAAGGGGCACAAATGACGAAAAACCTAGATAACGAATAAATGCTATGATTACAAGTCCCATCACACTACTTCGCGGGGTAACTCAAAGGGGCTTAATACCACTCCAAGGCCTATTAGGCCACTTCACGGGCCTGAGCTACAACTCAGGCCAATAACCCAATTTCCTAAGAGTCCAATCCATCCCAACCATTAAAAAAATAATCGATTAAGAGTCTTCTGGACAAATAAAGCTATCCGATCATCTGGATTTGGTTAAGCTCTTCATTCCAATACTTGAATTTCAAATAACAGATAAGCCCGCTATCGCATGGCAATAGAAATCTCATTGGCTCTATATATATACATATCACCCAGGTATGTGAAAGAGATCTGATTCATTTGTCTCGAAAATGATAATTTTATTAATCATTGACTTAGGTATTAGAGGCGTTCTCCAGAACCTTCAAGCTACACAATTCTTTAGTTGTAAGTGATCGTGTGTGAAGCTGTAAAACACGTACATAACATTGATATATATATACACACTAATATATCATTTGTTGTGAAATTTATTATAATATAAAAATAAATAAATTTAAAATTTAAGCACATTTTTTTTAATCATCGTGTGATCCGATTGAAAATTCATTTTTATCTTCAAAAAATATGTATATAATGCTTTGACGTCTTCTTCCAGTTGTGAAAGTTTGTTTGTATGGAAGTTAGTTGAGATGGGCAACAGAAAGGTGGGAAAGCCAATGTGCTCGCCGGAGTTGTTTTCGATATAAAAAAGTCGGTGGATGTGTGCTGTGGTAGCTTTTTTTTCTTTATTTTTTGGGGGTGGGTACTGGGTAGGTCTTTTGTCCCTACAACTACAATATGGTTGGTGCAGATTAATTGGTAAAATAAAAGAAATGCTTCACGTAGGATTAGTATCTGTCTTGTCAGGCACGATTCAAAATGTCCTCCAACATCCTCAAGTGGAAATCATTCCCCTCTTGACCCCATCATCAACGATTTCTCTATCACAGACACAGAGAGATCGAGAGAGTCTTTTTAGCTCGCTCCAAATTCCAATCCATAATTATTTCGATCTTTCTTGTAAATTTTCATGTTTTTTAATTTGTCCAATTTCTTAATAATTATACTAGAATTCCATGCACTTCGATTCATAAATAAAATGATCGGCCAAAAACATTTTTGTTAGATAGGTGCGACAGTAATAAAGAAATTCTATAAAAATAAATTTATAAACTAACATATGATTTTATATGATATATTATATATATTTTACAATAAAAGTAAGATGTAAAATTTTTCTTTTGGATTGAAAAAATTGACCGGATCGATTAAGGAACCGGTCGGTCTTGATCCAAGAAATTAAAGAAATTAAATTTTCAATCCAGTCTCGAAGTAGGATTTTTACACCCAAATCGGACTACCTGGGGCGGAACTACCTTAAGGCTTGGGGCTTTCACCCCCCAAAAGTTCTAAAATTTGATGAAAATTAGGTTTTAGAAAGTATTTTTTATAAAGTAGGCTATATAAAAATTAGTATTTGGCCCTTCCAAATTTTTTTTTTTTAATTTAGCCACCCTAAACCAGATTTTCTAATTCCACCCCTGGATTAGACCAGATCAATTGAATTAATATATATAAGTTTTAAATGATTTTTTATGTGATATTTTACAATTCTTTTAAGTAATTATATAAATTAAAAACAAGTAATTACGTGATTTTTTTTCTAACTAATTATAAGTAATTATTTAATTCTCTTCTAACCTATTTATTTATAATTAGATTATATAAAAACTAAAGATTAAGAATTTTAAGACAAGGTATTAACTATTAATTATTGATAGTATACATACTATTGACATTATTAATTTATTATATTTAATTAAGATACTTAATTAGTTAATTATATACTTAGTTAGATAACTTAGATTATATAATTTACTTAATATCTTTTTTTATAATTTTATTAATTTTTTGTAAAAACCTTGAAAAATAATGACTCAAACTGAAACATTCCAATAAGATCGATTGGAACGAACCAAACCAATCAGTCTAGTCCAAGTTTTTGGTAGATCGAAGAAATCGGTCCTGTCTAAAATTATCCTCCAGGACCGATTACACCCCTACAAGCAACATTATAATTTAATGTACTATATCAAAACACATAAATTGGTTGGTTTATTTTTCTATGATTGATTTGTGACTATAACATTTCTATTCTTATTATGGATCGATTTATAAATTCACATAAATTTTGGTAGAAAAAGAGGAAGGCTCAATCATAGGGATTTGCTACACAACCTTCTACTATTCATCCACACTCCATACTCCATACTTTTTAATATTTTTTAATATTTTTTTTAAATTTTTTTTTGAATTTTTTTTTTTAAATATTTCAAATTTTTTATTCACTATTTATATAACAAATATTTGATAAAAAAAAATTAAAAAAAAAAGGTGGAGTGTGGAGTGTGGTGAATAGTAAGAGGTTGGGAAGATTATTTCAAATAATTAAGTCAGCTAGCTTTATCCTTCTATACAAATAAAAACATAATCATAAAAAAAAAGGGCTCTTTGAGTAGAGGGGGAAAAGTTGCAAAAAGACAGGTGAAACTTTGCTTCCATTCCAAGAGTCCAGAAAAGAGATTACATGAGCCTCATTCCTCCTCCTTCCCATTCTAAGTATAAGCATTTTTAACTGTTTGAAAATTTTGGAAGAAAGAGCAAAAGGTGTGTGACTAATTTATAAGAGAAATGCTTTAATTAAAAAATAAATTTATAAATTGACGTAACTTAATATGGTATATTAAATTATAAAGTTATTTTTATTATAAAATAAATATAATATATAACATGATATCATGTTAACTTATGAATTTATTTTTATGAAATTTATTTGTGAATAATACTTTTAATATAATAAGGGGTCTAATTTTTGAAAAATGTATTCATTTTATTCTATTATGAAACAAGTATTTCACATCTAACTAATATAATTTGTAATAAAAATTATATTTAAATTTTAATATATTTAAATAATATTTAAATATTGAAATGTGGAGGTACATCTAAGCCCTTACCTTGTTGCCTAACAAAACATGCAATAACAGATCATTATAACTTGTCGTATGTAGCAGAAAAAATTATGAGTGTGGGGCAGCAAAGGGGGCAATCGGGCAGCTGAGATGAGGCCCACGCATTAATAAATGTAATAGTGATTGGAGGGAAATGCTCCTTAATTTATAGAATTGACTTTTTTTTAATCAACTCAAGGAATCAGCCGTCCAAAAAGTGCAATTTTGCAGAAAAGAAAAAAATGTAAAGGGATTGAATTTGATTATGATATGAGGAGGAGAATCAAACAAGGATCCTATAGATTTCTTAGGGTTTAATATAGCTACAAGTTTTTATGCTTTAATACACATTTCGAAAAAAAGAAATAGTGAAACTTTACTCTATGCTCCTGACTCTTATTAATGTCAAAACCCAATTTACAATTTTTATTACAATTATTTTATCTCTCAATTTACAAAATCAAATTATCAAAAGATTATCTTATAAATTAATGTGATTTGACGTGATATATTATGTTATAATTTTCAATTTATATGACTTCAGGTAATAAAATTATTTTTATAATTTTATAGAATTTATTTATAGACCTTAACACTCTTCTTTGTGTGTGAATACATCAGGTAATAAAGTGAGGAAAATAAAGAAGCAAGCTTTTCCCTAAAAGGATGGTGCTAGCGGGTTACCATCGTTTTCAGAGTGTACTGTTTGTTATAAATTTGTTATTATTATTTTTAATTCTTTCAAGTATTTTTTAATATTTTTAATCATTAAGAAAAAATTTAAAAATATATAGAATTTCATTAATAGTTACTTCCCTAATCAATAAATAAAAATTAATAAAATAAAAATACATAAACCGTAAGAGGGTGCGTTTGGATCCCCAACTCATCCCAACTCATCTCAACTCATCATTACACATTTTTCAAATCTCAATACAAAATATAATAAACAATTTAATTTTTTCAAATCTCAAAATAACTTTAATATTAAAAAATAATATTTTAACAATATTTTATCATCTCAATTCAACTCAACTCAACTCAACTCACTTCAACATCCAAACTCACTCCAAAGATAAATTTGAGGACTCCAGTATCATTTTCCTTCCCTAAAAATGCCTTCTGCTGCCAGTCCACTTCCCTCGTCATTATTTCTCAGGTTCCGTGACCGAGAGGACCCATTTACAATTTCACAGTGCGCAGAGAGAGAGAGAGAGAGAGATTGAAATCTTCAGAAGTGGGAGGGGAAAAAAAAGACTATAAAGACAGGTCGAGAGCAGTAAATAGTAATTAAGATATTCTTGGATTTTTCAGAGAGTACAACATCATTTTGCTTTCCCCACTAAAATTATAACCAATACAGCACCGTATAATTAGTGGGATATTTGCAAAATATTCTTTGGTGGGATTTTTTTCTTTTTTTTTAAGTTTGCTTTTGTTGGATTCTCATGCATATCTTTTTAAGGTTCAGATACTAGCTGGAAGAATAAAATCATTTACTGTGTTAAGCGCAGGAGGGAATTCAAGAAAGAAAGTTAAAAGTACTGAGAAAAAAAAAGGGTTTGGATTTCTTTTGTCCCTGAGTATTTGTATTTGTATTTGTTCTTTGGAGGCTTTGCATCTTTTCACTGACATTAGCCTCATAAGTTCATAATTTTCTGGAATACTTTTCCTTAAATATAATCAATTTTCTGACTAATTTCCTTAGAGATGCACTCATTGTCACGTTCACCCATTTGATGAGAAAAAGCAGAGTAATCCATAACCTGTTACAGTCTTCTATTTTCTTAAAAAAAATAAACTTTTACAGTTTCAAAGCAGAAGACAGTGAGAAATTTCTTGCTGACAATTTGGTCCAACACAAAAACAAAAACCAAAACAGTGAAGCCTCCAACTTCCGTGAATTATTTCAGGACTTTAAAGTTGCTCAAAAAAGAAACAAAAACTTCAGCACTTTAAAGCACATTCTGTCCATTTTAAGAAGCATTCCAGAATCCACACCCTCAGCTGAGTCAGCAGACAGAGAGAGATAATGGGGGGGACCCAAGCTCACACTGTCATCTGTGATCTGAGTCTCTTACATCACTTTCAGGGTTCAGCTCCTAGTCCTTCAAAAGGGACAAACGTTCAAATAATGCTAATTACAAAATAGAAGAACTCCAGCCCTGTTTATAATGCCCCCCACCGGGCAACATCTTAGCTGCTCCTCATTCTCTCCTTAAAACTTTCTCCAGGTGCTTTTCTCTTCTGGTTGGATCATGCTTTCTCTACCATTGAAAACCATGGCAATGGCTGTAGCTTTGCTTCTGCTACATTGTTTCACAGCAGCAGTATCTTCTCCTTCTCAGGTTGATAGAATTGACAGATTGCCGGGTCAGCCCCAAGTCGGGTTCGGGCAGTATTCGGGTTATGTGACCGTTGATGCTAAAAAACAGAGAGCATTGTTTTACTACTTTGCTGAAGCTGAGGTGGATCCAGCTTCAAAACCTCTTGTTCTCTGGCTAAATGGAGGTCCAATTACTCGTTTACAATTTGACTTTTTTTTTTTTTTTCCTTTAAATAAAAAGAGAGCCAATGGGCTTATTTGAATTTTGAATGTATGGAAATTTTCTTGCAGGTCCTGGTTGTTCTTCATTAGGAGTTGGGGCATTTTCTGAAAATGGGCCATTTAGGCCAAGTGGGGAGGTACTTGTCAGGAACCAATATAGCTGGAATAGAGGTATGAAAAACTTATCCATTTGTTTCTGAGTTTGTTGTTTGGTTTCCTGGGTAAAGGGCTATTCTGATCTTTACTTGGTATTCTCTCTAATTTGCAGAAGCAAATATGTTGTACTTGGAGTCACCAATTGGAGTTGGGTTTTCTTATGCAACTGATTTCTCCTCTGATGAGGCTGTAAATGACAAGATCACAGGCCTGTTTCACCATTTTGATTGTTCAATACTTACTGTGGAACTCTCGACCAAACTTCTTTTCTTTTCTAAAATTTCTTGATTTTCCTTCCCAATTTTCCTTGTACAAGTCTTGTAAGCAAAGAAAGATAAAACAAAATTTCTACACCGAAAATCCGAGTCAACTTCTTTTTCCTTTTTCTTTTTCTTCCTTTTTTATTATTATTTATATTTATAGTTTTCTGGTGATCCTTTATTCTCCATAGGAAAGCTTTTGATTTCTTTCTACACAAAGAGGACTTGGCCAAAAAGTTCTTTTCTACAAAAGCTCAATATGTCATTTGGTGTAGCACTATTAATCTTTCACTTTACAGTTATAAGGACTTGACCTTTACAGAAGGCTACCTTTGGTTTCTGACACTTTTAACCTGTATATTTGTCGTTTATAGCCAGGGACAATCTGGTGTTCTTGCAAAGATGGTTTGAGAGATTCCCACTATATAGGAACAGGAGTTTGTTCATTATGGGGGAGAGCTATGCCGGTATATTCTTTTGTTGTTTCAACACGATCGTATGCCTTCCTTCAGTCAAATAAGATAAATAGGAATAGAGACTGAGTAGCTTTTATTTTCTTTTTACTGCTCATATCCAGGTCATTATGTTCCCCAACTAGCCGAACTCATGCTTCAAATGAACAAGGAGCTGTTCAACTTGAAAGGCATTGCTGTTAGTATTTTCCCAAAATTTCCATCTACTCACTTAAAAACCACTCATACCTAACTTATTTGCAATATAATTCGATGAACAGATAACTAATTCAAACCCAATATTTCTGAGACTTTCAATTTGCCCGTAAATTCTTGTTCTAAGATGCGTTTCTCCTCTGGTTGCAGTTGGGTAATCCTGTTTTAGAGTTTTCCACGGACTTCAATTCAAGGGCTGAGTTCTTCTGGGCGCATGGATTGATATCGGATTCTACATACAAATTGTTCACTTCTGTTTGTAACTATTCACGATATGTGAGTGAATATTACAGAGATAGTGTTTCTCTGATTTGTTCAAGGGTGATGAGCCAAGTGAATAGAGAAACCAGTAGATTTGTGGACAAGTATGATGTTACCCTTGATGTCTGTATATCGTCTGTGTTCTCACAATCCAAAGCCCTGAGTCCTAAGGTGAGTACTTCTATCATTTGCTGGCATTTCTATCCACTCCAAACTGGATTCCATGTTTAAATTGCCTTTATGAACCAAAAACAAATAACTCAGTAATTCTGGTTTTCTTTGTCCAACAGCAAGTTGGTGAGACAATAGATGTCTGCGTGGAAGATGAAATAGTAAATTATCTAAACAGGAGAGATGTGCAGATGGCTCTTCATGCACGTCTTGTAGGAGTACGTCGATGGGCTGTTTGTAGCAAGTACTTCTCTTCTAACAGAAATCCGATTAATACGTCTTGAAATACATGAAATATACAAGTTTGCAAGGCTTTACGCTTGAAAGAAAAATGAAGTTTTGCACATTCCTCTTCTTTTAAATCTTTGGTCGTTTGGGGGTGATTTTGTTTCATTAAGTTCTTAAACAACTTATTCTCTGCCATGTTTATTGCAGTATCCTCAACTATGAGCTACTTGACTTGGAGATTCCAACAATCTCAATCGTTGGAAAACTCATCAAGGCAGGAATCCCAGTCTTGGTTTACAGGTAAATTGCATATGGCCTTTACTCTTTCATGTTTTAAGGTTACCAATATTTGTTGAATAAATGAATGCAAAAAAAAAAAGAACTTTTATCCTGAAGATCATTGTTATTGACTACATATTGATTTCCAAATTACAGTGGAGACCAAGATTCTGTCATCCCTTTGACTGGAACAAGAACATTAGTTCGTAGACTTGCAGAGGAATTAGGACTGAAAACTACTGTGCCATACAGAGTCTGGTTTGAAGGGCAACAGGTGAATCTAGTTGAAAAATACTCAGGTCTTAATAATTACTAGGTGTTATTACTGAGAAGTTTGTTGTTCTAAATAGATTTTCAATGCCTTACCTTCAGGTTGGTGGCTGGACTCAAGTTTATGGTAACATTCTTTCATTTGCCACCATTAGAGGGGCATCCCATGAAGCTCCATTCTCGCAGCCTGAGCGATCACTTATGCTGTTCAAGTCCTTCTTAGTAGGCCGGCCACTTCCAGAAGCATTCTGATCTTACTGATCGGATATTGTACCAGATACTGGATCAAGTTTGTATGTAAAGTTTGATTGCAAAAAGATTAATCAAACTTCATTTGTTTGTTTGTTGGCTCCTTGGATTTGTCCATTCTATGGATGTAAAAGAATTTTGTAAAGATCTCAAGTGAAAGGGAAAATAAGTGTTCTTTGGTTCTTTTTAGTGCTATTTGTTCTTATTACAGATTTAAATAAATTAATAATTCAAAACTTAATGGCCGTTTCAAGAGAATGTGAGATTTAGCTTTAAATGCTGAGAACTTCACTGTTATTAAGGTGATTCTTATCAATATTACTTCAGCCATTGTCAAATTCCTAGTATGCAAAGGGCATTTGAAAATAATACCTGGATGCAATTTAGATTCTTTCACAGCACTACAGCATGAGAAAAGAATTTCTGCAGTAAGTAATGCTCCCAATAATTCATAGGGCAAGGGGAAGCTACAGTGGGAGCTTCTACCTGCGCTTTCAAACAACTGAACTTCAAAGCCAATATGGGTTTTGCACCATAATCGCTGATGGAGAATTATGGAGAATGCCTTCTTCCTTCAACTTCTCAGCAAACAATGCCAAGGCATCAATGTCACTTATTACATAAACACTATGGTAGAGACTAGAGAGATCTGATGTTTCCATTTACAATGGCCATGCTGATGCATGTCACTTCAATACATCAAGATAAAAATTAAGCAAAATTTTATTTAGTACCCCAAATTACAACTCAATTTCCAAATTAGATCTCAAACTATCAAAACCAACAACTGAACCATATTTTTTTTAAATGAATTATCTCAGAATGTTCTTACTGAAATTTAGCCAACTAATAAATGATAACTATGATTTCGTGCTGTAAAAAAGTAGTTTTGGGTTTGAATTTTGGAATAATGTTACACACATCATATTTTACAATATATTTATTTCATAACAGTGTTTTTAATATGAAAGTATTTTTATAAATTGATGTTATTTTTAAAAGTTATTTTATAAAAAAATTCTCATTGAAAATATAATAAATATTGTAGGTAAATATTTTTTTTTCTATAAATTAATATAGACGAATAACAGCGAGTGAGTCAACTAAATTTCCCGCGAAAGAAACGGCTTCCCACCGCAGCGCACGATATCTATTTGTCATTACGACTTTCCCTCCTCACCACCCTCCCTCAGTTCCGATATCGAAAGTCTAAACTATCATAACGGACGCATAAAAAACCTCTCCTGCATTTTTGCTTTCGACTTTGTGCTCTCCGAATTGAGGAAATCCAAGACTACGTAATTCGTCGATACAACATCTGGGTATATCCACTCTCTGCAACAATGGCGGCTTCGTTGCACGCACACGGTGTCAAATTTTCGAGTCACAGATTCATGAACCGGCTCGGATTCTCGAATTCCGTTGCTTCACGTTCTAGATTGCTCTGTGAGAAAATTGGTGATTCTTCTAGGAGGAGCGCGGCCACGATGAAGCTAGTAAAAGTCGGTGCCAAGAATGGAGGAGGAGTGCAGGCTGTGCTTAAAGAAAACGTGATAGGGAAGCAATTCGTTGGTGGAAATGCGGAGGGTTTCACGTGTGTGATGAAGTTCGGTGGATCGTCCGTGGCGTCGGCGGAGAGGATGAGAGAGATCGCCACTCTTATTCTCAGTTTTCCCGAGGAACGGCCCGTCATTGTTCTCTCTGCTATAGGAAAAACTACTAACAAACTGCTTGTGGTAATTTACACACGAACAAAAGAAAAAGAAATTTAGAATTTTTATCATGTCGTATTGAGAGCGATAATTATGAAGTTGAATGCTTGTAATGAAGGCCGGAGAGAAGGCTGTCAGTTGTGGCGTCTCTAATGCTTCGGAAATCGAGGAATTGGGATCTGTAAAGGAGCTGCATCTTAGGTTTGACGGTTATATAATAATTTCTTTCTATTTTGAATTGTTTTAATTACTGCTAGAGAAATGGCGCTCTATAGCCATTTTTTCATGATAAGAAAGTATGGTTTTTTGTTTATCATTTTCAGGACGGTAGAAGAACTTGATGTTGATCGCTCTGTGGTCTCTGGTTAGGACTCTTTAATTTAAGCGCTTAAAGAGTCTTTCTTTTCGTTTGTGAAATCAGTTACTTATTCTGAATGTGCTACAGAATTGTCTGATCTTGAGGTGGGTAATAAAGGTTTATTTTCTGTGCTCGCACGCGTGATATTTTACAGCTCTCTTGGAAGAACTGGAGCAACTTCTGAAAGGAATAGCTATGATGAAAGAGTTAACACCTCGCACGAAAGACTACTTGGTTTCATTTGGCGAGTGCATGTCCACGAGAATCTTTGCTGCTTATCTGGATAAAATCGGTATTAAGGCACGCCAAGTATGTATTATTCTTCATCATTCGTGTACTCTTTTGTTTTCCAACCATTAATTTCAGCAGCAACTTACAATATGTTGCTATTTGAATTTTGCAGTACGATGCATTTGATGTTGGTTTTATAACTACAGACGATTTCACGAATGCAGACATCTTGGAAGCAACTTACCCAGCTGTTGCCAAGAGATTACATGGTGATTGGATTAAGGATCCTGCAATTCCCGTTGTTACCGGCTTCCTTGGGAAGGTCTTACTGAACTGAAGTTGCATCCATTTCACTGCTGAGAAGTTACTCTTAATCTTTTAACATATTAGCAGGATTTTGCAATGTGCTTTCTCTTACTGTAGGGCTGGAAATCTTGTGCGGTTACCACCTTGGGTAGGGGTGGTAGTGATTTGACAGCTACAACCATTGGCAAAGCTTTAGGCTTGCAGGAAATTCAGGTCAGAATCAGGACCTGAATTCACTTACTGGAGGAATTCATATGTGCAAATGGACGGTCTCATGCATGTATTCATAAACACTTTCTATCTGGAACTAATTTTATTAGAGAAATTTATGTGAATCCTCTTTTGATAGATATTAACAGAATTATATACCAGCTTAACTGAAAATTTTAACAGGTGTGGAAAGATGTTGATGGCGTCTTGACCTGTGACCCTACCATTTATCCACGTGCTGAACCTGTACCTTATTTGACATTTGACGAGGCAGAGGAGCTTGCATGCTTTGGTGCTCAGGTTAGTTTTATCATTATCTTGCTTCTTGCAGTTTAGAAATTGTTTGTGACTCAAGCTGGAGTAGACCAGTTTGTTGAAGTGTCACGGCTTTTGGAGAATGCCCAGTATGCATATCGGGCAGAAGTTGGGATCTAAAAAGAGAGGGAGAGGGTGTCACAGCTTTTATAGATTAGAGAATGCCCAGTACCATGTATACCAGACAGAAGTTGGGATTTAGAGAGACACAGGAGCTTTGTTTGTAGAGCCCTCCTGTTGCATATTGATGTCCATTTATAGGACACATGAATCCAATAAGCATTTAAGGGTGTCTTCCAGGGTATTCTGGATGCAAAGGTAGATATACTTTTAGCATGTACGCACTTGATGAAACATACTTTTGCCAACGTCTGGTCTGGTTCCTTAAGTACCAAGTAACCAAACGTGTTTTTGGGTTGAGTTTGTTCATAGCTGTTAGTAATATCCATGTTGTACTTTTATTTGCACTGCTGCACATATCTGTAATTGTGATAAAATAAATTATTGGGATTCGGCTAGCATTTTTCAACAACCAAAATGTTGATATCTGATAGATAAGTTTGGGCTGTTGCACTTGCACTTTGATTTTTGGTGAAGGCAAGGGCACAAGGGAAATTTAATTTTCATATTATGCCCTGTATGCAGGTACTACACCCACAATCCATGAGACCAGCCAGGGAGGGTGATATCCCTGTTAGGGTCAAGAATTCATACAACCCTCAAGCTCCCGGCACCCTCATTACTAAAACAAGAGATATGAGCAAGGTTTGTTGCAGGTGAAACTTTTTCATCCTAATGTGTGGACTGAATTCAACAGTACTGACATTTTTCTTCACGTAAATGAATTACAGGCTGAGCTGACCAGCATAGTTTTAAAGCAGAATGTTACCATGGTGGATATAGTCAGTACCCGCATGCTCGGTCAAGTTGGCTTCCTTGCAAAGGTTAGAAAATGTTTCTTTAACTTGAATTTGATCTTCCACCTGTTGCCTTCATGGCTTATGCTAGTGGTAATGTTATTGGCGCTCTATATATTTCTCCCAGTAGGTGTTCTCAATATTCGAAGGTTTGGGCATATCTGTGGACGCTGTTGCTACTAGTGAAGTTAGTATATCTTTGACATTAGATCCTTCTAAACTTTGGAGCAGAGAACTGATCCAGCAGGTAAGTCTATGAACATTATTTATTTTCTTACTCCAATTGGCTTGCTAACCCGTATGAGTAGCTTGCAAGGACTTCCGCTGGTGAATTTGTGGCTGTGTGGATATTTCATGCTAAAACCTCTCTCTCAATTGGTGTATTAAATCCATTTGCACCGATTTTTCATCTGATCAGGAACTTGAACGTGTAGTGGAAGAGCTTGAGAAAGTTGCAGAGGTGAATCTCCTGCAACACAGATCAATCATCTCTCTCATTGGCAATGCTCAGCGTTCCTCGTTGATGCTGGAGAAGGTGTTATTCCCTCATAAAACTTAGTGGAGATTATCTTTTTTTGAAGAGAAAAGTACCCTTTATTGAAATAAGCTTAAATCAAAGTTTGGATACATTGAGGAATAGCATCTACAGAAAAGATACTACCGCTAATGCTTAGAGCATCTCGACTTAAGGCATGAGATACAATATTACTTGCTCTCATAGTATGCCTCACAATCCATGGTGTGGAGGAATTTAAGGTATGTTGCCTAGATGACTAGCATAAGAGGGAGTTGAATTGAGTTGTATTTAAAAATTAACAATTATAAATCAAATATACAATATAAAATAGGAGCAAAATACGAAGCAACAGTAAATATAAGGAGTAGAGTAAGAGAGAAGCAAACTCAGTATTTTAACGAGGTTCAGCTCCACTGCCTTCATCCTCGCCTCAAGCTACCCCTTGAGGATTTCCAAATTCACTATCGAATCTCCTTCAGGTGGAGATAGAAACCTATTACACTTTTGAGCAGTACTACTACAAAGAATCCATGTAGAACACCATCTACAATTGCAATCACCTTACACGTAGTGATTCAACGTCTATTCCATGTATAGAACACCTTCTATACTTGCAATCACCTTACACATGGTGATTCAATGTGTATTCCCTGCGTAGAACACCTTCTACACTTACAAGGGTTATACACACCCTTTTACTGATACAAGAACTGATAGTAGGTAGATTATCAGAAAACACTCCTCAATAAGTGAAATAAAAACAATACATAGAAAACTATATATCTCTCTAAATGAACAATGGTTAAAGCTCATTGCTTAGATAAGATAGATTGAAAGCTTTGAATGAATGTTGTAAAATTTGCAATAATATGTTCTAAATTTGAAAATCTCAAATGAGTTATTCATAGGTATATGAGACTTCATTTTCAAATTTAAAAAGATTTACATGTCAAAGACAATATCATTCACTTTTCAAAATTTTCAAATCAAAGTTTTACTTTCTTGAAATTGTCAAAGATGACATCATTCACTTTTCAAAATTTTTTTACTTTTCGCAATTGTCAAAGACAATATCATTTACTTTTCAAAATTTTCAAATCAAAATTTTACTTTATTGAAATTGTTAAAGACAACATCATTCATTTTTCAAAATATTCAAATCAAAGTTTTACTTTTCGTAATTGTCAAAAACAACATCTTTCGCTTTTCAAAAGGTTCAAATAAAATATGCACATGTGAAAGATGACAATCAATCAACTTTCAAAATTTCAAAATTCAAACTTTTAATCATCAAATATGTCATACACATGTAAAAAATGCAATTTGTTGTTTTATGAGAAAATATTAATTTTGAGTTTTAATTCAATTTCGAATTTTATCAAGAGATTTACAAAATTACTCTAAGAGTATTATTTGTAAGCTTGTTCCCTTTTTTGTTCATGCTTAATTTGTTGATGTGCTTGGCTCCATTTGTAGATAACTTGAGTTTGAGATTCATTTATACTTGAATTTATTTGTTATCATCAAAATTTATATGTAGATATATAATTATATGAAACTTGAAATCTAAGGTTCAACAAGGTAGACTTAATATCCCTTATCAGTGCTCCAACATATGAGTCAGTGTCTTTGCTAGCTTGTAGGCAGCTAACAACTTGTAAAGAGTCACCTTCCATGATAAGGTCTTGCCAACCTAGTGACTTGCAGAAATGGAGGCTTGTAGAGCTGCAAAAGTTTCTGCAAGCAAAGGGTCAGGGAAAAGATCATGATTCATTCTCAAAGTAGCCTTCACCTTTTCCTCCCAATCTCAAATTACAGCCCCAACCCCCACCTTGTAGTTGATCTTGTCAAAAGCAGCATCCCAGTTTAGCTTCAGTTTACCTCGAGAAGGAGCTTCCCATTGAGAGAGTACATTCAAAACAATTAAGGACTTATTGGCAGGTTGTTGAAGCTGGATGATATCCTCAATTAGGAGCTTGACTTGTTGGATAAGATAATTAGTATGTTGGAAGACACTCTTGAAAACAAGCTCATTTCTTCTTTTCCAGATCTTCCATGTTGTGATAGCAAATTCCATTATCTCCTCAGCCTCTAGAGTCTCAAATAACACTTCCACTAGGTATCTGAAAGATTGAAAGTGCAAACTGAATTTTTGAATCTTCCTCACACTTTGACCCCAAACATAATAAGTAGATGAGCAATCTCAAAGGGCATGTTGAATTGTCTATGAGTGTAACTTGCAGATTGGGCAAGAATCATCTCCTATAGCCCTTCTCTTATATAATTTTGCTTTAAAAGGAAGAGCATCTAGGCATGCCCTCCACAAGAATGTTTTAGCAGCATTAGGAATCTTTAATTGCCACAGCTTAGTCCAAGGAACATCCTCCCTTATAAGCTCAGAAGATTGACCCAATTTCTTATTATCCACCTTTGACTTTAGATAGTAAGCACTTTTGACAGTAAATGCACCCAAGGTAGTACATCTCCAGATCATCCTATCTAGTTTAGAGTAAGGGCTAAGGAGAATCCTCTTATTAGAGCAGCTTCTTCCCTATTATAAATGGTTTCAACCAGTGATTGATTCCACTAGTGGGTGTTCCTATCAATAAGCATAGCAACTATTATATCTGTTGGCAAGAATCTGATTGTACTTTGAGGCTTGAAGGTGGATTGTTAGGGAATCCACTTGTCATTCCATATCTCTATAGATTCTCCATCACCAATACGCCAAATTAAGCCCTCCTCAAGCAAAGGTTTAGCATAAACAAAATTCTGCCAAAAGAAAGAAGAATTATACCAATCTTTGCTGTTAAAAAAGACATCTTTTGACATATTTCGCTTTTAAGACCCTGGCAGCAAGGGAATCTGGGGAGGAGATGAGTCTCCAACATTGCTTAGCTAGAAGAGCACAATTAAATTTCCCAAAATTCCTCAGACCCAATCCTCCTAATTTCTTGGACTTGTTCATCTATTTCCATGCTACCCTTTTGTGTTTTTGAGCCTGCTAACCCCATCAAAAGGACTTGACTAACTTGTTAAGTTCATGGAGCAACTGTTTAGGCAACTTGAAAATTCCCATACTATATGTTGGGATAGACTGGATTACTGCTTTAACTAATATCTCATTCCCTGCTTGTGAAAGTAGTTTAGTCTTCCAACTACTAAGCTTAGCTTGCACTTTGTCCATAATTCCTTTGAAAGAATAAGACCTTGATCTACCAATTTGAGCTGGTAAACCCAGGTATTTTTCATAGGAATTAGTCCCTTTGATTCCAACAATGCTTGTGACAATCTCCCTTGTTTATTCTCTAGTGTTCTTGCTGAAAAATATGGATGTCTTTTCTTTGCCCTGATGCTCTCTCATAGGTATCTAGCAGAAGCTGACTCCATTCAATTGAGTTTGCCTTATAGAACAGTAAATAATCATCTGTAAAAAACAAGTGATTAAATGTGCAAATGATTCTTTTTAATTGGTAAACCTATAATGAGACCAGTGTTTTGAGCTTTGTTGAGGAGACATCTTAGAGCTTCAGTACACAAAATGACAAGGTAAGGGAAAAGTGGATCCCCTTACCTAATGCCTCGGGTTGGACAAAAGAAAGATTGAAGCACCCCATTAATAATGAGAGAATAAGTAATTGAGGTGACACAATTCATAATAGACTCAATCTAATTACATTATTAGTTATAAGTCTTCCTGGAACGAAAGCAGTCTGGGTAGGGAATATGATATCAGGTAAGATTGTTTTCAGCCTATTTGCCAAAGTTTTTGCAATGATTTGGAAGAAAATATTGCATAAACTAATGGGCTTGAAATCAGTGACCTGAGATGGAGTCAACTTCTTAGGAATGAGAACTATAAATGTTTCTTTTAGTTTCCATCCCACTTGCCCACATTTAGCACCTCTAAGGCTGCCTCACACACACGAGGTCCAACTGTGTCCCAATACTGTTGAAAAAACATTGTTGGGAAACCATCAGGCCCAAGTGAGCCTAAAGGGTTAATGCTGAAGATGGCCTCCTTGATCTCTACAGCTGTGAAAGCTCTTGAAAGAGTAGAATTCATATCCTCTGTGATAACCTGATTCATTGATGCTAGACATTCCTCAATACCAACTGGATGAAAGGTTGAAAACAGGTCTTTAAAGAACATTTAAAACACATGGCAGATTACCTTAAAGTCCTTTGTTTCTTGGCCTGAACTTGATTAGATCCTACTAATTGTATTGGTCTTCTTTCTTTGGCTTGCACACTTGTGAAAATACTTGGTATTTCGATCCCCATCCTTCAGCCAAGCATGTTTTGCCCTTTACTGCCACTTTAAGTTTTCAGCATTCATAATGGAATTAATCTCTTTTTGCACTCTCTTGATTTCTTCATGTAGATTGCCTTCATTTGTTTCTTTCAGATAGTTAAGCTGCTCAATTTTTTCTTTGAGTAGCTTCCCTTGATTCCTATGCTTGTTTCTGCTTCAAGACTTCAGTTTATCCTGACAAAACTTAAGACTTTGTAGGGTCCTTTGTAAAAAACCCAGTTTACTAGTTGAAGATTCCCAGTTACTTTTAATGAGACCTTCACAATCTTCCTGTTTGCTCCAAGCAGATTCAAACCTGAAAATCCTCTCTTTTTTCTGCATAAGAACCTCCACCTTAGTCTAAACTAAGATAGGTATGTGGTTTGATTGAGTACTAGCTAAGTGTGACACCGAGTGATTGTCAAAATTGTTAATCCAAGAAGTATTACCACAAGCCCTGTCTAGTCTTTCCTTGGTGAATTGACTCCCTTCCCTATTATTTGTCCATGTGAACCTGTCACCATTGAAACCTAGATCGTAGAGACCACAAAAAACTAGTGTTTCCCTGAAATTAACCATCTACCTATAAGGCCTGTGAGAAGCTCCATATTTCTCTCTTTGATGGGTAATCTTATTAAAGTCTCCAAAATAAAGCCAAGGGATATTGTCATCAAGTTTTAAAACTTTTAACAAGTTCCAGCTCTCATGTCTTTTTGATGTTATGAGGTATCCATAAAATCCAGTGATCTACCATTGTAGAACTTCTGAAGGGAGTTTTATCATTGCAAAAATGTGCCAATTAGTGCAACTCAGCACTTCAACTTCTACCAGAGAGTTCCATAATAATGCCAATCCCTCACTTCTACCTCTATTTGCCACACAAAAATAGTTGTCAAAACCCAATTTTACTCAACTTTTCCATTCTGTAACGGCTACACTTGGTTTTTAGGAGAAAAACTAAGTTGGGATGCTTAGATTTCACAAAGAGGTGAAGTTTCTGAATTGTTTGAGAGTTTCCAAACCCTCAACAGTTCCAACTCAAGCAATTCATTAGAGTTGGTGGGGCTGCATAGCAGAGTGGAGATTACCTTGAGCTATATTCATTTCAATATTTAATTGAATCCTGGTTTTGTGTCATTAGCACAACAGATTCTCTTTCCATCTTTTTCATAGGATAAAAGCTCTTCCTTTTTGGCAGGTATTTCGTGTTCTACAAAGCAATGGAGTTAATGCTCAGATGATATCACAAGGGGCATCAAAGGTATTTCCATCATAATTCCTGTAAATACTGTGGCATTTATTCCCAAAAAAATACTAAATACATATCGTTGGTATCAACCAGGTGAATATTTCATTGATAGTAAATGATAGTGAAGCTGAACAATGTGTGAACGCCCTTCACCACTACTTTTTCGAGAGCGATGGTGCCGTGCATCTGAACCGATTATTGGATGGTGAATACAGGAATGGCTCAGCTCTGCCATTGCGGGTAGAAAAGCATTGACCCATCATTCTTTTTCTATTTTCACACACAACGGCCTATTTTAATGGAAAGAAAAAATGCTGCATATTACATTCTCATTTTTACTCTTATCTACGTATCTTAGTATCATGACATTATTTATCGACCATTAAATTTGTCATTAATAATTAATCTAATGATTGATGGGGAATAAGAAATGTTGGGTCCTTTAGTACCCTTTACAATGAGTTATAGACAATTTGAAATTCAAATTCAAAAGTGAGGAAATGTTTGTATTTTTTTTTATCTAATTTATTAGAGTCAGTAATCAAATAATTCCACATTGGAAAAGAACAGAATTTAAAATTACCAATTTCAAGAAGTAACTAAGAAAGCCAAGTCTCAAATAAACAAAATAACAGAATTAAGCAATAGAGATTTAGTAAAGAGAAATAATATTTGCAAACATCGCACAATCTTTTGAAAAAAATAAATAAATATGAGATCTAGATAATAAATAAATAAAAACAAAACTAATTTTTTAATAATAGATCTCACTTTTTTTTAAAAGGATTGCGAGGCGGTTGTGCACTTGCAGACTGTATTTAGCATTAATCGTAAAGTATAAGATCGTGACAATTTACAAGGGTCTTAAATACTTTCTAGCTCTTGGCATATACTATTACTCGAACATTATAGGCAAATTATCTGTACATTTGATATAGCAATGTTCCTTATCCAACCCACCAAAAATAGAAAAAACAAAACACTATATACTACAGTGATTTGCAATTGAACCAAAACTGCATGTAGTAGACAGTTTATACTGTTAAGCATCGATGCAAAAGATAAGGGCTTCCCTTCAAAGGACAGTGCCCCCCCGCACACCCTAAAACGTAGACTTGCCAGCTCCACAACCTGAACAAACGCGATGAGAATAAAAATGAATTCTAACTTCCTCTAGTTAATCAGCCATCCGAGTTGAGAATACAAAGCAAAATCTCCTTTTGTCTCCCAATTAAGGCAGAAATATTGTGAGTTACATTAAACTAATGTCCAATGGGTTACTAGGAAGTACAACAATCTTTTAAGGTTTACCTATAAAATCAGAGTTAATGCATTCCAAACTTATTAACAACCATGTAAAATCGTAGATACCAAACCTGTTTTTGGGACTCACACCCTTTAGTAGTGTTCAAATCATTCAATTATTTTGAACCCATCTTTCGGCGTGCAACTGGTGAGATCTGATTGACTATGGGATTCAAGGATTGGGGTTGCATCTTCTGAACCTCCTCTCGAGTATAGATAAAGATCTCACGGACCATGCTACAGAACTCTCTGCATTATATGGAAACGTGATTGGAATTAAAACATGATGATGTGAACATATAAGAAATTAAGTAGAGAAACACGGTCTTGTTTGAAGGATAGAAAGAAAGGAGAGGAATAAAGATCAGAGAAAGGCAGAACTTGAGTACTTACCGCCAGGGATCATCTCCAACAAGCATCATATCACCCTCATTATCAGTAAAAACCACCATCCACCTCTTATTGGGAGCAATTAATTCACCGTTCAACTCAAACATATGATCCAACTCTGCCATCAATCCATTGTAGTCATCAAACTTGGTGAGGTCCACAGACTGCCCAACAGGAACCCCCTGCTTGTGAACCTGTTTTCAACAGATATAAGACAATGAATTCTAGATGGAAACACGGTTGAGACTTTACGTTCAGTTGTCTAAAAGGAGAAAACCTTGATAAAAAATCTAGTTGAACTGCTCTGAAGCCTGTCCTGGACATTTCTAGAAAGCCACTCAGAGGCTTGAAAAGACCTTGTTCGTTCATCATCTTTAATTGATATCTCTGAAGAAATTCGACACACAGCTTTCTGCGACCCTGGGTCAGGCACCATATCTTGCAGCTGATCTGATGGAGAAGCAATTTGCCCTTCTGTCCTATGCATGAAATTTTCATGTGGCGTGGCTGGTTCTGTGGCCAAATGACTACTAATGAGTGATATACCAAAGAGTTTGCAACTGCCATCTCCCTTGGATTTCATTTCTTCTTTTTGCAAAAACAGAGGCTGTGGTTTCATCAGTGATGGACAGGGAGAATCCTCGATACTTGTAGGTGGCAGCAGCGGTAACAACCTATTAACCGGATGTTGCTCAACTGCTGGTGTAGGATGTTGCATGCCACATTCCATCATATTAAATGAGGGATGCAAAATGGACTGGGAAAATGTAAAGAAATTTGATCTTTGATTCTGATCTAAAACACGCTTCTTCAATTGATCCGCATTATCAGTATTTTGATCAATAAAGGGCCAATGGAACCTGTAAGGTGTCAGAGAGCCCGATACTGGACTTCTATAGTTCATCTCATGCGTCATTTTAGGGGCACTGTCATCTGGTCCCACTCTTTCACCAAAACTGGATTCAGTTTGATTCTTACCCTGTGTCTGAGTCCATAAAGGGGGGTTTTGAGTAGTGTCTGACTCATTATTCACAGCACAGACACCTCCCATAGTTGATATTGCCTGATCTTGCGGGGTCTTTAATAACCCTTTCTCTGGTGAAAGGTCAACACTAGATTTAGGCAAACCTGGTCATGTAAATGATGGAGTTTAACAACAGTGTCAAAATAAACTGCAATCGCAGCATAGCAGTGACAGAGGTGAAACAATAAAGAGTTATGAAGCATGCGTCCGCCAGTTGTTCTATACCTTCCCTTGTAGGAACAAAGGAATCAGTAGAAGATGATCCCATGTTCCCACGAGGCCTCTTTGATCGGCAAACTGGATGGGCATCCAGAGTAGGAGTCAAAGCAAGTTCTATATTCCAAGGGGAAACTCTTTCTGGACGATGGATGGGAGAAGTTTCATCCCATCGAACCTGCAAAAGAACACAAGGTTGAGCATATAAAGGATTATGAAATTCAAGGACTCATGCACTGTAAGTTAGTACCTTCAGGCATCTCCATTTTGATCCAGGCCACCTGACAGAATCTGCATCCTCGGTTCCAATCACTGTGCCAGAGAATCTAGTCCATGGAGGCAAGAAGTTCCACAAATCAACCAAATTCTCTTTTCATTTTTCCTCCTTTTTTCCTAAAGTTTGAAAAATGATAAGCAGGGTTCAATAAAAGATCATACCTCTGTTCTGGAGCGTCTTCACCCTCAAACCTCATCTTGAACTTCATCCCTATAGCACAGTTGTTCTTGACAGAGTCCATATATTTATCAAAGGGTACGATAAATGCAGCTGGGCTAGTCCTATAACATATCATGTACAAGAAATTCATAGATTGGAAAGGCAGTATGCGAAGGATTAAAAAAGTAAACAGGATTACACCATATACACTCAGTTTGCATGACATTACTGCATTCAAAAATATGTATAAAGCTCAATATTAGGCATAATTTATTCCATGAATGAATATAGTTTAGACAATATTCCTGCAATCAACAATATTCTCATTCTCTACTTTAGACACTCTGAAATTGGCAGCAACTCTCTAGACACGACCAAATATTAACTAGGTTGAAAGCGATCTTTTTCTTTCTCAGGCATTCAGGGAACTATTTCTACTTAAATCGTAAAATCTATATCACGCTTTAGTGGGAAAAAGAATGCAATATCTATATAACTCATTGACATGTTATGGAATCAATTGCAATGTGTTTCTACATGTGGTTTAAGATGTTTTTTTCTACGTAGGTATATGTGGTATATAAGAAATTGTCACTCGATGATACGAAGGTAACAAAAAAATTACACACCTTGGCTTGTAGTAGACAGTGAACATGGTACTCGTATTAACAGCATGCCATGCTGTTGCAAGGACACCAATATGCATACTGTGACTAGATATGACAGAAGACGGAATATTACTTCCGTGCCTCATTGCTCTTCTTACCCCCACACGAAGTTCCCCAGTTTCACCTCTGAGAGCAAAAGGATTTAGAAACTGGTCAGACAAAAATGATCTACCACCACATAACTATTTTACATGTCACATAATCTGTAGTCATTAGTGAACCAAAGAAAAGCTGTAGCTGGGATCACAATCATAAAAACTGGTTTGAAAATAAAGATGGCAAACCTCAGGAAGATAAAAGCATCCCCAGCAGTAAGCTTTTTGGAGCTGACGAAGAGAGACCATCCACTCTGAAGAAGATGCCTCCTTGGTTGACCTGACATTTACATTTACAAGTTTCATGCTTCTATCAAATTTTACAACGGATACTTTGCAAACGTGTATTGGACCAAGGAATCAAATAATTGCTAGGTCAAGATTTAAACAAAAGTGACTGAAGGCACTTGATATTACCTCGAAAAATATGACGAAAACGCCATTCATTTCCATGCAAATCCTTGGTATCCAACTCCTGAGTAGGAGGTTGCTTGGACATGTCCTGCAAATAAACGAGCAATTACAATGCTTCTCAGAACTGAAATGAAGACTAAGGGTATGATGTAATTACAGAATAAAAGAAGCGAGCCACTAAAAAGACACAAGATGAAAAGCCCAAACCAACCAATGGAGGTAGGCATTCATCGGCATGGCGTCTCAACACCGAGAAACCACCATGAGTGCTTGTATCGGAGGCGGTAAGCGTCTTACAAAAGGAATATACACGAGGCCGAGGATGGGAAGAAGCCGAGGTACCCTTCTCCTCCACCGAGTTCTCGCCTTGCTGTTCAGAACAAACATAAGATTCATACTTTTATTATTTCCATATTTTAAATTCACGTCCGGAATTCCATAAATGATCACTTTCAGAATAACATACTTGGAGTTCAGGAACCAAAGTCACTTGAGCATACACTTCATCGGTGTCTGGTTCAGCCTTCCTCGATAAAGTTTAAATTTCAGTTCAGTACCAAGAAAAGGGGGAAAAACAACTCAATTGAGAGCGTGAATGGGGGAGCACCGCAGTAAACAAAAAAGTGCGCCTCCAAAATTTTTAAGTGACAGCAAGCTATTACCTTCAATTGAACATTGAGCACGCGACAGAGAATTTTCTCTGGAAGATCATAAGCTGGCATCTGCTGCTCAGCCACTTGATTCATCGAAGCCTGCACCTATATATGCATCCGTACATTTAAATAAACATATAGACATACAAACAAAATTAGTTCAACGAAACGCATTGCACATTTGCACCTCCATATCAAGAATTGGAAAAGAGCAGAAGAAATTGAACAAAATCCGAAGTGGTTTGTATAGTACCTGCTCGATGTGACCCTGAGGAAAGTAGAAAACTAGCTCCCCCTGGCGAGGCACCTTGACCAGAGGTCCCGCACATGCATGCCACAGCTCCTTGTATAGGGCATCCTCCTCCGAATCTACACCATCCACCACCAGAAAAACAAAGAGCAGCAATTCTAAAACTCCCGATTGCTTCATATAACAAACAGGGTAATCATCAACAAAAAAACGCAATTCAAAGCCCCTGGAATTGATTAAACTTTACCAGCCACCGGGACACTCGAAGACGCCATCTCTCAGATAAATTCTCAACACAGACCTCTACCAATCCGCAGCCGATTGACGATCATCACCGTCCGAACAATCAAAATAACCTCAGAACACAACAACAGCGGCAAGAATAAAAAACTAATTGTAATTCTATATCTAGGGGTATAGTTAAGACAAGAGAAACCGCATCATCTCCTCGATTCAAGAGCCACTTTCTGCGATCTCTTTGGCCTGTCGCCGACTACGTCCTTTTTCTCTGAGACCGTTTCTGCAGACTGCAGCATCACTGCCCGCTGCCATTACTATTCGTACGTCTGCGGAGAGCACCACAACTTTATTCACGCTCTTTTCGTTTTCTCTTAGCGAGTGTGTGACCGACTCTTTCTCTTATATTTTTCCTTTAATATTTTTTTTTATATAAAAAAATTAATTTTCCAACCACTTTTAAAAACGGAATTATTGTCCAACCTTGAGCAACCGGTTATTGTAATATACTGACCTGTTTGTCCTCTGATTAACCGGCAAACGGGATGGTAAGCATGACCATTCAGTTGCTCACTAACGGCGTTAGCTTTACGGGGCACGTTTCGAGCTTCAATTGGACAGCACAAGACGACGTCTGTCTTTGAGGGTAGACGAAAAGTAATGCGGATTTCGGGAAGAGGGTTTGTCCTGTTATTGACAGGCAGGATCAGAGGGAGACGGAAGGGAATAGCTTAGGGGATTTTATTAAAGAGGAGAGAGTATTTTATAAAGTCACCTGGTTGGTAGATCACCCGCCAATAAAAATCTCGGCTCTTGCGTGGAAAATAAGTGAGAAGATTGTCTGTCGCTTCGATTTTCCCTCCGTTCGATGGTGATCAGATCAGGGACTTCATGTATATTGACTTAAAGCCTACGACCAGCTGATAACACGGCTTCGTGAAAGTGACCATTGGGAGAAAGACACGTATCCGGAAATTACGCTTTTTGCATTCTTCTCCAGCGATTTCTCTGTTTTTTTTTTCTTGATCTCGACTGCAGAGTGGAGAAGATAAAAAGTCTGTAATCTCTTCGTAAATATATTTTTAGTGATGTTGTAAAATTTTTTTATTTTTTAAAAATATTTAAAAACTTTTAAAAAATATATATATATATATATAAAAAGAAAAAAAAAACACATAAAACAACTGAAGCTCCCAAAGATAGCTCAAGTTTTACTCAAAGAATATTTACACCTGAAAAAATTATCAAGATTAGATTGCGTTAAAAACTTATTTCAACAAATAATAAAAAAAAAATGATTTTACTGGTTGTTGCCATTGGCCACAAACAGTACAGTGTACAGTGAGATTTCATAAAATTTTATATGGTACGTGATGTTTTATAATAAAAATATTTTTATAATTTAACATATCGTATTAATATATATCAGTTTATGAGTTTATTTCTATAAAAAAATTTTGTGATTAATACAGTTGTCTAATATAAATAATTACATTATATCATAAGATGATTCGAGTTAGCTCAAACAAAATATTAATTAAATCCATCAAATCTTATCAGCACTTCGAGCACAACAGTAAGATTGGAGGAGGATCGGTCTCTTTCTCACGCTAATACGAACAAACTTGGGTGCTGAGAAGGAGGAGGATAAGTGTGGCGTCACAGAACCATGGCATGCATTATTCACAGAACACTTAGGATATATTTATATATATATATATATATATATATAGATTTATTGTTAGATGGGGGGTCCGACGCCTTCGTCTTGTAGCAGTAGTAGTGTTCCGTCATGATCAAGGCTGAGGATTGAGGAATCTTAGATTTCTAAAACATACCATGATTCTATCCACCATTTGCGCGCCTTAGTTTGTCTAAAGCACTGCAAAGAATATCTGTTTGAGTCACATATCTTTTCAATATCACTTGCTTTGCTTTTTATTCTTGGTTCATTCATATTTAGGGCTATATGTGAGGAGGATCGTATGTTTCCCACTACTTTTTTCAAATAATTTTGATCTCTGCCTGCCTATTCTAAGACATCAAATCCACACTACGGACACTCCCATTTTTTGACATTTTTTTTTTTTTTTTTGGGATCATGGGTATGGATAAGAATTATTCAAAACATTATGAAGTGACTCGTAGTGTCTGTTTTTTCTTTTCTTTTCTTTTCTTTTAAAGCGTAGGGTCGGGTTTGGTATGACTTGATTTCTTAATTATATGTGTTTTCTTTTTTTAAAAAAAATTGAATGATACAATGAGATCAAAAGAAAACAACATGAGCATATTTAATATAATCTTTAGTTACAAAAGGCAGGGATTATATAAAAATAAATTTATAAAGTGATGTAGTTTAATATAATACGTCATATTATAAAATTCATTTTATCGTAAAGTAAATCTAACATATCACATGAAGTCACGTCAATTTTTAACTTTATTTTAATATAATCTCTTTATATGTATAACACTTCTCTAAATTAACCACATGCATCGACAAAGCAAACACACAGGCAAAAAAAAAAAAATACAGATAAGGATGTAAATACTAAAGTCTCGTTTAGTTACGTAATTCAGATGAGATAAGATATTTTGTTAAAATTGAATAAAATATTATTATAATATAATTTTTATTTTAAAATTTAAAAAATTTAAATTGTTTATTATATTTTGTGTAAGAATTTAAAAAAATTATAATAATTATATAAAATGAGATCATAAGATGAAATAATTTTATTTTGTATAATCAAACCAACCATAAAATGGCCATAACTCGTAAGCAAGCTGGTGGGTGGACTTCATAGAATATACATCAAACTGGGCGGGTGTTTTTTTATAATATTATATTTAATTCCCACTTGGCTTACTAAATGTTGGTTTTTTCCCCTCAATGCATGGGACGATTCTTATCTTGTTGTATATATTTTAATTTGGATTGAACCATGCATTAATGTTCATTCTCGTACGTTCTAATCAATTGAGTTCATTACTCGTGCACGACATGAATTTCGACTCAAGTAGAATATTTCTGGTAAATTGAGAGGAGAATATATGACACTAGTCAATTTATCTAGATCTTTTATACTTAAATGCTCCATAAAACATATATTAAGATAATGAAATCAAGTGGCAGATTGGTTGGCTAAACAAGGGGCGATAGGGTCTAATCTTGTTTGAAATAACTTGGAAGATTCTCCTCGTAGGTTGAAAGATCTTATTCGTATGAATTATTCTCGGTTACCTTCCTTGTGTTTTTACTAGTTTTTGCTGCTTTCTAAATTATTTGCTTTTTTGTTGGATTTGCACTTTAATGTTGAGCTGCTTTTTAAGTTTGATACATGGAACTAGTGGTGGAACCAGAAATTTGTTGTAGGAGGGGCCAAACAAAGTTAAAATTATAATAAAATATTTTTTATTCTATTTTTAAGTCAAAATAATCTATAAGATCAAAATAATTTTATAGAGGAAGTCAAAATAAGTTTTTAGAGAGGGGGCCAACACAAGATTGGATTATTATAATCCTATTAGATCATAAAAAATTAATATATATATTTTTTTTTTCAAACCATGCCCCCCTATGTAGTTCCGCTGTTGCATGGAATGCTTATTTCTTTGAATATCTGTATATCTCATGGGTCTTTATCTGTTACCACGGTTTCTTCCGCCATAAGTGAGGACAATTAATAAAATTGAGATACCGTCATTTTTCTAAAAAAAAAAAAAAACTTAAGAAGCGGAGTGAAAAAAAGAGAAATTATATTCGCAATCATGAGTTTGAGACCATTGATGAATGGAGATAAAAGGGAAAAAATCATCGGGTTTTGCTACACAACCTCCTACTATTCATCCACACTCCACACTCCACATTTTTTAATATTTTTTAATATTTTTTTAAAATTTTTTTTTGAATTTATTTTTTTTAAACTATTTCAAATTTTTATTCACTATTCATATAAAAATTATTTAATAAAAAAATTAAAAAAAATTTAAAAAAGATGGAATGTGGAGTGTTGGGAGGTTGGGAAGATTTATTGTATAAGTAATTGAGGAAATTTTTTAGACAATATTAAATAGTACTGATCAATATATACTACATAACCCACATCATATGTCTATCTCTAGCTTGTTCTGAGGGATGAATTGGATTGATCTACACAACAGTACTACTTGATCGGTTAAGATTTGAGAAGCCTATAAGATGAATCAGATCTAAGACTTTTGAGCATAAACATGACTGTTAATTTCACTTTGCTTTAGTGGATTTAGGGTGCGTTTGGATGTTGAAGTGAGTTGAGTTGAGTTGAGTTTAGATGATAAAATATTGTTAAAATATTATTTTTTAATATTATTATTATTTTGAGATTTGAAAAAATTGAATTATTTATTATATTTTGTATTGAAATTTGAAAAAGTTGTAATGATGAGTGAGATGAGATGAGTTTGATTTGGAAACCAAACGAAGCCACATAGAAAGATAATCTCAAATGAATAATATAGAGAGAGAACTTTAAAATATGTCATGATTTATTTATCACGTCTCCCTGTTGACCATCTTTATCAATATTGTTTATAATGTTATCATAATATATGGTTCAACAACTTGTTTGACAAGGAATTAGGAGCCAGGCTAATGCAATGAACACCGAGTCATTGAATATGCCTTGAATACTTTATCTCCTCCAATGGTAAACATAAGTACTTTACAGAGAGATCGTAAAGTTATTAAGGTGGTGAAAATGTTAGATGATCAGCCAAAAAAAAAAAAAAGCTTGCAGCCCGATGGCATTTTCTTTCCTCTCTTAAAGAATTAGGTCTCGTTTGGACATAAGAAGTGTTTCATCTCATTATTATAACTTTTTCAAAATTTTATACAAAATATAATAAATAATTTAATTTTTTCAAATCTCAAATTAATAATAATATTAAACAATAATATTCTAATAATATTTTATTTAATTTTTAACTTTTATCTCATGTCAAAATCAAGTCCCACACCCCAACACTTTACAAAATAAAAAATAATTATGTTACTTACAAATTTGTGTTTAAAAATACTAATTGTTGTAGGGATCAATTAAAATAATAATATAATAATAATAAAGCACCAATATTTTTTTAGCTAACTAATATGAAAAGCTCTTCGCATCTGTAGTGTAGTAGCATATCAATTATCAATTATAAGCAAACTTACAAATATTTTTTTTATTAAACTTGCATGGGCTCCGAGGAACTATATAGGCCTAGAATTTACTTATAGAAAATACCTACACATACATGTTAATATATAAAATAAATAATAAAATCTATATATTTTTATTAATTTAAATTTTGTAACAGGTCGTGATTTAATAATATATATATATTTATATATGGGCAAATCCAACGTCCATATGCATGGTTGCTATATATTGCTAGTGAGTAATGACACAATACAGCCATTTCATAATTATTTTAAATTATATAATAAAATAATATTTTTTAAATTCAAACATACGAAACTTAAAAAAAGTCAATTTTTTTTTTTAAAAAAATTAATATTTTATTCATTAATTGTGCAAAAGTTGTTTACCAAACGAGGCAGTCTTTCAAAATTCAGCATATGGAATTAGCAAAGGGATTGATTGGGTGTTCGTAATCGTATGGAACAACTTGGGCCGTTGCACACGTCTCCTTCAAATTTTAACGTGCACGTATCTAATTCCTTGAAATTGCATCGTAAGCCCAAACTTCTTGATTTTATAATCAATACTGCGGAAACGAAGTTCATATTTAATTTCATAGTTAAGGGCATCATCATATTAGTAATTCAAAAGATAAAATAAATAAAATTACTGTTTATTTTAAAACCTTAAACTACTAAAAAAAATTATTATTTAAATGATATCTTGACACGAATATAGCTCTTGAAATATCATATTGACTTTGTGCCAACCATCAATATAAGATACACCACATCATTCTCTGAATTTCTATTCATTTTTCTTTACAAACGCAAATTAAAATTCCTGAGTTGCTGTTTATTCTTTATTATTTTGTTTTGTTAGGCTGAAAAAATTTGTACAAGTCTCATAAGTTTCACGCAGATCTTTGTCAAAAAAAAAAAAATAGACTTCATTTTAAAAAAATGTAAAAAGATTTTTTTTTTTTTTAAACCCACATTTTGACAGAAAGATTCAACTTGTCTTTTAGAATAGTAGCTAACATTACTCCATAAAAATTTTTTCTCATCCGCCACTATTTACTATTCCACACAAACCATACCCTCACCCTAGGAAAAACACGCACACACTCTTAAAAAAAGTAAAACTATAGATATGAAATATAAGAATGAATAGTAACTGATTCATAACATTCCTCGTTTGGAACATAAAGTATACCTATAATGGGATTTTGTGGGCGTCTAGGAGAGCAAGGTAGAAAGCCGCCAACATTTTGATGCATTGGATGAAGTTGATTCCCATCTGCTTTGACATTGACTTGAAGAGATGAAGTCGCAAAGGTTTTTGGAACTACCCATTATTTTGAAAACTACCCATCCCTACCCATCATTCTCTTTAACTACTCTCACCCACTCGGCATTTACACAGCAGGAGAATACATTTTGTCACACTTTAGGCAAGACAAGCTAAATTGATACTATTGCTCCTTTTAGCTCTTTCAGGATCAGAAACTCCCAGCAGAAAATTCCCAAAAAGAAGGATCAGAACACAAGATGAACGATTTAATAGGGGCCGTTAAGCCTGAAATGCAAAGGACACCAAGGTGAGAACTTCTAAATGCTGTTATCTGTTTAATACAATGAAGTTGAGAGGAGGTTCATTTGTCGTTTTCATGGTTTGAACGCTACATGCAAGACGGCACAAGGACATTCCTTGTTGAGTTGGTCCTAAAGTCAATGCGTTAAAGCAAAAGGAAGATATATACAGAATTGCCTATGTCAAGTTAACAAAAGGATCCGTGATTCCAAAAAAGTATTGTCCAATAAAGACACCCAACCAAACCCCACCATCACCAAGAATGTAAAACATAATAATGCAAATGTCTCGGCATAATTACCTGAGCAAAGACTCATCCACTTGGTTCAAACATTTTCTCGCATACCAATTTCCTCACTATCAGATATCAGTTATGTACAGACCTCTAGATGCTAAGATAAGAATAATCATACAGATTTGAAAAGAGGCAAGAAGCTAAACATTACAAAATGCAGCAATCACAGCCACAACACCGGGATCACTTTGCAGTTTGTAAAAGAGATTGCTACACATGGATTGTAGGCATGATCCCTTCAAGCATAAAATCCCAATGTTTCAATTTCCAAAAATCTACAGACAACTGGTGATCAGTAGTTTACTTACATTTCCTTCAAAAACTATGTAGTTGGGTTAGCATGTGAACAAGCTCATCACTGGAAGGCCTGTCTGCAGGAATGTCTGATAGGCATTTGACAGCTATTCTCATTGCCATCAGCATCTCATCTTCCTCCACTTCTTCCCCTAGAATACTCGTATCTAGCACTTCTCGGGACTCCCCTGCTTCCTGCAAATGCCTAAGCCACTGTCCCAAACTACCCCCACTAGCCGGCTCTCCAAAGAATGGGTCAGTAGGGTCTCTACCAGTTAACAAAACACCCAATATCATCCCAAAACTGAAAACGTCACTCTTATCAGTATACCTGTTTCAAATCAAAATATCCACCATCATGCATTGGTACATGTTTGATACAAAACAAAACAACCTAAAATCTCAGACTAGTTGCAACCAGAAAAAAGGGGCCATGGATAACAACAGGTCCTCAACCCCAATTGTAAGATTAGCAACATAGAGGGGAGAATGTAAATTCTCCAAGTAAAATCCCAAAACCCTGCAGCATAAATTGACAATACAAACCAAGAATGCCTCTAAAATACCACTAGTTAATTGGAAGTGCAAGACGAGTGATTAAAATTTTTCTACCTAGTTTAATTTCCATGTATTTATCAGAATCTAAATTGGTAATTTCAATGGCGTAAGAGACGGTACATAACCCACTGAGGTATAAGTGTTTCAAAACCAGAAAACCACTAGCAAGGAAATGAATATGCTTCACGTAAAAATCTTGTATATAGGGATATGCTTTAAAATCTCTCAACTCTGAAAGTTTATATATTATCACCTGCAATTTTGGAAACACTCCGGAGCACTGTAGCCCGAAGTAACTCTATCCAAACTGGGCATGAGCTTAGCCAACCCACAATCCGCCAACCTGGGTTCAAAATCTGCATCTAACATCACATTTGTAGGCTTCAAGTTATAGTGCAGAAAATGAGAGTCACAATCGAAATGAAGATACTGAAGCCCTTTAGCAACCCCAACCGCAATCCTCAGGCGCAGCTCCCACCCAAGCCGCAACTGATTATCTCTAACTCTATGCATTGCATCCTCGAGACTCCCAGTCGGGGCATAGTCATAAAGCAGAGAAAGCCCACCACCGGATTCGCGAACATAAGCCCTTAGGCTCATCAAATTTCGGTGTCTCAAGCAGGCAAGAATTTCCAGCTCCTGCTGTATCTTCACGCACTTCCCCTGGGAACCGGTCGGAAACTGTTCGAGCCTCTTCACCGCGATGACAAGCCCGTTGTCGAGCACAGTCCGGTAGTATTTCCCATTAGAGCTTGACCCCAACAAATGGTTTTCATTGGCGAGAGCAGCTTGGAGCGTCATGGGAGTGATTTTTGGGGAGAATATGACGGGGCCTTTGAGAAGTGGGGTCCGGTTGAGGTACCGGATGACGCTGCGGACTATCAGAGCGAACAGAAGGGCACCCAGGAAACCAGTAAGTGCTCCTAATGCAATGCTGAGAAGAATACTTCGAAGCCCATTTCGGAATTTGGGTGGTGGAGGCTGAGAGGAGATGTGCTTAGTCGTTTTCTCTAGGCAGTACGCAGCGGCGTGGTGAAAGCAGAACGAGACCAACAACAAAAGAAGAGGAAAGAACCTGTCATTGTTAAAGGAGGGGGTGTATTTTCCTCTTTTCTCCATTTTCTTTCGTGCCAAGCCAAAAAGCTCAGAACTGAGAGAGAGAGAGAGAGAGAGAGAGAGTTCTTTTAAGCAGATTATGTCCCGGTGTTATTTCATTTGTTTTTTAATTCTTACTTTTGAGCATTACAGGTGCCTGAATACCAAAATGGGAATCACAAAACGCTCACAAAATTCCCTTGTCGGGCCTCTCCTCTAATTAAGTTAGCATGGAAATCTGATAAAAAATGGCCCCTTCAACCGAGTCCTCAAGTGCTTCAAATGTTCAATCCCATAAAAGAAGCTCAAAGGGCTTGAGACTGGCACGCATATCAGATCAAAAGAAGGCAAAAAATGGACTTTGACCCAAAAATTTTCACGGGAAAATCGCAAAGAATCATTTCTTCATGGAGTCCCCCCCACATCTTCCCTTCTCTCTCACATGAAGAAACGGCCTTTTTTACCAATCTGACCTTGAAGGTGAATCTGCAAATCTACACCTCTAAAATTGCACTCTTTACAAAATACCATAAAGATTCACCATCAAAGAGGTGTGGTTGCTTGATTAGCTCCGAGTTGAAGGCCCCCAAAAATACATTCTTTTCTCTGTTAAAGATAAAGATTGATTAGCAACATCAAAGCAGGGCACCCAGAAACCCTTTTTTTTTAACCTTTTTTTTTTAACTTTAAACTAGCAAAAGCATAAGGACTCGCGATTCGCCACCTCCGCCAACAACTACTACGACCATAATCGTCCTAGAAAACTCGAAATGCAAACAAAACCCCGAATGAAAATTAGGCTCGCCTCGGTCTCTCCCTCTCTCTGTTATAGTGTCTATGCCTGACCATTTTTATGCGGACAAAACTGGGTTCCCGGCGTCCTGCCTTTCGGAGAGATACGACGTGTAGGATTCCAGTGCCATGTCGGATGAAGCATTGCTGGCGTCCCTATCACGAGGGAGGGGTGCCGAAAGCGAAGAGACATCGAGCTGTGTTCAGGAAGAAACGAGGGTGGGTTCGAGGATCTTGACCGTTGGCTTAGTTAAGATATGATCAGGATCGTTGATAGGGAAACCACTGGAATATGTGCTTATGCTTATACAAGTGCTACTGTCTTGTCGCGGAGATTAGATTAAATAAAGTTTCTTTTTTTCTTTAACTTTCATCGAATAATTGCTTTTGCATTCTCTATTTTATACAGAGGATTTGTAAGTGTGACATAATTTCTTTAGAAATATAATAAATATAAAATTTATATGAAAAAAAATTATATTTTTAATAATAAATTACACTCTCTTTAAAAGTAATTACGTAATGTTTGTACATTTTATGATTATATGTAACATTATTCTTCTTTTTAATACATTTTTAGAATATATATAAATTTTGCATATCCTTATTTAAAAAAAATTAGAAAAATTAGAAACATTTTAAAAAATCAACTTTTTTGTGATGGACTTATTTTTTTAAAAAATAGGATGCGAGACTTATATATCTTAAGATTGTTTTTAACTTATTTAATTATAAATCATGTAATAAAAATATGAGAATATTGCCTATTTCAATATATTTTAATTATCAAAACATCTTCATCGATTTTTAATATAAATTAAGATTAAAATAACTCTTTTCTTTTTACCCATCCGTGGGTAGTCCAAGTGGTAAGGGAAAACTTGTGTGCGTGTGCTCCATGTCACGGGTTCTGATTTTTCCGAAATAAAATTACGATTCAAGTAGGAGGCATGTCAGTGCTGTGCTAGTCTTCCCCAGTGGTTTAAGTTCCATGAATGAGCCCCAAGGGTTCTGTCACGGAGTGTTTCGGAGTGGTTCCCATGTCATAGAAAAAATTAAAATTAAAATAACTCTCACAAAAATTCAAAAAAAATCCAAAATAATTTATTCCTAAACAAATCTTCATTGGACTCCAACTATTTTGCAAATTTTCTTCCTACAAATGAATGGTTGAAATATTGCTTGTATGTTTCTAGGAAGATTTTTACGCGGCACTGATGTATAATGCACTGTAAATGTCATTGCTAATATAAATAAAATGACTTTCGATTAATTATTTCAAATAAAAATTTAGATAGACAAATTCTATAAAATTATGAATGCCATATCGGCCACTGGTCATTGGAGACTGGAGTTCGATGGTCCCTATTTATGAATTGTTACTTGTATAAAGATAATAAAACGAGGGACCCTTCGAGACGAGGATCTTTTAAAATTTTAAGGTATTTTAAGATGTAAATTATTAAGTCAATCGACATACCTCCCCATTCTTTACCCATAAAGAACGAACAAGAGCACATACCTTTTTCAGCACGACATACAGCATTGTTCCAAACCACATACAACGAGACATTTGTGCATCCAAAGAAAGACTTGAGGCCACAACAAAGCTTAAGCCTCACTAAAAAAAACCAATGTACATATACACAATTCCTTGAACCATTTCATCATAACTACTTTTTATATAATAAAAATAAAAAATTAAATCATCACAGCTTTCACCAAAGAGGGAGCAAACAAACTGAATGAAACAAAAATCAAATGACCTTACAAAGCCCTTGGCCGAAAGGCTGCCAGTGCTCGGCTCTGGCCAAAGGCACCTGTCTTAAATTACATATCCGGGGACTGATTTGCAGTGAATCCAATGGGAGTAGACATGCCGACCTACCACTCTAAATCCTCAAAAAACAATAGTGGAATACCCTCAAATGTAAATACTATGTCATATAATTACACAAAATTCAATACAATCGTATCTTTCTCTCTTAGATTACCCATATTTAATGTAATTGGCCTTCAGTAATTTCTTGCTCAAACGAATCTTATCCATTTGAGAAAGCTAATAAAGCAAGTACTTCACTATCACCGAAGTTCGACTCTACCGCTAGCTCAAAAGGGTTTATACCTTTGCAATTTACAGCTCGGGGATCAGCTCCCCTGCAAATACATTGGAAACCCTTTAGTGGTATTCTATAAGTAGTATGGAGTAAAAAAAATTAAATGGATTGAAATAAAATCAAACAAAATTAAACACCAAAAAAAAACCAGACCCATAGGAGGTAGAAGAACGACTTCTATAAATGCATACAAATTCACAGAAGCAATAATCATAAACTCACCTTGTAAGAAGCAACTTCACATATGTGGTCCTGCCTCTGCGAATGCAGTGGTGGAGTGGCGTTTGGCCTCTGCAATCAGTTGCATTTATGTTTGCACCATACTGTAGGAGGAGTTCTATCATGCCTATGTCTGCAGTTTCACAAGCTAGGTGAAGCAGGGTGCATCCATCTAGATCCTCCAGGCTCAGGGCTTCACTTGTAACTGCCAAATTTGTAGAGCTAGCGAAGGACCTCTCCATTGAATCCCCTGCTAAAGAGGACTCACAAGATGTTTGCTTGTATGCAACATTCACATCAGCTTCAGAATTAACAATGTGACGGTATACAGCTTTCTTGTCATTAACACGCACACCCTCCCAGATTTGTTGTGCAACTAAATGAGGATATTGCTTGTCTTTTGACTTGCGAACAAAAAGCTTTTCTGCATACTGTGATCAAAAGAAAACATCCGCCACTTAAAACATTTATACAGCAGTCTAAAAACTTTGCAAGTAGCATAGGGTGCATGAGATTAATAGTGCACACAAAAAAACAGACATTTGAGAATTTTCAAATATCATTATTGCATCTCCAAGACAGCTAAGAGATTTCCAGAGAGAAACGGCATGCAATATGCAGTCTGACCTCTCTCTCTCTCTCTCTCTTTCTCTCTCCCACCTTGAAAGTCACAAGAAAAAAATAACATCCATGGCCTTCAATTTACTGAACTAATAACAAACTAAGATGAAAACCGACTGATTTACTGACGCAATTCAGTACTATCTGAAGCTATTACTTCGTATAGATCATTTTCATCTCAAGAAAATCGTCATTTAGAAACCAAAAACAAGCTGAAGTGGGTTCCATAGCATTATGCTACTCTTTTTTTTTTTTATTAATAAAAATATTATATATATATCAAAAGGAGTAACCAAGTACACTGATGTATACAAGAAAACACCTTGCCCGTAATAGAAAGCATTATGCTACTCTTAAAAACAAGTTACAAGTGAATCAAACATATCCTAACTATTTCCTTATCTTTCCAGTTCTAATATGTCAACAGTTGGCTGAGCTGATTTCTTAAAACTTAATGAGTTGTCTAGCAAAACCTCTAAAGAAAAACGCAAAAAGCCTAATAAAAAAAAATCACATACACTTAAAATAAGCAATGCTAACGACAAAAGAGAATGTTAAAATAGATCAAAATATATAAATCCGGTCATGTACATGTTTTTATTTATAGTGGAAAATTGTCACCAACAACATGATTAAGATGTAATTATGACGTTCATGGGAAAGGTATTAACATCACTGCACATATCTCATTTACACAAGCCACGGGCAATTATCTTCGGTTAAAAGAGAGCAACTTAAATGAAAATACAAAATAGAAGACCTGATTGTCGCACCTTTGCATGGATGAACTTTTCTTTCACTGATATAGAATCAGTGTGACTAGGTTTACAGAGAAAAATCAACTGTGATTTATCGGACTTGTATAAGCTTCAACAACAGAACAAAAAAAGTAAATGTTAGTATACCTAAGAATAATAATATATTTCTGTGGAGCTTAAACAATCCTATTTCAATGCATAAAGTAGATTCCTCACCCCACGGGGACGAGATCAAGCTGGAAGCCACTTCTTGATTGCAATAGTTCCTCCCAGACTGAGTTCGCAAATGTATTGCCCAGAGACTGAAACAAACTGATAACCGAAGAATCCCACACTTTGACATCTAGTGTAAGAGATCGTACCTGCAATAGCAGTCAACACAAAGAGCAACAGGTGCACAAATGAGCACACCATCAAAAACATCCACCAAACAGAAGCTTATCCAACTGTACCGATACTCATCACAACCATTCAAATAAATATGAGTGCAGCCCAATCTTAGAAAAATGAAAAAAGGGCTCCCGCAAAATGAGTTACTCAATATTCTCTTTGATTCTCCATTTAACCATACATGGGATAATGCATGCCCATATTATCATGTCTAAAACAGAGTCCATCAATTGCAGAGGGGGGGAGGTTTCCCAGCTTCTTTTTCTTTTTATATCAGTTAAAAAAATTATCAAAAATAAGAATAAGCAAGAGCCTAAGTACATGGGACATATACAAGAGCGGGACCTATACATTATTCTTTTAACAGAGAAATTTGAGAGTATAATTAATCATCTAATTGAAGAGTTAATAGTTTTATATACATATAAAAATTAATAATACTAGTATCTTTTAGAATTTTCAAATCAAAAAATCTATCTCCTAAGAATCTGAGACTGTCAATGCAGAAAAAAGAAAAACAAGAACAATAACACTAACAATATGTTTGGAGGGATGTACATGGATAGAAGGCAAAAGGGCTGGGATGCATAAAATAAGAAAAGAGCAAACTTGTTTTCAGCGATGCAACAGTAAATCTACAGCCCCTGCTGTCTCGATTGTATGAGCTCCATAAGCTTTTCTAGTAAGATGATAATAGAAGTTGGACCTTAGTTTGGGACAAGCATATAAATATCTTGAAGCAGTCCTACTTACATGCAATACCAGCAATCAAGTCACAGAACGCTACTACAAGTCTAAAGATGACACTAGAACTCTTGCATAGAAAATTATTTTGAAGATTAACTGGTATCTGATAAAATGTAAACTCATGTGAAACTTCTATGGGCGTGTTCATCGTTGAGCATCCAGATAAAAGATTCTGCAAAGCTATAGAAATTTCAGTCAGTAGCACATTGTTTGCCCCAGAAACGAGGACAAATAGAATTTACCTTCGATATGTGCACCCCAAGATTACGGTGAACACCAGAACATTCAATACAAACAAGAACACCAAGATTTAATGATGCCCAATCTGGTTCAGGGGCACCACAATCAGCACATTTATCATTTCCGCAAACTCTTCGCAATACATCAGTTAGCTTCTCACTTTTTATGCAGGATCGTTGTGGTTGCATATTTCTTGTTGGGCGTTCATGATGTGAAGTAGCAAGGCTCCTCTCTGATGTATATTCTTCAACTGTGCAGTGATCAAAGTCAGAACTTTCAAACGAACTACTCTCACTTGCAGACCGATGATGAATAATTCCCATTGGACTAGCAGACGGACACTGCAATATGGTGGAACCTTCAGTCATCTAAACAATGACGAATATAATTGACACAATCGTGATTTTTCAAAAAAAAAAATACCCTCTCAGGAGCTTGAGAACTAAGTAATGAAGCAATGACCCCTGTGATCTTTTCAATCCAATCCTTTTGATCCAGGGCACTCTCTGCCTGCACTGACAAGCATAAATAAGTGTTATTGAGGATCTTTTACCAAACATAAACCCTCCAAAGTACACCACCCTCTCGTCAGAATCATCACGCAAATTTTTAGTTCTGAAAGTCTGAATTTCATAAAACAAAACCTAAAGCCACAAGGACGTGCTACCCCTCGAGTCAAACCTGCAAAGTGTAGTTCTTTGTAGGTGAAATGATCCTGAAGCAAAACCTAAGATCTGATTGGTCAGCATCAACTTTGATTGTTGATGTAAGCAGGTTCACTGTGTGACGAGCAACAGATTTCTCATCATGTACTCCACCACCATGGTAATGAGATGAAAGCCACCGACTCAGCAGTCCAGAACCGAGCTCCGAACTATGCCTCTGACCAGAAAGTTGACTGCTAGAGGCCTAAAAGATATAACAAAACACAAGCATGAAAGGTAAGAGTGGTTGTCCAGCACAGACTTCAACCAATAGGCAGAATGACTAATACTAAACAAAATACTTACAGATGGTTTGCTGCACTGTTTCCGATAGTAATACAACATTCCTCGGCTATCAAGAACAAAAAACCTTCTTTTCCAGTCACCCCTTAAGTTTGAGGAACGCTTTGAGAGATAACCTTGTCGAATGGTTTGAATCTGAGAGATTTCTTACAGCATTAGAGAAACAGGAAACAACTATAAAGATGAGAAAATGTAAATTGGAAAACACAGATAGTCTTAAAGACAGTTTTTTTATAAATTAAAGAAATAATATAAACCTTTCCGTTTGCAGTGGACTGCATGACTGCCTCTATCATTTTGTGTGAACTTCTGCCGATGGCTTGTATACCATCTCCATTAGGAGATCTGTTAATACCATAGGAAGACCACCTACTCTCTCGATCCACCTGCCTTTTATAATCTTGCATCCTTTCAGAAAGTGCAGCCTGCTCATAGTTAGACCTTTCTCTTGACTGTTGTGCATAAGTCAAGACCTGGAAAACAGTAATAAATAAAAAATTTCAATAAATTACCGTGCCAAGACAATATTTAACATGAGAAGTGTATGAATTCTCTCAGCTTATGAACCATATTCCAATTCCCCACTATCTTGAATTGGCCAGATAAAACCGTTCTTCCCATTTTGCTCCTCCTAAAGTCAGATTCACATGGCCTTGATATGTTAACAACCCCAGCATCTATAGCACAAGCTTTTCTTTTATTTTTTATGCACTCCCTAGAGATGCTCGTACCATTTTGCTAAGTCAGGCTATGAAAGCCTATTAAAAATTTTTCCTTGTCATAATTTTAACATTACCTGATTAATGTACGGTTCCATTTGATGCAACAACTCATATCCCTGCATGTAGTAAAAAGTTCAAGATGAGCATATCTATGCCAAAACATGTGAATAGGGCAGAAAGTTCCAGCCATATCATCTACCTGTTTGAAGTAACGAAGATGTGCATCCATTGTCCCACTGACTGCTTCCAAAAATTCAAACCTCTTTTTTGCCTCAACGTTAGAAAGTGCAGTTACCTGGACAGAGTGATCAAATTCATAAAAGGCTAGGAATCACTAACACAAGATCAAGTAGTCGGGTTTCAGTGATCATGGGAACATTCATTTCTGGTAAAAGAAAAAACCAAGAAATTAAATTACCAAATTGAAACGAGCTTGCTCAAATGTAGACCTTGCATTATGAAGCTCCTGGAATTTCTTGAAACTACATTAGAATTTAAAGATAGAAACTTTCTAGTTCTGTGAAAAACAAAAAACTATGTCACATGATACCTCCTCTAAACCAATTGCTACTTCTGTCTTTGTGCCTTTCCTCAGGGACAAAAACTTTTCACGAGCCTGTGGCATTATGAGCAATATGACAAAGTATACATTACTCACCAAAACAATATCACATTCATCATTCATCTCAAAACATCCTTCAAATATCCAACTCCATGGTTAAATTATTGAAAGAAGATGGCAGTTTAGCCATCTGTTGCTGTATCAACATGCATGACCCAGATTTAATCATTAATACCTAATAAATTTAGAAAACCTACTTAAATTCCAAGATGCACGAAGAAAAGAGGAAAAAGCACATTTATAAATCACAAACTTAGAACCTCATTCTTTACTACAGTATGAGCATGACAAAATAGCAATGCTGCAAGGGTTTTGCGTGAAACTAGAGTTAAAAGTCACTTTTAGCCAACCTAATGCTGTATGAACATAGACTCATTTTAATAAAGATATGATAACTGTGAGGAGCTTTTCCTGAGATGCATGCAGATGGCATCAACTAGAACAACAAAATTATTAAGAATTCAAGACAAGGGATGCACCTGGTCATAAACAATACTAGCCTTGTCAAAACGCTTCCGTGCTTCCTGCACTAAGAGAGATCCCTTAAACCAACTTTGCAACAATAAATATTAAAAACCAGTATAAAAATTCTCTATTTGACACAACTCTCACACCTAGAAGGAAATCTTAAGATGATAACTGAGATGTGCTTGAGTAGGGGTGAAATTTTTTTGGTCTAGACCGGAAAAACCAACCAGACTAGACCGAATTCATCCCTACTCGGTCTCAGTCCATGGTGCCTATTCGGTTTTCGGTCCGGACCCAGGGTGTGGTTTTTTTGGACCGGACCGGACCGAAACCGATCAAATCACTTAAATATAAATTTTTATATTTATATATATAATATATTATTTATATAGTAGTTGTATAAGCTAATTATGTAATTGCCTCTAATCTATCACCATTGACCATATAAAATGTAAAATAATATATGTTATCAATTAATTAATGTATCATACGATAAATCATATAATAATATACCCAAGAAAGACACTTTAACTCCCTGCTTTTCTTAAAACTTGATTTGATTTCAAGCGAGTGGCTCGCCTCAATCGTAGCAAGTTGTGCTTTAAATTGGTCTTCACATCCTCCATTTGAAAGCTCCACGATATGTTAAATCTCGTTAACCTTATGCAGAACCCAATCCGATTGTGAACCTGCTACATTGTTTATCAGAGGAAGAGAAATAGGGGAACAACATTATCCCCAGACACAGTACCCAACTACACTCCCAACCCTAGACATTCCTCCTCACAAGGCATTAACGACAAACCCATAATTTCCTCCCCACCATGTCCTGCATACAAATCCCGAATCTCCTCAATAGCTATATGGTTGTTGTCCATTGTTGTTGTCACCATTAAAGGTTCCTCCCCACCATCAATGAGGACATCGCTTGAAAGTACTCCACCCCCCGAGGATCCTTTTTGTGTCATTTTGTCAGACCCTACTACTCCCTCAGAAGGCATAGAACAGGTAGGGGAAGCACTACCTTCTGTCATCCCATTTTCATCTTCTAAAATAGGCTCGTCTGTTTCTTCCAAAGTACTCAAGACCCTGAAAGTACCCACATCTTCAACTAAAAGTGAACCCTGGAAAAAAGTACCAACTCCATTTGCAACTGGTGACTAAGGGCAGTCAGACGACAAGCTACCGATATCCTGAGTGACAACAGCATGAAGGTGTTGCAGTTGGTGTTAGGGAGGCGTGTTCTATTCCTATTTGCACTTGATGTATTTTGGGTAGTTTTTTTTTTTTTTTTATGTCGGGAAACCTCTCCAAGGCAGGGCCCTTCGGATCCACCCCTGCAAAGTGAACCCCGGTCCCATGCATCGCACTCTCGGAAGTTTCCCTACACGAAACTAGTTAAATCATTGGCTTTTCACCAGGAGGTGTAGCCCCAAAGGATTGTTTGCACCCACGAGGTGTTGAATCTTGGACCTTGAAGAGAGTGATACCCCAAGACAAGGCCTTCACCACTTAAGTCAACCCCTTGGGTAGTTTTTCACGAGCTTTTTGGGTCATTAGGAGCTCTCCAGAATGGGCTAGGTGTTTTCTTACATACGTCCAGTGTACTCGGTTACTCCTATTGATATATATAATATTTTTACTTATCAAAAAAATATATGTTATTATATGTAGATACATACTCTACTAAAGTACCAAGTTAATAACTATTAACATCATAAATATAATTATAATTAATTATTTTTTAATGAGTTAGTTACATAATCCACATTAAAGAGCTCACTTCATTTTGATTTTACTAATTTAATTAATTTTTTGTATTAATTTATCTACCAAAAAAAGAAAAGAGGAAAAAAATGTTCCTAGCTCATATGGACCGAATCGGACCAATAGCTAATGGTCCGGTCTGGTCCGAGAAAAGGATGGACCGAAATTTTCGGTCCATGACCCCATACAGGACCGGACTGATTACACCCCTCAGCTTGAGTGGGGATTCAAATCTCATTGCATAAATCACTTATAAAAAGAAGATACCATATAGAAAAATGGTTATCACAGCTTAACAGGAGGCATTCTCTGCACAAGCCTAAGGCTCTAGATTGAAGTAAGACCCAAAGAATTCCATTTCAACAGGAAAATGGGGATATGTACAGGTCAACTCCAATAGAATGAAGTGCACATGCTGACAAACAGCTTCCCTGCATTCCGAATCATTCATAAAAGAATATAACAAAATTTTAAAGTTTCAAGCCAGCTTTCATGAGACTCTTCTCCACCCTCCTATTGTAGAAGATTATAAGGAAAAATGAAAATTATAAAGCCAATGCAAGACCATATGCCCCACCTAAAGAGGTGGCCATGTGATCAACAATTATGTAGACGTGATAACATTACTACTCATGCCACAAGTGGTGGAAGCAATAGATAGTTTAACTAAGTAATATCAAATTGCGTTTAGACATGAAATTTCTGTTGTTGGACCTAAGCTTAAGTACTATACAATATCCAAATTGATAGCTTGTAAAAGGTTATTATAACATTTATCTAAAACACACTAAGAGTTAAACAATTCACAGTACCTTGACCTCGTGCAGATCAATATTGACAAACTGCAGTAATCTGTCATTCATCATGTGCTCAACCTGAGGTAAAAAACAATCTAAGCATGTCAAGAAGATTATTTGTAACATAATAGAAATGGATAAATAAATAAAGATAATGACTACTCACTAAACAAAAAATACACGAGAAATAATTTATTTGATGGGAAACACACACACATAGAGGGAGGGAGGAGGGAGGGACAAATCTCTTAGGTTGCTCACAAATACTTAAGGCCGATATCAGTGCAGTCACAAATATCTTGAAATTAGAAAAACGACCAAATTCTTCCTCCTTTCTTAAAAGGTCAATAACTCAAAACTTGATCATTGTTTAGACAACAAACTTACCATATAAATTCACCCTACTATATGTGAAAAAGATGACAGAACAAACATTTTCAACCATGCCTCATGTTACATGACGCTTTGCAGAATTCTCTCTAATAGTCCTTAAATCTTGATGTAAGAATAACAAATGCAGTAAAATAAAAATTATAAAACAAAGAAAACTAGAGCAGTTTTACAAAGGTATACAAGACTTATAATTTTCAAAGGTCCAAGTTAGCTTCCATTTTATAGGCAATAAGACAAGTTGAAGTTGAATTGATGCTGAAAAATTCTGTCTTTCTGTAACAAGCAGATTTAAAATTTTGATAATAAAGTAAATTTTATTCATTTATTAATATTATTGTTATTTATTTAATATAATTACTTATTATTTATTTGTTTTATAGATATTTTTTTATATAAACATTTTTAAATCATAATAAGATTTGTTTAAATCATATTAATGTGACTATTAACTTAGAACGGGATAAGCAAGATTTAATCCGTCAAAATCCTAGTGCAGTTAAACTCAACCACGCAAGACCACTTCCTCCACACCTCATCCCTCCATTCTCGATGATCACCGAGTCTCCCTCCCACCAAATTCTCAAAAAAACACCCCAACTTAATCACGTATTTCATCTATATATTTTTCCCTCTGCCAACTCCTCATCACACAACAAACAACACAAACCCAAATTTAGAAACCGAGCCTCTGTTTCATGTAAACAAACCGAGCCATCCAACCACCGTGATTCCCTACCGCTTCTCCTTCATCTCGTGTTTCACCACCACGTTTGGAGGAGACCCCAGTCGCTACCGGCGTAGATCTCCCGTGCACCCTTGTCTCAATAATCGGGTGGCCTGCATTGCTGAAATTTCACGAGAAGGGGAACTTCCTCGTGATGACTGAAAACTAAAGTCCTCTCCATCCGTGGATTTAAAGATTACTCTCTTAATAAAACAATCCACACAGGCACGATTCTAGGACAACTAGTCCATTCGCAGAATCACGTCAAATCCGAACATATTAAATACAATCAAGTCTGCAAGTAGAATTCTCCCTTGAATCTCTATTGGACATCCAATCAGAATAGAATCGCAAACAATATGCTCTCTCGAGGGCATAGCAATAAATATACTAGGATCTAGTGGCTCGGGTATCTTCTATGTCAAAGGTGCATAGTGATTGGAAATAAAAGAATGAGTGGCACCAGAATCGAATAAAATGGAGGCATGACATGAAAATAACGATAATGTACCTATATGAATGTCATAATGACTTAGAACTATAAAGATCATATAATTTATGCATCATACCATATACATATCTAAACTTAGGATAGCATGAAATTTTTTATGAAAACTTAACATTTATTATATTTACGTTGTGATGAGTTTCTTATTGAGTCTTCGACTAATTTTAGTTTCATTTCATGTTTTTAACCACCCAAGTGAGGATGATGACCACGAGCAAGCGGGCCAGGATTAGATGGAGTAGTCAATTAACTCCCAGACTTCTTAGAATAAATTGATGTTATGACGTGAATTTGTTCAATTTATTCATTTAATATTTTCAGAAGACATTTTTATTTAAATAATCCTTTATGAAATAAATTCTAATTGCATTTTATTAATTATGAAATCTCTTGCCGGATTATATTTTATGCAAGCACGTGACACTCCCAGCCTTAGGAAAGGGTGTGTTACACTTTTCTTCTCTTTTCTCTGACTTCGTGAAAGTCAAGAAGAGCATGAGAAAACAGTTGACAACATAAGCCAGTAGGTATGGACTGTTAAGTCAAACACATTTTGAAGTTCAATTAGCTCTCCACAAGTAAAAGCTATATAACAATTCAGGATTTTCACCTGGGATCGAAGAAGTTCTTTGTAAGTCCCAATTTCTCTCAGCGCAATGGTAAATTTGGTCATAACAGGGCCTGTAGCAGCATAGAAATTCAATTTAAATTAGTGGACACCTCAATCTGCATTTTGGGAGCCATGAATCGTGGATATTCCAGTATCAAAGTGTAATCTCTAAAAACTGTGAAGGCAAAGAGTTAATTACGCATTTAGCAACCAAAGAATATAGAATAAAGCCCAGTATGAACAAATTGACATACCTCCAAAAGCCAAACTAATGGGATCATCATGCCCTCCACCAAAAGTTTCTAGTGCACCCACAAAAGCAATATCCCCATCATATTCCTCCCCAAGTCCTTCACTGTGTGAGGACAAAAAAAATGCAATTAAAACCCCTCACAAACTGAAGGTCCATAGGATAGCAAAGATTACCTTATGCAACCAAAAACATCAGGAACGACTCAGAAACCGCTAAACAAAGCTTGTTTTCAAAAACAGGATCTAGGTAGAGATTCTAATTTACATTGTCAACAATTTTATTCAAAATGATAGCAATAGCTAGACAATTGACAATTTGGAAAACTTTCTATAACATGAATCTATGTCTTGAATTTTATTTTTAGTAATTACTAGAGCTTGAATTAAATTATTGAGTGATGATATAGAAACATGTTTATAACTGTGGACATAAGTACTAATCAAAAAATAAATAAATGTGGACATACGTGTATTTTCGGCACTCTTTGTAAAACTTTAAACTTCGCTCCCTTAATGATTCAGCACTTTCCTCCAAGCTTTGTATCTGTTTAACAAGAAATCATCAACAAGCCACAATACTTCAGAGCAGTGTATAAATCATGAATGCAATAAATTCCACCAAACTATTTCAACCATGTTAAAAGGAAGTCAGTTGATAAAAATATGCTATCCATCTCTGACATGGATACCATGTCAACATAAAAATTCAATTACAGTGATGGTATCTTCAGAAATCATTAACAATTTGCTTCAAGTATTCAAACAATACAAACCGGGAATGTCATGAAGTTGATACAGAGCTATACAGAGCCTCAACCTTCAATCTCTCACAATCAGGAGTGTTTCCACCACCCACTTGACTCGACTCAACTCAACTAAACATTAATAATGACTGCATGGAGTAGCCACAATACCTAGACCAAGCTATCGGCAAACAAAATTATAGAAGGAAATTAAACAACTCAAAGTTATAATCGTATCATATTTGAAGCTTCAGAGATAAAGTTGTACGACTTATACCATAGGCTCTTAATAAGCTTCAAAGCTATATTATCTAGCCTAAACATTTTAGCATCGTGGAAGCAAAAATCAAAATTTTCCCGAAACTGTTAAACAAGTAAGCAATTACGGACAATGACAATCAAGAAAACTGCAAACTCTTTCAACCATAATTTTCATATTACTCAGATATTTCAATTAATACAAATTTCCTTAAAACTTTAAACTCTAAAATATAGGCATACAGGTAATCTTCAATAGTAAAAATTCGAAAGTTCCTATTGATTTTCCTAGATTTCCCCAGACACCAAACAGAGCATTGGAACGTGCTCTCATCAGTTATACAATTAAAGATAATTCAGCTGAACATGCAAGAACAGAGAGAGGGGGGACCTGCTTGCGAAACATAGGAGAGTCATCGAGCTTTGGGAATTGCATTTTTAAGACCAAGATTCTTGCTCTACTCAGCGCAAAATATTAATCTACCATTACATCCAAAGCTCGGTCTTCGCTAATCAAACATATAACCACCGCGGAGCAGCACGACTCCGGGCGAGATCTCGCATTGTACTCCCATCTTATTCGCCATTCAACCGAAACAAACAAAACGAACGGTAAATAAAAGAAAACACCTCCAGCCCTTGAAAATCACGGCCCTGACGCATATACGAGATGGATTTGCATAAATTTCACAACCATTAACGCAAACGAGGAAATAAACTTTCTGAGTCCCAGATCCATTTTTTCCTCTTTTGCGTTTTGTGTTTTTTTTTTTTTTCCTATTTAAATCTTTCCGGTTTTGGTATCGGAACCCTAGAAGAGCAGGCAAAATGACCGGATTAATAAACCCTGGGAAGAACAGAAAACATGGAGGTTAGATTAGCGGCTGCGGCACATCAGAGGTAGTGTTTATTGGGAACCGAAAGGGATTCAATTAGGAAATTTCTCTTTTAACATGAAGATGTCGAAACCATGCGTGCGAGAGAAGGACAGGCAGAGACATAGATAAAAGCGAAACACACGAAGAGAGCCTCCTTTCAATAGCTTCTCCACCCCACAATTTAGAAAACAAACCCAAAAATAAAAAATAAAAACACAAAAACGTCTCTTTTCCTTTCTTGTTGTAATTTCCTTGCTTTATTTATATCCGGCGGACACTGTAACAGAAAATGCATGGATTCTCGACGCGGGAAACAAGTGTCACAGTCCCGACGGGTATATATAGTTATTTTTATGACACATTTTAAATACTTTTTTATATTCAAATAATAATTAGTAATATCATAACAATAAATATAATTAGGGTGACAAAAATAAACAGTAACATTTCTTAAATCTTATATAGACTTAACTATGGATCAAATTCTAATTAAAATCGGAATCATTAAAGTAGGCTATGATTATGTAGTTTTCTTTGATTAGGATACTCTCTCTGGAAATAAAATATAAAAAAATCTCTTTGCCTTCTTCTAATCCACGGTTCTATTTCTTTTCCATTCTAGAGTTATTTTCAAAGTTTTGAATACTGTTTTGCTTAAGGTATTAGAACGAAATATTTTGATATCGATATCGTTTTGAGATTGTCTATATATAGATAAATTAATTATATATGTATAAATTAAATCTCAAAATAACATCAATGCAAATCTTAAAAAATTAAAACACATATTTATAAAACTTAATAAGACTTCTAAGTTTTAAAGCCAACTAATAAAAAGAATAATCATTCATCTTCGTCACGAAAAAAAAAAAGGGATTTGATTTTCAATTCTAGAGAAAATTGGATTAAAAAAAATTAAGAAAATAGTCTTTAGATGTAAAAATTTGAGTAAAAATTATGAAAATGCACTAAAAATATAAAAATATAAAATTTTGACCGATACACCGGTTGTTTGTATTCACAACTCTCCTCAACCCATCTCAACTCATGTCAACTTCATCATTACAACTTTCTCAAATCTCACACAAAATATAATAATTTTTTTTTCAAATGTCAAAACAATTTTTCCAAATTCTCACATCGAAATATAATAAACAATTTAACTTTTTCAAATTTCTACACAAAATATAATAAACAATTCAACTTTTTTAAATATTAAAATAATAATATTAAAAATAATATTCTAAAAATATTTTATTTTACTATTTACAAACTATTTCAACTCATCTCGACTCATCTCTCAATTCAAACGTCTTCTAAAAATTAGCTGATATTCACCAAAATTTATAAAAATAACCAATATTTGACTCAATACAAAACGTCTATCTTTTCCATGCCAAGTATGTTAAATACCGGCCATACCGCATATTTAAATTTTTTCTTATTTTACTTAAAGTTAGTATACAAAACACACCGTCATTATATTATTGATATGACAAGAATTACAAAAAGATATATTCAGCGCAATCTAATGCATTGTCTCAGACCTACACGCAAGCCAAAACTGGAGCTTGCCGATAAGACTAGACAACCGGTGGCCTAAGATGAGATCATGAGGGCCAGAGGCCCACATGCCATCCAAACTAAGCACATTCTACTCCATTTTCTTCTCCAACCTCGGATCTTTCCAAATTCACCAACGCCTTCTCTCTCTCACACTCTAATCGACGCACTTGATACACACATCATCGTTGCCCCGCCACACAACTCGGATACTGCTGTACACCAAATCGACTTGCTTAAACTTTTCTAACTATCTTACTACTTTCCTCTTAAACTATGGTTGTTGTACTCTCTCTAAGCGACAAAAATCATGGAGCTACTCCAAAAAATCTCTAAAAACAACTTGCAGAAGAGAACGTGACCAAAACAATTCATAAATTCCTGAACCGTAAAATCGATTGACTTCTTCGACGAAGGAAATTTAGGGTGGAAGTATTTATTCATCTTTTTTATTTGAAATTTTTAAATATTTGTAATAAGATTTTCGTTCGACTATTCAAATTCGGACATAGGACATAGATCCCAATATGAACCCATAGACACGTGTCTCAAGTCACAACTAAGCTAATATTTGTCGGTTTTGGCTTGCGTTGGATTTCTACTGAAAATCAAGCTTATATTACAATTATCTTAGTTGTAATTTGGATAGCGAGATAAAATGAAATGATTTTAGATGAAAATTAAAAATTTAATAAAATATAATTAGAATGTTATTTTTTAATATTATTTATTATTTTGAGATTTAAAAAATTTAAATTGTTTATTATATTTTATATAAAAATTTTAAAAAAATTTAATAATAAGAAAAATAAGAGGGACCTTACTTTTCTAGTTGAGGAACGCAATTGATGATGAAAGATCACTACATTATAGTATAATTGAAATCTATTATATTATAACTATGGGATCAATAATTTATACGACATTAATATTAGAAGCAAACCCTAATCACTTTTTCGACCGTTCGCATCGCCTTTGCTTTTTTTCTGTACAATTTCAACAAAGGTGATAACTTTATAGTCCTTCGCCTTTGCCTAACGGGATGGACATGCGTTGTTATTTGATTTCTAAAGTAGGAATAATGATTGATGTGAATGGCACCTTCTAGGACTATAGCTGCTTCGAATGTCCAAAGATAAAAGCTAATCTACCGAGGATCAGAATGGATCCGATAATTTTATTTATTTATTTAGTGATTAAGAAAATATTTTTTAATGATATTGTAAATTTTTATTAAATATTTAAAAATGTAGAAAAAAAAGACCAATTAATCTCAAATCTCAAAATAATAATAATATGAAAAAAATAATATTCTAATAATATTTTATTCAACTTTCATCTCAATTCACTATCCAAATAATATGTTTGGGGGCAAAGATGAGAAATCTCATCTCATCTCTATATCATCTCATTATTACATCTTTTTCAAATCTTCATACAAAATATAATAAACAATTTAACTTTTTCAAATTTTAATTTAACTTTTTCAAATCCCAAAACAATAATAATATCAAAAAATAATATTTTAAACTTTCATCTTAACACTATTTACAAAATTTTTAAAAATTTTCATCTTATCTCATCTACCAAGCATAACCTAGTGTCTTTCAAATTTATGGTAGAAATACAACTTTTTATAAAAATCTTTTAGTTGTAGTGTTTTACTAAAAAAAAAATTACTAATAAGAAATACTTACCGTTTCTGTTTTAAAATTAGTTACAATGGTTTTTAAAAATTGGTGGTATCTGCAAGAATATTTTAAGAGTTTGGATTTGATGTTTTTAAAAAAATTGGACGTTTAGCTTATTTTTAACTTTTAAGTGCTTAGAGCATTTTTTATGAATTTATCAAATATATATATATTTTTTAAATCTTTTAAATTTAAAAGCTAAAATTTTAAATTCAAACCTTAGCAAACACTTAGGTCCCGTTTAGATAGTAAAAGTGTTTCATATCATCTTATCATTATAATTTTTTTAAATTTTCATACAAAATATAATAAAAATTTTAATTTTTTTAAGTTTTAAAATGATAATAATAATAAATAATATTTTATTCAATGTGTAACTTTCATCTATAACTATCTCATATTTTCTCATTATCCAAACCGCACTTCAGTAGCTCCTAAGACTACAAATAATATGAAAAGAGAATTACTTTCTTCTTTGTACAGAAATCCTTTATCTCGCCTAAGTATTTTTAGTTAAGTTTTTTTTTAATAAATCATAATTAACATTATTATCGTTATATATATATATATGAAAAATTTTAGTTATTATCCCTTATGTCAAATACATTTGTCAATTTTGTTATTTTATTAAAACATGGGCATTTATTTTTTTAAAGAAAAATATACATATATTGATGTGTAAATACGTGTATTTAGATAGAATAAAAAAAAAACAAATCATATATAACCTGGGATGATAAGTAGCACCTCTATCTATCTATATATATATATATATATATATATATATATTAAAGAATTTGCGTATACGTAGCAGTTCTCACCCGAGAAATATGACAATAGATGTTTCTTTTATTATTGTGTCGAACAAATGCACAAGCAAATCGACAACACGTGCGGCGCATTAAGCGCCAAACAAGGACCAAGGTGCAGTGTAGACCGAATAGAAAATCAATTGATTGTGAAAGCTACAATAAACTAATCGGCGCGAGAAAGAAAGATAATTGGAATAAGGAAAGTTGGGAAAGAAAACAATAAAGAATCAACAGACAAACAGACACACCCCATACGAAAGAGGAACCAATGGAAAACATTTTGTCCTGCTTTTCAACTCCAAAAATACGAAACGCATGATACTTCTCAGTTCTCGAAAAGTACTGTATGTTTTAAATTTCAAATAAAAAAAAGTACTGTATGTTTGCGCAATTATTATTTTTTAATGGTATAATATTGAAAATATAACTTTTTACTGTTGAAAACTACCCATTAATATTCTGCTTTTCTTTTAATTAGCAAACAAGTTAGCTTTTAGGATGTATTTGGATAGACAGTTCAGATGAGATAAAATATTTTAAATAGTAATGAGATTTTTTGAGTTAAGATAAATTAGATAGTTTGTAAAAAAAAATGTGTTTGGATAGCAAGATGAGATAGTTTTGACTTTTTAAAATTTGATAAAACTTTTCTACTATTGAAAACTACCCATTAATTATTCTGCTTTTCTTTTAATAAGCAAACAAGTTGGCTTTTAGGGTGGGTTTGGATAGACACTTCAAATAAAATGAGATGTTTTAAATAGTAATGATATTTTTTTAGTTAAGATGAGATGAAATAGTTTGTAAAAAAATATGTGTTTGAAAAGTGAGATGAGATGAGATAGTCTTGACTTTTTTGAGATTTAATAAAGGGGTGGGTCCCACTGTGCATTGTTCATATACTGTTCACATCAGTTTTCACTGTTCATGCAACGCTCGTGCACTATTTACATCCGTTTTGGCATTGTTAACGCACTGTTCATGTCAGTTTCCACTATTTCATATTGTTTATTTACTGTTTATTTAAGTGAATATTTTCAAAATTTAAGAGATGAAATATTGTATTTAGATAGCTAAAACTATTAGACGGTACAAATCAAGATGAAATATTTCGTCTGAACTAACTATCCAAACCTACTCGCCTCATGCTTATTTCCCTTTAAATCGGCAGTATGTGATGCTGATTCGGACATTATAAGGACCGCTGATTATATTTTGAAAAATAGATGCATTAGATCTATAAAAATATTTTATAAAATAGTATTTATAAACTGACGTATTTTAACGTGATACATCATATTTATTTTATAATATAAAATATCATAAGAAGCCATAATCACTTGAAGATTTATTTTTATAAGATACTTTTACAAATTGAACAGTTCTTTTCAAAAAATGATAAACTTATAACTTTATTATAATTTATTTTAACTAAAAGATAATTATATAAAATTAAAATTAACTAAGTAATTAAAATTAAAAATAACTAAGTATCACAATTACATTGATTTATCATAAACGAAGTTGTAAATAAATGTTATTCATATATCTTAAAACATAAATAGAGTACTGATATGAGATCCTTTAAACTTTTACCAAGGGGTTTTTTTTTTTTTTGTAATGAGTACGAAGGGTTTTTCCTTTTTTTTGTTTTCTTTGATTAGACCTTTCATTGTGTTTAATTTTTCACATGGAGCCTTCCCCCATGGTCTTAAGTCTTCTTTAGTTACACAATTGATATGAGAAATTTGTGAATAATAGTGAGATAATTTATGAATAATAATGAAATGATTTGAGTTAAGATTTTTATGAGATTTTGAGAAATGAGAGAGAACAAGTTGAATAAAAAAATTATAAAGTTAAAAGAAGTTTATAATATTATTTTTTAATATTAGTTTTGTTTTAATATTTGAAAAAGTTAAATTATTTTTTTTATTTTATTTGAAAGTTTGAAAAAATTATAATGATTATATTAAAAAAATTGAAAATTGAAAAAATATTAATGTTTAAATAGTATTTGAATGTTGAGATGAGATAATATGTGATAATATGGTTTGAAATATTTGTCAAACCAAACCAGGCCTTAAAGACCTTTCAACGTGTTTAATTTCTCATTTGGGGCCTTCCCAATGGGGTCTTAGTTAATTTTTGAATATCGTACCAGTGACCGTTTTGGTCAAAACATTGAAACGATATATTTCTGTACCGATACCGTTTTGAAATAGTATATATATGAATAAATTATATATATAAATATATAAAATTTATACTCCAAAATAATAGTCCATATATAAATAATATATATAAATTATAAATAGTATAGTTTGAACTGGGAGCTAAAAAATGAGCTTGCAGTTTGAAGAAATGAAAAAAAAGAAAAAAAAATGCCGAAATATCAACAGGTACGGGCTGAAATATAGGTCAGTACAAACCAAAACGACCAAAATTCTAACCGATAATAACTTTACCGTTCCTGTACCAGCTACACCACAAAAATGAAATGTTTCAGTTGTATTGGTCGATACGTACGAAATTCAAAACATTGGTCTTAGCTCTTAGGGGAGGATGCGTTTGGATGTTGAGGTTGTCTCAAATGATTTGAGTTGATTTATAAATAATAATATTTTATAGATTTTATTTAAATGTATTTGAATATAGGATCATGCTAGTGGGCTACCTAGCGTTTACCAATAGGTATACCACTAGTTAAAATTTTTTGTTCTTTTAAGTATTTTTTTAATATTCTTAATCATTAAGAAAAAAAAACACAATTTCACTGATATTCACTTCTTTAATCATTAATTAAAAAAATAAATTAAAATATTAAAATATATGAACGGTAAGTTTGAGGGGGCTCTATTAACATTTTTAATATAAGTAGATTAAGATATATGTTTAGATGAATTTGACCTCACTCCAACAACCAACCAGAGCGTAATAACTATCCCTTCGAGTTGGAGCCACCAACGAGGTTATCCTTCTTGGCTAAATGGGCTCATAATACAAAATAATGGGCTTGAGTTACATGTGATCCAGCTACCCATCTTTTCTTGCATGGTTTGCTTGCTGGTTGGTCCGTCCCAGGAAAATCAGGACAGGACGGCCAAATATCCAAATTACCAGAACAGCCCGCAAGAAATAATAAAATTATCCCTCAAGGCGGTGCGTCTTCCTTTCGTTAAAAGGGTCGCACTCATCGGCACCGCGACCTAGACCCTCAAATTTCATTCCAATGGCATCCTCAGAATCCATGGACATGGACGACAGCTTCCGATTACGTGTGGAGAAGGCCTTCGGATCCCTCGCTTCCTCGAAGCCCTCGGCTCTGCAATCTTCGATATGGTCCCTAACCGACGATGAGGTCGAGCGAAGGGAGTGGAGGCGTGATACGGGCACCTCTGATCGTGACGACACGCCGTGTGCGGCCTCATTCGATGATTTCGCCAAGGAAAAGAGAGCTTCGAGAAGGAAGCTTCGCAGAGGGCTCGAAGAAGATCCCGATGATCTCAACGACCACGAGGACGACGGCGATGAGAAGCCCGATCGATCTTTTAGAGGAGGCGACGAAGAAAGTGAAGAATGGGAAATCAGATCTTCTATCGGCCTGGACCCCACTCTAGATAACGAGGTAATTTTATTCTGTGAAATCTCTATTTAATCTATCAGATTTCACGATATTAAACTCAACAGGTACGATTATAACGTCTCGGTCGAGTTACTAGAAAATCTAGAGGACCCTAATTGGGCGAGGTAAGGAAATAACGAACGGGGCAAATGGAGTGTGACACATAACTTAATAGCTATGAAGCTCTGGTAAATCTGAAAGCTAAGTTGATGGGTATGACATGAATGTTATAGGGAGAAAAAAAGCAGCAGTAGTTGTCGATGTTGTCGTAGCATAACAGTAAGAGCTTGATTTTTTATTCTAGCCGAAATGTCAAAATAGTGCGATGGAGGGATGCTTGTTGGGTTGAACAACTTAGGTTGCATTGGCAGTGAGGAGATCTCAGAATATCCGTGAATAGGAGTGAAAAATTAATGAAAATAATATTGAATAACAGTGAATAATAGTAAAAATAGTGAAAAGTAACGATAAAATATAGAATAGTAGTTAGAGTGATTTCAGAACGCTCCACTACCCAAACGGTAATTGTTTTAATTTGAAAGCTAAGGGAAAAAAAAGTTAAGAAGAGCCTCTGAACACAAGAATGATTAGGTACATAATTTATATCAAAAAATCTTCCCAACCTTCCACTATTCCTCCACACTCCACCAAATCTGTTTTGTGCCTTGTCACTATCCACAAAATCTGTTTTGTCTCTTTAATTTGGCTGACTGGTGCAGGAAGAGGAAGATGAATATGACAAAGTGGCTACGGGGAGAGAAAATATTGGTGAGCGCCTGTTCATGGGAGATATTGCTCATCATGGATCTTATTTGAACTCTCACAATGTGCTTCACACTTCATTACGTGGTACCAGTAAGGACTCACGTGCCAATCATCTGGCTGCAAGAATTAGGCTGAAAGAAGATGAAGCTGAAGCTGAAGCTCAAAAGTACAAGCCTAGTGATACTTATGACTCGGAAGTTAAGGAGCAGCATGATGAAGCATCTAAAGGCTGTAGTCAGTTGAGGTCTATACTGAAGAGGAAGGAGAATAACACCGTTTACAATTCACAAAAACGTGTCAGGTTTGACCCTGATTGTAAATATGATTCTGGAGAAGTATTAGAGAGGTCTGTGAGTGTCCTCTCAACTAAGGCTACGGTTTCAGATGATGGAATTCTGAGAGCCCAAAATAAGTCGGGGGTTCCAGACTTTTTGCTAAATCCTTCCAAGTATACACGTTATAGTTTTGATTCAACGAGTAGCATTGATGAAGAATCTAATGCTCAAGCATGTATGGAGTTCTTTAAACTGGTAAATAAGCTAGAGCCTTCTAGGTCAGGGTTAGAGACTGCAGATTCTTCAGCCGATCTACCAAAGTCTGTGACCTTCATTCCAAAGAAAAAGGTTATTGATCCCAAAGCGGTAAGTGATAGTGGTGTGTTAAAGCAAAACAAGGAAGAAGATCATGAGAAGTCCCTGCATGGAGCAGGCTTTCCTGTAGGAATTGCAGCTGGGGAAGCCCAAGATGAAGTTAGTGCAATGGAGGAGGATGAATCAGAAACAAATGCAGCAGATAGTAGTGTCAATTTCGTAAAACCTGGTCGGAGGTATCGGACAAAATCAATGTCAGATGACCATGATTCTTGAGGCTATCTGGATCTTTGATGGGCTTAAGTGATGGTACTTGTTAGGTTTCTTACAGAAATCTCACAGCAGCTTTTGGACTCTTTCTTATCAGTTAAGCTTGGTAACTGATTGTCTTTCTGATTATAGCTTTCTGAGATTACTGGTCATTAAACAGTGGGGCATGTGACACCACAAATGTCTGTTTCTAGCGGTAGCTGGTAAGTTACAAAACCCATGCCATGTCTTTTTTAGAGAAAAGCTCATGCCATGAGTTCATATCATATCCCTAGCGTGTATAAGAAGGCTATGTTTGATGAGATGTCCTTTATATGAATCGCATTAACATGCATGTTTTTACTTTTTACCCAAATTGATCTATTATGTTTCGAGATAGAGTTCCGGTTTGGCAACCCTGTTACTTTTATTTAAAAAAATGGGTTTTGGCAACCATGTAATGTTTTTATGATACAGATTGCAATGGTTGTTTTTAACAGCCACATGTATGATGCTGCTCTCAGTTGCCTGATAGGATTGCATATTTTCCCAAGTTACAAATATCTATAAGAGAAGTGCTACATACACAAAGAGAGTACCACAAAAATAAATCTACAAACTGATGTGGTTTTATGTGATTTGTTTGATCTACTTTACAATCTGACCTATTGCATCAAGTTACATCAGTTTGTGAGTTTACTTATGTGTAATCCCTTTGTGGCTAAGTATTTCTCTATCTATTATATGTTCACCTTATTTACATTTGAGCTCTGGTTACCCCGATGTGTTTATGTCGGAATCCATAATCTTACTGTCTAGGCTTCCTTTATATACTCTTCATGCTTTCTACCGCCCCTTCTGCACAAGTGAGTTGCATCCGTGGTATCATGTCAATTAAGGTACAGAGGGATAGTATATATCTATTATGAAGCCACTCTTGACTTATGACGCTTGAACATTTCTAACGGTCTCTATTTTTTTAATAAAAAATAGCCAAGTTACTTCATCTATTTTAGTTAATGGTTTTTGAAATGTTGTTTACACCAGCTTATCTATTATTTTCCATATCATTTAAATATTTCTTTGTTCCATTAGAAAAATAATGTGATTGTGAGAAATATAAAGAGAGGAAAGGTGAAAAAGAATGACAAACTTTTTTTTACATAAATGAATAGTATTTTATATAAATGTAAAGAATCAATACAACTCAAATATGTTTTGCATATACTCTAAATAAGCTGATAGAGATCATTATTTGAACTATTGGGTAGTCATGTAAAATGGACAAACCATTGTGATTGCTCTAGATATGAACCAGAAACTGTACAGCCGCTGATGCATACGTATATGCATATAAAACTGGAGGTGTATAACAGAAACAAAGCATAAATGTGATAATCTCATAAATTTTTTCTATAATCCATATCTTTGTATGGAACCTATTATTGGAAAATAAAGATAACTTATAAAGAAAAGAAAGAAAAATCAAGAAAAAGAAAACCAAATTTTGAATGGCACATTGAATGCCACCTCGAGATAAACGATTGACACTTTCGATCGGTTTCTTCGGCCGCCTCTATGATCTATGGGTGTGGGAGAGAACCATTATTATGTACAGCGTATTCGGATTCCCCCTTGGCTACAACTTGTCTGCAATTCTTGCTAAAGCATCTGAAAGTTTATTGAGAACACCAATCAAGCTATTAACATCATCTTTCCGCTGTTCACGATCCAGTTGGAAATTTTCATTCTGAGCGTCAAGTTGAGCAGTCAGCATCTGTCCATTCCTTTCCAGAACATCAGTAAGCTGATTCTGCAGACTAACTGTTTCCTCGTCCTCGTCAGCTGCAACCCTTTTCCGCTTCCGGTCCTCTAGAGAAGTGGATCCTATCTCAGGATTTGAGGCAGGCTGTTTCTCATTTGTGGTTCCTGCAGACAAATGAATTGTCCATGAATTCGGCACTGCAAAAGATATGTAACTAGGATATACAAGCAAGAAAAGCCCCGCTACAATAGAAAAGTGTACTCTGAAACGGTTATCATATATATGGAAGTAATTGACACATTTTCTCACCCAAGATCCACAAAAGTGGTGTCATGCATATATGGCCAGTCGAACAATTTAGCAGGTTTTCAGCCACAAGTTAGAGAGGAAGATGACATCCCCAATTTCCCCAAATCTCACAAGAGGGTGAACTGGGAAAGCAAAAGAAGACCACATATCTGATAAAAAGTCGCTCAGGGCCGATCTCTATCTGGCCGAAGGATACCATTGTGAGCCAATGTTACCTTTTAAGAAAATGTCTACCTCAGACTATTATTCCTTTAGGCGTAGGACTTGATACAAGGTTAGCTCTGTAGAAGGTTTCTTTTTTTGGATAAATATAGACTCTGTAGAAGTTTAAAACCTGATTGCTGGTCGATATCCTGAAAATGGGTGTTACTTGTGGGGTTATGGGTTTCAGCTACTAAAAGGCACCAACTTCAACAGTCAACCCTCAACTCATAAGTAAACAGACCTCCATTACATGATTTAAATCCAATGCGAGCATGGCAATTTGCCCAAAACCATGGTATTTAGAGATTTTATCATGCCAACCAGCACAAAAGGTTGTAACCTGTTCATCAGACTTGCACTTCAGAACCCAAATGTCCACCTCATTTCATCAATTTTCAGTTTGCAACATGCGCTGTGCTCTACTCATCTGATAATTATTTTCTCAAGTAAAACAGGCTGCTAATAAATAACTAAAACACTCGGTTTAAAACATAATCCTATGTTTTGTGAAATTGAGGACTTTGAAGGTAGGCATATAAAAGCCAAAGTGCGTATGAATCATAGCTAGACAGAAGTATGATCTAGAAAGTCACACATATCAACTACTAAAGCTCTTTTTTTTTTGTTACCTTGACCATGAGAGCCTCGTAATACCGGTTGATAATGCTTCTCTGTCAAACAAAAAGGAGATGAAAAACCAGAGCAAATTATCGGCAAAAATATTTCCAAGACAGTTGAGCATTTCTTCAAATCCATTGTTGTTTGTGAGAATTAATCCCAATGCACAAACTACCCCTAGAACCATAACGAAAAGAAGATAGAGAGATATTAGAGAGACAAAAAGTTCTGTTTTTCAAGAACTGTCAACTGTCTCCATTTTAAAAAGCCTAGCCTCAGAAACATACAATTTTTTGAACCGGAAAAGGAAAAAAAAGAAAGATTGGTTCTAAAAACTCAATCCAAATTCATGTCACCCCAAGTTAATGTAAACTTCAACTTACCTGAAATTGGCATAGGAGCAGGAATTGAAACCTCCATCGCCTTCTCGGAACTCCGACCTGAATCCTCCTGCTCGAAATCCGAGAACAACCCATCATCCGCAACGGCGCTCCGCTGACTGTCAAACAAGCCGCCTGCCTCATCTGCGTCCTCGGCCACATGACCTGGAGTCGGGACCGGAGCAAGGGACAAAGCCGTAGCGGGAGTCTCCGGAGCCACGCCCGACCCGGATTCCAATATATCATAAACCTCCTTGTCAAAAAACCCAGGCAACTTCCTCTCCCTCCTCAAATCGTTCCTCATCACCCAAAACGACTCCGTTCCCTCCTTCGCCTGAGACTCCCATTCCCTGATTTTCTTATAGTCTCCGGCCAGATTACTCCACCTTTTACGGCACTGGATTGGTCCCCGGTTCACCCCATGTCGCTTACAATACGACGAGACCGAGGCCCACTTGGGCTCCACAAGGCCCGACCCGAACGACAACCCTGCGCTCCTCCCACTCCCCCGGGTCTCCGCGACCCGCTTTCCCTGTATGAGCACCAGAATCTCCTGCCTCGTCCACCGGGGGAGTCGCGGTGTTTTGTCGCCGTCGACGGACGTTGGCCTGGCCTGAACGCCGTTTCTGGCGCTGTCTGCCTCGCCGTCAACGCCATTTTGAGCGAGGCTTAGTAGTTGCGTCTCCGAAGCCATTATAGATACACAGAAACCCAAACAAAATAAAAATAAAAAATAAAAATCGTAGTTGAAGACACGTGGCTTATGTAAACGAATCTGTTAGAAAATAACGGCGTTATGAGTAGGGGCCCGTTACGGCGTTTAAAAGAGAGGGCAGTGTGTTCATCGTCGACGGTCGACAGACATGAAAGAGAGAAAGGTAATGCGGAAAGAAACAGAGGGAAGCAGAGACTAGAGTGGGAGAGAAAAACATAAAAAGGGGTTTTCTTTTTATTTTTTTAGAGGCTTAATACTTTTCAGCTATTGACCCTTGAGTCCTTATTAGGGGCATTTTTTGTATTATTATTTATTGGCTACTATTTATTAGGGTTATTTTCTTTAATTCTCAATTTAATTGAAATTTACTTTCTTTAACAAAAGGGTTACTTTCTCCATTTGGAGATCATAATATTTAAGGAAAATTTAACATCCTAATTATTACCTTTCTTAAGCCCCAAATCAATGATATTATTTTTTTTAGTAATACTATATGTATTTATAATTTTACTTACAATTTTATTTACAGACTTATTTTGTTAATTTTTTTTAAAATTTAAATTTCATGATTTTTAATATATCAATAACTTATATATAAAAAAATAAGTTTTTTTTTTTAATTTTCCTTAAATACATTTAGTAATTTTCTTTTCTTTTTGCATAATATGGTATCAAGATACTCTTTTTAGACCTAATTTCTATTGAGTTTGTACATATTTGAATTTTGAAACGTTCAAATACTAATATTTTTTGTTTGATGATGGTTGTAGTGAGACAGAGAGATGCGAATATTTAAGGATCATCACAAGTAGCAATTTATTGGTCCTCCAAATTATGGCCCAAAATTGTGGTTAATCGTCATAAACCATAGGGATAGGGGTAGACTAAACAAGTTGACAAGGGCATCCTACCCTACCACTTACTAAAAAATTTGTCCAAGTTTGTTTGCTTTCCTTTTCAACCCTCTTAATAAGTCTTTATCTGTCTCATTGAATCATTTGCTCTAATCTTTTTAATTAATGCTTATGGACGGTCCTATCAATTAAAGCCACTTTTTTTTTTCTTTGTTCTTGTTAGGACTTTGGCCTTTTATCGAATGAGGGTACCACAGCTTCCCCCCACTACATATCAAACCTCAACATCCCAAGGCACAAGTCTGTGTCTTTCCTTTCGGTGCTCTCTCTCTCTCTCTCCAAAATAAGGGTTTGGAAGCACTTGTGTTATTGGGGGCTATAAACCGAGGAGTTAGTAATGGGTCGTATTCAACTTGTGAACTAGTTGGGACCGAAATAGATGCCTATGCCATGACATTTTTAGGCCCGGTTTAAATAGTAAAATTATCTTAAATTATCTTATTTTATTTAATTATTTCAAAATTTTTAAATTTATAAATAAAATATAATAAATAATTCAACTAAAATAAAAATAATATTTTAATAATATTTTATTTAACTTAATCTCATATCAACTCACTATTCAAACCAGGCCTAAGTTTGTAATAATTAAATCCATAACTCTCCTATTATTTTATTACTACAAAAATAAACTTATGTGTAGAGATTAAAACTCGCGATTTTATTATTTTACCCTCGTATTTTGTTATTATAAAGAAATAGTATATCAATTTAGTTGCATTTCAACCAATAATGACTATCTTTGTTAGTCGATGGATACTCAACCTTGTGTCTCTACAATTTGGATTAGCTTCTTTCATGAAATCAGGTATATCATACCATAATTTGATTAGTTTTGGCTGGTCACAAAAGGTTTTGGAAATTTAATTAGAAATAATTACTTTAAAATAGTTAAGGAAAAAAGAAAATGCATGACAAGTTTTAAAACAATGCAACCCTCGACAAAGCGAGAGATCAGTGTTGTAAGGGTCATGATACAATCACTTTAACTACCACCATCTATTTTCTTGAAAAATACTAAAGCCAATCGAGATAGTGATCTTTGGGTCATATTATCCATAAGGAAGATTAAGGAGAAAAACATTAAAAAAATAACATTACAGTGGCCGTACAACACAAACAATCATTGCTTTGGTATAAAAAGATTTAAACTAAAAAATTATTGATTTCTATGTGAAAAAGATTTTTGCTAAGAAAAATGATGTCACGTCGCATTTTAGGTTGAGCAAACAAAAGTACTTCTGGTGATTATTATTAGAATTTAGTATTTCGTAACATGTCCGGTCGTTATAATTCTGCACAATAATTTGTTTTACAATTGATGTATAATCACTTTTTTGTATTTTGTATGCATTCTACTAAGGATAGAATTTAACAGTTATTTTATATTAAAAAAAGAACACAACTAATCATATCTGTTTATATGTAAAGAAATATAAAAAAGTGAATACACTTAGAATTTTTATTTAGTTGTATGCATCATTTGTGTCGATATTGTTTGAATACAGAAACGATTTTTATTTCATCTTATTTTATCATTATAATTTTTTTAAATTTTTACATAAAATATAATAAATAATTTAAATTTTTAAAATTTTTAAATAATAATAATATTAAAAAATATTATAATAATATTTTATTTAACTTTAAATTTTTATTAAAATCTTTTCATTTATCTCACTGTTCAAAATCTTGCTAAAGTAATAAAAGGAACTCGACAAAGATGCGACTTTTTACGCAATCATTGATTTATTTTCATAATTATTTTTTAAATTAAGTATTATTTTTATAAAAGAATTTATAAAAGTATTATTATTTGATTAAAATATTTACTTTAAATTATGGTTTTGAAAATACCTTTCCTTTTTCGAGACGCATAATCTTGTTTTGCCTTTCTCCAATCATCTACTCGAGCTTCGGTACAACTTTAGTGGCAGACAATTAGACAAAGACTAGAATGTCTTTTACGATTAATTTAGGACTTTAGATCATGACTGTTCATCTGAGTTCTAATCTAGAAATTCAGATATCTCAAATTCGGATTTCAAACTTGGGCTAATCTAGATTTTGTGATCCTAGGTTCCAGGTTGAATCCCATTTTTTTTTTTTTTTTAAGACAAATCCATTTGAAAAATGAATTAAAGTTTGGCTAGTTGCATAGAGAAGCTAAGAAAGGGAATAAATCAAACACCGATATCTCAATAAATTTCAAATTTCTTCTATTTTTCATCATTTTTTCACAAGCCAAACAGACCATAAATCATAAAAGGATATATAAACGACTTAACTTCAACAAGTCAATACACCCAAATATCTCCACTACAGTACTACCCATTTCCACACTTTCAATCTACAAATGGTGGGGATAGTGGATGCTAAACTAGGATGTGGGCCTTCATTTATATGGAGGAGCTTGTGATTATATTTGGGATTAGTGAAAGAGGGGCTGTTGTGGAGGGTGGGAGATGGTAGTAAAATTCATATTTGGAGGGATAAGTGGTTGCCAACTCAAACCACTCATTGTGTGCAATCTTCCATTAAAAACATGCATGTTGATTCAAAGGTGCAGCAGCTCATCGACACTGAAGCTGGGGTGTGGAAGAAGGAACTGATACTCGACACCTTCAATGGTGAGGAGGCTGAAACTATCTGCTGCATCCCTTTGAGTATATGAGGAACACTTGACAGAATAGTGTGGGTGGTGCTCTAAGGATGGTAAGTTCTCTGTAAAGAGCGCCTACCATTTAGAACATGAAAATATGAGGAGAAGAAAAGGGGAAACTACCAATGATAATAATGCAGGAAAAGTTTGGAAACTGATATGGGCATTAAATGTTCAAAATGTGGTGAAACATTTTCTATGGAAGGCAACCCATAACCTACTCCCAACAAAACAAAACCTTCTATGAACCCATGGGAATGGAATCTCTTGCCCACAATTAAATTGAAAACTCACCCAAGACAGTCAAACTCAAGTCAATGGATGGAGAATCTAGACCTGATGAGAACTCGTTTCAAAAATCTAGATTATATTAAAATTTAGACATGTTGAAGAACACGTCTTAAGAATCTAGATTACAAGGAGGAACGTCACAAAAGTTGTGATTTACCTTTGATAAGTTCAAAAGTTCAATCAAGAATAAGAGGAGTAAACTCAACTCATAATGAAAATTCAATATTGTCTCCTTCAAATGAGGTTACAAAGAGTATTTAAACCAAAACTTAATTGAAAGCCTAGCCTAAAATAAACCCCCTTTTCCAAAAATACCTCTAGATGAATAGTGCCGTAGTTACGGTACCTCTCTTTAAACCCTAGTTCTTAAAATATAACTTTCAAAATAAGCTCTTGGCCAAAATACAAGGCCTTCCCAAAAACTCTAGTTCATAATAAATAAGACATATGTGAGCCAAGCATCCTCAAGCTCACTTTTTCTAAACTAATAAAAATAAATCATTTAACCAAATTGAAAGCCTCCAATAACAATAGGCCCTATCTCTAAGTATTGTCTTTCGCAGCTTGAATCAAGTGGATCAAAATTGGTTCTTATTCTTTCAAACCCATCTTGAGTGTTAGGCTTTTGCTAGATTCATCCCAAGTGGATTGCACCAATTTTTGCATTGCTTCATTGATCTTCTTAGCTCTTGATCTTGTAATTGGTCCATCTGAAACTTGCAAATGACCTTTAAGACTAGGTCTACCTTGATTCCCATCAAAACCTGTATAAGAAGCACATTACTGAGTCTAATTGCTGTCCTATTTGTGAGAGGGAACCCGAGACTTTTATGCATGTTGTGTGGAATTGCCCAACAGCCTTAGATGTTTGGGCTGAGAAGGATAGTCCAGTCAACAAATGGTGTAGTTCATATGATGTATTTGTGGATTGGTGGGTGAAACTGAATGCTTTACTTAAAAAATAGGAGGTGGAGGTGGTAGCATGTATTATGAGGAAGATTTTGATGAGGATAAATTCTTTCCTTTTTGAAAAGAATTTTGAACACCCGAAGAAGCTTATCACTGCTGCAACCCAGGGATTAAAGGAATTCAAAGCTGCCCAAGAAACTGATTTATTACTACAACAGAAAACTCAACTACAAAGGAATGTGGATAGAAGTGTGATTAAATGAGAAAAACCAAAGGAAAGGGTAGTGAAAACAAACTGGGATGCTATTGTGGATGTCAAAAATAAAAGGGTGGGAATTGGAGTGGCTGTTAGGGACTCAAATGGAGAGGTACTTACCTGCCTTTACTATTGCTTTGTTAATATCAGTAACCCGAGTGTGGCTAAAGCTGTGAGTTTAAGGAGGGCTGCTCTTTTGTGTACTGAACTGGGGTTATCAGACGTGATCTTGGAAGGAGATTCTAAATTGATAGTGAATGCTACAATTAGTGGGAAGGAGATAGGGGCTAAATGTGGGAGTATCATAGAGGATGTTAGAAGAGTGTTGTATGGGAGGTTGAACGGGGATTTATGGTTTATATATAGAGAAGCAAACTGTTTAGCTCACAAACCAGCAAAGTTAGCTATTAATTCCTTTAATGAGAGGGTATGGATAGAGGATAGTCCAATAGAAGTAAAAAATGATATATTCAAGGAAAAGTATTATAATGACTGATTTTTGTTATCAATGAAGGAAGTATGTTCTGTTTCAACAAAAAAAAAAATCTACAATAAAAAGAAGTACCCAACTTAAACCAAATAAAAACACTTATCTGGGTTTTCAACATTGCTGCTGTTTGGGACAGATAATGTTGCCCAAACAAGCACTACGTGCATGGTAACACAGTACTCTTGCCCGCAAATATCAGAAATTGTGGCACAAATAAAGAGAAAAAAAAATCAAAACATTCAAACTAAAAAAAAAATCCAGTACCTGGATCGGGTGTACTTGGATTTTACAATTTGGATTCCAATTTTTCAAGTTTCGGACCGGGTCGGAAAAAAACCTAACCTAGATGAATAAGCTTACTTTAGGTGATTGATTGACAATTATACAAGTTTTATGACTATAAAAATAAGAATTTTATAAAAATAAACTTATAAATTAGAGATAAACGAGAACAATTTCGTAGTAAGACTGTCATTTTCCTCACAGAATTGTCAAGTTTCTTAATTTCAGACTGCAAGTACAGTTCGTGAATTGAATATAAGTAATTGGAGAGGGAGAGAAGAGGACGGCAGCAACGGAATTGCAAAGAAAAGGACAAATGCACAAATATGAAAGCAATTTGTCCAATGTACATCAAGAATGTTTGTTAAAACGGCCCAAAGTAATAGTCTTCTTACTACACTGGTCCCGATCAGAGCCCACAGGTTCAACACGGCCCGGTCTTATAAGGTGGGCTTATTGGCCCGAAGAATTAGAGAGAGGAAGCTTAATCCTAATTCGATGGGGATTGATTTTATAACCAATCCATGGGCCACATTTATTCAGATTTAAATTGCCATTCGGCCCATTTCCGAACTCCTGCAGGCTGGAATTCCAAAAGGCAGGCTTAATTGTTGAAAACATTTTTTTTTTTTCCAGTCCGACCAATACCGTATAATGTATTGGTCCTTGTAGCTCAGAACGAGGTTCTCAAGAATTTTGACCTTTGTCTTGACATTATATGAAATATACACAAGCGAAACTCTCGTTCTATTTGAGTTTTTAAACTGACACCTGCCCATGAAACATTTGCAGAAAATGGAAAAATTAGTACCAATGTGCACGAGTTGGATTGTTTTCAGAAAACTCTCATCTCATCTCATCTCATCTCAATTTTATCATTACACTTTTTTCAATTCCAATACAAAATAAAATAAACAATTCAACTTTTTTAAATTCATCTCATCTTCTCTCACCTAATCATTACAATTTTTTCAAATTTCAATACAAAATAAAATAAACAATTCATCTCATCTCAAAAATTTTCATCTCATCTCATCTCACCTAACATTCTTTTAAATGTTAGGTTTGTGTTGAATAAGAGGAAACAATGCTTCAAGCATCGCTCATGGTCAGAGGCTCGGGTTAAGAATGTCCCTTTTTTTAGGCCAAACTAATAAATTCTTCTCTTTTTTTTGGGGAAAATGATAAAAAAAAATAGAGATTATAAGTTGAGACAAGTCTCTAAGTGGGTATAAGAACTGGAAGTTTAATTTAAAACACAATGAACAGTCGGATACTAACATTTGGTTTCGAACAAAGTCGACATTGAAAAAATATAAAACGGCTGTTACTTCGCTGTGTCGTTCGATGTTCACAATATTGTTCAAAGATACTACGAACGACCCACCGAGCACAAGATATTGTTTATGTGTGCAAAATTTGCACAATTCTTTTATAACAAAAATAATTTTTTATGATATATATTTTTGTGGTATTATCTACTTTTTAACAAATGACATGCACTAATAGTCACTAATACTTTTTAAATATTTTTAAAAAATCAAAAAATATAAAAACATTAATAATCGTTTTCTTAATTATTAAAAAAATTAAATATATAAACAACTAAAATGAAGAGATAAATTTAGAAGATATAATAGTATTATTGTTTATAAAAATATCTCTCTTTTTGAAACAGTACGAAGACTCTCGAGGAAGTGTTGCGTTGGGATTGGATAAAACACGTGAAAGGAAATATAGGGGAGAATCTCATAGGGTGGCTGAGCTCATCAGATAAGGAACAGAACCCCATGGCAATGCTTATCATTACTCCCACATGTTCCTTCCCATCCTTCTTCTCTATTTTATTAGCTTTTCCCATGATACTCTTCTTTAAATCCTCCGTACTTCCTGCTCGCAGGCATGTTCCTGGCACTGCACACAATTATCTTTTTTTTTTTTTACTGTTCTGGTGTAAGCGCCAGTAATTTAATCCAAATCTCTCGCACCAGATCAAGGTTGACCAGAACTCTTCTATTAATTAATGAATAATCATCCTAATATATGTTATCGTTAACAGTGAGCCCATGAAGCAAGATAAAGGGGTGGAGTTCAAACCAACTTTTACTTAGCCCTTTGCCCGACCAATTTTTGGACCACTTTGACTAGTGACGTGTGATGATGGCTGTCCCAAAAATTGGCTGCTTTTAGTAGAGATATAGTGCTTATCTGGATAGTTCCATTACAATCCCATGCTACATTATAATTAAGGCCTGGTTTATATAGTAAAATTCTTTTAATTCATCTCGTCTCATTTTATATTATCTTAATATCTAAACATCATAAATATAAATATTTTTCAATTCTATATCTTTAATTTTTTCATCTAATCATTATCATTTTTTCAAACTTTCAAACAAAATACAAAAAAATTTAATTTTTTCAAATTTCAAAATAAAAATAATATTAAAATAATATTTTTTAGTAATATTTTAATTCTATAATATTTTTATTTAACTTTTTTTTCTCATTTTCTAAAATTTCATAAAACATATTAATTCAAATCATTTCACTATTATTCATAAAATCATTTCATTTCATCTCATCTCACTATCTAAATAAAACCTTAATATTGTTATTTCGGATCTAATATAAATATAATAAGAGTATAAGTATATAGCATAACTCTGATATCGTCAGCAAAAATACTAATTTCACCCTAAGAGTACTAATCTCATATGCGAGCAACCTTTTCGCATATCCAAGCTATCATAATGGTTGAAGACACGATCAGTTTATCACAATGTAACAAACCCTTTTGAAGTGTTCAAACCCTGTGATCCATGGCTACAATTATCTTTTTATCTTGCATTTCAGCCTTTATGTTAGTCGTTGGACTTTAAGTTGTATTAATTAGTGGACTTGGCCCTAGTGTTAATTAGTTTACAGATTGTGGTTTTATTATCTTGTTGTTACTTTTAGCCCAAGCCCATTACATGGGTTATATGTATTGAGCAATTTTGCTATGAAGATTTATCCAAAAAGTAAAAGAAAGATCATTTTTTTATTTTATCTTCTTCTTCTTCTTTCCAGAGGTCCTCACACTCAAAGTGAGATTATCCTTTCAATTCTTTGGAGAGTATTACAAATTAGAATTAGAGAAATATCGATCTCTATGCTATCAAAATCTATGGAATAAATTCTTACATCATTACTGAAAATCAAATAATTAGTGGAACAAAATCAACAACACTACAAAGTTATCATACATAAATTAAGGGACGACCAAAACAACTTCCATGAAAACTTTAGCTATATGGAGCATGAGGTTTGTACGATGCATGACCAAGCCTGCCTCTCTCAGATCCAGATTCCTGATGGTGAAACTATCAAAGTTCACCTCGACATTTCCAAGCTTGGTCTCAAAACAGGCATTTTTGAAACCAAGCGTAGAGCCATAAGAAAGAGAGATGGATCACAAGAATGGCAAGAGAGAAAATTGATATGTGGTGTGGCTTTGAGGGTTTCTCATAGCAAGAACAAAGCACCACTACTACTCCAGCCTCAAATTTCAAGTTCATATTCCCATATTTGGAAGTTTGATGTAAGAGTTATTGAAGGTCTGGTTTACTGGAATAAAAGAGAAGCAGACTAACGAAGAAGATGAAGAAAGAGTCGTGTAAATATTCAATATATTGTGTTCAATGTATTCTGTACAGTAACTATTTATAAGAAGAATAATCTATACAAAAGAATGAATATACTATATTGCCCCTAAACATCTATTCATAACAGAATCTGTTGGGCATGTAGTGGTGCTGGCAGTACTGATTTGCTCCTTGTGTGTGGTAGCTGACTTATCATCTGGTAATATCCCCCCGCAAGATGGAGAATAGATGTTTTCTATTCCCATCTTGGACAAAAGGAAGCCAAACTGAGTGGAAGGAAGTGCCTTTGTGAAGGCATCTGCAAGCTGTGAAGATGAACGAACATGACAAGTGCGTAGAAAACCTGATTGAATTTTATCTCGGATGAGATGACAATTGGTCTCAATGTGTTTTGTACACTCGTGAAACACCGAATTTGCTGCGATGTGGATGGCAGCTTGATTATCGCAATATAAGTCAACTGAAAGTGGCATGATGATGCGCAAATCATGTAAAATAAAAGACAGCCATTGCAGCTCACAAGAAGTGGTAGCCATGGCCCGATACTCAGCTTCGGCAGAGGAGCGGAGACCACAATTTGCTTCTTTGAACGCCATGATATGAGTGAGGATCTGAGAAAGATGCAAAAACCTGTGATGGATCGCCGGGAATCAGGACAAGAGGCCCAATCTGAGTCGGTATAACCTTGGAGATGAAAGGAAGAGCTGGAAGAGAAAAGAAGGCCCTGACCAGGTTCATTCTTGATGTAGTGAAGCACTTGCTGAGCTGCGTGGAGATGACATGAAGTAGGTCTGGTCATGAATTGGCTCAAAACATGGACAGCGTAGCTTATATCTGGCCGAGTAATTGTAAGATAAATTAGCCGACCAACCAAGCGACGATAAGGAAGAGGATCTGAGAGAAGCTGTCCGTCATTCATGCGAAGCTTTAAATTCTGTTCCATTGGTAACTTGAGGGGGTGAGTACCAAGAAAACCAGCACTAGATAAAAGATCTAAAGTGTATTTCCTCTGACAAATGGAGATGCCCTTGGAAGAACGAGCCACTTCTATACCAAGGAAATAACGTAGTTCACCAAGGCATTTTATTCGAAAATGAGAGCTGAGAAAGGACTGAAGAGCAGCAATAGAGTCCAAGTTGGAGCTGGCCACGACAATGTCGTCAACATAGACGAGAAGAGCCATGAAGGAGCCATTGTGCAGGTGCGTGAAGAGGCTGTGATCAGCCTTAGATTGCTGAAAACTGAATGTAAGTAAGGCAGTAGAGAATTTGGAATACCATTGTCGCGGAGCTTGTTTCAAGCCATAAAGACTCTCGTGGAGGCGACAAACTTGAGAGGGAGACCCTTTTAAATATCCAGGAGGTTTGCGCATGAAAACTTCCTCTTCTAAGTCACCATGGAGGAAGGCATTTTGAACATCAAATTGCCTTAAAAACCAGCCTTTAATGGAGGCAACTGTCAATAGAGTGCGAACAGTGACAAGTTTTGCCACAGGAGCAAAAGTTTCATTGTAGTCGAGGCCCTCCTGCTGTGAAAAACCTTTGGCGACAAGGCGCGCCTTGTAGCGCTCAATACTACCATCGGAATGATGCTTTATCTTGAAGACCCATTTGGAACCGATGGTATGTTTGCCAAGAGGTAAATCAACTAGAGACCAAGTGTTGTTGAGTTCAAGAGCTGATATTTCAGAATCCATAGTCTTGCACCAATGAGGATACTTAACAGCTTCACCATAAGAGATGGGTTCAAAAGAACCAGACAAAGTGGAAACAAAGGCATGATAAGATGGAGAGAGTTTATGAAATGAAATAGATGCAGAAAGTGGAAAAGCTGTACCTGATTTGCAGGGCCCTACTGTGGACAAGGATGAAGAAGGGGCAACATTGGTACGGGTTTCCTGTAGGGGTTGCATGATTTGAGGAGGTGGAGGAACAAGTTGTGATGGGCATATGTAGTCAGTTAAATGAGGAGGAGGTCGACGAGAGCGAGTGGACCTTCGGACTAAAGAAGGGGAGGAGATTGGTGGGATTTCGATGATAGGTGAGGGAGGTGGGTTTTCAGCTGCAGGTGAGGGTGATAGGCGTGAGGAGACAGGTAGAGAATCAGGATCAGGAAACTGAAAATTAGGAGAAACAGGAGAATGAGAAGAAATAGGTGAAATGGGAAGTAAAGAGGGTGTGTGAAAAGGGAAAAATTTCTCATGAAAGATAACATCCCTTGAAAGGAAAATTCTGTGAGTGTCCAGATCAAGTAAACGATACCCTTTAACATCAAAAGGATAGCCAATGAAGGCACAACGTTGACTACGTGGATCAAATTTGTGGCGATGTTGAGTAGTGGTGGAAGCAAAAGCAAGGCACCCAAAGACACGAAGATGAGAGTAGGAGGGAGGTTTATGAAAGAGGACTTCATATGGAGTTTTGTTGTGGAGAAGTGGGGTGGGTATACGATTTATTAAGTAAGTGGCAGTGAGTATGCAGGCTGACCAGAATTGTAATGGAATGCTCGATTGAAAACGTAAAGCTCTAGCAACTTGAAGTAAATGTCTATGTTTTCGTTCTACTAAACCATTTTGCTGGGGGGTCTCTACACAAGATTTTTGATGAATTATGCCGTGTTCGGAATATAATTCATTCATGGAAAATTCGAGACCATTGTCACTGCGTAAGATTTTAACATGAGTGTTGAACTGAGTTATAGCTAGATGGCAAAAAGATTTCAGACAAACACGCGCATCAGATTTATTTTTCAGAATATAAACCCAAGTGCAACGAGAGAAGTCGTCAACAATTGTAAGAAAGAAACGTGAGCCATAGTGGGCTGGAATGGAGTGCGGCCACCATAAATCACAATGCACAAGATCAAAGCAATTAGTAGTAGAATGAGTGCTAGAAGAAAATGGAAGTCTCGTTTGTTTTGCTAGAGGACATATAAGACAACGTAAATTTTCATTAATTTTCGTATGAGTGGTTACAAGAGAATCTTGTATGAGTAAAATGCGAGAATGGGAGGGATGACCTAATCGACAGTGTCATAAATCATGGGAGCTGTCGAGAGGTTGTACAGAGGCTGAAATAAAATTCTGAAGTTTAAAGTTCTGAGATGAGCTATGAACCAAAGCTTGAGGTGAGACATTGTCTGTGTGTAAATGGTAGAGGCCGTGTATCATACTACCCTTCCCAATCGTTGTCCAAGGAGAAAGGCCCTGTATAAAACACAAGTCAACGACAAATATAAGACAGCAATTCAATTCTTTGGCAAGCTTCCCAGCAGATAACAAATTAAAAGTGAAAGTAGGAACACATAAAACATTATAAAGGAGAAGAGTTGCTGTCACTTGCACAGTACCAATGTGAGTGACAGTAGTTGATTCTCCATTAGGAAGTTTGACAAAATAGGAAGATGTGGAAGTGATTTTAGTGAAGAAAGAGGGGCTACAGATCATATGATCAGTAGCTCCCGTGTCTATGATCCATGGAGTTGTAGTAGTGGAGGTAGATGACAAACAAAATGAGGTACCAGCAGCGGAAGATGTATGAGGATGAGTGGAGACAACTGTTTGAAGCTGATTTGCAGATGGAAAAGCAGTTGAGTTCTTATTGTGCAACAAGGCTATGAGCTCATGATATTGTTCTTTAGTCAACACCATGTTGGGCTCATTACTGATTTCGAATGCAGGAGTCTCTAGAGAAACAGCATTGAGGCGTGGCTTGTGAAACTTGTGACCAGGAGGGTACCCATGGAGCTTGTAACAACGTTCAACAGTGTGTCCAGTCATTTCACAATGAGTACAAACAAGGGCTGTGGCATTTCCAGATTTGAAGCACTGAGCCAAAGTATGACCTGTGATTTTGCAATGGGAGCAATACTGCTTGTCGCGCTTGAGAGAGAAATTATGTGGTGCTGGTGGCAAACGACGAGCAGCCAAGGCAATTGTGTCAACAGGAGGAGCAGATGAGGTGATGAGCCGATGACGCTCTTTCTGTTGAATGTAGGAAAATACTTTGTTGACTGGTGGGAGAGGATCAATTAACATAATCTGGTCACACACATTTGTGAATGAGTCATGAAGACCCATAAGGAATTGAATCACGCAATCCGTTGGTATCGGTCAGAGATGATCTTTGTTGAGGCACAAGAACAAACAGGTAATGGGTCGTAAATGGAGAGTTCATCCCAAAGGGATTTGAGGTTCCCATAATAGATGCTAACCGTATCACTTTCTTGGGACAAATTTACAAGAGTTTTCTTCAGTTCATAGATCTGAGGGCCATTTTTAGGGGAGAACCTTTCTTGCAATTCAAGCCATAACTCACGAGCATCATCAACAAATGCAACGGAGGGACGAAGGGATAGACTGATTGAGTTTTGAAGCCAGGACACAAGCATATCATTGCATCGTTCCCAAAGAGCAAAAAGAGGGTCAGTGATATTAGGAGGTTTGGAGAGTTTTCCATTGAGAAAGTCAAGTTTATTCTTGGCTCGAAGAGAGCGTTGGATTGATCTGGACCAGGTTGCGTAATTCTCGGTTGTAAGAAGGTCGGTGACAAGCAGAGTGCCAGGGTTATCGGAGGTTTCTGGTCAGTAAGGATTGTTTGGTTTACTAAGATCAGTAAAATCGAGTTTGGGTTGCTCTGATGCCATGTAAGAGTTATTGAAGGTCTGGTTTATTGGAATAAAAGAGAAGCAGAGTAACGAAGAAGATGAAGAAAGAGTCATGTAAATATTCAATATATTGTGTTCAATGTATTCTATACAGTAACTATTTATAAGAAGAATAATCTATACAAAAGAATGAATATACTATATTGCTCCTAAACATCTATTCATAACAGAATTTGTTGGGCATGTAGTGGTGCTGGCAATACTGATTTGCTCCTTGTGTGTGGTAGCTGACTTATCATCTGGTAATATTTGACCATGGTGGACTTTGCTTCTCACCCTCACATTCCTTCTTCTTTCTACATCTGTTTCTCCAATTAGAAACAGCCCCCTAACACTGTGAGTTCTTTGCTCCAAGAGGACTTGCAAGCAGTGGTACTCTTCGGCTCGCCAACTACAACTTCACGTCACTGTCCTCGACAACTAGCTCACCAACCACAACCTCGTATGGCCTTCTCTCTTTGCTAAGCTGAAGCTTGGTGGTGGTGGCTCCACCATTCTCATCTCGATCTATGTGAACTTAGGTGCGTCTGCTTTCATTCATGTTGTCCTCTAGTTTTGGTTTTGGTATAAGGGAGCCTTTGTGTGTTTGGTGTTATGCTGGTAAGGTGTATAAATTTTCCTTGGTCGAGCAATGATTTTTGAGTATTGGAAGTGTGAGATTTTTGTTCGAACATTAGCCAAGCTACCATCGAATGGGAGGATCTGGCTCAAGTTACTTGTGTGGAAATTCTTATCAGGTAAGAACATAAGGTATAGAGTCTAAACTGTTTGATGAAATGCTTGGAGAGAATCCTAACATTTCTCCTATGTCTCCAAAACCAAGTTCCTAATTTTGGATGAAGTAGATAGAGTTATTGGAGTTGGCTCCGAAGATAAGTTGAGGGTTGTCTTTCAATGCTTGCCAAAAATTTTCCAGACTCTATTGTTCTCTACAACGATCACAAGTAACCCGAAAACACGGCTTGAGCTTCCTATAAATAAGACATACTTCTACGAAGCATATGAAGGCTTTAAGATGGGTGACACTGTTAAACAACAGTATGTTTTTGTTCCAAAAAATGTGAAGGGTGTTTATCTAATGCACATTCATGGAGTTGAGATAAAAGTTGGTTTTAAGAGTGACAATGTTGTTTCAAGCTCGGTCATCGATATGTATATCAAGTGGGGGAAATTAGATAATGCTCATAGAGTATTTTGAGTAGCCAGAAACTCTTATTAAATTGGTTTTGTCTTATAATGTTGCCAAAACTCTTATTGAATTGGGTGCCAATGTCAATGCTTATTGTCCAGGGGCTCATGTAGGGACTCATTTGTATCATGCAACAAAACAAGTCTTGAAATAGTCTGTAAAGTTACTTCATTCTCATGGAGCAAACGCCTTGGCGAGGAATGATGATTGTCAAACTCCACTTGATGTGGTTAGAGTAAAATGGCACACTAATGTTGTTCATGCAATTAAGAATCAAGTCTACTATTCCTTTGGTTGGTTGCGGGAAATTTATTGTCCAAGCTCTCTTGAAGCATTAGCACCTAAACTGTTATCAAGAATAAGTTGGGTTGTTGTTATACCTTTTGGTTCCAATAACTCCATAATGCCTCTCAAAATGAAGTTCATAATATATCCTACTTTGCAAGATATGCCGCCTTATTCAGTTATTGCTCCTCGGAAGGCCAAAATTGAGAAAACCATTTTTCAGCAAAAGGACCCATTCACAACTATGGTTGACCAATCAGCCAAAACTTGGTATAAGCTTGCATTCACACAAGTATTGAAGCTTGATTTGGATGGGCTTGTTGTTATTAATGGAGATGACTTCCACACAAATACCTACCTCCTTGTTGAGAATTTTAGGGATTGATAACTTAGTCCCTTCTGGTACTAGTTCATTGGCCATTTAAAAAGAAAAAGGACTAGACTATTGGATGAATGGTCTTGTGTTACTGCCTTTTGAGTCAACTTGTAATTTGATGGATGAAATTGAAGCTGTAAAGAAACTGAAGGAGGAACTTAAAGTCATTCAAAATAATGTGGTTGTTCAGGAGCGGGTCTTGGAACTTGGGGCACTGGTAAAACTAATAAAGATGGTAAAATCTAGTTTGTCAGAGGAGTCCATCCAAGCATTATATATGATGCCCCAGGACATTCTGAGCAATTCAAGCATTGATATTAGAGTGCATAGGAAAGCCATGGCCTCAGATGATTGTGATCTACAGGAGGAGGCACTTGTTGCAACTAAGAATCTTTTGCAACTTAGGATGACTGAACCATTAATTTTCAAGGACTTTTGTGATTTAGGTGGGGCATTAGAGAGAATGAGTCTACAACTTCAACCGTTAAGGGTAGAGGAAGAGGTCGAGGAGTATGCCATGAGTCAACCATGGGTAATATCCAAAGAAGGCATTATCTGTTATAAGAAGTATTAATTTGAGAATTGTGAATGGGGTTTGAAATGGGAAAGGAGTTCATATACCAGGTTATTTAGGAGACTAGCCAATGATCTAAACCTTGAGGACAAGGCGCGGCAATGTAACAAACCCGCTTGAAGTGTTTAGGCTCTGTGGCTCATGAGGTGCAGTTATCTTTTTATCTTGCATTTCAGCTTTTATATTAGTCGTAAAACTTTAAGTTGTATTAATTAGTAGGCTTAGGCCTGTAGGGTTAGTTAGTTTGCAGATTGTGGTTTTATTATCTTATTATTGCTTTTAGCCCAAGCCCAGTACATGAATTATACATACTAAGCAACTTTGCTGTGAAGATTTATGCAAAAAGTAAAAGAAAGTTCATTTCCTTCTTTTATCTTCTTCTTCCTTCTTCTTTTTGGAAGTCTTTACTTTTGAAGTGAGATTATTCTTTCAATTCTTTGGAGAGTGTTACACACTAATACTTTAAAAAAAAAAAAAAATGCTTTCACTGTTCACCATTCCATTTAAAATGTGGGACGAGACAGGGGATGCAATTATCATGCAATATACATGAAGCCCAAGCAAGTTTGTACCTCTCCGAATTTTCACCTCATAATGAGCAAAAGAATCAATTGAGGGAAATGTGGGGCTTCTTTTTAGGAATTCAGATAAGGTAACGGCCCACCGGTACAAGCACCTTTTTATCTTTATCTTTATTTTTATTTTTATTTTTCTCTGCAGCAATTGCTTTGATTTCAGCCAGGAGAGTTTTATCTATAAAACCAAAAAGAAAACAAAAGAATAGGAATACACTCAAAAGCCAATAAGAAAAATGATTGACATATAATAATTTTTACAATAATTTATATTTTAAAAATTATAAAAATAATTATACGTATACCATTATTGCCAATAAAATCTTTTTTTTAGCTTAGGTCAAAAACACGCGCGCGCGTACAAGTTAATTGAGTGAAAATTAATGAAGATGCACATGCATGTCCTCTCGTTGATTTCTAAATGACAAGTATTTATTCATTTTTTTTATGCAATTCTAATTATTTCATGATGTGATATTATATGATAAATTTAAGAATAAAATATAATAAATAATTTTCAATAATTTAAAGCAACATCACAAAATGATGAGAAAATGATGATGAGATGATGATATCAAGGTCTAAAGTTCAATATCTTATGGTGCAAACAATTCTTTGAGACCACACTTCCTAGTATATCGATTTAACTAATTTCATATAGAAAAACTTTCGAAAATGCAATGCACAGAATTAGAGTTTACTCTATATAGGTAAATTTGAGGACCTTATCTTGGAAAGATTTCCCGATATATATATAAAAAACAAAAAAAAAAAGTATACGACACACTTGATAATTATAAATATCATTTCTTGGATATGATAGGATTATATCCCATAGCAAGTTTCGTCAACAAAAAATTATATTTGCATTAGTAACACATCAAATATATCGATAACCTATAAATCTGTTGCATTAATTAGTATACAAATTTAATTTCTTTTTATGACTAATGTAGTACTATAAACTCTGTGTACCATTTATTGAAACACTGCACACATCTCAAGGTCTTCACTAATTAAAGAGAGTTTACAGATGGTACCAAACCTAACCTCCCAACTATATCTGTCCTGTTGAGTTATTAATAGAGAAGACAACGCCAACACCTAAAATCTGAACAAGCTCAATTTTACGTAATAATAATTTTAGAGAAAAGCTGCTCAACCGCGTTCATACATCCTCCACACACCGGTCTAAATAGTTTTTTTTTTTTTTTAAACGTTGCATTCCAAGTAATTCTTACTTTTTTACATTTAAAATGTTTTCTTTCTCAGAAAACCCCCCACTACGTCCCACATTTTCCAAACCACCACCCCCCTCCCAAATGTTGTCCCTACGATTACTTAACCAAAACCAAATAGGGAATATAAGATCTTTACTAATGATTTAAACTCTTAATTTGGAAACGAAGAGAATGATTTGATTGAGAGCAAGGAGATGCCCATATTTCTTGATGAATGATTTTCAATAGCTGAAAATGTATAGTTCATCTATAAAAAGTACAGGAGAAAATTTTCTGAAAATACTTTCGTTTCAGATCGCACGTCATTAAAAAATAAAAAAAGAAACCATTACTAAACATGATTACTTTTCTAGACAGTAAGATAATTAAGAAAAAAAAAAGTCATTTGATTTCTTGCATCTTGTAATCAAGCAAAATAGACTATTAATGAAAACTGAAAAATATATACCATAGCCAACACAATTTCCAAACAAAATATCCCCCAGATCTCTATGTAGTAACATTCAGATCTCCACAAGGACGGATTCTTTTCCTCAGATCCAAGTACGAAGTCACAAACCCATGACCCAAAACCCAAGAGAGACGAGATAGAAGAGTAAAGAGGGAGAGAGAGTAACACGGGAGGAAGTAAAAGAGGGAGGAAGGGAGAGAGAGGGCACTCCGAGAGTCAACATTGAGAGCTTATATTTTATGAGAGTTGATGAAAATAATGAAGAGGTTATGAGAAGACAGAGGAGAGGAGAGGAGAGGATGAAGACAGAGAAGAGGGAAGGAGAGAACTTTCGAAAAGGGAGAGAGGGAGTTAGGGTGAATATGATAGAGGACAGCCGGTTCGTTGTTTTTATTTTTAATGGATGAGAATTCAGTTTAAATGTGCAGTGTATGATTAAGAATTGACGGATGAGAAGATTTTTTCATAATTTTATGATACGTATTAAAAAGAAAAATTCTTTAATTAAATTTTTTTATAAAAAATAAAATCTTAAATTAAAATGTAACATATTTGATTATAATATTATTTTTATTAAAAAATAAATTTAACATATTATAAAATATATATAAAATCGTCAATCTCATTTATGAATATTTGACCGTACCATTTTTTATTAAGATTTTTATCATTTTTATAAATATTTGATAAAATAAAAATAAAAATGAATATTTTCAACGCAAGTCTCGCTGCTTCAATAATGTAAAAGATCCTAATGACTCTTCAACGGTATAAATAAATAATTCGATCATACCTCTCATTCTGAAGGTGTTAATAGTCATTTCAATCTCGAAACAATCCCCTTCCTTTCTCGGTTCCGCCAGCGTGGCAAGGAGACAGAGAGATTTCATCGAAACACAGCACAGGGGAGGACTTCCCCAGACCTTTGCCTTTACCGACCACACAGCGGATTCGGGCTTAACGCCGTTAAACAGTAAACGGTCACCAGTGTTTCCATTACCACCGTTCCTTTCTTTATCTTCGTTGGCCCACCTACCAAAAGGTCTCCGGACTCTTTCTTCCTCTCTCTCTGGCGAGCCCTCGGAATCTCGCCGGGGAATCTCACTTGGTTGCCCGAAACGCCGTAGATTGCGACTTCTTGAAATTACAGCGGAGCCAAGGAGGAGAGGAGAAGGAGAGAGAGGAACTTATATTTGTGAGAGAATTGTGATGGTATGAAAGAATAACTTATAAAATAGGAGGCGAGGTGGGGGTGGTGGTTAACGTGCAATGCAGGAAAAGGAAGCATCGAAGCTTTGGAGAATCTTGCACGGCACAGATACTTAGATGATCCCCTTCCTCAAGCCCCTTGCCTTATGCCGTAATTCATTCCATTCTCTGTCGCATTCCGACCTAGTTTTTTCAAAAACCTATGACCCTCCCCGCTGTACATAAATATCTTCATCCTCGATTTTTTGCTACTCCAATTCCGGTGTGAAAAATATTTTCTTCAGCTCTTGAATTCTGGTCTCAATTTGATGCGTTTGGGTGAATTTTTTTTCCCGATCCTTTTGAATGCTGCTGCTCTTCGAAGTTCAACCATTCGATTTTAATTCGAGCTTGCGGCTAGTTGTGGAGGTAAACTGTACCATCGGATGCTGAATTTTGCGTTTTTTTTTTTTTTAAAAAAATCGCCCGGGTAATCTCTTCTTTTGATCTTACTGATCCTCCTGAAATCTATGAAGAATTTTGCGATTAGTTAGTTGCATATTCATATGAATTGTAAATGATGCTGGCTATTAATGTCTATTTCTGTCTATCATATGTTTTGATTTTGATGCCTTATGCCCAAGATCTAAGCTACTCCAAGTTAGGTGGCTTTTAATTTTATGATTATACCTTAGCTACAATGTCTATGAATGCTGTGCTACCATTGGTCTGGGTTGGTGTGAATATCCTATCTTACTCGCTGACCAGATACCTACGGTGCAGGTGTTTTTTTTTTTCGCTCTTTTGTTGGAGGGAGAATTTTGAACTACATATAGAGCCATAAATGTGCTTGTCGGCACGGAGGTGGAGATTTTCTTTTGAAGGCGCTTCTTTATTTGGAAGGTTTTACCACTCTTAGTTATCGCAATGCCATCTGAAATAATGGACCTACCTGACTTTTCATCATCATCCTCGTACTTCTCAGATGATTTTTGTTTTCCCAACGAGGTACTGAGCTACTGCTTCCCTGTTTATGTTCCAATTTTGTCTTAAGTGTATATTCTATTATTAGAATCCATGGTTCGTTGTAGTCTAAGGGGGATCTGTGCACCAATTAGTGTATAATTAAGAATCTGAAGCTTCTAATATGTCCTTACTGTTGAGTTTGTTGTTCCAGTTGTCCTTATATTTTTTTCCATTTTCTATGCTTGACAGAGAAAGTTTGGTTTATGGAAGTCAGATAACATGCGTGGTGGCTTTGGTGAGTATCATTAATTTAGAAAATGAAGATCATGCTGTTTTTGGTCCATAAACAGAATGCTAATGCATTTTCTGTGGATTTCTTTTGCCATTTTTTAACATGAACGTACAGTTTTTCCATTTGAATTGTTGTTGGATTTAGCGGGTATTTAATGTATTTGTCAGAATATTTCTGAACTCGAGAGTTCCAATTGCAACCAAACGACCTTGACTGTTTTCTACTTTTCTGTCTCAATCCAAGCATGAACATTGTAAGAAGGGCAGAAGATGCAGATGTGTTATAAATAACGTGTAAAACTAGGAAGCTGGAAATATCTAAAATCTAGAGAAGACAAGGTCTATGTAATCATTTATTTAATGGTTCCTATTTGCGACAAAGGTGTGGTGTTTTAGATATTAATTAATAGCTAGCATGCACGTTTCATATATGTAATTATAATTGGTCAATTTCTAATGTGTAGTGTCCGGTAATTTCAGAAGCAATTTTTTTTTGAAGTATCTCAAATAGGAATTTTCATGTTTTCATCAGTGAAAAAAATAACCTTTTCAAGGCATGCACTCTAATTGAAATGCGTTTCCTTAAAACTGACACCTGTTGCTTTTTTTGCCAAGTGCACTTATGTGGTAGCACAATCAACCTCTTTCAATATCTATTGTTACTGCTATATGTAAATTGGAATGGATGAGCTGTTTTGTGTTTTTACGGATTTAATACGCAAGAAGCTGGCTGCTTGGAACACATTATTTGCCCAAAGCATGGATGAAACTACAGGGGGACTGGGGGCCCTCAGTTCAATCAAAATAACTTGCAGGCGGCTAGATCTAATTCCTTAATTCATATTGTTGCTACTTGAATATTGAAATTTATTATAAATGAAGAATTTTTCATTTTTTAAGGTTAAAACCCTATATAATGTGATGAACAGCTGTGGGAGCAGGGAGAGCATCCAGTCATTCAGCAAGTTTGAATGTACAGCCGGCGTCTTATGCTATAGAAAGCAACAGGGGTAGTATGGTGGGTACTCAGTATGAGAGCAGTCTCTTCTCAAGTTCGTTGTCGGAGTTATTCAATGGGAAGTGTAAGTTACCCGTTCCCATCACTGCTTCTATTCTTGCACTTTGCTTGTGCCAACTCATATCCTGAACCTTAAACCATGTAATACAACTAACCTCATTGATTTATAGATTTTGACGTCTTGGCTGTAGGTTTCATTATAATACTGTTTGCTGAACCTCTAAGTTTATACCCTTTATTTTTGTATGAATTTTGTTGATGCAGTGAGATTATCATCAAACCATGCTCTATATGGCCATTCTGTTGATACTGTTGCCTCCCATTATGAGGAAGAGGAACCTTTTGAATCCCTTGAAGAAATGGAGGCCCAAACCATTGGAAACCTCTTGCCTGATTATGATGACTTGCTTTCTGGAGTGACTGATGGGCCTGACTGTCTTGTCCAGCCCAGTGGTGGGGATGATGTGGAGGAGTTAGATCTTTTTAGCAGTGTCGGGGGAATGGATTTGGGAGATGATTGTTCATCTGATGGACAGAATAATTCTGACTTCCCTGGGGGAGTTTCTAATGGTCAGCCAGGGGAATCAAATGGTTCAGTAGCTGCTGAACACCCTTCCAGGATGTTGTTTGTTAGAAATATAAATGGCAATATTGAAGACTCCGAAGTGAAGACCCTTTTTGAGGTGTGTACTTTCCTTTGTTTTTGTTGGCATTTTAGTTCGCTCTGAATGTGTGTGTTTGCTTGGGCATTATTCTAAATAGAACACTGACTTATAATTTCCTATCTTTAATGTGCAGCAATATGGAGATATTCGCACTCTTTATACAGCTTGCAAGCATCGTGGTTTTGTTATGATCTCCTATTATGACATTAGAGCAGCCCGAAATGCAATGAAAGCACTCCATAACAGACCAGTGGGGCGTAGGAAGCTTGACATCCATTACTCGCTTCCAAAGGTGGGCTTCTGTATGTTCATCCTTGTTTATGTATGTTATTGCTTTCGTTAATCGAACATCATCATAGCTGTATTCACGTGAGAATGATGTCTTGATTATCATTATATTGCAAGTAGTTCGTTCTAGTTTTATTGATCTCTGCATACCATTTTTACTTGACTTCTTGCCTCTTTGGTTGTCTTCTGGCAGGATAACCCTTCTGAAAAAGATATCGACCAGGGCACTCTTGTGGTATTTAACCTTGATTCCTCTATTTCGAATGATGAACTTCATCAGATTTTTGGTGCCTATGGAGAAATCAAGGAGGTAAACTTGTGGTCAGCTTTTATCCTTGACTTCTGAGATTATGATGTGGGGTTCTAATGTGTGGTCAGTTCTTGTTCATGGATGTGTAGATTCGGGAAACCCCACAAAGAAGTCTCCACAAGTTTATTGAATTTTATGATGTAAGAGCTGCAGAGGCTGCTCTTCATGCATTAAACAAGAGTGATATTGCAGGGAGACGGATTAAGCTTGAACCAAGCCATCCAGGGGGATCAAGACGGTAGCACAATAATTCTCCTTTTACTGCTTCTATATTATTTCTTACTTTTGCCTGTACTTCAGCCCTTGGTGGCATAAGAATCAAGTAGGTAACGGCAAAAAACATGTACTTTTTTCTCATTTGGCAGGCAAAATTTTTTATTGATTCACTTATTGTAAGGCTAAGGCTGCAGGACGTATGCATTAATATTTGCATTTCTAATTAAGGTCTATGCTTCTTACTAACTATGTTGCTAAAATTGAACAGAGGACGGTGCTTTTATTCCTGATGAAATGACCTTTGCATTGTTCATTGCTTTGGATCCATTACTAACACTTTTTTTTTTCGGTCTTTCTTTTGGGTGTTCATTTGTTGCTGCAGTCTGATGCAACAGTTCTCTTCAGAGTTGAAACATGATGATCGTGGTCCTTATCTGCAACACAATGGCCCTCCTGTTGACTCAAACACCAGCTTCCCTGGTAATTACCGATAAATTCTTGCTCTTTAAGTAATACTTTAGGCCAAGGCAAAAAAAAAAGGGGTAATAATATAGGGAAAAAGAACAATTATGTTGTCTCATAAAGTCTTGTTGACACTACCAGCTCCGCATGGTGAAATTGCTTCTCGTCGCTTGGATTGTGGAACTATTTTGGGGGTGCACCCTACAATACAAGCTCCATCCATCGAATCCGTGTTTCATCATGGTATCTCTTCTAGCGTGCCGAACAGCTTACCCTCTCTGGTGAGAGTTGAATCAGTTGGCAATCAGCCTAGCCTTGCTGAGCCTGGACGTTCACCAGGACAACTGAAATTTGATATTCAAGGCACTACGACTTTCCATCCTCATTCACTTCCAGAGTATCATAATGGCTTAACAAATGGTGTTCATGTGAATTCTCCGGGCATCATCACTGCAAACATCAGTCCCAGTCAACAAGAAAGATTTGATAACTGGCAGTTCCACAGAGTAAGTTCAAATGGGCACCCAATTGAACTCAAAGAAGCTGGTGAGTGCAATGGACAGCTAGCTACATTTTCTCTTAATGGTTTCCATTATACATTTTTCAGTTTTCTAATTATGCCAATGCCATGTGGTGCTACCAACCATATTCGAGATCTTCTTTCTAAGATGAAAGAAGAAAGATAAGTTTTTGAAAGAAATAACAAAAAGCAGAGAGTAGGGTCGACTCAAAATTTGAACTGGGTTTATCAAAATGGCTTACTTTCCCCCTTGCCGCTTGAATTATATCTGAGCACTCAAAAATACAGCTATTGGCTGGATAGTGCCCTTTATTCTGGAGCTGCATCCGATATTCAATGAGGTGCCAGCACTAGAGAAGGCCAAATTACCTGTCAAACCCCTTCATATATTTGGTTTAATTGATCCCTGTAGTGGTGTTGGATGTTGTGATTTGAGACACTATCACTTTGCTTCGTTTGCAATTGAATCTTTGGATAGCATTGTCAAATTTAGGTTATACACTTTGGTTCAACTGCATTTCCAGTTAGACGGAAAATGAAATTTCTAATTATTATTTTTTAACAAAAAAAAGTCTAATTACTTCTGTTTTCTTCTATTTGTTGATGTGTTGATTTTAACTGGTTTTCCCCTCTCGCTCTCTCCTTTTCTCAGTTTTTCGATCTACTGGTAATGGGAGCTGTTCTCTTCCTGGACATCATTATTCATGGAACAGCTCCTATCACTCTCAGCCTCCAGGCATGATGTGGCCAAACTCACCATCACTTATCAATGGCATTTGTGGAGTACATCCTGCACCAAGATTGCATGGATTCCCAAGAGCACCATCTAATATGCCAAACTCAGGTTTACCTACAAATAACCACCATGTGGGATCAGCACCATTAGGTAATCCTTCACTCTGGGACAGACAACATGCCTATGCTGGGGAATCCCCTGAGGCTTCTGGATTTCATCCTGGTTCTCTTGGGAACCTGAGAATTTCTAATAACTCGCTGCACGCAATGGAATGTGTTTCTCATAGCATCTTGCCTCATGTTGTTGGAAACGTTATGGAACTGTCTATTCCCCCAAAAAATGTTGGACTCCAATCCCATCATCAGAGGTGCATGGCATTTTCTGGCAGAGGCCCAATGATCCCCATGATGAATTCATTTGATCCTTCGAATGAACGGGCTAGAAGCCGTAGGAATGAAGATGGCTCTAGTCAGTTTGACAACAAAAAACAGTTTGAACTTGATATTGACCGAATAATGCGAGGAGAAGACAACCGAACAACACTTATGATAAAGAACATTCCTAACAAGTAAGAAACTCCTTGCTTCTTGAGATCATCTTTGTAATAGTTGGATTTTACTTCTTTCCAGTAAAATTAAGTACTTCTCATGACCCAGATGTGGTGGCTTTTAAGACAAGTAAATTAAGCTAATTTTGATAGTGGAAGTTTTTTGCTATGAATTTAAGAATTTCAAAGGATAGGAAATGGAGTATAAATTTCACCATACTAGACTGTCCTAGAAAATGCGTACAATGCATATTTGTTCCAATTTTGGTGCAAATAGAAGGATTCCTCTCAGTGGTTAGCATGCTTAAGTGCATTTCTTTTTTGTCATATTCAACTCTGGGTTCAATATGGTTATGTTTGTAGGTATACATCAAAGATGCTTATGGCTGCAATAGATGAACGCCATCCAGGGAGCTATGATTTCATTTATCTACCAATTGATTTTAAGGTAAATTCAGTCTTTGGTACAAATGCCTTCTAATTTGTGGATGAGATTTTGGGATATGAGAAGAACAAGACTTCCTCTGTGATTCTACATGGATTTCCTATCTATATTATTTATGCCCTTGGCTTTTCTTGCAGAACAAATGTAACGTGGGCTATGCATTCATCAACATGAAAGATCCTAACTTGATCATTCCATTCTATCAGGTTTGTTATACATGAGTCTTAGGGTGAAAGGATAAATAAAAAGACTAAAGCTAAAAGAAAATTCTAATTTTGGCAGGCATTCAATGGAAAGAAATGGGAAAAGTTTAATAGTGAAAAGGTGGCATCACTTGCATATGCTCGTATACAAGGTATAGCTGCTCTCATTGCACATTTCCAGAACTCAAGCTTGATGAATGAGGACAAGCGGTGCCGACCAATTCTCTTCAATACCGATGGCGCCAATGCTGGTGATCAGGTATGAAAATCGTAACAAAACTCGCACTTTAGATTCTAATTGATTATGTATTTCCTTAGATGCTCGAAAGATTGTCTGAACCTAACCAACCAACCAAATTCATGATGCCCTTTCTGTTTTGTATATAAGTAACATACTTATTATTGTTCTTATTGTTGAGAGAGAGAGAGAGAGAGAGGTCTCATGCCGACCGTTTCTAATATGCAGGTGCCCTTCCCAATGGGTGTTAATGTTCGTACTAGACCTGGAAAAACTCGGACCAACACCCATGAGGACATTGAGGAGAACCAACAAGGAAGCCTACCAAAAATTGGAAATGGGGAGGATCCTGCTGGAGATCCATGTTCTTCGACGGAGTAAGACTAAGGCAAGCATGTATTTTTGGCGGCCTAACTTACATCACCGGGTAAACCAAATCCTACCTAAATCCCATTAACTTTCGCTGGATTGCTGGTGGGGTGGGTGGGATCATGTGGTGCTTTTTAATAAGCCGTTAAAAATATTCAATGGAATGCCTGACCAAGGTCAAGTACATTTTTAGTTTTCTTATCAATTTTTTAGACTGACACGGAAAAAAAAAACCATCAGGAGGGGCTTCGAAATTTTGGATGAACTCAAGAGGATTATTTAAATGGCGTACATATGTAAAGGAGTTTCTTCCAGAGATCTTTCATTGCGTTTTGTTGCAGGCATCTCTGCTATACCTTTTATTATTATCATTAATATTGGCTCCTTTTTTTTTTCCTCTCCTGGTTTTGTTGTTTCTTGATTGCGGGCTTGGAGCCTAGCTGTTACTGTTGAGACATTGGAGTCAGGATTTTTGCTGAACTAACTATGTATGTATTAATTTTGCATTTGAGAGATGAATCCGTCCCAAACTTTTTGTTTTTTGTTTTTTTTTTTTGTATTTTTTTGTTTTTGGGTCACCTGCAGATACTCTTTGATGTCAAAATGAGATACCTGGTTCTATTGATATCGTACGATTGACGTACTTCAACCCACAATGGTTCCCAAATAATGCTTTGAATCTGATTAGGCCTATTCCAATCCAAATATTATCTACTGTTAAGAATATTACCATACTTATTATAGAACTCATCTCTTCTCCATCTCCTTTTCTATTTTATTATATTGTCTACATCTACCATTCAGAGTGATATAGATGTAACATGTGCACGTAACTATGTTTAATGTAAAGGTCCATATTATCCACATGCAACATTTAATGTTGTCTCCCTCCGAATTTATTCAAGTATTTGAAGTAAAGACTGCCTCCATAAAGCATCCTGATACATGAGAATGCAGGGAGGGCACACTGTTCACGCAATTCAAAAGTGAAAGCGACTTAACTGCTTCAAGTTTCAGGGAAGCTCATCTTTGTGTCTCATTGTCCCCATTGGCGCAGTTTTAGAAGTTTTTTAACAGTTCAGAAAAAAAGTTACAGCGTGAACAAATATGAAATAACGAACCTCGGCCTTCACCTTCCGGCACCAGATGTTCTGTCTATAGAGACCTAGACCGAGAACCCCATTGGCTGAGAATGGCATAAAAAAACCTGTAATACGTTATAGGAACATAAACTCACATTGTCTTCGGAACCAAATTCAAGGACGTGATTCACAAAAAGGCAGGGCATTTCATCGACACTGGTAGCTACGTCGAGGCATGAGGATGCTGCCATCATCATCACAAGGTTAAAAGGCCATTGAAGAGTAAGACATGTCCATAAAGCCGAAGAATACTCTCCACTTGGAGTTCAGTTTCAGTAGGTGAACCAAGACGCCTGCCTCCATATATTTGTGCAATACTTGACATAAATAAAGGTTGTAAGAAAATTAAAAACAAACATAGTTTTAGCATTTGGATATTGAACTAAGTTTAGTTTAGTTGAGTTGAGATGATAAAATATTGTTAAAATATTATTTTTTAATATTATTATTATTTTAAAATTTGAAAAAGTTGAATTATTTATTATATTTTTTGTGTTAAAATTTGTAAAAATTTATAATGATGAATTGAGATGAGTTGAGATGGATTTGAGATTCAAAAATTGTAATGTTGGAATTTATATCTTGTTTATTATATCTTGTTGAACTGTTAATTCCTTTACAATCAAGTATGTCTATGTGCATGAATGTATATTTACGCACCTCTAGTGAAGGGCACTTGGCCCGATCTCCAAGGACAAGTTAGGAAGTCTAGGAGATTCAAATCGGCGACTCGATTTGATTGGAGCAGAAGTCTGGGCTTATTAAAATAAGAGAACCGTTGGTGCATTTTAGGATGACATGCGCTGCACTGCACCAGTCGAAGACCACCAACAGCAGGAAAGCCACAATGTACAAACAGCAGACAATGTTTTCTAGAAGATCACAGTAGTTAGTTGTTATTTTCTCTCAAGTACTGTAACAGAAACAAGATTCTTTTATTCTTTTCTTACCTTGTTAAATATATGCAGTTAAGTTAGAATTTCCAGCAACTCTGCTTCTCTAACAGGGCTAACTGCCACGTGTTGGGCCCTTTCTCTCTTGTGGAGGAGGGTGTGAGATATTGAAGGCTCAATGGGCCTGTGGAGGTATACTCTGTAATGTACCTTCACGAGCTTCTATGCTCTCGTTGCATATTGCAGCTTCTTTCTCCTTCCCACAACTATGATGGAACATAAGCATGTGACAATCCGAATTAATTATCTTTGGATAAGTTTATCCCTTTTTATGTGAATATAGATTACCAGAAATCACATTCTTATTTGTCTAGGACTGCTTGTTTAGTTGGATAAAAATAATCTCAATACATTTATTTTTACTAAATCCCTATCAAAGATGTGAGAATCCACCTTCCCTACTTTTTAGTGCTACTTTGTTGCTGCATTGTAACTACTTGTGGAACTTGTATGCAAAAATGTGGTATTATTTTGTTCTACAGAAAGTGTTGATGAATATGCTTTATTTGGTTATAAATAATAATAATAATAAGTAAAACAGCATATTCTTCTTGTTAAGGTTGAAAAATAAAAATCGGTAAACCAGTAAATCGGCTCAAACCGGATTGGACTGGTGTATTTGGTTTGGTGCAAAACTAGTTCGATCCGGTACCCGTTTCATTTTTTCAAAACCAGTTTCAAACCAATCCGATTTTGGTTTTTTTTTTTTTTAATACCAGACCGGGCCGTTTCATATATATATATATTATATAAATAATTTTTTATATGACTTATTTATATATATTATATGCTAAATCTCTAATTAATATAATATAAAATCTTAAAATTCATTTATAATAATCTAATAACATTAAAATAATATATCATTTTATATAACATAAAATAAAAATTAATCTTATAAATCTTATCATAACATTTGATATAATATATAAATTCTAAGTTTATAACATAAAATTAATATAACATAAAATCCTATAAAAAACATAAAATTGATATAACATAAAACCATTTAATTTTAATTTTAAGTAACCATCATATTATCACTAACATATATGATAATATGATTCTTATAAATAATGTACGTATACTATAATAGTTTTACTATAATTCTTATTTTTTGTTACATATTATTTTTATATTTAGACAAATTTTTTTATTTATTTATCAACTTGTTGTTCCAAGCTCGACTTCCTAAGCGCCCGGCCTTACTAGTTCATTGGAAAAATCAGAGCCAACCAAAATGGGTCGAGTAAAATCGAAAGTACTAACTTTGAAGGTAAATTGGTCCAATATTAGTTCTTCAGTTATTAAAACCAATATATACTGATTCGATTTTAAAATATGTCCAAAACATGACCAAATCAAACTGGTTATACCCATACTTCTTGTATTATGTTTGGATCATCCTTCATTTTTTTCAAAGAGAAATTCAAAGATCGATAAATAATATCATCTCATTATAATAATTAATAAGATAAAATTAAAACGAGGACGTGGAATGGACATCTAATAAATATTAAATTTACCAAACCATTCCTGATGGACGGTGCAATTCCAAGCATTAGCCTGTACTAATCAAGCCATGACCATCAATTTAGAGAAAAGACTATGCTGGGCCCTTGTTGGGCTTAGCAGATTGATCCTACCTCACTGGGCTTTCATGCGGGCTTATCTCATTCCACGAGACCACAGCTGTTTCAAACACCTTTTTAAAAATATATATATATAATTTTCAGCATTGAATTAGCCTCCACTCCAAACACATTAGTAATGCATCAACACTGAAAAGCCTACTCGATGATTTACATAAAGAAAAAAACCATACTTCGATCTATTTTATAATTATAATGGATTAATGAATAACATAATTCTATACACACCGATTTGTAAATATTAAAATTTAATTCCGTAATTTAAGGTTTTAAACATAAAATATAATTAAAAAATAGTATTTTAATTCATGATAGAGTCGTGGCCAGACCAATACCTTAATTAGGTTAGCCTACCGATCGGCACGTAATTAATTGTCGATCTCTGTCAACGTCCCTGACTTTGCGAGGCCTAACAATTATATAGGGAAATAAATATTTTTTTAATAATATTATAATTAAAAAAAAACATTAAAAAAACATGTAAAAAAAAAAAAAAAAGTAGAAAACACCTAACTGGAGCCCCAGCAGTGGATTAGCACCACTCCTCGCTAAAAAGCCAAAACCTACCCTTCAATTCCCTAAAAATTTTGACTCACTCGACAAAAAGATTTATTAATTCATAAGTCTACTTATAAATACATTATTAATACGAAAACATGTGACATGAATTAGCATAAAAAATATTTTACATTTATCTTTTTTAATAAGAAAAATTAAGCTTGTATATAGAACGTTTTACGAATATAACATAATTTGATTTAAAAGATAAATTTTAATATTATAAATAAAATCTTATTATTTAAATAATATGAATTGTGTACTTTATACACCGAATTAAGAATAGAATAAATCTTTTAATAATTATAATAAATAAAGAGATCTCTTAAAAACGATATTTTGCTATAATGTTGATGATTGTAGCCTCTGGGCCTGTGGAATTGAACCGAACTTGCGTTCAAAAGATCATCGGTACTGAAAATATCAAACTGCATCCTCAAATTAAGAATAATGGATGCATTGAATATATATATAAAAATGCAAAAAGTCAAGCTGTTCACAATATGCATATATGCCAATTACAACAACTAGACTTGATTTGTCTCAATATAGTATAGGTAATGATACACTTATAATTTATGTACAACTACTTTATAACTCAGTTTCAATAAATCAATACAATCATGGAATTCCATTAAAAATAAATTTAATATTATAAAATTATCATTCATTTTATGTAGAGTTGTAAAGTAGTTATAAAGAAATTGTGAATATTTTCCATATATTATATACAGATATTATTCAGTACTGGTCGTTGAGGCTATGATTGTACGTGTAAGTTGATGATCATGTTAAGCTCATGCCATGTGGCCTGGAAACCAAGTTAATATTATTCAATACCCACTTTCATTTCCTCTTAGCTAATATACATAGGGGTGAATTTGGTCCAGTCCGGTCGATTTCAAGGAAGTTTTATAGACCGGACTGGACCTATTCAGTCTAGAATTTTTTCATTCTAGATTGGACTAAAATGTATAAGAATAAATTCGGCCCAATCCCATTTGAGACGGTCCAGTCCGGTCGGTCCTATTCGGTCCAACCCTGTACCAAATGGGACAATGGGCCAATCTTTATATCCTATATTTAGGACCCTAACGTTTTATTCAATTTTAAGCCACAAAAGCCCACTAACACTAACATTTTAAAATAAATATCATTCTTTTAAATAAATAAAAATCATTCTTTAAGCCTTTTGAGATGCAAAATTACCTTATAAATTTTTATACTCAATAATTTTTAATATGTTATTTTCGATAGATAAAAATTTTGTATATCCATCTAAATAATTTTTTTTGATAGGTAATCATAGAAATTTTATTAATTATTCATCCAAACAATTTAAACAAGTTTAAATTGAAAACTAAAAATTATACTATGCACATCATCATCATGTAAGTAACATACTAAAAATTGAAAATTAAAAGAAGGTCTAAAAAAAAAACAAAGACGACTACAAATTACAAATCACATAATTATACAATTAAACAAATTACTCTAAAAAAAACATAACTCTCGCCTCTCAATACAAATTACATCAATACAAATTATCCTCCTGGGCCCCTGGCAGCTCATAGCCTCCTACATTTTAATGCTATCAAGTGTAAACTGAGAGAATTATTATTAGCAAAATTGAAAATTGAAAACTAACAAGCTAAATCAAATTCACCTCAATGACCTCATTAACTTGCATTGGTTGTAGTCATAGTATTTGACGCCACCATAGAATTTTCACCCTCCCGAACAAGTTCTATACAATAAAAAAGCAAAAAAAATTATATAAATTTACATAACATATATAGATCATAAAAGTTATAAAATGAAGTAAATAAGAAACATACCCAACTGCCTCTCAAAATCCTCCACCTCATCCATTAAAATCCTAATGCTGATTGGAGTAAAAGAAGAACGAAGCAATTCTGTTTACAAATGAGACCATCAACCATCATCGGAGATAAACTACTTCGAAAATGATCAAGAGCACAACCCACCGTGCTAAATGTAGATTCAGAGGCAACTATAGATACCGGTATTGCAAGTACATCACGTGCAACTTTTGAAAGTTCACGATATCAAATTAAATTAATCTTCCACCAAATAAGAATGTCAAAAATTGGAAATGACTCTTCACAACTTTCAGCTAGGCACCTATCAACCTCATTCTTACTTTTCAAAGAGTTTTCCGACTGTAACCGTTGCTTAAATATGATCATTCTTTCTACCGTCCTATCCTTAACTCTACTACTACCACTACAATTTGCAGTATTTACTTATTCATGATGGAAACTTGTGTGTTGTTGTAGATCAGAACTGTTGGCTTCCTCATTATCAACGTATGCCTCATACAGGCGTGTTAAAGCATTTTTCATCTTCCAACTCAAATCAACCGCTTTTGTGTAATCATTGGCATACATTCCTTCCAATGCAAAGTCAAAATATCGCATCTTGTATCGATGATCAATAATAATCCTAACAAACAACAACATATTCATATTATCCAAGTTGCATCAATATCTGTTAAATTTTTTCCTCATATTTGTGGTCATTAATCTCACTACGGGGCTTCCTTCTTCACACTCCAAGTCAATTGCATCGGCTATTCTAACTAATTCCAAAAAAAGAAGTTGCAAGTTACATATTAACCTCCCGAAAAACATAAAGTTGCATCATGAAATAGTTGAATAAACCTTACAAACAATCTTACATTTTCCCAATTTTATACTCAAACTACTTTGTTTTGTTTTTTAAATCGCCGATCATTACTTATCATTATCATATCCTATACTTTGATCACAGATATATGTAAAACCATCTAAAAAATATGGTGATTCGGTGAAACCATGAAAGCAAAATATGAACGAGAGAGAGAGAGTATCATGCGTGATGCGACGAAGGGGTTGCTGGCTGGAATTTTCAAGGGACCCAACGAAAAGGCTGGGCTACTGGAGAGGGGGGTGTTGCGCAATGCGGCTACTAGGGTTTTGGGAGTTTGCTAGAGAACTAAGAAGTGAAAACTGAGGATTGGAAGGGAGGGGGTTAACTGGGGGTGTGGGGGCTTTAGTTAAAAAAAAAAAGTGTTGCGTGAACGACGTCGTTTCACGCAACCCAGTATCAATATTCATTCAGCTAGGACTTAAATGGTATCGTTTAAGTCCAATTTCGTACTAAACGGCGCTGTTTGATGTTTGGTAGATTTGGTTTGTTTTTAACTTCTGAATCTTTTATATTTTTAGCACAAAAATTAATTTAAAAAATTATTTAAATTAGTAAAATTAAGTAAACTATTTAACGGTGATTATTCTTTTAACTCATTGAAAAGATAATTAATGATAATACTATATATTATACTTTAATAGTGTTACTACTACATATAGTAGATATATATTATAATGATATAGTGATACTAATAATGTATGTTATATATTATGGAATATATGTTATATATTATATAATAATACATTGATACTAAATTATGGACTATACTATACTAATAGTAATATATGGTCATAGACTCATAGACTCATAGTGATATAGTCATTAGTAATACTCATTAGTCATAGTGATATTAATACTATATATAGACTTATAGTTATAGACTTACATTGATTTAGTTATAAATTTATAGTTATAGTTATATTGATTTAGTTTAGTTATAATTATATTGATGATGTTAATTGTTATCTTGATACTAACTTAGAGCATGACAATGTATTATAATTTATGATAGTTCTAAGTTAATGCATAATAAGTTATATACAACTTTTTACATTTTGTATATGAAGCAATAAGTATAGATAATTTAATTATCCATACATGCTTTATATTTACTTGCAACTTAGGTCATAAATGTAGATGTTAGTAATTAGTTAATGATGAATTAGCGATAGGTTAATTTATTGATATTCATGTCATACATTACTTAATTACAAATTACATTAGTTATTTTTAATTGCTTTATATTTACTTACAACTTAGATATCTTAAAATGAGGTAGGTTAGATAAAAATTAAATAATTTATTATATAATCATTATATAAAAAATATATATATATTAATATTTTATTTTATTTTTTCGGTCGGTTATGTCTGGTTCGGTCCGAAAACCCCCCAACGCGGGACCGGATCGAAGACCGAAACCCTTAGTTTCCTAGGACCGAAACCGACCAAGAGTTTTTTTAGTCCAGATCGACCAACTTTCAGCCCTAAATATAAGGAAGATGACGTTCAATGATCTCTACAACTATATTTTAAATTTCGAATATTTTTATTAAAAAAACTCATAAAAGTAACCTTATTTTATAGAAATGTTCTTAATTTAAAATATGATTATATAAAAGATTGTAAAAAAAAATTGCACAACTCTAATGTGTGTATATATACATGAGGAATGCTATGCATCAACTACTATTCACTCACACATCCTACATCTATAAGTTTTTCATAAGTTGTGGAGTATGAGATAGTGAATAGTAACTGAAGAGAAAAATATATATATATATATATCGACGGAGTATTATACATAAATAAATAAGTGGAGTGGATGGCTTTGTTAAGTGAAACGTTTTGGAGCAGTCGGTCTATTTTTAAGTGTTTGACAACCCATAAATGAAAGGCCGTCACATCAGAAACTACACACAAATTAATCTAAGATCATCACAGCAGACCAACCTTACAATATGTAAAGTAAATTAGTCTGTTTACTGACTTTGTTTGAGTTTTTTTATCAAACACCTTGTGTCCATTTTCATTTTTGAATACAGCAGACCACCCTACAATCCTTCCTCATTACATCACAACAATCTTACACATACTGATAGAAAGTATATTCCCTTCACGACAACACTCTCACAGACAAAATCTGGAAATGTGCAAAGAAATACCAGATCACAGAATTTGCAAATCAATAAAAAAATACAGAATCGACAGGGTTGAGAAGAGGAGAAAGACCTTTCAAAGAGATAAAAAAAAACACAGAATTGACAGGGTTGGACTCTGGACTCTGAATCGAGGGGTGTTTCCGTGCGAGATTCAGGAGAGAGGGCCAGACGCAATGGAAGCAACGACGAAGAAAGGGGGCAAAGAGAGTGCCGAAAAGGAGGGCAAAGAAGGTAACTTTCTCGTGTGAGTTTTGTGTAAGGGGATGGTAGCCGTGCGTGATCCCTGTAGTGGGGGCACAAAAACTAATTAGTGAGACATTACGTGGCATTCAACCATTGGAAGGCTATTTTTTAGATAGAAACAGCTGACCGGTTAGAAGATTTATCCTTTGCTAATTATTACATGTTAAATGGAGGGATTAAGATCATATGAGGTGCATACATTTAATTACTTGTTAAGAGAGCAACCTAATCAGAAGTAGTACTCTCTCCACTGAAAACCCACTTGGGATTTTGGCCCATCCTAGATGAGTAGGCCGGTAGGATAGGGTAGGGCAGGGCAGCAGTCATGTGCGCGCATGAACATTACCTGTGGTTGCTGCCATATATATATCTTTTTGAGGGGACAAAGATCACATGCATGGAGGATATATGCACATAAAATGCGAATTAGCTAAGAACATAGTAGTGGATCCTGAATATCATCAGACATGATCCTGACGTGGTTTTTTGTTTTCTTCTTAGTTCACAAAGCATGTTGAAGTGCTCCAATAGCCTCAAAATTTACTGCATTTTTTTAACCTATTCGTTTATTTTTTAGTGAATGAGATGAGATAAATTAATATTAAAGTAAAATTTGAATAAAATATTATTAAAATATTATTTTTATTTTAGAATTTAAAAAAAATTAATTATTTATTTTTTTATGTAAAAATTTTAAAAAATTATAATAATTAAATAAGATAAATTAAAAAAATTTGTGAAAATAAAATAGCCTTAATCAAGTTAAAAAATAATTTATCCCTAAAGTAATTTTTTTTGCCTGGAATTAATGAGCAGCAGTGTGTATATTTTGGAGTTTCGGAAGTCTGGCATTCAGCAGATGCTTGGCTGTGCATATATGTGTCATGTGCAAGTGGGCGTTGTTTTTCCCAAAGAGTACTTTGTTGTCAGGAAAGCAAGAGGATCGTATGTTCCTGAATATCATTTATGAATGAATATAGACGTACGGGTACGGCTCCTTCGGGATCTAAGTTTAGACGTTAATGTGCTGTCACATGGTGACTGGCTAACCAAGGACTTTGTGCCTTTTTTTTTTTTTTTAGTGAAAAAAGTGATGTCCGGCGAGTAGAGCGCTGTTTCGTAATATGTTTTTTTTTTTAAATTTGAATTAAATATTATTATAATATAATTTTTACTTTTCATATTTAAAAAAATTAAATTATTTATTATATTTTATATACAAATTTAAAAAATTATAATAATTATATAAAATGAGATTATTTAATTTTGTATAACCTAACCCAATGTTATATTTGGATAGCGAGAAGTGTTATGAATAGTTATGAGTAGTGATTGGAGTGAGTTTGTGGGTCCTATTGAGAGTAGTTTGAGTTATTTGGATGTATGAAATATGTTGAGTTGTTGAATTTTAGATAAATAGTTGAAAAAGGTGTAAGTCTCATAAATATTATAGTAATTTTATTTTTAGTAATAAATATTATAGTAATTTTATTATAATGATTTTATTTTATTTTTATATATAATAATGATAAAATATATTAATTTTTTTTTACTTCTCTCTCTCTGTCTCTCCCTCCTCTGCTCGATTCGAAACCACGCCCGAAATAGTTTCAGCCTAGCCCTGCGCCGCCGTGCGCCACTCGGCCTCACTGCCACCACCGATAGCTTCCTCTCACGCCGGCGACTCCCCCAGCCACCACCGATCTCCTCCACGCGCGGCTCTCTCTCTCTCTCCCCTGCAGTACCCAACCGAAATGGGCGTGGCCCGATTCTCTCCACCTGTGCCTCCGTACGTGACCGCCCGGCCTCATCTCCACCACGGACAGCTCCCCCTCACGCCGGCGACTCCCCTAATCACCACCGATCTCCTCCACGTGCAGCGTTCTCTCTCCCCTGCGGTAACTCAACCGAAATGAGTTTCGGTGGTTCTTGTCCACTTGGGCCACCGTACGCGGCCATCCAGGCGACAGCACCTCCACTACCTCTCGCAGACCCAGCCACCACAACCTCCCTCTCCCTCTCCCTCTCCCTCTCCGTCGCACAACAAGTGATCTCGACTGAAATAGGTGAAACACTGTTGAGAGTGCAAACAGTATCTGTGTTGTGTAGAGAGAGGAATGCTGAGATATGTTGAAAGTACAAAAATGTTGTTTAGCTTGTGAAGTATTCTCATCCGTACGAGAAGTATTGAGATACTTTCGTTACCTAAACACAACCTAAGAGTTATTGGCGCTGTCTTTGAATAGTGGAGTGAGAGTTACTATTTAATATTTTTTTTTATTATGTTTTACTTATTTTTTAGAATAATACTACTATGTTACTTTATTTTGTCCTTGATTTTAACCATTCATATATTTTTTATTTTTATTTTTTTTATTAATTAAGGAAGTGACTATTAGTGTATTGGCATATTTTTTATTTTTTAAAAATATTTAAATATGTTAAAAAATAGAAAGAAAAAAAAGTGAAATTTATACTAGTGAACATGCCCAATGGTCAAAGTTAGGCGGCACACTAGTACTATCCTATTTTTTATTATTGTTTACTGTTATTTAATATTTTTTTAGTTTTTTATAATATTTTATTACTACTATTTACAGATAATTTGATATCACCTCACTATTCAAACGTAGTTGAAATTTATGACAAGGGTATCAACTTTAAGTTTTTTTTTTTGGAAAAAAGTAAAATTTTTACATTTTTTACGGGCTAGTTTATTATTATTTTTTGTAAAAAGTCTATTTGTATATTTTAAATTTGTATATATTATTCTTATTATTATGATAATTACACATAGTTCAAAGTTATAAAATAGATATTTAAATTAGATGAAGCTGAGACATAAAAATCTCGTTAATATTTATGCGTTCAATAATTACTATCGGTTAATGGATTGAATTTATAACTTAAGAAAGAATTAATGGGCTATAAAGTTAAATAATTAGACTACTTAGTTGGGTTTGAACAGTGAATTGAGATAAAATTTGAAAGTTAAATAAAATATTATTGTTTAATATTATTATTATTTTAGGATTTGAAAAAGTTGAATTGTTTATTATATTTTGTGTAAAAATTTAAAAAATTTATAATAATGAAATGAGATGAGATGAGATGAAACACTTCTTGTATCCAAATGGTACATTATTAAAATATTTGGTAACAAATAAAACCGAGAACAGCTTTAACATAACTAAGAAAAAAACAGTACTCTTGAAAATATATTCTTCCCGGCCAAATATTTTTTCAACGAGTTCTAAGCAAAGCTAAGACATGATGTTATATACTGTCCATATGATTTTATCCATACATACATATATATATATATATACATACATATATATATATATATACATACATACATATATATATATATACATACATATATATAGTATATAGGTTAATGCTGATTCTTTTGTGAGATAGGTTTTATACAAGGCAACCGTCCTTCAGCCGCTAATGCCAATCTTTATAAAGGAAGAGAGCACAGCAAACGTTAACACGATCAATAAGCAATAATCACGGCCAATACTGCATGCAAATTAGTTAGGTCATTGGATTCTGGGAAGTGGAAACTACACTTCTCATAACCATGGTCCATAGATGTCATTCAGTCTCTTGCTGCCTGATAATCTCAAAACATTCTTTCAATTCAGCTGCCTCATTTTATCTCTGTTGATGAGTCTGATAACAATATTGTTGGGTTTTTTGTGTAGTCTCGTTTTATTATATGGTAATCTGATTTAATAATATGATCCAACAATAATTTGTTTCAATTTTTCAATAGATTTTCAACGAGTCTTGGACCATAGATCAACATAGGCTTAGATCGATAATTGTTTATCCAATTTTAGAGCCTAAACCAGTACGACCCAAGTACTATTAATGTTTAAGCTCTAATGACCCTAATTGGCGGGATAACTGTGAGGGGAACTTTCCCCTCAAGAAAGGCCCATAGGGCCATGGCTCGGAAACTCAGCCAGTGAGAATCTAATTTGAATAAGGAACAAATTGTCAACTAGGAAGAGATGTCGTCTGGTCAACAAGATAACTCAACTTGACATATCAACGGCCTCCCTCGAGAACAGAGAATGAGCGGGATACGCAGGAAACATGGAAGACCCTCGATTCATCAACATCAGAGCATCAACGACTCCCATAAGCCAAGTTGAGGCTCAAGAAACTACCCCATATTAGGGACTCCAGGTCTCAAAACAACAGACTTAATCTGCTCACCGAACTTCTAGTATAAATAGTCGATCCCAAGTCCGAGAAGCTTTTTGGTTTTCTAAGCTTCCTTACTTATCTACTATACTCCAAAAAAATATTTACTGATTTTAGCATTGGAGGCTCCTCAGCCCCTAGGCCACCCTCTCAAGCCACATTCATTATTCTATTTGCAGGGTCTGTTGTGAACACCTGAATTGTTGGAGCCTAACACAAGAGTATGCAAAATACGACATCAACAAGAGTAATAAAAAATTATAAAAAAACTATAACTTTATCATTTCTGCACACACACAGATATATATATATATATATATATATATCACGAGTCAATGACTATATATGTGGTTAATGAAAAAAAGAAAACTTGGAGACCTCCGGCAATAACCAGCCCTCCAATCTCATTACGCCACGTCAACATATTATGTGACTAATTATACACTTGCCTACACTAGATCTCATCCCTTACCCAAACTCCCCACCCATCCATGCATCAGGTTTTGTAAACTTTATTTTTAAATTTAAAAAGATTCACATGTTAAAAATGAGTTTCATTCACTTTTCAAGATTTTTAAATAAAACTTCATCTTTTTTTACAATTATAAAAAACAACATCATTCACTTTTAAAAATTTTCAAACCTAATCTTTTACTGTTTACATATTACAAAAGGAGCATTATTTACTTTTCAAAATTTTCAAACAAAATCATCTATCTTTTGCATATGTAAAAAAAAAATCAATCACTTTTCAAAATTTTCAAACAAAACATGCACATGTAAAAGATGATACACAATCATCTTTAAAAAATTTAAATTTGACAAATTTCAAACTGTATTTTTCAAATATGTCATACACATGTGAAAAATGCAATTTTATATTTTATGAGAAAAGATTAAGGATGGTTTGGATTCAAAACTCATTTCAATTCATCTCAACTTATCATTCCCACACAAAATATAATAAACAATACAAATTTTTAAAAATCTTAAAATAATAATAATATTAAAAAATAATATTTTATTTTACTAGTAGAGAAATTAATCAGTTGTTCTTCATTCTATTGTGTTACAGAACCCTTTATCTTAGGTGTAACTAGCCCGTTGGTGGGCTGTTTTTCACACAACAACAACAGGACTGTTGCAAAGCGTTTCTCAATTAAAAAACCCTAGGAAACAAGGGTAGATTTGATTGAGACCAAGAAACATTTCTTACGTACAATATAATTATCGGTTTTGATATATATCGTTTATTCTCGTTTTCAAGGCTAAAATTAAAGGCACATGTAGTAACTCAACGCATATTATAATTAAGTTCTACAATTTTAATAACGAGCCCTTAATTAATTAATTTGGTCTTTAATATTGCAGATGAATTTTTAAAGGCAAGATTTCTTACGTAAATGTGATGGGGTTGCTTAAAATATCTTAAGTTTATATTTATAATATAATATATTAATGTATTATCCTATCTTGACTTTTATTTTTATAGAATTTGTCTGTGAATTTAGCACTTCACTTTAATAATTATTACATTTTTCTTTGAAAGACTATTAATTAAAAGACTAATTAATAAATAATGATTCATAAACATATAATAGATTGAGATAATGAGAAGATAATAATAATAATGTAGTTTTTTTAACATTTTCTCGTTAAAAATTCCGGACATAACATGTAGCGAAAGAAGATCATACGTGCAATTTATATATATATATAAATATATATATATATATATATTTTATTTATTTAAACTTCAGATTAAGATTTTATCGGACGGTTCCCAAAGCTACAAGTGCAAATTACAAAGTTAATCATGTTCCCATGGGTACTAATTTTAATTTATCGCACTCCAAAAATTAAAATTAATTTCACCCTACAGGCCACTTGTTCAACGGAGGATCAAGTGCTTGAGAATGTACATAAACGTGCGAGTAACCCTAGCACAGCTCACGTATTTTTCTTTTGTACACTACCGAAGATAACAAAATAAACTCAGTACAAAAAGTGAAAAACCCAAAAAAGAAAAAAAACTAATGTAATAATATCTAAACCCAATATTTTCCCTATAAACATAATTTGGTGCGGTTTTGTCTCCATTCCTTAAATTCCCGCAACGGACAAATTGCAAGGAAAAAAAAAAGTTATATATATATCTGCAAAAGGAGAACATGCTCCGGATCGGATGCCCTAGTGCTAATAGTATCGTAAAATTAAAACAGCATTTCATCAGCTTGCAACAAGTTTGAAAAGTGGATCGGAGGCATGGAAAGCGTCCACTTCCTTCGGAAACATCAGAGGAGAAAGAGAGAGATCAGCATGATCAGTTCCCAGCTTATGCATCTTCTTGGTCATCTCATGATACTGACGACATGTCTGCCATGGTTTCTGCTCTCACTCAGGTTATGGGAACGATCGAAGATCAGCAAAGTTCGCTGGTGCAATCAACCCCATTAACCATCCATGAGGGTCCAGTGAAAGAAGAACCTGATTCATCTCAACCGGCTCAAGATCATCAAGGTACCCAACATATATGGCTAGCTTGCAAGCTTGAGCACTAATACTTTCTAGTTCTGATCTACTATTATGCAGGTGTTTTTACGATCCTTAGTAATTTATGGATTCAAAAGTTGCTGAATTTTGTGGGTCTTTAGAGTTCAGATGCGGAAGTACTTGTTCATATCGTATGTTTTTTAATATAATATAAATCGTCAAAGTTTTTTCTGATTTTGCTTCTTTTGATTGCTCTTACAATAGTTATATTGTCAAAAGATGTCGTGATCTATCTCTATCGATCACAGCTTCTTGTGGATCCTCTATTTTTTTTGTTTGTTGTTGTAAAAAAGGTTAAAAATCATCGTCCTCGGTAGATAAATAAGTTTCTCTGGGTTCCTAACACAACCTTAAGAATAACGCCAACTATTATTTCTATTCAGTATATAACTTAGCCCAACCAGATCATACATATGGGACAAAAAGATTCTAAAGGAGAAAATATCTCTTCATTTTTTTTTTATAATAGATTTTCATTCAGTCAAGTTCAATGTATCCTACTTTGCGTAAATATCTGATCTTCCTCTTTCTCTCTCTACCATGGAAATGGAGACGTGCATTCTTAATTTTCATGCTTCTTTCTCAGATTTTTCGTCCATTTCACATTTTTAATGTTTCTTGTCTTTTTTTTTCTTTTTTGTTTTGATTGAATGAAAATCCTTTCACACTGCATCTTGATCCAACAAGTAAAGCTTTAAATTCCACTACTCATGTTCACGATCTATATATATATGTTCCGTGGATTACTATCCTTCCAATATTCACGTTCCGTCTTTGACCATGTGACCTTTAACCTTATCCTTGCTATAATTATACTATATCTGTCATGCCATGTTCTTAAGATTTCTAAATATGTTATTCATTGCTTGAAGTCTGCCTAACTTGAAAAAGTCAGCTAATTCTGCTAGCCCATTGTTTTCTGCTGATAAAAGTTTGGGTGGAGTTGCGCACTCTTCCTATTTGTGCAGTGAAAATAATCACTACTTCTTTTGCCTAGCTAGCTCTAACCCCAAAGCCACCGGGCCTCGAACAACTAATAGTTATAATAATGCTTCTGATGATTTTCTACTGATCAAGAAAAAATGTATGAGTTTGTATTCAGTAAATTGGTAAAGTTTGGATAGTGAGATGAGATAAGATGAGATAGTATTAAATTAAAGTTGAATAAAATATTGTTAGAATATTTTTTTTAATATTATTATTATTTTAAAATTTGAAAATGTTGAATTGTTTATTGTATTCTATGTAAAAATTTGTTAAAATTATAATGATTAAATGAGATTAATTAATGGGTTGAGATGGTTTTGGTATCCAAACCTAACACTTTCATTTAGGTTAAGATGAAATAAACAATGATTTTCACACGATTCCATGTGAAATGACTTTTCTCACCTCTCCAGCTCAAAGTAATAAAAACAAATTAACTCCTTAAACCAAAGTGCAGTAGTACATCTCAGGTTAGAGTTTAAGAATTAGGAATTGCATGCATGATGCATGTGGCCGGGATTTGTAAACCACTTTTAAGAATTTTTTTTTTTTTTTGTCATAGTGGTACTAATTTTTTTATTGTGGGAAAGTGCAGCTGATGCCCCCACTTCGAGCTTTCCACATTATGCATGCATGAAAATGTTAGGAACTTAGGGGAGCGGCATGTTAATTGCATGCGTCAATTAATAGCAAACTCGAAACATAAACCCTAGAGAACTGCTACAAACACAAGGGATTATACAAAAGTAAACTTACAAATTGACGTGATTTCATGAAATTTGTTAGATCTACTTTATAATAAAAGTAATTTTACAATCTAACGTATCACATGATTAAGTCACATCGGTTTGTGGTTTACTTTTGTGCAATTGCTAAAGTATTTTCCTTAATTAACCCTATATATGATATGTTAATAATTCTGCATTATATGATCTGATCTACTAGGAGTCTAGGAGTTGTGCAGTAAAATAACTCCAGGCCAGTAAAATGAGAGTGCAGTAAGCATCATTATCTGATTATATATATTAGCTGAAGATCGAATTCGAGACTATTAAGTTGTTACTTAACCCTATTTCTTCCAGATCCCACATCAATATCGTACTAGTTATTAATTCTATTTAAGTACATATATATTAATGCCTCTTACCATGTGTTGTGGCCTTTTGATCTTTTTTTGTTTTTGTTTGCATGCATGAACTTGTGAAGAGAATGCAAGAAAACGACACTATAGAGGAGTAAGACAGAGACCATGGGGAAAATGGGCAGCCGAAATTCGAGACCCAAAAAAAGCAGCCCGAGTCTGGCTCGGCACATTCGAAACCGCGGAGGATGCAGCCATGGCATATGATAGAGCAGCTCTAAGGTTTAAAGGCACCAAGGCCAAGCTTAATTTTCCTGAACGAGTTCAGCGAACGACGTCCGAATTTGGATACCCCTCGGGTTTTGGAAATACGAGCGTCTCCCAGTCTGCAGTACCTGTGCAGAATCCAGGGCCGGTTGTTAATCCCCCTCCGTCGACCTTGTCACATGAGACTTTCCCTGGCCTATATCAGTACGCACAGCTTCTTTCCAGTTCTGATGTTGAATTCCCTTATTACACTTCGAGTCTCTTTAATCAAGAATCTTTTGCTTCACAATTCTCGTCATTTTCATCCCCATCTTCCGCCTCATCGCATCATCCCCACCAAGAAAGACAGGAGGAAGAGGATGACAAAGGGCGTCAATTCTAGCAATCCCATTAATTAATTAAGCGAGTCATGATGTTGTAATATATATGATTTTAGTTATATATTTGTATCCATCCATCCAGCTTTGTGAGTGCTTGTATCATCATTTGCAACTTTTCCCTTCGATTGTTTCAATAACAGGAGATCTATCCCCGGCCACTCATGAATGAGGAGGAGCTAGTTTTCTGAATATTGTTTTTGAAAATACTATTTGTCTTAAATGTTTAAACTGATGAAAAGATGTAGATTTTTATTATTTATTTTCTATCTTAATAGTACTTATCCTCACGTGTGAGTCAGACTCTCCCTCAATAAGTGACCTAACACATAAAATATTTAATTAAATAGAATATAGTGTAAATTAGTCAGAATTCAAACTCGATCAGGACTTCTACTCTAATAATATTGAAGATAATATCAAATAATGTTGAAGCTACTCTAGTCTGTTGTTTAATTTGTATGGGGAGGACATGGATTTATAATTAATAACACCCGATAATCATCTGCTTAATTACTTTGAATATATAATGAGAGATTGATAGATTTCGGGCCGGGTACCTAATCTTGGCAACTATTTTATGCTTGAGAGATTTGGCTTCGGTTAGTTTCTACTTTGAAGTACCGTTAATAAAGAGATCCTTGTCGCTTTCTGGAAAGCGAACGTACTGTACTGATGATTTAGTGCGCGGACGTGATTTTGCAGCATTCCTTGCTATGACAATATGCATGAATATTATTTGACTATCTTTTGTATGCAAAAATTGCATATGGATTTGGTTCTCAACAACTTTTTGTCCCAATCCCAAGATTTAGAGCGGAAGAAGCTCAAATCTTTTGCGAGTCTTATCATTATATATTATTGTTTGCGTGAATTTTACGGACAATATATATAATATTTAAGAAAAAAGCTTGATATATATATATATATATAAAGAGTAATTCTATGCAACCTTCCCAATCTCTACACATCATATTTTTTTAAATTTTAATATTTTTTAATATTTTTTTTAAATTTTTTTTAAGTTTATTTTTTTTAAATTAATTTAATTTTTTTATTCATTATTTATATATTTAATATTTAATAAAAAAATATGGTATGTGGAGGTTGTGTGAATAGTAGGAGGTTGAATAAATTTTTCTGTATATATAAACAACAACAAAAAACTACTTTATAAACAGACATGTCGTCGTGAAATCCCTTTCTACAAAAAAAAATAAATATTTGTGATAGATTATTTATGATAAAAATAAATTCATTTTAACATAAAATAATAATTTTTATAAAAATAACTTATTACAAATAAATAATTTTCTTATAGTGGGCCTTTCAATATGTCCATTCAGCTTTCTTATTCAACATAAAATAGTAAATTTTACAAAAAATAACTTGTTACAAATAAATAATTTTCTTATGATAAGCCTTTCAATATGTCGGTTCAGCTTTCTTATTCTAGATATCAATTAAGAGTTCAGATAATAACTTGAAGTCCTTATAAAAAAAAAAAAAAAAAAAAAGAAGCTTGAAGTCATGTCCTGATCATACGTTGGATATATGTCCTTTGATCATGACAATGATTTAATTGGTTTTAAATTAAATCACGGATACAAGTACTCATGTTTTAGATCTTCTTCTCTTTCAATATTTCCATTTACTTGTAATTGGTATTTTGAGCTGCGTAATTTCTACTCTCCCCAGGTAGCCTATATATATCATGGTTTGGATTATGGAGTACTACAGCAGAGTTAGTCCATTAATTGTGTTTAATTTCACAATATGAATCCGTAATATATATATATATATATATACAAACTATTATATTACTCTTACGTTCTCCTTCATGACTCGGGTTAGTAATGCTTGCCAACGTTAATTAAGGGTACTTGCGCAAGTTTAGAAAGAGTGAAAGAAAAAGCTTGAGAATGATGATCGTGATGTTGATGTCTAGTAGGTAAGGACACGAATGAAACTAGCTGCATGCTAGCTAGCCTAAACATGAATATAAACAAGCTATATGAATACAAACCATTTGGAGGAAGGGATATGTTGTATACTTTTTTGCTCTTTCTGTCGTTGCAAGCTGCGTGGCCTATAATATATAGGTGATTGGTGTGATCATCATGATGTGAGTACTTCGAAATTAAACGCATTACCCTACTTTTTTCTTATTTTTCTTATCATTTGTTTTTTGGCCTGTATTAATAGATCATCAGTTAGCTAGGCAATTAGCCGCAGCTAGCTAGGTATCTTTCACTTTTTTTTTTTTCCTTTTTTTTCTATCAAACTACGTCTAAACATGTTTTAATATATTGGAATCTTAGATTTATTATTTATTTTCATATTTTATATTTATAATTTTTTATAATATATGAGGATGTTTTTATAAGATATGAAAATATTTTTCATAAGATATGAGATGTGGAACGATAAATACTAAAAATTTTTCATCTCACAATATCTCATCACTTGGAGATCATAGCTAGTCTTGTTGCATGCATGCCTTGTTGGCTTATTCTAAATGTAAGTGCATGCATGCTCGGGATCAACATGCATTAATAATGTCAAAACATATATGGTCACGTACAGTCAGTCTTATAAATATATATATATATATATATATATAACCCCTGGTACTACTACTACGTACGTATCATGAAAAACTCCAAAAAGTGAGGTCGCTTCAAAATTAAAGTGGAATATATATATATATATATATATATATATATATATATAATATGTGATGGAATGGGGATTCCGTCCCTGCCCTATCAAAAGCACTCCATTCTATCACACATGATCGATATATTTATATATCCTTAGAAAACAGTACATCCACCAGCCATATATATCTGCATGCGCTCTCTTAATCATGCGGGAGTGAGCACTACTACTACTACTACTACTCATGATTTTTTATCTTCTTTTTCTTTATAGAAATATTTTTGTAAAAATAAATTTGATAAAAATAAATTTTAAAAATATTAGATTATAAAATTATTTTTATTATATAATAGATTTTTAACGTATTATATAAATTAAATCATGATGTCAATTTAATTATAAAGTTATATTTTTACTATGTAATTAATATCTGTGTTTATATGTAATTTTTTCCCTAGAGAGAGAGGCCAGGTGGAAGGAGTTGCTAGAAGTTGATATAATTAATTTGGAAATAATAATTAAAAGAGAGAGAGAGAGAGACCCTAGCTGGTGTACTTTGCAATATGCATTATTGAAGTCTAGCTTGCTATCACTTAAAATGGGGGGTATAACGTGAAATCATGTGAAATTACATGAATAATAATCATAATTAAATGAGTTCATCTCGATGATCAGAATCGATCCATTTTGTAAATTAAGGTGCATGTGTGGAGTAGTGGAGTAATATTTAAAGCTCAAAGCATGACTGCAATTCATGTAGTAGTACTCTCATAATGATTGAGACGACGTTACATATTAAATGTAGCTATCACTTTTATGTCCTGCTCGGAATGATTAAGATTCTGGCTTGGTCCACCTTAATATTTTGCACCACTCACTGACGTGTCTGGATATATATAATAATATGCCATTATAACCAATCTCTCACATAATTACAATATGTCATGCATCATAATAATTATTTGTATTCATATATATCCGCATGCATGCTGATAATTAAAGTTCCATCCGAGTTAAATCAACCCATTACCACCGATATGTACTTATATCTAATTATTTGAATGCCAGACGCATTAATTTAGATAATTATTATCATTTGTTTTAAAGATTTATTAATTAAATTCATATTTTGAGTAAAGGGAATCATGCAAGTCCTACCATAATCTTGTCCATGTAGAAAATCTAAATCCGATCACCCCCATCATTTTTAGTAATAAGAAAAAAAATTGTTATTTTCTTTATATTTTATGTACAATAAACAAAAAAAATATATTTAAAATTTTAAGGTTCGCAAGTCTCACACACTCCTTTTGAGAAAAATAAGTAAATATGAGATTCACAAAAAAAAATTATTTTTAAGAGTAGTATTACATGTATCTATAGTTTTACTTGTATTTTTATTTACAAGACTCATTTTGTTAATTTTATTTTGAAATTCAAATTTCATATTTTCAGTATCAATAACTAGCACATGACGAAATAAGTTTTTTTTAAGTGTTTTTTAATAGTGAACTCTGTCTTTTTTCAAAGTAAGTGCGTAAGGCTTATATATCCTACGAGTGCATCTAGTACTATTCTACAAAATTAAAAAAGAAAATACAATCATACAAGAAAAATATTATTTATCATGTTTGTAATATCATTCTTTTATAATAGTCTTGCATGATATTAGATGGATAAAAAAATAATGTTAATGTGTCTCCTAATTTATATCACTCATTTAACACGTAATATCACATTGTAGTTCCACATATCTTATTAAAAAAATTTAGATTTCCTATATTTTTTTGTTTGTATTTTTATTTTTTTTAATAAGTAAGGTGACATCACATTATATTATTACATTAGAGACAAAATGAAGTGATATAAATTAGAAGTAACAGTAACATATCTAAAAAAAACTATTCTTATTTATTTGATAAACGCAAGAAGACAGATAAGATTTCTCTCTTAGCTTTTGGGATTTGGGACTGGAATCGAGCCCCCAAAGATAAAAGCTAGTACGCTGAAGAGAAAGGAGGAGAGAGAGTGAGAGAGAGAGACGGGAGGGGGGGATGTTTACGCATGCAGAAGGTGCAGTGGGCCGTGCCAACTTGCCCAAAAAAGCAATCTGCAGTGGGCCATTTGAGACCGTCCAAAGCCCAAGAAAAGTGGCTTTGAGGATTGGATGGAGAGGAAGTCACTCAGAAACCGACAAAGAGGTAAAAAAGAAGCTTCGAGTTGGAGCTTTAGCTTCGTCTTCTTCTTTTTTTTTTATTGTATATAATTAATTATTGAAAACCGCCCAAAGCGTGAAGGCTGACATGGGAAGTGTTCCCTTCCCAAGAAAAGCATGGCATGGGATTAGGGCGGGGGCGATTTGACGTATATATTGGTATGATAGAGACAAGAGGCTGCACTTTGGGTGGGGGTGGTGGCTGTGTGTGGCCCATTCTGACTCTCCTCTTGTTTCTTTTTTGTTTGCTTTCGGCTTGCTCCGGACGTCAATTTTTGCGGCTCTTTTCGAAGCGGTGAATTGTTCTCTCAGGCTTCATGATGATAAATCTTGAAATACCACTCAATGCATATCTTGGTCTTCGTAAATCAAGGGATCAAGGTTTCAGAGAAATCTTAGATAAAGTCAAAGTTAAACTGAGTAATTGACAGCTGAAATTTCTATCTCAAACAGAAATGAAAGTTTTAATTAAATCAATGATTCAAGCCATACCGATTTATGCCATGATAGTTTTTAAATTTCTTAAAGATTTGCTGCAACAATTTAACAGACTACTGACAAGTTACTGGTAGAGTCAAACCAATCAAGAATGGAAGATAAATTGATTAGTTGTTCTTAAATGGAAAAAGTCAAAAAATACAGGAGATTAGGATTTTGTGATTTTAAAAACTTTAACATGCTCGCAAAATAAGGTTGAAGGATTATCAAATATCCTAATTTCCTAACTTCTAAGATTTTGCAAACAAAATACTTTCCTAATTCAAAATTTTTGAAGGCAGAATTGGGTACTGCTCCTTCATTCGTATAGAAGAGCATTTTGTCAGTAAGAGACTTATTGCAACAAGGTATAATTTGGAGAATTGATAATGGTAATTCAGTTAGAATCTAGTCACGTCTTTGGCTTCCTCAACCTAATTTGTTTAAGCCTCAAAGTGGTATAAATATGTTGGGAAGAGATGCAAAAGTAGAAATACTTATACAAGATGATATCAAAGAGTGAAATGTCCCTTTAATCAAAGATGTCTTTAATAGTCAAGAAGTTGATCTAATTACCCATATTCCTATCAATCATAGCAAACAACAAGACCAATTAATGTGAAGAGGCACTGCACATGGTGATTTTACAGTGAGGAGTGCATATCATCTCCTGGGGAGCTGTAAGCTAGGAAGCAAATTGAAACCTCATGTAAAATATTTCTAAGTGATGAGTGATCTAAACTGTGAAAGCTACCCATTCCACCAGTTTTGAAAAATTTTTTGTGAGGAGCTTGCAGGAAGATCTTGCCAACTAGAGTTAATTTGTGCAAAAATAAAATTTTGGAAGTCTCAACATGTCCAATGTGTCTTCAACAACCAGAGACAATAGAACATATTTTGTGGAACTGTGTATCAGCTTCTAATGTATGGAGTGTCTCATCCAGGAAGATTTAGAAGAGTAAAATAGTACAGAACAATTTCGAGTAGATCATGTAGGATATGCAGAATAAGCTTGACAGGGAGGAAATGGTGAAATTTTCATTGATTCTTTGGAATTTATGGTGGAGATGAAATAAATTGGTTTTTAGGAACATTTTTATTGAATCAAAGCAAGTGATACACAGAGTGAATCAAATGAGGACTGGCTTAGCTGTTGCAAATTTCAGAGATCACAACTATAGCACATCAGCTAATACTAACAAAATAATATGGAAATGTCCTCCACAAGATTTTTTTAAGATAAACTGGAATGTTGCAGTTAACTTAAGCTCGTGTAAAATAGGTATAGGAGCTGCTGTTAGAGATAAGCAAGGGAATTTTTTTGGCTACAATGAAGAAGAATTTGACTTCCATGATTCCATCCCAGACCCTCTAATAGCATAAGCAATGGCTGCTAGTAGTCATCTTTTGAATTGAATTGAGTATGACAAATGTTGTAATATAAGGAGATTCTCGGCTAGTGGTTCAGGCAATATAAAAGAAGCATCAACAGAACAACTACTTTGGAATGCTTATTACAGACATTAAAGTCTTAATTAATAGATTCAATTCATGTTACTTTAAGCATGTAAACAGAGAAGGCAACTTAGTTGCACATGTGTTAGGAAAAAATGCTTTAACAATGACTGAGTGTGTAATCGAATTGGAGGAGACTCCAATCTATAATTAGTCTGTGTTTTAGCACAGTTTATCAATAGATGAGTTAATTTTAAAAAAATGCATGATAATGGATTTTTTAATAAATTAACGTGGATTTTATAAAAATAAGTTTATCGATTAATATGATTTAATGTGAGAAAATTAGATCATAAATTCTTTTATTATAAGCAATAACTAACGTTTCACGATTAAATTTATAAAATATTAAAACTTTTTAAAAGTTAATTAAATAGAAATTCTCTATTTATGCACACATTAGATTATGTAAGTATAAATAATGATAATCACATCATATACGTTTTCTAAAATTTAATATTGTTCCTATAAGTTTTTAAAATAATATTGATCATATAACATTGTGTCTATCTCTCTTTAAAAGCGTGATTCGTCTAATTTAAATAAATAAATAAAGAGACGTAATTGAGGTAGCAAGAGTCTATAGCAACTAGCTGAAGAGAATGGAGTCCAACTAAAGTCTAAAGATGATCTTTGGGCAATCCCTCTTTTTGGGGCCAGTAGAAATCAAAGCCCAGAAAGTCTGAATTAATTTGGGCCTTATGCAACTTTTATGGATCAAAACAAAGTCCAATACAGCTACGAAGTGGAGGTTTTTATTTAGACTGCGTTTGGATGTTGAATTGAATTGGATTGAGTTGAATTCTTTATAAATAGTTGTGACGTAAGATAATAGAGTGAGTTTTGTGGGGTTCACCTAAGATGAGTTTAGGAGTTGTTTGGATTCAGAAATGAGTTGTGAATAATAGTGAAATTATTAAAATGAGTTGAGATAATATAGTTTTTGAAAATGTTGTGTGTTTGGATTGGAAGTGAGTTAAGATGATTTTAACTTTTTGGAGATGAGATAGATGTGGATCTTACAAATTATTGTATAATATTTTTAATAAATTTGTTTTATTTATAAATATATTTATTCCTTAAGTAATGATAATAAATTACCTACCCAATTTTTATTTTTTATAATATATTTCATATTAATATTTTCCGAATTACAAGATTTTTTTCAAACGGAATTTTTTTGTAAAATATCAAATAAAAATTGATTAATAAGAATTGTTTTAAAAATGATTTTTAAATTGTTTCGAAAATCGTTAAATAGTAATTTTGACTTTTAAACTGTTTCCAAAATCGTTAAATAATAATTTCGATTATTATATATAAAATAATTTTTTATCTTACACACGTGTGAAGGGGCTAGGTAAAGGGGTGGGTGAGGGCCTTCGGAGCATTCATTACACTACAGTCCCTTATAAAAGTAAAAAGCAACGGTCAGTAAGCTATTTTGTCATATATGAAAACACAAAAAACAAACACCAGATAACATCAATATACCGTTTGAGTTGGAGAAGAATTTACCATACAGGATAAGTTGATGTTCTGAAATTATTTTCGAATTCACTATGAGTTTGGATGTTAATGAGTTTTAGATATATTTATAGAAATTGAAAAAAGTTATAAGTCTTATGTGTAAAAAAATATTAAATTAAAAAAAATTATGAATTTCAAGTGTAACAATATTTTAAATTAAAATGAATTACATAATTTGAAAGTTAGGTATTTAGATATTAGATTTAATTTAAAATTAGATTGAACTGAATTGATTTGAGTTTAACAATCAAACGAGACCTAAATATATACGACGGAGAACAAGTTTCACGCCTACCCTTCCGCAAAATGGCTAGTAGCATTATTCACCACTAAAATGGATCAAAATCAAGCTGAGCCAATCAATGTCAAGTTGTCAACTTACGAAGTGCACCCCCTACAATTAAAGAACCAAATAGGAAAAAGAGAAACTCTGCGGCGAACCACAGAACAACGTGTACTTTCTATACTTCTCTTTTCTAGCACATTATTTATGTGTGGAAAGTATCCACCACCGTGGCAATGCATTACCATGTTTAAATCCCAAAGACCTCAGCAATAATTTTCCCATTTTTCTTTCTGTCTGGCAGTGAATTAAAATGATCTGCAACTAGTTGTTCTAATAAAAACATTCTGCTGTTGCAGCACCATTTCTTAAGAAAAAAGGAGTAAGATATCGCGAGTCAAGTTCCTTGCCAACATTCAACTGCATGCTCTATTTATGACATCTTGATGCTAATATGCGGAGTTTGGTCATTTTTCAACATGGAAACATTACAGAGATATCCATGGAAAATGCCCCATCATCATTAGAAACAAATCAAATTAAGACGCCAACATGTTCAATGATCAAGTTACATGGATCCCAGCAAATGGAACCATCCACTATCCCCTCATTGTTCTCAAACTTAAGATAATGTACAAGGAGAGTAGCAGCTCTATAACTAGTTTGAGTGCGCACTTTCCCCAAGCAACAGAGAGAGAGAGAGGTACCTATACCACAGTTCCAGCTTTCGTCTGTGATGAAGCAGAACTGATGGTCAATCAGTTCATTCGACCACTTGCATTTTTAGCCCTTTTGCTTCTAGTCTTCACTCCAACATCCAACGTTGACAAGCTGCCTCCATTGTCTGACTTTTTCCTTTTGCAAGTCTGTTTGACTTTGCATTCTACTGCAGGATCTGGTAGTATGTTACTGGAGGCCTTTTCAGCTTTAATATTATCATCAACACCATTTTGGCCTTCAGCAGCATCAGGCTGCGTAGAGAATGTTCTCCCCTTCTTTCCACCAGGATTTAGTTTACATTTGTCACCACTTGCTTTTTTTAACTGGCCTGTTTGCCAAACTTCACTTGCAATCTGAGTTTTCAAACTGTTGTCCTTTGCTTCCTTCAGAATTGCATTATTCGCATCACAAATTTCTATACTGTCAGCAACTCCATCCCGCTTCTGGTGGGTGCCATCAATTTCTTCACTTGACTCAATACTTTCTGCCTCTTCAATTGTGCGTTGTAGTGATTCTATCACCTCCATCAGTTCTCTGTTAACCTGTTACAGAAACTCAGATATCACAAATAAGTTTGTGCCACTCCTTACTATTTTGATGAGCATTGCAACCAAAAGAGATGGTTGCAAAATGAGGGCTGGTCACTACAGATACGTAAGCAGTACAGCTGAATAAAAAATGTCATCATTTTCGTAAAAATAAAATAAATAAATTGTCATCTAACAAGTCCTGCGATATACAAGTTTAGAAGCAAACTACTTGTTCAAGTGCAATGAACATAATCAACTCATTCTAAATGGCACGTAAAAAAAAAATTGTCATCTAACAAGTCCTGCGATACACAAGTTTAGAAGCAAACTTGTTCGACTGCAATGAACATAATCAACTAATTCTAAATGGCACATACTACATAGGACAGAATAAAATAGTTAATTTCCGTTGGAAACTAAAACTCATACCCAACCCAAGCCCCACACTTCCAGGTAACCAAATGTAGACTACACTTGCCTCAACCAACTAATTAGAAGATCCATCAACCAGTGATCATATTGCAGGCTTGTGTGATGCTGAAACGTTTTCACTAGAACCGTTCAGCATAAATCATGTCCAGACATTATATGAACTGTCAAAACCCGAGTGTGATCTACCAAGCATACCTGCGGATTCTGAAGAAAGTCAGCTATGTCAGTTGAACAAGAAGGGCATTTCATGATGGTCTTTTGTGCTCTTAACATTCGTCTGCCTTCACATGTCCTCTGTCTCATGAAACTTTTACCAGCGAAAGCACCCTCAAGACAAGCTTTGCAAAAGTTATGAGCACAAGGGGTAGTAAGCGGGAAGGCCATCAACTTCCGACAGATGTGGCAGCTAAACTCTGCATGGTCAATTAAAATAAGCATGAATTCTCGGGCACCTGAGTGGGTTGAAATATGGTAAAGCATGAAAATGAGTGATGAAAATGAACTTTATAAATGTGAATTATACAGGACTATAAACCTTTTAGAAGTTTAGCTTTCACAGGCATATTTTGTGCTCGCTGTGTAACTTTCCTTGTGATCTTCCCTTCTTCCAATTCTCCGTTATCAACCGGTTTTCTGCTACATGGTGGAGGTCTCTTCCACCTCCAGCAACCTCTTTCCTCCTGAGAATCAATATGGAACAGTTTAGGACACTTAAAAAATCAACATCTACCCTCTTTGTTAAATAGTCTAAGAACCCAATAGAAAAGTTTAGAGACTCCTAGAAACAATCTTTTATACCCCTTTTGCAGACATTGTGTACACCAAAGAGGAAAGAAGAAATAAAACAAAAGGAAGAAAAAAATAAGAAAGAGACAGAGAGGGAACCCCCTTTGAATACAGGTAGTAATAGACATTAGCTTACATCATAGTCCCAGGATGGAGTTGCCTTCCTTTCGCTTATGTCAATTGCATCCTTTAACTCATTAATGATAGGCAGTGGTCTTGGCCGGTCTCCATGATCATCACTACAGAATCATCTCCAAAGATTTAGTCTCACACACACATCCCTAGAGAGAGACAGGGTGGAAATAACAGACCTTGTCCAGGGGGCAGGATCATTGTCACATCTAACAAAAAGATATCTGCATACCTTATACCCCTAACAAAACAAACATTCATCGGTTAAGAAGCTATATCCCTAAACATAATACAATTTATCATTGAACAAGTTCAGCTAGAACACAGCAGAAGCGGCTATTTATTGTTTTTCTTTTGACAGTCATAAGCATCTTACCTGAGTCCCATTTTTCCGCCAGCATTTCTCAATTCTGTAAATCCCATCATAACGTAACCCTGTCTCTGGAGCATAAGAAGAGCGCTTCTCCTTGTTAGACCTGTCCCCCACTCCCAAAACAATTTAATTAAGAAAAAGATAAATATACAAAACAGAAGTGTACACCTTTAGAAACAATCTGATGCAGCTAGTCTAAAGCTATAAGTATTTTTCTACCAGAAAAAAAAGTAGCTTATACAGTGAAATGATCCCCTCGATGAAACTGCTGACCAATAACGGAATTCTACTGAATAGTTAATGACACAGTGATATAAGTACCGAAAAAAATAAGGGTTTTGAGGCCCAACATTTCATGGAGTTTTTCACAAAAAGAATGGCATTGGCTGCCTGTTTAGGAAAAACAATACCTTCCATTTGTTCATCTCACCCTGTTTTTCTTTTAACATGCAAGCTCATTAACTGTAAGTTCCTCCATAGGAAAACAAAATGTTTACAGAATGGATAAGATCATTAACCTTTTCAATGTCTAATGTTTGTTTTATATGCCACCAAATTTGTAGAGGTTCAAAACTATGACTATGAATAATCTATGACTACTATAAATGATACCAGAACAGTGAGCCATTATATTTCTATATTGTTTGAAAACTGAGATTGGTTATGCAAATACAGCATTATCTATTTTTTCCACATATAAGAAATTTGCAATAAAGACTTTAACAGTCAAAGACCCAGATGCAGCTGCATGCTACCAGATTATAATGAACTTTCATTAAAATGACTCACCTCACCACCCGAACAGGATAACCCTTCCGGCAACTTACTCGTAATGCCTCGTTGAATTTTTCAAACTTTTGATCAAAAGAATGTTCCTTGTTTGTGCGTTTATTGCCACTAAGGTCTCTTCCGCCGCTATATTGCAAGGAATCAAGAAAAGATCATTTGTTTAAGACGTGAGCAGCATACTACAAACAAAACCAGGGTCTTCTTTTTCTATTGAAAAACTAAAACTAAAGAAGTGCATGTCATCCATCCAAATTTAACAGTTATATTTCAATTAATATGACCATTACCGACCATTTCTTTGACAAAATAATCATGGAAAACCTTTATTCCATACAATCATATGAGAACATCATCAAGCAGATGCAAAAAACTTGTTGAATAGATGAAATTAGTCATTATGAATATACTGCAGCTCATTAAAAGAATTCGTGAAAAGCAACCCAATTACTCACTAAAGCCAGAACTCAAGTATGAATGTCAATAGTACTGAGAAGAAAATACCTCCCCGTGTAGAGGAACCATTCGCCATGGTCTTCATCGTCTTCATAGCCTCCAGATAGGGCCACCGACTGGGCACCATACTTTGACTGCCCAGCAATTCCTGCAACAAGAGGAAGGTGCACGCCCCACTGCCTACATTCCAGCCTATCTTCCCAGGTCTCCCCAACCAGCACACCCTGGTTTCTCTCAGGGTCATTTTCTGCTAGGATTGGACCTAAATAATCGGGAGGGACTGTGACAAATATCTTTCCACTACTAGCATTGGCCTTTCCACCTTTCTTTGCCCGTTCACTGGTGTATGCTTTATCTGGGCGGTCTTGGTTGCGTATGAAGTGATAAACCTTTGGGGGACCCCCTACAGCATTTGATTTTGACAATCTTGCCATTCGAATGGCAATGACAAGTGTAGAGTTTATCCGAGGCTGGCTTGCCATACTGGCTGGGATTTTATTGCGACAATTCGCACAAGTGCGCTTGCCCTGCCCAATCCATTTCTGGAAGCACTTTAAGCAAAAGTTGTGACCGCAAGGAGTCTGAAACAACAAGAAAAAATAATGAGGTCACGAGCTGCTGCCAATTACAGAAACACCCACGCACTCTACCCCCCAACCATGATCCATTTGCCTTTTAAGTTAACCAGTAGACGTATTATTCATCATATTTAACCAGTTAAAGAACAGAAGGAAAGAAGTAAAATGTGACAATTAAAGAAAATGCTTATAAATTCACGTGTAGCCGTTGTGACGGCTTCAGAACTAAATTAATCTGGTATAACATAGAAAAGCCCCAGGCATTTCAAATACTTCCAAAACAGCTAAAAACCCATTAACTCTCAGCTTTGAATTCCCATTTCAAATAGCGGCTCTAAGAAACGACATTCCCCCTGCCAGTAAGCCCACCGAAACAGCTAGAAGATTGTAAAAAGAGATACTCCATATGCAACAGCACGGATTCAAAATCTACAATGAAGAATCCAATGCCCAGTGGAAAACAACCTATTACTACAAATAATACTTCACTGCGCTACAAACACGATAGTGTATACTCTGAACAGCTTAGATGTTTTCCCTACTGTGAAGTTAAAATAAAACGCAAAGCATGCACAATGTGATTTGGTGAGGTTACTTGGCCAAACAGAGCAAGAAAATATAGAAACAAACGAACGAAAACGAAATCACACACCGTCACAGGTCTTTCCGGTAACTGCATGCAAAACGAACAGTTCAAACTGTTATCGAGAATACCAAGAACTTCGTTATCGCCGGTGATCATCCCCTTCTTCTTGGGATTCGCGTCGTCATCGTCGTTTCCATCTGAACATCGCGCGCCCTTATACATCAGCTCCTGCCGTCTCTTCGCCTTCTCCCGCTCGGTAAGAGACCTATTCGACTCGATCGCCCGAATCTCCGCGATCAGGTCACCGGAACTCCTCGACGGTCCGGCACCGGCGCATGTTTTGGGGGAGATCAACGAACAATCCGGGCAGTCCCAATGGAGGGCATCGACAAGGGTTTGGGGGCGGGAAGAGGAGATGCAAGCGACGTGCCAGGGCGTGGCGCATGTTTTGCAGGTGAGGATGTCGCCCGGCGAGGAGGGCTTCTTTTTGCATACCATGCAAATGCCGTCACCGTCGCAGGGAAGCTCCATGGCGCGCTCCATGGGAGTGAAGGATACGCCACGAAGTCAACAAGAGGATTATAAGGGTAGTAGGTCCAGAGAGATAGGGAGAGAGAGAGAGGGGGGGGCAGCGAGGAAGTGGGACTGAAGCTGGTTTTTCAAGAGTGAGTATATTTTCGTCGGAAATTGATTTTGAAATTTCAACTTTTTCCCTCTTCTACTTTTACACCATAAATGGGAAATTATTTTTCAGTCATGACTTGACATAATGTATGCAGTGCATGCACACCAAAGTACAATCGGAAGCCTATCAAAAGATTTTATTTAGATTTTTTGTTACGTCTAAAGTCCACTTAAATAAATAAAATAATGGGGTAGGTATTTCACTTTATGTATTTTCTGAGTATTTTATGTCACAACTGCATTTTGGCACGAGAAGTGCTACGGATCAGCCCCTGTTCACAGCTGATCCGCAGCACACCATACGTGCCGCTTTTTTTTTTTTTTTTTTTAAATTTAACAAAAGTTGGGTTTCAGATGCTTTTTTCCCATTCAAAAATGCCCCCGTGAATTTCCTCCTCCCTTGCCCGCGTCACCTTCCTCTGCCCAGCTCCACCCGACGACACCGTTTCTCTGTCTAGCGACATCAAGCGACGCTCCTCCTTCTGGCCAGCGCTGCGACTCTGTTTCCTAGAGCGTGGTATGAAACTCACTTTCTCTCCATTTCTTTCTATTTTCTCTCCTAAATCGCCATTTTTGCTCTATTTGAGAGAAGAAAATTTTTTTCTTCGTTTGTTGGAGCGATTCTATCCCTTTCTCCCACTTTCTCTCCATTTTCTCTCTTTCCTCGAGCATTGTCTCTCCATTAATGTGGGTTTTGGGATGAGTTGTTCTTTTTTTCCTTTTTCATTGTATAAAAAGGGGTTGGACGTGAAATGTTTGGATTTGGGCTCAAAACATGGCATTTGTTGCACTTGGTTTGGTCTTGAAATGGTTTTGGGAAATATGATTTTGTATGAGTTGTAGGTCTTCTTCAACTCCGAATATTTACTTGGGCGGGTGATTGAATTTTTCCATTGGGGAAGCTGAGGAGGTCGGTTCAATTCAATTATCCCTAAATATGGATTTTATTTTTGTTTATTACTTTTTCCTGGTTATAATGATGGAATGGTTTTCATGATTTTTATTCTGTTTATGTACAAACGGATATTAAATAAAAATAAGCAAGAACCTTGAGTTTTGTTGCCCCTGGTTTTTTCTTTACATTTATTTGCAAACCATTACTCTGCTTTTCACAGAGGAGGAAAGCCACAAGAATACCAAGACACTTGGTGTTTTATGAGGAAGATATGAATTTGTTGAAATTTGACAAGCTTTGGAGCTTCCTAAATTAGTTTTAGATTAATAGGTTGATGTGGTGGTTCGTTGCTAGACCTATTTGGTGATTTTAAAGCCTTCACATAATGCAAATCCCTCTGTTGAATATGAAGTTTTCTTGTAAAGAAATGTAGATTCCTACTCTTAGCGAAGGAGCATTGTGTTATTTTGTTCTGTCCCGACAATGCATTGCCACCTGGGTCCATATGCCCTATCAAATTCCTGCAAGATGACATTCCCAATCAATAATCCAGAAGACTAGTCATTCCAATGTTTCACTTTTGCATAGATGCATGGAAGAAGTAAACTTTAGTGCTCTTCATGCTCATGTTTTTGCAAGTTTCATCAAGTTTTTAATGATTTCATGAAGATCAAATTCTAAGCTTGACTAGTCCTCTCGTTTTCCTCCCAATGTTTAGGCTTTGAATTCATTAAATTGGGTCAATTTCTTTCCTAACAGTGTGATGTCTTGTTGACTGACAGAGTGACATTGTTGCAATAATTAAAGCTGAAGCATCTCTGCTAAAGTGATTAAGATAGTGATTTCTTATTTCCCTGTGGTTTCTTGTTTCTAGAAAGATTCAATGGAAGATTCTGTTGAGATAGTGATTGAGAAGCTGCTTCATGTTACAAAGGAATTAGAACCAGGTAATACAAAATTGCTTGCATATGATACATTGATAGTGAATTCGGAACCAACTTAGCTACTTCAAGTCTGATATATCCTAAAGCAACCCTTTTCACCTAACCTTCTCTAGTTCCAAACCTCATAAAAACCCACTTTTGGTGTAATTCTTTAGTGCTATGGCTTTTCAGCAACCTTTTTCATTGCTAAATCTCCCGACCAAAATTAAATTACCATGACCATATGCACCTCATAGCTGATAATTTCTAAGAGCTTTTAAGCATTCACTCCATGTTACCTATATGCCCTCCTATGAAATTATTTCAGTCTTCTATGTTTTTTTTTTTTTTTCTTTTTTGATATTGAAAAGAACCACTCCATCTTTCTCGTTCTGTATTATTTCACAGAAGCAAATGTTTACTTTAAACTAAGATAGCACTCTGTATTCCTTTTAAAGAAGTAAAATTTAGTGCTCTTCATGCTTATGTTTTCGCAAGTTTCATCAAGTTTTTTTGTTAACTATTTCTTGTCCATTTTTATCTTCATTCGAATGAAAAATACAAGCGTTATTTAAATTTTATTTGTGTTGTCTCAGATATGTGCCCATATTGATGTTATGTAACTCGATGGAGATTTTGCAAAAGTCATGGAGATGGTGAAGACATGTGGAGATGCACTTGGTGTTGCTTGTGTAAATTCTAGGCTAGGAGTTTGGACCTTGGTGTGCAAACACTTGTTTCTTTGTGGGGATTTTGTAATGTAATTTTTGTACATTTTGTTGATGCTATAAGTTGGCCCATTTTATTGTGTCAATGCTTGCACATTCTTGACACCAGCAAATTAGCGTGGTTGCACTGTTATGTGGATGGCTAATTATATTTATGGTTGTTATGTGAGCAGGTTGTCATGCATTTCCAAATTGATTGCACTAATCTAGAAGTTATTGTTTTAATTTTTCTTTCCTAACAAGTATACAATTTTCATCTGCAATAACTAGCTGGTTCCATTGAAAGTGGACGTTAGTTTCAAATTTCTAGCTGAAAATCATAACAATCAAGCATGATTAAAGCATGAGCCATGAGGAAACCATAACAATCAAGCAAGGATATTTTATTTTAATAATATTCCAATGTTTCTATTGTTTCGTCAAACTCAAACCAGAAGTATATAAATAAATCAACACCAACTCTATTACTGAGGACTGGCTGGCACTACCATTTATGGGTAGGTACCATTACATAGTGGGTTGTACATTTGATACATACAAAGTAGATGCTACCCAGTTATTTACATGTTACAATTTATTCAAACCATGCAAAAACTATTACAATTGATACAACTCAATACAAACACAATAATTTTCAATTTCCCTTCTAAAGATTTGCCTCTCTCTTTTACTTTATTTTCCTTTCTCCGAACTTGATACTCGCGGTGCAACACGTCATCCCACCTCTTCCAAACTACATTCTTTCTTGTATGCTTCTGAACAATATCCCCCGTGTCACTGCACCTTTCAGTCTGCTGTTCAATTGTGTAAATAAATTTGAAAAGAAGCCTTAAGAGAAGGAAACTTATTAGAAAACATAAATTATAACGAGATAAAAGAGACAAGTGCATATTCAGTGAAGCCAAGAAAATAACCCACTAAAAAGTGTAAAACATCAAGTAACTTGAGAAAAGACCATAGACAAAGAGAAAGCAACGCTATAATTGAATGGACATTATGTCAAGAAAATGCATACAAATATGCTAAAGCACCTGATACAATAAAGACACAAACCTAAAGCACCTGTTGCAATGAATTTATCATCTTTTTTATTTCCCTAATGGTGTACAGGTGTACACTAGGCACCGTCGGGGGGGGGGGGGGGTTGGGGGGGTTAGCTTTCAAGGCTTGAGAAGAAACTCTCTAAGAAACCGTAGGAGGCGAGATTGGCAATGGAGAATGTGAAGAAGGAAATTATTCTGGTCATTAACCAAGAACACATGAACCAATATTGGAAGTGGTGAGATATGCATCACCCAGAACTAAATTCCATTAATTTACAAAACCAAATTCCATCACCCTAAACGAAAATCCTAGTTAATTTACAGCTAATATACCTAAACCCTAGAGATAAAAACAGAGGAGTAAACACACAGGAGGGAAAGAAATGTATTCCTAAACCCTAGCATCGCAGAGAAACAAGGAGTAAGAAGGGGTCTGTTTGAACAAGATTACCTCTCTCGCAGACTTCTGGACACGGTTTCGTAGTGTCTGGATTCACACCGTCGCGAGACTGAGATGAAAGGTCGCGGGATTGAGATGGGGCAACTCACATCTGGGGGAAAATCACAGTTTAAGCGAATGAAGGTAGGAGAAATCACAGAGGGGAAGAAGAAGGGTTGGGTTTTGTGAGGGGACTGAGGCCTTCACAGTGAAGAAGAAGAAAGGTCACGACATGAGGGGGATTGAGGGTTTCGACGTGAAGAAGAAGAAGAAGAAGAAGAAAATTCATGGGGTTTTTCGTTGAAAAGGATTTAGAATTCGAGATGGAGGCTTCGGGATGAGGGGGCTGAGTTCAGAACCGGTTCGTTGTTAGTGAACCCGGTCTGACACGTAAGGAGTGCAACGGCTGATGCGTGAACATGGGCTGCTCTCCAGACTTTTCCTTTTGGCACATCGATAACATGGAGGGTGTAGAGACTTATGATTCTTTAAAGAGTTATTTTCTTTTTTATAACACATTATTTAAATTGTAGTATTCAAGTTTTAATATTTATTTTATAAATTAAATTATGTCATATAAATATTTTATTATTTATATTTTATACACTGACTTGAGAATTTTTTTTTTTTTTTTAACGTTGCTTTATAAGAGCAAAGTTCTATTCTTTTAAAAACTATGTAATATATAGAAATATAAATATATGTGTTGCATGACTTGACTAACATATCAAGATTTTGAATATAAGTAATACTGTAGTTTATGTTATCGTCTACTACATCCATTATTTTAATATCAACTTATTTGAGAGAATAACAATACTATTTTAACTATAAATTTGTTATTTTCAATTACATCACCAGATGTAACACAATTTGAGTGTTTTCTATATCAATTAGATAAATACAAAATAACTGTAATTAATTATTAATGGCGGTGGCTTAATGGCTATGGAGTTACTTTCATATGGTTTAACATGTATTAAATTATCGGTTTGAATCAAAATATTGATTAGCATTAGACAAATAGTATTATCATTTAAGATTTCATTAAATTTTCTATATATATTTACATATTTTAATATTCAAAGTCATTTTTAGCAAGGAGCGATTGAGGGCTCGTTTAGTTCTTTAATTGCACTCAATTCAGTTGAGTTCGGTTCGGATTTAGACCTTTTATAATATTTAAATACTCAATTTTTAAATTATTAAACTCATCTCAACTCAAAACTTCTTTACACGTGAGACTCATAACATTTTTCAACTCAACACATTTTTATAAATGAGACCCGCAATCTTTTTTAACTTTCCATAAATACATCTAAACTCATCTTAAAGCACTGCATCTTCAAAAAGTAGAAGTTTAAACTATGAGGTATAATAATTTTAAGTATATTTTTAAATTTGAATATGTATTGTTCATTTTCAAATTAATATATAGTTAGTTTTGAAATATGTGAATGAATAAATATTATTAATAATTAATATATAGTTAGTGTAATTGTAAAATATAAAAAAAAAAAAAAATACTATTAAAAAAATAATATTATATTATCATTTTGACTAATCCAATATGAGGTTATGGATATAGAGGTTTTAAATTTATGCAAAATATGTACTTTTCATCAAATTTTAAATATAGTTTTGATGAAATCAATGCTAATACTCTAATTAACATCTAAATTCATATTTGGTGGATTTTACAGAATTCATTCTATCATTTTAACTCATTACTATTAATAAAAAACTCAGTTCAATATCTAAACCGAAGAAAATTGTGGGAAAATTGTGGGCCTTCCATCGAAATAGTTCTCCAGTTCAATCATGTTGGCTGATTTGGTTTATTTTAATTAATTTTTAGTTTAAACAATTAATATAAGAAATCACTTAAAATACAACGCATTAATTTATATGGCATGAGATGATAACATTCGTAACGAAGAATAATATTTATTATATAAAATTTTACCCATTTTAAATACACACAGTATGAAAATAATTTTGATAAATGAAAATAAAAGCTATACAACAAAACAAGATTTTCCAGCTCAAAAAAAAAAAAAAAATTTCCAGAGTTTACATCCGAAGTTGATGACTTTTATTTTAGTCACAAATATCTATATTAAATAATAAAGATCTTATAAAATCTTTATTGTTGTTTGTTGACTTTTAAGGGTATTTTTTATAATTGATCAAGTGAATTAAAAAAAAAAAACTATGAATATTATCCTTTTAAAAATCGCAGAAAACTGTTCACCGAGTAAAAAAAAAAAGAGATTTAGGTTTTGTTCGGTAGTAGAATAATACTAGATTATTTAATTATTAATTAATTATTATATTATTAATTAATATTTTTTTATTAATATTCATAAATCATCTGAATCATATCACTACCCAAATGTAAGCTCCCAAACAGGATCAACATGGGTTTAGGGCATTAGCATTGGTTTGACCAAAGTTAAAGATTAGTTAAAATTTAGATAATATGTACTAGAAACACTCCACATTGGATTGGCCAAGTCTAAAATAAAATGGACTTTTGCTATAGTGATTGGCTAAAGATGGAGAATCACTATTGATTCACCAAACATTAAAATATTAATTTCTCACTTCAAGAAAATATTAAAATATTAATTTATCATTTCAATTAAAATACTATTTGGTTTGTAATTAAGAAATTTAGATGAATTTAATTAATATTTTATATTATTAACATTAAATGAATTTTAAAAATATAAATTTTTTAATATTAATTTAATTAGAATATAATTATTATTAATATTCAATTGATAGAATTATAAAATATAATACAAATAAATTAAATAAAAAATTTATTAATTTAATAATATTTTATTATTATATAGATGATAAATGGCTAATCTAATGTAGAGATTGAATATAAAAAAATAAATAAATATAAAAAGAGGTGATATTGATTAAAGTTTAGAGATGCATTTGACCAAGCTAATGCTAATTCTCTTATGCCGAATCTCTATCAGTTAAACTTTAAAGAGATCTCGAATCGCCCCGGTCCACAAACAGTTCCCTTATATCCAGACCACTATCCCTTTCGGTAAACCCTAGCAAGTTTACTCAGCCCAGGTCGCATGCGATCGGTCTTTCTTCTCACATCCTCATCAGCTTCATCTGGACAGCATTCATTCTCTCTGACTGGTTCGCGTCTTCCCTCGAGACTCCTAGCCCACTAATTCTTCGGGTGCCTCTTGTTCCAATGGACGCCTCTGAGGAGATTCTCCGCAAGACGCTAGCAGAGAATCAATCAGCCATCGAAGCCCATGGCAACGCCGTCCGGGCGCTGAAAGCAGCTGGAGCAGCCAAGCCTGAAATCGACGCCGCCATTGAATCCCTTAATGGGTTGAAGCTTGAGAAGACTTTGATTGAAAGGCAGCTCCAAGCTGCCATTGGCGGCGGTGACGGCTCCCTCAACAGGGAAGCGTTCCGTCAGGCGGTGGTGAACACTCTGGAACGGCGTTTGTTCTACATTCCGTCCTTCAGAATCTATCGCGGCGTTGCTGGGCTTTATGATTATGGCCCGCCGGGCTGTGCCGTTAAGTCTAACGTTCTGGCTTTCTGGCGACAGGTAAGCCAAAATCTTTGCCTAGTGAGACTTAAAATAAATAAATAGATAAAAGTTCACGAATGCTTGAAACGATACCATAGACGTACAATAAAAAGAGCTTCAGCTCTTACTAGTTTAATTAGAATGATAGATAATAATTGACAATATAATTTGGGTTTTTAAGGTACACAGCAGACATGCATTTCGTTGATGTGCTGGCTTACAATATTCGTCACCATTCCTTTATATTTTTCATTTCTTAGAAACAATGCAAGACAATTTTACGGTTTATATTGTGCTGTGCTTCTGGCGTCTGTATTGGTGGGAGTTAAAGCGTCTTACTTGGGCAATCAACTACGACGCAAAGGGAGATAGTACAGGACGAGGGAGGACTAGAGGGAGGGCATAAAGCCTTCCTCTGTCCTCGTAGGATCATTCGGGTGAAGTATTAATTGTGTGGCAAACAAGGGGTTGGATAGTTGAAGTGACTTGCTTTGCTTTGAGGAGGCGTGTTTTGTTCCAAATAGGACTTGGTATCTCTTGTACACGTCTAGTGTACTTGGTTATGCCTATTGATATTAATATACTTTTACTAACTTATAAAAAAAAAATATTAATATATTTTTACTTATTAAAAAAAAAGTTTCACGTGGTTTGTAGTTGCCCTTTAAATTCAATAAAACATTGCTGAAAGGTTTTTTTTGTGGTTTGGGGATTGAAGAAGAGCCGGATTACTTACCAAAAACAGAAGGAAGAGTCAGAATTAAGCGCGATCCATTATTGCACAAAGTGATATCATTCCGGTGTCTTCACAGGTCTTCAAGTTTTGTATAATCAGTTGCGTTTTAATTGACCTAAATTATCAAGGTTACTGGAACTTAAACCAAAGGGAACTCTTTTTAGCAGAAATTATCCACGAACAAAACCTAATTTGCTCTAGACCTGCTTAAGATTTTTCTAGTGAAGAGCCAGATCCATGCTCAGTGCTTGTTAAAGCGCACGGTATTACCTTTTCCATTATCTTCACGAGTCTTCAAATCATCCATAATTAGTTTCGTTTTAAATGACCTCAGTATCAATTTTACTAGAACTTAAAGCAAAAGGCAACGGTTTTTGCTAGAAATCATATCCAAACAGAACTTAAATTGTGCTAGACCTGCTTAAGATTCACCAGCTAACCAGTGGGAGTCATGAAAAAATTCACAGGTGCAGTAATTCTAAAGCCTTCCACAAAAAATCAAATCATTTGTCTTGTTTGCTTTTGCAGCATTTTGTGCTTGAGGAAAACATGTTGGAAGTTGACTGCCCATGTGTCACACCTGAGGTGGTCCTGAAGGCATCTGGTCATGTTGACAAATTCACTGACCTTATGGTGAAGGATGAGAAAACTGGGACCTGCTACCGTGCAGACCACTTGCTCAAGGATTTTTGTAATGACAAGCTTCAGAAAGACCTTAGTATAAGTACAGAGAACGCAGCTGAACTGAAACATATACTTGCAGTATTGGATGATCTCTCAGCTGAAGAGCTGGGTGCAAAGCTCAAGGAGTATGGCATTACTGCTCCAGATACAAAGAATCCACTGTCTGATCCTTATCCATTCAACTTAATGTTTCAAACCTCAATAGGCCCTTCTGGCTTGAGTCCTGGGTGAGTATTGGATACACGTTCAAATATAGGTGGTATAGGTAATGTCAAAATGCTCAAAGAGTTTGTATAATTGATTGTGTTATAAAGCTCTTCTGACTCTACTGGTCAATTTTGTTCATCTCTTGAATTTGTATAAAGTATTATTGTACTTAATTCTGGTTGTAGAGTTTTTGATTACCTCAATCTGCAGGTATATGCGTCCTGAAACTGCGCAAGGCATATTTGTTAATTTTAAGGACTTGTATTATTACAACGGGAACAAGCTTCCCTTTGCTGCAGCTCAAATTGGTCAGGCTTTTAGAAATGAGGTGAATTTTCTCCTCGAAAGCTCGAAGTTGCACGTGTGCATGTCTTTGTGCGGTTCAGACTAGAGAGAGAGCTAATATGAACATGCTTTTTCATTTCGGCAGATATCTCCTCGCCAAGGCCTTTTGAGAGTCCGTGAGTTTACGCTAGCAGAGATTGAGCACTTCGTTGATCCTGAAAACAAGTTTCATCCAAAATTCTCAGAAGTTGCCAACTTGGAGTTTCTGATGTTCCCAAGAGAAGAACAAATGTCTGGCCATTCTGCAAAGAAAATTCCACTGGGTGAAGCAGTTTCTAGGGTTGGTTTGCAGAATATCTTCTTTTACTTTACCTTCTCTTTTTGTTTTTTGGGTTATAGCTTCTTCGCTATGGCTTGCTTGACAAACTATTGTAGATCTTTTTTTGACAATGCTGTGGTTAAATATCTTCCAGGGAATTGTCAACAACGAAACTCTGGGCTACTTCATTGGGAGGGTATATCTCTTCCTAACTCGTCTAGGTATAGACAAAGACCGTTTACGGTTCCGGCAGCATCTTGCAAATGAAATGGCCCACTATGCCGCTGACTGTTGGGATGCTGAGATTGAGTGTTCCTATGGGTGGATTGAATGTGTTGGCATTGCAGATAGGTCTGCCTATGACTTGCGTGCTCACTCGGTATGACTTTTTGATCGATCCTTATTATAGGTTTCTTACGATTAGACTGTAACACAAGATGTTTTGTTCACTCCAATCACTATTATGATGAGATGGAATAATATTTAAGAATAATATTGATAGTTTAATTTCATTTTGGCACATTGTTATTGATAAAGCTTGCTAATGGGATATGAGCCCCCTCCATTTTTATTGTATTAAGTAAGAATGCTTGTAAGAATACTTTTGTTGTCTTACTTATATATAAAAAAAATACTTTTGTCGTCCAGCAGCGAACAAGATATCTACTATAGTCTCAAGGCATAGAACAACATTCGTGTGGATTATTGATTTGTTGATGTTTGACAGGAGAAAAGTGGTGTCCCTCTTGTGGCTCAGGAAAAATTCCCAGAACCCAGAGAAGTGGAGGTAGTTCTTTTGTTAATTAGCCATAATCACTTTCGTTATCAATTCCATAAGCACAAGTGCATGACCTATCTTGCAAGACAACATTCTTTTAATTCACTTGCTTGATGTTGGCTAACATTACTTTGAATGATGGTGTATAATTCCAGAAACTAGTAATCAATCCAGTGAAAAAAGAGCTGGGTCTTGCATTCAAGGGGAACCAAAAAATGGTGGTCGAAGCTTTGGAGGTAAATATTTAATAGCCATCTTTTGACTTGGCAAGATTTCTAGAAAATTTAATGCCTACAGTATGTTTACATACCATATGCTTTCTTCATGTTAGGCAATGAATGAAAAAGAAGCTTTGGAAATGAAGGCTGCTTTAGAATCCAAAGGAGAGAGTGAATTTAATGTGTGCACTCTTGGAAAAAACGTTACCATTAAGAAGAACATGGTTGCAATTTCAAAGGAGATAAAGAAAGAACACCAGAGAGTTTTCACACCAGCTGTAATTGAGCCATCTTTTGGCATAGGGAGGATAATATTTTGCCTCTTTGAACACTCTTTCTATACAAGGCCGAGTAAAGCTGGGGATGAACAATTAAATGTGTTCTGTTTTCCGCCTCTTGTAGCACCTATTAAATGCACGGTTTTCCCACTTGTTCAGCAACAACATTATGAGGAGGTGGCAAAAGTCATCTCCCAATCATTGACTACGGCTGGAATCTCACATAAGATTGACATTACAGGTATTTAGTCTTTTAACTAATTTGCTTTGGCTGTTATAAGGGATGATTGGGTCACAGGGTAAATGTGTGAATACTGGGGCCTTGGTATCGTTATGCTCGACCTTCTGTCTCGATCACATTTGTTTATGTACAAGCTGTCTTGTCTTTGTTTTGCAATTACTCCCAGTTACCATAGAAATCTCTGATAGTTTGCCTAAAAAAACCTACAAGATGTAAAATGCTGTCTGATGCACATATGTATGTGCTTCTTACTGATTATCTGCGCGTTTGAATAATGTTTACAGGGACTTCAATTGGTAAACGATATGCAAGAACCGATGAACTTGGTGTACCATTTGCGATCACTGTTGATTCAACATCCTCTGTGACAATCCGTGAGAGGGACAGCAAGGATCAGGTCCGTGTTAGTGTGGAAGAGGCAGTGGCTGTTGTAAAGGAGGTAACCGATGGACGGAGAACATGGGCAGATGTTTGGTCTACTTTCCCCCATCATTCCTCTGGATCCGTCGAGACAGATGAGTGAAGTTGGATCGTTACGCCGACGAAAACAACCGTTAGAGTGACACCTAATTTTTAGATTGTTCAGCCAGACCTTTGCTTCATACATACTGCTGGCAAATCCTTTTGCATTGTGATGCGCAACCGTAAGATTTATGGAAAAGTATAGGTATGTACCTAGCAGATTCCAGCGTGTTCATATTTCTCCTGGCAATGTGCTTTGTACCGTCCAGTGGAAATCAGGGTATCAAGCAAGTCAATGCGGCCATTCCTTGCTATGCAACTTGATGGATATTGGGCGGCGGGGGAACTTCAGAAAAATAATTTTGCCTGCGAGATGGAAATTGAAATAACTTGATGACATTACATACCATAAAAATGTTGTAATACGCTTAACTTCAGTATTAGACAGTTCTAATAAATTTATTTCAGTTAAGCCGTGCACGGCCTTCGAAATTTCCTGTCCTTTTCCCTGAATCAGAGAAGTGAAAACGTTGTCGTGTCACTCTAGTCGGTGAGAGAACGGTGGCACAATACTACACGTTGAGTTCCTCCGTGGCGGCATTCTGGGCTCTTATCTTCCTGTAGGCTCTCTCTCTCACTCTCTCTCTCTCTCTCTTCTCTCTGTGCGTCTCTGTCTGTGTTTCTGGTCGGCGAAAGCGTAGGCAACAACGACATTTGCGATCAAGAAGGAGAAGAAGATGCTGAGAGGTGCAGGGAGGAGACTCTCGTCTATAGTACCGAGGGCAATCCCGGTGTTCCCCTCTCGCCATCTCTTTTTAGACAACCCCGACTCTGGTACATCCGCCGATGGCTCTTCCAGCCATTCCGGATTTCTGTACCTCATCAGAGGTCACTCCCCTTTTACTCCTATCACTCACATCTGTTTCATTCAAGTATTTACAGTATACGTACTTGTGTATGCATGCATGTATGTTTGACCAAGATTTTTGTTCTGCTTCTGAATTAGTTTTCTGTTTGACCAAGGCTATCGTTATTCTTCTGTTTAACCTTCTTTGGTTACTGAGAAAAGACGCAGCAATAACAATGAAGATGTTGACAATTCAATTATCTTCGTGGATTTTCTCAAGAGTTCGCTCTGTGCGGGTGCATTTTAAACAGATATATTTATATGTGTATATACGTATTGTTTTTTAGCTATTTGCTGCGGTTCTCCTTGTTTATTCATTCCACGTATAACGTATTGAAGTTGGAGGATTAGAGAATTGGAGAATCTTTTATTTGTAAAGAGATTTTATAAAAATAAATTTATAAATTGATGTAATTATCAATTTATAAATATTTTTATGAAATATTTTCGTACTACCTGACTGACTGGTGCTTCTATGGAAAGAAAACGTTTGATTTTTATTTTCATTTCCATTTACGGATCTATCATCTATGTCCACCATTCTTAAGATTATGCAATCGGTTTGTACTCAAATTTGGGATCTTGCTATTTCACTTGCATGGGTACGTATTGCATCCTGAAAATAAACCAAGATTATAAATATGTTCGGGATGTTCGAGGTCCGAAAGTTTTCCCTTTAACGGTTGGATTTATTTTTCCAGTGTTTTCTTCTGAAGCCCTCATCCTAAGACATGATGTGGGCAAGATGTCAGAACTTCCACCTACTAAAGCAGCCGCGAAGAACCCAACTCCAAAAATCGTATACGATGAACACAACCACGAACGCTACCCGCCTGGTGAGCCCAGCAAGCGTGCATTTGCCTATTTGGTATTGACAGGCGGAAGGTTCGTGTACGCCTCCCTGATCCGGTTGCTAATCATCAAGTTTATTCTGAGCATGTCCGCCAGCAAAGATGTCCTCGCCCTGGCCTCCCTCGAGGTTGACATATCCGGCATGGAGCCCGGGACCACTGTTTCCGTTAAGTGGCGTGGGAAGCCAGTTTTCGTGAAGCATAGAACTGAAGAGGACGTCAAGTTGGCTAATGCTGTAGATGTTCGGTCTCTTCGTCACCCACAAGAAGACTGGGAGAGGGTTAAGAAACCAGAGTGGCTTGTTGTTGTTGGGGTCTGTACTCATCTGGGTTGCATTCCCTTGCCGAATGCTGGTGATTTTGGTGGTTGGTTTTGCCCCTGCCATGGCTCACACTATGATACTTCTGGGAGGATTCGCAAGGGGCCAGCGCCATACAATTTGGAGGTACCCAGTTACACTTTCTTGAGCGATGACAAGTTACTTGTTGGTGAGACCTTATGAAGAGGGGTGCTTTTTTGGGATCCCTTTTCCTAGTGTAGTATGGCTACTGCAAGGTCTCATGATGATGATCTGGTCTCCTCTACTCTGTAAAAGCGATAGATTTTTTTTTTATCTGTTCAGTTATATGGTTTTATACTATCGATGTTTGTAGCTGTTTTTATAAATTTATACTTATGTTCTAATTTCTATTGAATAATCAAAACGTTTGAGTACTGTTGTTGAAGCATTTCTTGATTAAATTATAAATAAAAAAAATGTCGTTTCTCACTGCAACTTGCTTTTTTTATATAAGCATTAAGCAGTGGATTTGACATTAAAATATGGACAATTTTTTTGGTTTTTACATTTGTTTTTTACTCGAGGGCAGATATAGAGGGCTTAAAGCCATGTGATTGTAGGTGTGGGGGGTCCAGTATTGGTGAAGAATCCAAACGAAAAATGTGGAATCTTTGCACGAGAGAGATGTATATATGAGCAATGATGCTGCACTGGAGCTTTGAATTGAAAATTGGACACCAAATGAAAATTGGGTATTCTGACTTTGAAGATTTTGGGGGCAACATTATAAGTGATTACGAGTTACGAGGCAGAAAGTTGACTCCACCTCTCACGAGGTGGCAATGTGAATGAATGGTGTTTGTGTTTCCCACCCACGCCCCACTTGTCAAGTCCTCCTAAATACATATCAGGGAAACTCCACTCCTGCAAACACCGGGAGCATTGTTCGAGTTCTGTTTTCTTCGAATGGATTAGGGTGCGTTTAGATATTAAATTGAGTTGAATTGAGTTGAGTTTAGATGATAAAATATTGTTAGAATATTATTTTTTAATATTATTATTGTTTTAGAATTTGAAAAAGTTGAATTATTTATTATATTTTATGTTGAAATTTGAAAAAGTTGTACTGATGAGTAAGATGAGATGAATTTAATTTGGTAACCAAACGCACCTGCAAAATTTAATATTCAGTCGTAATTATAATACAATAAAATATAAATTATTATATAAAATATTTTTAAAATTTTTAATAAAATAAAATTTTATATAAAATCTTTAAATAAAATTTTTATAAATTTATATTTATGACAGCTTAAAATGAGACTTCAATATAAATTTTGTACCTCAATTTAATAAGATCTTAAAATAATATTTAAAATATAAATAATTCATTATATTACTTATAAAAAAACTTATTATATTAAATATTAAATTTGATAATATGGACTTTATACATGTTGAAAACTATAAAAATTATTTAAATTTTTTCTTAATGAAATAGTTTTTTTTTTTTAAATCAAAAAAAGACTTATTTTTATTTTTGGATGCTTGTATAGGGTGGAGCCTTAGCCAATGGCCTTACCATTGACCGGCCCTTCACTTTTCCTTCTTGTCTATGGAGGAAGACTAGTCTGGTTTTCTCTAGTCTGATCAGGGTACTCATAGTTAGGAAAGATGGATTTGTATGGCACTTTGCTATGTCTTTGCTTCACTTGGGTCATCTTCCACGCCTTCCGCATAACTCGAAGCACTGCAATTTCGAAAAAGCTTCCACCAGGTCCAAAACCACTTCCAATAATCGGAAACCTCTTGGATTTGGGTGACAAACCCCACAAGTCGCTAGCCAAGCTTGCCCAGATTCATGGCCCCATAATGAGCCTAAAGCTAGGCCAAGTAACAACAATAATCATTTCCTCGGCAGAGACGGCAAAAGAAGTTCTTCAAACGCATGATCAACTGCTGTCCAACCGCACAATCCCGGACACAGTTCGAGCCCACAAACAGGATGAGTTTGGCTTGCCATGGATACCAATTTCTACTCGGTGGAGGAACCTTCGCAAAATCTGCAATGACCAGCTATTCTCCAAGAAAGCACTCGATGCCAACCAAAATATCCGAGGCATGAAACTGCAAGAGCTCCTTGCCGAGACTCGTCAAAGCAGCCTATCCGGCGAGGCAGTAGAAATTGGTAAGGCGGCTTTCAAGACTGCGCTTAATCTGTTATCGAACACTGTTTTTTCAGTGGATTTGGCGGATCTGAATTCTGACACAGCTAGAGAGTTCAAGGAGATTGTCTGGAATGTCATGATAGAGGCAGGGAAACCCAACCTTGCAGATTATTTCCCTCTGCTTAAGAAGATCGACCCTCAACGGGCAAGGCAGCGCATGACAGTTTACTTTGGGAAGCTAATGCATCTCTTTGACCACATGATTAGCCAACGATTGCAAGAGAGAAAGGTGGCTGGTTCAGCTAAGTGCAATGATATGTTAGATACCCTTCTCAACATCAGCGAAGAGAACAGTGAGGAGATGGACAAAACTAAGATAGAACGTTTGTTTTTGGTAATTATTACTCTCAATTCTGGTTGGAATTTCTTTTAAATACTCATAGATTTACTTTGTATTTGATCAATATGGTTTGTAATCTACAATGAATTTTCTAAAATTCTCTTTCTGCTGGATTAGGACCTATTTATTGCAGGCACTGAGACAACTTCAGCCACACTGGAATGGGCAATGGCAGAACTACTCCACAACCCAGTGGCATTGTCAAAAGCCCAAGCAGAGCTGGAACAAGTTATTGGCAGAGGCAACCCTGTAGAGGAATCGGATATTACGCGATTACCTTACTTACAAGCCATAGTCAAAGAAACGTTTAGACTGCACCCAGTAGTTCCACTTTTACTACCCAGGAAAGCAAGAGCAGACGCTGAAATTAATGGTTACACAATCCCAAAGGGTGCACAAGTCCTAGTGAATGCGTGGGCCATAGGTCGAGACCCAAGCTTATGGGACAATGCAAATTCATTTATGCCAGAGAGGTTCTTAGGGTTGGAAATTGATGTTCAAGGCAGGAACTTTGAGCTTATACCCTTTGGTGGAGGAAGGAGAATATGTCCTGGTTTGCCATTGGCAGTAAGAATGTTGCACTTGATGTTAGGTTCTCTTGTCCACAATTTCGATTGGAAGCTTGAAGAAGGGGTAAAAAGCGAGGATATGAGTTTGGAAGATAAGTTTGCCATAACTTTACAGATTGCTCATCCGCTAAGAGCCATTCCTATCCCAGTCTAAAGCTGCACAGAAGAATTTTCTTGGTTTTAAGTCGAAGAACCTTCAACCGTCCCCTCCCTTGCAATCCATAGCTTCGTAGGGAACCATGTTTTTTTTTGTTTGCTGTACTCGCACTTCGGTATTTTCTGTCTAATAAAATATATAATTTCTTTGTGCTTTGTACGCGAGGAAAACTTTTCTTGCTCTATTGTACCCGAAGACTTTGTACGACGATTAATTTCCAAAATTTCCTCACCAACCAAACATAACGTAGTGACGAAGATGGATGAAATTGAAGGAAAAATGCGGGAAACGGAGCTCACAGATTCAAGGCTCAGCAAAATCGGCATGTAGCGGAGACCACGAAGCTGTCCCTATTTCAAGTCTCAGAAAAAAGAAAGGATTCGTCTGAGAGATTGGGAAAACTCTAGTATGAGATAAAAGAATGATCATTCTAGAGTTGTTTGAGAGATTAATTTTGAGAGAGAGAAAAAATTTCTGGATCGTTTTGGAAGTAGAAATCTTTTTTTCAAAAAAGAACTCGGTTAGGGGTAATTCGGTCATATTTCTCTCAACTGCCTGGGTGTAATCCGGACAGATAACCGTCCAAATACATTTGGATTTTGAATTTCGGACTAGACCCGAAAAAAATGAGACCTGGTTCTACACCCTTAAATTGTTAATTTTTTAATTTATTTTTATTAAATCTATATGTAATTAAAGTATTTCTCTAAACGGAGAAACTTGTAACGTGAGAGTTCATGAAAACACCATTATGAAAAGTTTGAAATGTAATCTTCTTGTTTTATTATGGGTTTATCCTCCCTGCATTGCCTAGTAGTTTGAAGTCAAAATTATAATATTTTATCTTTTATTGAACATTATTTTTAGTCATTTATGATCGAGCCATTTCTGTTCAACCTTTCATCTCCAGGCCATCCCCTACTGTTGCCTGACGCATCTCCAGTGCTTCTTTTTGTCACAGTTGCAAAGAAAATGCTGAAGAGTACAAATGTAAAATCTCAAATATTGGTGTGACGGGCCAAATATATATATATATACACACACACATATTCTCTGGCGTAGGAATTTTGCAAAGAAAGCAGATTTTCCAGATCTATGTTGTATCCGCTGAAACAGCCAAGCCTACCAGTAAAAGAGAGAAAGAGAAACCCCGTTAGTTGAATAGTTCAGGCATCTTGGATAGGGACTAAAATGGTAGTTGGCCTCCGTATGTATCTGGCAGCTGGCTCTCATCAATGTCATTCAGCAGAGTAGATCTCAGACTTTTTTTCTCAACAAAAATGATCTGTAAACACACATTTTGGATGCATAGAGTCAGATTAGTTGATGATACACACCCAAAAACTTTACCAAACATACATCAACACCAGCGGGCTTCCTCTGTATATTTTGGATTCCCCATGCTTTTAACCATTTAGAAGACTACAAAAATATCCTTTTGACTTTCTGATAAGATAGATCAATGCTGAAAGTTTGATATTTTGACCGATCATTCACGGTGATAACTTTGTTTTCTATCAGAATCATATGATTTTGTCGATTGCTGACTGATGCCAAGAATTTTTTTTTGCATCAAATAGTGATGGTGTGAATATTTTGAACTGTAACATAATAATAGTTTCTCTGTCCAGTGGTTAATTTGCATTTTCTTGCAAGGAAGGACATCTCATGCTTTACCTTCTCTTTAGTTTTGCTGTCAATGAATGGGTAAACCGCTTTCCATGCCGTCATGAATAATAAGTAAGGTACATGAACTATGAATAACTTGCCTAGCCTCTCTGGGTAACAATCCTGTCATTAAAAAACCAAATTGCTAAAATTAAGCTTTTCTGCTGCAACTCTACTTTTATGACTATCCTATTAGAGCAATTTTTTTAATCATTGCCTATATATATATATATGAGTAATTTTATATACAACTGTGAAGTGCGTAAACGCCACGTAATCGCTTTGAAAAAGAGTAGGGTTAACTATTAAAAAATTCATTTTTTTTTTTATGTGGGTCTCATGTTTTATTCACTTTTTTCAAAATGATTATGCGGTAGTTACACAATTCACAGTTGTAAATATCTTTTCTATATATATATACTTATAAAAAAAAAATATTTATATATATATGGTTTGTCATGCACAGCTGAAATCAAAGTCCCACTAATGGAATGGTGGAATCAATGAATCATTGACGCCAAGTGTATTTGCTCATTTATAAGTTGTAGCAATAACATGGAATTAGAAGTGGGAGGATCAAACCTGCAAGATTGAGAGAGCTGCCAGATATCCTCGTATGTCACTGTTAGAGTATCACCATCCTTTAAGATCTGCAATGCACACAAACTTCTCCTGCCCTCCTGGCATTCTGAACGACCAAGACCACATGCATAAGTCACAGTCCATGAAGGATTGATGCTCACAAAATAAATGGATTATGATGATGCCAGAGAGTCTACCCTGGTCAACCATCAGTGATTCAAAGATCTTACACTCGGAACCAAACCATAACTTAAAAAGAGGTTAGCTAGCCCAATAGCACAACTTTACGTGGTTTGGTAAAACAAATTAAAGACAACTGTGGGTCGAGGATGTTCAAATTTCTGCCCCACCCAAAGCCGAGCCAAAAAAGTCAAAATTTCAACCGGTCAGCTCAGACCCAATCCGACAATTTTCAATTCAGCTCAGATCAATAGTCTCTGATCTATGGATCAGCAGACGGAAGGGGTGACATCTGACCAAATTGAATCAGAAGAACATCCCTAACTCCAGGGTCTGTTTGGTTTAGAAAGAAGAGGATTGAGGAAATATGTCTAGACTTCACAGCAACTTCTTGCTTAAACCACAACAATTATTGTTTGAAATTATCATGTAAACCATTCTCCAAATGCAGGGAAGCAGCTTTCTTTCTTTAATCTTTCTTAAATTTTTTAGATTACATCAAAAGAGGCTGCTTTCTAGGAGATAGATAGGTTGCCAACATACAAATCTTATCCACCTTGTCTTTTCCATCTCTTCTGATGATAGAGCCTCAAATGACACGGCATATCGACTTAGAGATTAAACGATTCTTCACAGACAAAGATATCCCCTCTCCAGGGAAATCTTTGACCCATACAAGTTGAAAAACATACCATCTCAACTTTAAAGATAAAATGATTCTTCAAAGACAATGATACCCCCTCTGTAGGGATATCTTTCACCCATAAATGATGAAATAGATGTGTAACGTCTTGATAGGGATGGAAGAGAAAGTTACCTGGAACATATTTTGTCTAGAGTGTAGACCACAAAACCTGCAGAAGATTCACCAGGTCCTATTTTCAGCATGGAGAATTTCAAATGATTTGAGTCAAATCCAATTTGCTAGAGTTTCAAAGTCATAACATACGCTTGAACTCCTCTACGTTGTTTTGCTTATGCCTGCTGCCAAAGACTACCACTATGGGGCGTCCATTCTTATCCAGGCCTTGCATAAACAACTTGTTATGGGCAAGTTCATTTGGAATCTCCGATGCCCCTATGGAGCCATTAGGAACGAATGTCTGCCTCCAGCTCAGGTACTTCAGGAATAGGTTAGAAGCCTTCTCAATGTCTAGATCACGGGCTCGCAGAAATCTCCTGATCATGAAATTGTCCACTTCCTGCAAAACAAAGGAAGACAAAAACAATACATATAATCCAGGAAAATAAATTATGTATAAATAAATATTAAACACAAATTGTAACATGAATAAATATACGAGCTTTAAAGTTCAAATCAATTCTACCAACAAACAATTTTATTGAATCTAAATAAAGCATCGCATTGGCCTCTTTGTTTTCCTTGAGCTGAGATTCAACTTACAAGGATATTTTTCTAACCATGTGAGTTTGAAGTCCAATTGTGAGCATTATATTGCTATTTTTTTCAGTTTATGAGGTCCTTCTAATTATAATAAGACTGTCAAATCTTAATTCAAACAGGTTTCTGGAAAAGCATGGTAAAAGAAAAAAAGCTAGTTTCAACCTTCAGGTTTAACCCCACGCAACCTCATACTATTATTCTGAGGGACGGGTCAAAAGATTAAACATTTGTGTGCCATATTAAGCATATCATTCCTTAATTTAAACACATGAGTTCCTTCAGTTGTACTGGTACAACGTAATAACTCTTAATGTGCCTGTTTTTCAACATAATTGACACAGCACCACTAAACCCATAAATCATCTAGCTTCAAAACAAGAACAGTGATAATAATTCAAAAAACAAACCCTCCGATTCTAAAGGAAAACGCAAAGAAAGATCGAACAGAAAAGGGTGGGACCTTGGCAGAGGGATCTTCTGCTTCGACGAGCGCCCTCATGATGCCCACTTTACTTTGCTCAATCTCATTTCTTTCCATTTTCAAGATGCTATCTTGCTGCTCATTTGCTTCCACCCCGTTTTTTAACGACTCCATTATTCTCTATTTATATCTCCCTTACCAAATACACACACTCTTCCCTCAACCAAACGCAACACAGACGTCTACCTCTCTCTCTCACTCTCTCATTAAGAAACTAGAGAGAGCAAGGACATTGAAGAACGAATGCATTCAATGCATGCCATAAACGCTCCCTCACCCAGTCAAATCGGTGACGGAGCGTTTGTGGCAGTCGTTTTTGAGATATAAACGACGGTTGCAGCACCTAATCGTGGTGGTCTCTCGGTGGGTTTTCGCAGCTTTTGGCATCTCCTATATGTAGGGGAGCAATGAAAGGGGATAAGAGCAGCGGCTGCAATCGGTTGAGTCATGGGTAGAAGAACAGGAGAGATTCACACAGCGAGCTCGACAGAGGTTCGATGCAGAGGCTTGATTTTTCTTGGAGATCTTTTTCTCGGGATTTCGTTTGGAAGGCAACCCACGCGGGGACACTTCACTGCAGTAGAGGGATGCACGCAAAAGGATTCTGAACGAGAGAGATGGGATCGAAATGAAGCGAAAGATGGGAGGCTCACTGAAGAAGATTCGCACGGCCCAGACACTTCAAAATGGAGCTTCGAGAGAGACAAGAGAGATGCCACGAGATTCTGCCATTGGGCTGTTGAAAATTAGTCAACACTCAACAGTGTTGAGAACAAATGAGACCGACTGAGATGAAAACCTTCGGGGGATATATGAGTGTTTGTTTTGGGAAAGAGAAGCTCTGGGAGCGGTCGGGCTGTTAATATTAGAAGAGTAGTCCCTCAATAATATGGTGACCCTTGTGAAAAAACACAATACGGAAATGCAATCTTACCGCACAGAATCACCGCAAGTGCTTCCTCATTCCGGTGTTTTCTCTTCCTCATTTTAAACAAGCCAAACTCTTTTACGTTGTCGACATTGTCGCTGGCTCTTTGCACCACCACCAACTTGCCACCAAAAACCAAGCTCAATTCCACCGCCACCTTCTCAGTCAGATGCCAACTCCGTTGCCTAGCTTGGTTTTGCAATGTCAACTTGCAAAGTGATCGAATTCTTGGTTTCATAGAAGAGGCAAAGTGTATCACCTTGATACGTGAGTCTCGAATGATAGATAATAGAGAGAAGGAGGGAATGAAGCAATTTTGCTCTGATTTCATTCATGTCAAAAGGTGTGGTACAATGCATATATTTATACACAGATAAAGTAGAATATTCTTTCTAACAAACTCAGACATGTATACACAATGGAAATTTATTCTAGACTATTCTTCCTTCTATACGAGAGGTGCCTGGTTGTCTGATGAGCTGGGATCTTCTTCAGGTTTACTAATATGCCCCTGCGAGCCAAGCAGGGCTGGAAGTATTGTGAGGCTCGATCTGAGAGTGCAAAATCTGGCAGTGGACAGTGGTTTGGTGAGCACATCAGCAATTTGATCTTTGCTTGAAAGAAAAGAGACTTGAAGGACTTGAAAGAAAAGAGATTTGAAGACTTGAAAATGTCAATATCAACATATTTAGTACATGAGTGCATGATTGGATTGACTGAAAGATAAGTAACCCCCAAGTTACTTATCACAATAAAGAATTGGTGGCTTAGGCAGAAAAATTTCCAATTCAGAAAGTAAGGTCTGTACCCAGATCAATTCACATGTGGCATATGCTAGAGCCTTGTATTTGGCCTCAGTACTAGATCTAGCAATAGTGAACTGCTTCTTTGAACTCCAACATACCAAATTAGGGCCACAGAAGACACAGTAACCCCCTGTAGATTTCCTGTCATCTGGACATCTTGCCAAGTCAGCATCTGTGAATGCTGACAGTGTAGGTGTGGACGAAGGTGTAATGACTAAACCATAATCCAAAGTATGCTTCAAATAGCACAGAACAGAATACGTTTTACCGACTTCTAATGTAACACACATGGTGCATGCATGAATTGACAAACCCGATTTACTGAGAAGGCTAAATCAGGTCTGGTAAACAGTAAGTATTGCAGACTACCCACTACACTCCTATAGAGTGTTGGGTCTTCTATAGAGATGGAGTCAAAAGCCAAAAGTTTCACAGATGGAGACATAGGACTGCCCACTGACTTACAGTTGTCCATATTTGTCTTCTAAGTAAATCAAAAATATATTTTCGTTGAGATAACACAAGCCCAGCAGAGTTGCGATGACATTCAATACCCAAAAAATAATGAAATGCACCAAGATCTTTCATAGGAAATTCAACATTAAGAAGATCAATCAGTTGTGAAATAGCATGCTGATCTGACCCAGTTAAAATAACATCATCGACATACACTAGAAAGTAGATGACCATAGACTGATGCCGATAAACGAATAATGATGTATCGAACTTAGAAACCACAAACCCCAGCTCAAGCAATTTTCTACTCAGCCGTGCATACCACGCATGGGGAGCCTGTTTCAAGCTGTATAAATCTCGATTAAGCTTACACACATAGTGTGAAAATTGGGGGTGCACAAACCCCGTAGGCTGCGATATGAAAACTGTTTCATCCAATAGTCCGTGCAAAAAAGTATTTTGCACATCTAATTGATGAATCGGCCACTGAAAAGAGAGAGCAATAGAGAGAACCAACCTGACCGTCGTGGGCTTTACCACTGGGCTAAAATTCTCAGAATAATCCAACCCCTCAAGCTAACTGTAGCCCTTGGCTACCAGTCTCGCCTTACGCCGTTCGATGAAGCCATCTGAGAGAAATTTAGTTTTGAAGATCCAACGGCAGCCGACTAAATTATGAGATGAGGACAGAGGAACTAGCGTCCAGGTGTTGTTGGAGAGAAGAGCATCAAACTCCATCTGCATGGATTTTCTCCATTCCAGAAACTTGGAGGCTTCAGTGACAGAGGAAGGTTCATCAGGAGTAGCAAGAGAGGTAACATGAGCACGGGGTAGTGGCCACGCAATAGTCCTGTTAGTTCGAGCTTTTGGGAAATGAAGGTTTGATTTGGATCGAGTATGGATGAGATGCAGAGATGAAGGTTCTGAGGTAGAAGAGGGAGCTGGTAACATTGGGTGTGCCCTAGGGGAGGAAGGAATGGAGACAGAGTCATGAGTGAGCTCTGGACCTGGAGAGTTATGAGAGGGGGATATAGGCCGTGGGCCTGGAGAGGAAGAAGGAGAGGTAGGAGTGGTATGGTTGGACCGAGAGGGAGTAGAAGAAGTAGGGAATGCAGGAATAGACGGGATAGAATGTGAGTGGGAAGTAATGGGCCTTAAGAGCAATTGATTGGGTAGAGTAGTGTGAGATGGAGTCGGTGGGGCTGAGGTGGGCTTTTGAAATGGGAAATTGTTTTCATCAGATAAAGCGTCACGAGAGACATACATTCGGGAAGTGGGAAGATGAAAGCACAAGTATCCATGATGATTTTGACTATATCCGAGAAAGACACATGGCAAGGAACGATAATCCATTTTGTGTTTGTTATAGGGTCGGAGATTGGGCCAACAAAGACACCCAAATGTTCTCAAAAAATTGTAATTAGGAAGTTTATTCCATAATAGTTCAAATGGAGATTTATTATGTAACACATATGTAGGAAGCCAATTAATTAAGTATATGGCAGTATTGAATGCATCGGACCAGAATTTTTTTGGAGAGAAGGAGTGGGCTAGAAGAGCTAGATCGGTTTCGACAATGTGTCGATATTTTCTTTCAACCAAGCCATTTTGAGCATGAGCATATGGACAAGGCGATGAGATATGCCAAAAGAATGTAAAACATGAGTGAGTGAACGAAATTCACCACCCCAATCAGATTGGAGAGCACGAATTTTAGCATTAAGAGATAATTCAACATGATGTTTAAAAGAGATAAAGTATTGACTACATCCGATTTACACTTTAAAGGAAACTTCCAAGTGAAATGACTGTAGTCATCTACAAAAGAAACATAATAACTAAAACCACCCCGTGATAAAATGGGTGCAGGACCCTAGACATCAGCAAAAAGAAGTTGTAATGGAGCTGTGGACCGAGATGTAGAAGCAGTGTAAGGAAGTTGATGGAGTTTTGCTTGACAGCACGAAGAACACAACCCAGGAGTGGAAGAAGACTTCACAGGCAGTGAGAGCTGGGAGATTATTTGTTGAACCAGTTGCATAGATGGATGGCCTAAGTGGATGTGCCATTGGAATGGAGAAACGCGAGAACCAATGTAAGCTTGAGGAGAGTTTGGTGCAAAGGGAAAGGCATACATGCCATTTTTAGTAGGACCTTGCAGGAGTATGTTCTTAGTGCGAGAGTCCTTCACAGAAAAAAAAAAAGAGGAATGAAACTCAAAAAACACACCATTATCTTCTCATAGTTTTCTAACAGAAATCAAATTTTTGGAAATAGAAGGCACATGATAGAGTTGAGAGAGAAGAAGATTGCCATTGGACGAAGGGATGGTGGAGCTGCCGACATGATGTATAGGCAGAGAGTTTCCATCGCCAACACGCACCTGCTCTTCACCCTTATACTCAGATGGACTCAAAGATAGGTTAGAGAAATTATGGGTAAAATGATGAGTGGCAGCTGAGTCAGGATACCAAGTGGAATCAACAGAAGAGGAAGTGTCATACGCATAGGAAGGAGTAGATGTAATATTAGCCAATAAGGAGGGAGGGGGTGGGGTTTGATAGCTATGATCAAACCTGTAATAGCATTGGACAGTGGTATGGCCTTGTCTTTGGCACACCTGACATTGAGGACGATTTGGGAAAAAATGAGAAGGTTGAGAGCGACCACTGTTACGACTACGGCCACGGCCTCTGTTACCAACGTTTGTAGTAGTGGAGTTAGCCAAGAACTCTGGTGTAGAAGTAAGGTTGGTCAGTAAGTGAGCAATTCTGGATTTGTGAGTGAGTAGATGACTATACAGTTGAGAAGGAGTGATGGGATCAACTCGGAGAGTGATCGATGTAACCACTGCATCGAAGTCTGTGCCCAAACCAGCTAACACATAAGTAATAAAATCAAAATCAGACAAGATTTTACCAGAGGCAGCAAGGGTGTCTCGAATGAGTTTGGCTTTGTGGTAATACTCTGCAATTGACTCGAATCCTTTTTTGAGTGTAGTGCAAGCTTGGGATTTTGAAGCAAATAGATCTTGCAAAATATTCCAGATCTCTCGTGATGTAGAGGCAGAAACAACATGAGCGATAAGGTTCTCCGAGGAGAGGAGATCAGTATAGTCATGATAGCTTGATCTTGCTGCCGCCAGGCAAGATAAGCTGGATTTGGTAGCTTGGAGCTTTCATCGAGCAGGGAGGGTGTAGGGATAGTTCCATCGATATAACCATAGACATTTTGACTATTGAAGTAAGGCATAAGTTGTGCCCGCCATAATAGATAGTTGTCATGATTAAGCTTCACGGTGATGAAATGGGAGAGAGAAGGAAGGGAAATTTTGGAGTTTTCTGCCATGGCTGAGCTTCGGATGTGAGTCCTTACACGGCTTTTGATACCATGATAGATAACAGAGAGAATGAGGGAATGAAGCAATTTTGCTCTAATTTCATTCATGTCAAAGGTGAGGTACAATGCATATATTTATACACAGATAAAGTAGAATATTCTTTCTAACAAACTCAGACACGTATACACAATGAAAATTTATTCTAGACTATTCTTCCTTCTATACAAGAGATGCCTGGTTGTCTACTGAGCTGTGAACTTGTGTCTGATTGTCTGATGAGCTGAGATCTTCTTCAGGTTTACTAATACCGAACAATTGAAAATTAAACTAATTTTCCAAACAAGGTTACAATGAAGAAATCTAATATATACTTAAAACAAAAACAGGCTAAGAGAACTTCATAAATAATGCAATCCATGGTTCACTGGGTCAGTAAAAAAGGATGGACTTTCAAAACCAGTTAACTATGATTTTTAGGGAATAATACCGGTGCATTCCTCTTAAATGTAGCTGTAAAATATGCCCACAGTTTCAGCATACTAAAGCAAAACTATAATTTGCCCAATACATTCAAAATAAACATGAAAGCATGCCAAACATAAAAGCTTATCAGTTGTAAAAGCTTCCATTTTATATAAGAACTCATATTTTTTAACTCTATTTTCATGAAAAGCTAACAGAAAAATCTCCCAAACGTAAATCGACATCAGTCATGAACTGCCGAATCGAGCTCCGTCCACGCCAAAGTTCAAGTATCTCGAATCATCATGAATTGTCGAATCAACATCGTCACCATCTGGATCGAGATCCATCACCATCTGGATCGAGCTTCGTCCTTGCCACTATATGGGTCAAGCGCTGCCGAGGATAAGTGTGGGTGGGATTTCGTTTAGGTTGGGATATCTGGAAGACGAAAGAGTGAGGATTTCGATTGGATTTGGTTTGGATTGTTGATCAGGTATATGCTACTACAGAGTAAACACTACTAATTTTCTACGTGTCACCATATTATTGGAGGAGTGCTCTTCTAATATTAACAGCCCGACCATTCCCAGCTTTTCTCTTTAGGGAAACTATCTATCGTACGAAAACAAAAAAAGTTTTGTAAAGTTTTAGGTTTATCCCTGAAAACAAACGGGGAAGTCTGATGTAGCAGGCATGCAAGATTATATGAGATGAAATATTTTGAAAAATAATAAAATTTTTGAGTTAAAATGAAATAAAATGATTTGTAAAAAAGTATGTGTTTGGATAGTGAGATGAGATAAAATAGTTTTTACTTTTTGAAATTTGATAAAAGGATAGGTCGTACTAATGATTGAAAATTATTTAATAATTATTATGTAATAATTATGAATATATTGATAAACAATACTATTTATTATTAATTAAAATATCTATAAACAAAGAGTTCCGCTTTGGAGTGGTCACGTCCGTTTTAGCCTTTAGATCAGCAGCCAATAAGATTTTGACACATCAGGAATATACATTATAACACAATGAGGATGACTACATCAGAACACCTAAAATACCCTACGTCTTTCCCTTCTCTTTTGCTACCCGCTGCCATCTCCCATCACTGCCCAGCCATCCCACGCCAGCAGTCTGACGCCACAGCTACAGCCATTCGAACGCCAACGGCAGGGAGCCTGACGCAGCCACCCAATCCGACGCTGCAACCACAGCCATCACGCAGTCTTGCGTCCGATGCCACTCACCCACCCACAGCCACCACGTTGATGCACTACGAACAACTTAGACCGGCCACCTACATGTAGAAACACAACCTAGCGAGACCACCATCTCCATGCATGGTTTTGCCTTGCACCATCTTGAAAGAAATCGTGAGCCTCTTTTGCGGCAACCACCAATCTCCTTGCACTATTACTGTTAAAGCCTCATCCACCAACCTCCAAAACCACGCCACCAGGAACCACCACGCAAGTCTCACTGTGCGAAACCAAAGGAACCTCGCCGAGCCTTGTTTTTTATTTCTCAAAATAGAGCATCTGACTGAAAGATAGCAAGCATTGATTTCCATGCCCATGTACGCCACCCTGCCACGGCTTTGTGTCGTTGCAAACAACATTGGAGCACCATCCATGCTCATTTCTCGTTTTTGGGTGAGCCACCATCGACTTCCTTCTGTTCATGCCATTTTCATGGCTGCAGATTTGATGAGGGTGAGAGAGAGAGAGACAAGGGTAGTCTGACTTGCTACCCATTTACTTCAAGAGTGAGAGAGAGAGGGAGGGGGCTTCGGGAGAGTTCGACGAGGGTGCTTCGGTGCGTTTTTCTTTTTTTGCTCCGATGCATTGCATACCATTATTAGTGAAATGGGTGAACAATGTGGTCGGCTGCTATTAGAGGCTGCTTTCAGCCCAAAAATAGATGTACTGATCAAAAGATTTTTTCATGAAAAAATTTAAATCTCAAATTATATTTTTTGTTGTTTATATTTCTAAAAATTAAAATTTATTTGTTAAAAGATATTATTCTAATTATGACTTAATTATTTTTTTATAAGTAAGAAATTCAGAATTTTTTATTCTAATTATAAATTAGAATAATTTTAATTATTGTAATAGATAATTATATGTATTAAAAGTGTGAAAGATATTTTTTTTTCTAATTTATTAGTTTCGAAAACTTGAATATTTTTTCCCTTCAATATTTGTTCATTAATTTGTAATTCAAATCACTGAATAAAGCGTGACAGCCAAGTTTACACATGGGCTGTTAGAACTCAGAAGCCTTTAGGCGTGAAAAGTTGGATGGTTGCATCCTACAGTGCACAGATGAGATGAGTTTTTAAAAACTCAGTAACATGTGTTTGCTACATTGATGATGTCAGCCGTGCAACTGGAATGTAGATAGTTTGTATCTCATCCGTGAATCCAAACCGAGCAGTTACATCAGGTTGCAGGCCTAGCAACATTATAAGTGATTACGCCACGTTTGTTTTCGGAAAATATCTCATCTCATCTCAATTTTATTATTACACTTTCTCAAATTTCAATACAAAATAAAATAAACAATTCAATTTTTTCAAATTTATCTCATTTTATCTCACTAATCATTACAACTTTCTCAACTTCCAATACAAAATAAAATAAACAATTCAATTTTTTCAAATCTTAAAATAAAAATAATATTAAAAAATATATTCTAATAATACTTTATTTTATTTTTTAATTTTAATTTCATATCATCTCATCTTATCTCATCTCATTTTTAAAAACAAACAAAACCGAGTTACGAGGCAGAAAGTTGACTCCACCTCTCACGAGGTGGCAATTTGAATGAATGGTGTTTGTGTTTCGAGTTATTCTATAGATCAGCCTACTGTAGGGGTGCACACTTTGCACACCCTACGTGGCTGCATTGTTTATATATATATATACTCTTCTGAATTTGAACACAGCGACCTAATTTCAGATTTTGAACCCATCCCACTCCCGGTTCCGCTCCCGCGACCCCCTCCCTCCCTCCAGTTGCCGAGCACCCTCGTTGTCTCTGTCATCGCCCAGCACCGGCGAATCGTCGGCCTGCCTCTAGCCATCTCCACCCATCCCGGGGTCTTCTTTAGCTTGTCTCTCGGGGTCTTCTTTTTTACTATTGAACTCTTACTGAACTTGTCCTATTCTGCACTTTCATTCATACAATGCTTCTCTCTGTCTCGACGGTCTTAGAGAAGCAGACCCCATTTTGATTTCTCTGAGAGGGAGTGGACGAGAGAGAGAGATATTAGTGAGTGAAGAATGCTGTGTAGCGGTAAAATGTTCGATTTCTTAGGAAGGAAAGATATCAGGAAAATTCTTAAGCGCAAAGATGGTGATGCCGGCCAAAAAGGTTACTACTTAAGACATCCTCATTTTTTTGGGTCCTTCTATACACCGAGTTTTCCTCTGTTTTTTGATCTATTAGCTTTCTAGGTTTTTTTAAATACAAATCACTCAATGCAATAGAACTAGCCCTGTAGTTTATTGAACTTCTTTCTTCTTCTATTTTTTTTTTCAGATTTCTGGGTGTTTTGTTTTTACAGATTAGGTTTTTGAGTGTACATCGGCTTTGGTGGATTTGTTAGTTTTGTTGATCTGGTCCCCGCTGAAGCTTGCGGGTGATGAATATGATGAATAACATAATTTTGTCCGGTATTAATTGATTTCTCCTGTTATTATTTATCTGTTACATCTGGCAGTTCTTGGCATTATTCATTTATTTATTTCAAAGAATTTAATGAACTGTATTAAATTCTATTGCTTTGTTTTACTGTTCGGTACTTTGCTATTATTAGTGCTGTTGCCATCATGTTTTTACTATATCTTTTAGCCTTAAGTGGCGTTGTCGAAAGAAAATGGAGAAAGCAAGAGAGGAATGAAAATAAAAAAAAAACAGAGGAGAGGGAAGAGGGGAGTGGAAAGGATCAGGAAGAGGAGAGGAGGGAAAAGGGGAAGGAAGGAAAGAAAGGAAGAAGGTCCAGTAGCTGTTTTTCTTGAGGGAAGGCGTAGCGTTTCCTTTCCCCAGGAAGTCACGGGCTTTCACTTAGTGCTTGTTTAATTTATTTGATTAATAGATTGTTTCATGTACTTAATTTCTTTTTTCTTTAATTTTTTGGGTATTGGACGGAATGATTCTATATTGATACACAATGTGTAAAGTATAACACGATTTTTTTAATTTTGAAGGAATTTTCATCTTGATTTGATTGGTTTTTGTTCATTTTTCTCTCTCATAAACACAGGAAAAGTGCTAGAAGAGTTAAGAGCTTTTGTTAATGAATTTCGCTCATCTGAAGGAGCTAGGCGTCAACCACAATGTAGATGTGGCCCCATTACTGCTCTCACCTTCAATTTTGTGGTTGTTGTTGGTATTATTTTCATGAATAAATTGGTTTGTATTTAACCTTTTTTCTTGTATATATCTAATCTAATTATGTTAATGCCATAATGTATAATGCACTCCATGCTTCCCAGCTCGTATATGATTTGGCCTTATTTGTTTTTTCAGGTGCTCAATCAAGTTAAATTCAAGTTCTCCATATTTCTTACTTTTATTCACTATGTTATAAGCTAGTTATTGATGGCTGTGCTAAATTCATTTTCTATTCTCCCTGCATCTCCTTTCTCAAAATTGACACCTTTGACATATATAAATTGTCTGCAAGATATATGGGACATTACAAGTCTTTGTTGGTTTTTTTTTGTCCTTCCGTTTTTTTTTAACCTTGATGTTCCTTTTGGTATGAACTAAATGCTATTCTCCATTTATCTTCCCAGTACAATTGTTTCTTTAGGTTACCTATACTGAAGTTAGTCACCAATGCTTCTTGAAAATTCTTGCCTAGATAAATGTCCTGGAGATAGCTCTTTCAGGGGCATTAATTCAACATATTGAGCGGAAAAAAGTATAGGGGAGGTAGTGGTTCTGGCTCTTCATGCTCTCTACAAGGTTCTGTTCTGGGTGAAATAAAGATGTCAGAGATTTTGGAGTAGCTGGGACATATAGATTTACCGAATGTCAAGTGTACAAAAAAGAAAGGCAAGTCAACTAAAAGTTCCACTAATATAACACTTGATGGCACAGGATTAAGAAAATGCGATTTAGACACTAAAGTTGGTTCTTTTCAGTTATCCAGGTAGGGGATGAACAATCCCTCATCTAAGTATGACGAAGACTTGAAGAATGATCCTCCATCTGCTGGTGTTAGTCTTCAATTGGCACCATGTACATCTGAATTTTGTGAAAATCAGAATGCTCACAATGGCAAGAAACTCCCTCAATGTTCCAATATCAGAAATTCTAATCCTACCAACTTGCCGGTTACTGGGAGTTTTTCTATTGTCTGTCATTGTTAGGTGTCTAATTTGAGCTATATGTATATTTCAAAGAATGCTATTTAATTGTCTTGCAAGAATACATGAGCTCCTCGATTGAGTTGAAACAAAATTCTAAGATACTATCAAAATGGTCTCTAGCCAAAGAATGAACAAATGGATTGGTATTTGGGTTATTAGATACAGCGTACTGGAAAAAGAACCACTTTGTGGATTTTGGATGAAGAGTCTCTTTTGAATAACCCCTCCTCTGATGTTCATAATTTACGCTGAGCTAGTTCCAAATTGATTGTGCAGGTGAAATCCAATTAGTCAACCAAGCAAATAGTAAGTCCATAAAGAACATCAATCGGCCTCAATCATTTCATTGCAAAACCCATCCCAACAAAGAGAAGTGCTAGGCTCGCAAACAAATCTAGGAAGCTCAGCAAACAGATTGTAAAGCTCCTTTTACTAAATAGAGTAGAATTAACCTGTCATAACAATACACATGAGGTTGTAAAATTGTTTCTAACTAAACATTTCTCTTAAATCAACTAGCTAAAGGAAATCTGCTAGCAGCCAATTACCAAATGAATTTTGACGAGGCTATCGGGGAAAAAGTTCGCTATCACAATTCCAAGGTCCAATTTTACATGCATGGGTTCTCAAACAATCTCTAATCGGCCCTATTATTGTCAAAGCAAAAGAAATTTATACATCCTCCATATTCTGATCGTTATCATGGTCTCCTTTGCAATATTCATCATCACGTTGGATCTGCTTATCTTGAGTATGTTCTGAAGAGAAAAGAAAAAAATATAAAAAATCAATCGAATGACAAATATAACAAGCTGAAAGAAAATTTTCGTTTAAACCCTCAAAGTCATAAAAAAAGTGTTTGATGACTGGAGCATGCTTAGTGCCACTAGGATGCATTGGATTTCTTGATTTACTTACGATCCATGCACTCATCAGTCATCAGGGTTTTGCTCATCTTCATCAAAGTCAGGAATGTAAAAGTCGGGTGGAACCTGCAACAAAAAAAAGCATCAGCTCAGTCAAATAACTTAGTTACTGTCATTCCAAGCATTATTAATCTGCCAAGTCAACTAATAGTCTGCCATAAAAGAGCTGAAAAATATCCATAAGGGTCAATATTACAACCTTGCACCCGAATTACCAATCATTTTGAATGTGCACTTGAAACCGCAGAAAATTGAAATGCACACCTTAAACTACCTATAGGTTTCAATGTGCACCCTCATTCAAGGTACCATTAAAATGAATGGAAAAATAAATCACGTGACAATCTTTATGTGTATATCTTAATGTAGGGTACACATTAAGTCTTTTTGGTATTCTAGAATGTACAACCAGTGTCAGAAGACTAACTAAACACAGTTGCACATATCAAGCGATGTAATGTGAACAATGCAATTTACCTAAATGCTTATGCTAAATCAAATACAATATCAAGAATATGTTGCTTGTCCTTTCCCCCTTATCCACACATTGTTCGAAAAAGAATGTTAGTAAAATTTAGCATTCTATGTGGCTTTTTGGAGCTGAGATTATGTAAGCATAATCAATCATAACCTCAAGAAAGAATCAATTCGGCTGGCTACAATGATGCTTACTGATAATTAGAAAAAAAAAAAAAAAAGCATATTCAGAGAATCATGGGATACATGCAAATCATAAAAGAGCATCAAATTAACATACCATTGGGAAGTCTGTATCAAGAAGAACTCCGGTTTCCACCGCCCAACATCGAGCAACGTTCTCTTTAGTATATCCCCCACCTCCAGTTACCTGCACTAAGAAGTTTCTCCCTATAGTTCTGATGTATGATGCTAATGGGCTGTGTCTATTATTGGTGAAATAGAAACACACTAGTAACGGCAAATTAAATTTCTTCACAAACCTAACGCATTCGGCATGCCTTGTAAGAAACATCATGATGCCATACACAGATTATTTATGCCCAACCAGAGAAAAAAAAAAAGATAAAAAAATATCATGTATGCCCAAACCTTAGAATCACAGATTATTTACCCTCCCGCAGATCTGAGGGCTTCTCGCGTCAGTGGACTGAGGGTTGGTGCGGCCACGGTAGTTTCCAGGACTGAGGGCTTCACGTCGAATGACTTAGGGACCGAGGGGCTTGGGGACTGATTTGCTCATGAGGGCTCGCGTCGTGGTGGGGAGCTCGTGGCTCCAGACGTGGTGGGGAGGGCTCGCGTCATGGTGGGTTTGTTGCTTGAGATGAAATGCTGAGATCGAAGAAGACGGAGTGGGGGCAGCGAAATGAGAAGAAACTCGAAGAAGAATGAGAGCTGAGAGGAGAAGATTTCATCTACGTGTGAGGGCTGAGAGTGTGCGTCGTGTGACGACTGAGAGACTGAGAGCGTGCGTGTATGTGAACCCGGTCCAGTTGTGGTTTAGTGGGGAGCCGGTCCACACGTCAGGAGTGTGGCGGCTGCAGCCTACAGTAGGCTGATCTATAGAATAACTCTTGTGTTTCCCACCGACACCCCACTTTTGAAGTCCTCCTAAATACCTATCAGGGAAACTTGACTCCTGCAAACACTGGGAGCATTGCTTGAGTTCAGTTTTCCTTCTTGTCTATGGAGGAAGACTAGTCTGGTTTTCTCTATCTTTGTTATTTCCACTCTGATCAGGGTACTCATAATTAGGAAAGATGGATTTGTATGGCACTTTGCCATGTCTTTGCTTCACTTGGGTCATCTTCCAAGCCTTCCGCCAAACTCGAGGCACTGCAATTTCGAAAAAGCTTCCACCAGGTCCAAAACCATTTCCAATAATCGGAAACCTCTTGGATTTGGGTGACAAACCCCACAAGTCGCTAGCCAAGATTGATGGCCCCATAATGAGCCTAAAGCTAGGCCAAGTAACAACAATAATCATTTCCTCGGCAGAGACGGCAAAAGAAGTTCTTCAAACGCATGATCAACTGCTGTCCAGCCGCACAATCCCAGACACAGTTCGAGCCCACAAACAGGATGAGTTTGGCTTGCCATGGATACCAATTTCTACCCGGTGGAGGAACCTTCGCAAAATCTGCAATGACCAGCTATTCTCCAAGAAAGCACTCGATGCCAACCAAAATATCTGAGGCATGAAACTGCAAGAGCTCCTTGCCGAGACTCGTCAAAGCAGCCTATCCGGCGAGGCAGTAGAAATTGGTAAGGCGGCTTTCAAGACTGCGCTTAATCTGTTATCGAACACTGTTTTTTCAGTGGATTTGGCGAATCTGAATTCTGACAAAGCTAGAGAGTTCGAGGATATATCTGGAATGTCATGATAGAGGCAGGGAAACCCAACCTTGCAGATTATTTCCCTCTGCTTAAGAAGATCGACCCTCAACGGGCAAGGCAGCGCATGACAGTTTACTTTGGGAAGCTAATGCATCTCTTTGACCACATGATTAGCCAACGATTGCAAGAGAGAAAGGTGGCTGGTTCAGCTAAGTGCAATGATATGTTAGATACCCTTCTCAAAATCAGCGAAGAGAACAGTGAGGAGATGGACAAAACTAAGATAGACATATGTTTTTGGTAATTATTACTCTCAATTCTGGTTGGAATTTCTTTTAAATACTCATACATTTACTTTGTATTTGATCAATATGGTTTGTGATCTACAAAGAATTTTCTAAAATTCTCTTTTTGCTTGATTAGGACCTATTTATTGCAGGCGCTGAGACAACTTCAGCCACACTGGAACGGGCAATGGCAGAACTACTCCACAACCCAGTGGCATTGTCAAAAGCCCAAGCAGAGCTGGAACAAGTTATTGGCAAAGGCAACCCTGTAGAGGAATCGGATATTACGCGATTACCTTACTTACAAGCCATAGTCAAAGAAACGTTTAGACTGCACCCAGTAGTTCCACTTTTACTACCCAGGAAAGCAAGAGCAGACGCTGAAATTAATGGTTACACAATCCCAGAGGGTGCACAAGTCCTAGTGAATGCGTGGGCCATAGGTCGAGACCCAAGATTATGGGACAATGCAAATTCATTTATGCCAGAGAGGTTCTTAGGGTTGGAAATTGATGTTAAAGGCAGAAACTTTTAGCTTATACCCTTTGGTGGAGGAAGGAGAATATGTCCTGGTTTGCCGTTGGCAATAAGAATGTTGCACTTGATGTTAGGTTCTCTTGTCCACAATTTCGATTGGAAGCTTGAGGAAGGGGGTAAAAAGCGAGGATATGAGTATGGAAGATAAGTTTGCCATAACTTTACAGATTGCTCATCCGCTAAGAGCCATTCCTATTCCAACCTAAGCTGCGCAGAAGAATTTTCTTGGTTTTAGTAGAAGAACCGTCCCCTCCCTTGCAATCCAAAGTTTCGTAGGGAACCGTGTTTTTTTGTTTGCTGTACTTGCACTTCGGTAATTTTCTGTCTTATAAAATATATATTTTGTTTGTGCTTTGTACAGGGGAAAACTTTTCTTGTTCTATTGTTCCAAGAGTTTTTTGTCTTTTTAAAAATAAAATCGTAAATCGACATAATTTTATACGATATATATTGATTTTATAATATAAATAATTTTACAATTTAATATACTATTTTGTGTCTCCAAGTGTACCGCTTAAGTATACTGCTTGGTATTTTTTTTAAGTGTATTGATATATTTTTTTATTTTTTAAAGATATTTAAATCTATTAAAAAATTTGAATAGAAAAATAAAAAAATAAAAAAGATGAAATATAACTATCGGTCAAGTAGAGCTGGCTACTCTAGGCGGCAGAATAGCTCGACTCTTTAAAATTATGTCAACTTTTTAATTTATTTTTGTGATTAAAGTATTTCTCTATTTAGAACAGATAAACTTGTAATGTGGGAGTTCATGAAAATACCATTGGGGGTTTAGAACTGAACCCGGACTTGGACTCGAATCCGGGTTTTAAAAACTGGATAGTTATCCGCTCGGATATGCCTGCAAAAAATCTTGATGATAACCAGAGTTAAACCCGGATATCCGGGATGTAACCGGAAATTCAAGTTTATTACTTTTTTTTTTTAATAAAAAAGACTTTGCAAAATTTTTAAAATTATTTTATAGTACTATTTTTGTAAATTCGGATATCATGTTTGATATCCAGATTTTCTTAAAAATTATTTTAAACAGTTTTTAAAAGGTTTTTTTTTTAATCTTTTTAACAATTCAAAAGGTTTTTTTTATAGGCTTTTATGTTTTTTATTTTTTATATAAAATAAATAATAATACATCAACACACAATACATGCATACTACATATTATGTTGTTGTTTACATCAGAATGCAAAACATCAATTTACAAAGAACAAAATAAATAATAATACATTACAACAATATCAAGATGTTATTAATGTTGATCTTCTCCATCCATTAATATTATTATAGTACGTATGTACCATGCATGCTTGATTTTTATATTAATGTTGATCTTTTCCCTTGCATTCCATGCACAATAAAAAAAGACATTTTTTTTCTTTTTTGCTTTTGAATCCAAAAGAGAATAAAAAATCTTAAAATAACTCATAATTTTATAATTAAAATAATATAATTATGGAATGATATATTAAAGCTTAAGTTCGGATTGATCTTTATGTACTCCATACAAACCAAAATAATCTCTTTAGAATATAACTTTTGTATATTTTTTATTTTAAAATTTGAAAAAATTAAAATTTTCTTTGTGTGTTTTTTTTTTAAATAAGATCCGGTTACGGATAGCCGGTTATATAACCAAATCTGTAACCGGGTCCATATCGAATCTAGTTTCATTTTATCTGCCCGAGTCCAATCCAAGTAGATAACCGTTCAAATTCATCCGGATTTTTGGGTTCTAGACCGGAAAAAAAAAATCTGACCCGATTGCACACCCCTAAGCACATGGAATGTTCGAAAGTTTCATCTATAATCTTCTTGTTTTATTATGGATTTATCATCCCTGAATTGCCTAGTAGGTTAGAGTCAAAATTATAATATTTTATCTTTTATTGAACATTATTTTTAGTCATTTATGATCGAGCCATTTCTTTTTAGAAAAAATCTACTCAACCTCCTACTATTCACACCACACTCCACACTCTATTTTTTTTTTATTTTTTTTTAATTTTTTTATCAAATATATTTTTATATAAATAGTGAATAAAAAATTATAAATAATTTTAAAAAAATAAATTAAAAAAAATTAAAAAAATATTAAAAAATATTAAAAAGTGTGAAGTGTAGGAAGGATGAATAGCAAAACCCTTCTTTTAAACCTCTCATCTCCAAGCCAACCCCTACTCTTGCCTGGCCCACCTATCTGGAATTCGAATTATCTTCATTTATTTATTTATTATTATTATTATTATTTTGGCGGGGGTGGGGGCGGGGGCGGTGGGGCTTCTTTTTGTCACAGCTGCAAAGTATATGCTGAAGAGGACAAATGTATAATCTCAAATATTGGTGTGACGGGCCAAATATATATATATATAAATTTATTCTCATCAACCACTATTTACCGTCCTACACCCCACCCTATATATATATTCTCTGGCGTCCCTATATATATATTCTCTGGCGTCGAAAGTTTGCAAAGAAAGCAGATTTTCCAGATCTATGTTGCGTCCGCTGAAACAGCTAAGCCATCCAGTAATAGAGAAAGAGAAACCCCGTTAGTTGAGTAATTTAGGCATCTTGGATAGGGACTAATGGTAGTTGGCCTCCGTATGTATCTGGCAGCTGGCTCTCATCAATGTCATTCAGCAGAGTAGATCTCAGACTTTTGTTCTCAACAAAAATTATCTGTAACACATTTTAGATGCATACAGTCAGATTAGTTGATGATACACACCCCAAAACTTCACCAAACATACATCAACACCAGCGGGCTTCCTCTGTATATTTTGGATAACCCATGCTTTTAACCATTTAGAGGACTACAAAAATATCCTTTTGACTTTCTGATAATATAGATCAATGCTGAAAGTTTTGATACTTTGACCGATCATTCAGGGTGATAACTTTCTTTTCTATCAGAATCATATGATTTTGTCGATTGCTGACTGATGCCAAGAATTTTTTTTTGTATCAAATAGTGATGGTGTGAATATTTGGAACTGTAACATAATAATAGTTTCTCTGTCCAGTGGTTAGTTAATTTGCATTTTCTTGCAAGGAAGGACATCTCATGCTTTACCTTCTTTTTAGTTTTGCTGTCAATGAATGGGTAAACCGCTTTCCATGCCGTCATGAATAAGTAAGGTACATGGACTATGAATAACTTGCCTAGCCTCTCTGGGTAACAATCCTGTCATTAAAAAACCAAATTGCTAAAATTAAGCTTTTCTGCTGCAACTCTACTTTTATGACTATCCTATTAGAGCAATTTTTTTAATCATTGCCTATATATATATATATATATATGAGTAATTCTACATACAACCGTGAAATGAGTAAACGCCGCGCAATCGTTTTGAAAAAGAGTACAATTCACTATTAAAAAATTAATTTTTTTTATGTGGGTCTCATGTTTTATTCACTTTTTTCAAAACGATTATACGGCAATTGCACAATTTACGGTTGTAGATATCTTTTCTACATATATACTTATAAAAAAAAAACTATTTATATATATATGGTTTATCATGGACAGCTGAAATCAAAGTCCCACTAATGGAATGGTGGAATCGATGAATCATTGACGCCAAGTGTATTTGCTCATTTATAAGTTGTAGCAATAACATGGCATCTTACAAGTGGGAGGATCAAACCTGCAAGATTGAGAGAGCTGCCAGATATCCTCGTATGTCACTGTTAGAGTATCCCCATCCTTTAAGATCTGCAATGCACACAAACTTCTCCTGCCCTCCTGGCATTCTGAAAGACCAAGACCACATAAATAAGTCACAGTCCATGAAGGATTGATGCTCACAAAATAAATGGATTATGATGATGCCAGAGAGTCTACCCTGGTCTACTATCAGTGATTCAAAGCTCTTACACTCAACCAAACCATAACTTAAAAAGAGGTTAGCTAGCCCAATAGCACAACTTTATGTGGTTTGGTAAAACATATTAAAGACAACTCTGGGTCGGGGATGTTCAAATTTCTGCCCCACCCAAAGCTGAGCCAAAAAAGTCAAAATTTCAACCGGTCAGCTCAGACCCAATCCGACAATTTCCAATTCAGCTCAGATCAATGGTCTCTGATCTATGGATCAGCAGACGGAACGGGTGACATCTGACCAAATTGAATCAGAAGAACATCCCTAACTCCAGGGTCTGTTTGGTTTAGAAAGAAGAGGATAGAGGAAATATGTCTAGAGTTCACATCACCTTCTTGCTTAAACCACGACAATTATTGTTTGAAATTATCATGTAAACCATTCTCCAAATGCAGGGAAGCTGCTTTCTTTCTTTAATCTTTCTTACATTTTTTAGATTACATCGAAGGAGGCTGCTTTCTAGGAGATAGATAGGTTGGCAACATACAAATCTTATCCATCTTGTCTTATCCATCTCTTCTGATGATAGAGCCTCAAATGAAACGGCATATCGACTTAGAGATTAAACGATTCTTCTCAGACAAAGATATCCCCTCTCCAGGGAAATCTTTGACCCATACAATTAAAAAAACATACCATCTCAACTTTAAAGATAAAATGATTCTTCAAAGACAATGATACCCCCTCTGTAGGGATATCTTTCACCCATAAATGGTGAAATAGATGTTTAACGTCTTGAAAGGAATGGAAGAGAAAGTTACCTGGAACATATTTTGTCTAGAGTGTAGACCACAAAACCTGCAGAAGATTCACCAGGTCCTATTTTCAGCATGGAGAATTTCAAATGATTTGAGTCAAATCCAATTTGCTAGAGTTTCGAAGTCATAACATACGCTTGAACTCCTCTACGTTGTTTTGCTTATGCCTGCTGCCAAAGACTACCACTATGGGGCGTCCATTCTTATCCAGGCCTTGCATAAACAACTTGTTATGGGCAAGTTCATTTGGAATCTCCGATGCCCCTATGGAGCCATTAGGAACGAATGTCTGCCTCCAGCTCAGGTACTTCAGGAATAGGTTAGAAGCCTTCTCAATGTCTAGATCACGAGCTCGCAGAAATCTCCTGATCATGAAATTGTCCACTTCCTGCAAAACAAAGGAAGACAAAAACAATACATATAATCCAGGAAAATAAATTATGTATAAATAAATATTAAACACAAATTGTAACATGAATAAATATACGAGCTTTAAAGTTCAAATCAATTCTACCAACAAACAAGGTTATTGAATCTAAATAAAGCATCGCATTGGCCTCTTTGTTTTCCTTGAGCTGAGATTCATACTTACAAGGATATTTTTCTAACCATGTGAGTTTAAAGTCCAATTGTGAACATTATATTGCTATTTTTTTCAGTTTATGAGGTCCTTCTAATTATAATAAGGCTGTCACATCTTAATTCAAACAGGTTTCTGGAAAAGCATGGTAAAAGAAAAAAAGCTAGTTTCAACCTTCAGGTTTAACCCCACGCAACCTCATTCTATTATTTTGAGGGACGGTTCAAAAGATTAAACATTTGTGTGCCATATTAAGCATATCATTCCTTAATTTAAACACATGAGTTCCTTCAGTTGTACTGGTACAACGTAATAACTCTTAATGTGCCTGTTTTTCAACATAATTGGCACAGCACCACTAAACCCATAAATCATCTAGCTTCAAAACAAGAACAGTGATAATAATTCAAAAAACAAACCCTCCGATTCTAAAGGAAAACGCAAAGAAAGATCGAAAAGAAAAGGGTGGGACCTTGGCAGAGGGATCTTCTGCTTCGACGAGCGCCCTCATGATGCCCACTTTACTTTGCTCAATCTCATTGCTTTCCATTTTCAAGATGCTATCTTGCAGCTCATTTGCTTCCACCCCGTTTTCTAACGACTCCATTATTCTCTATTTATATCTCCCTTACCAAACACACACACTTTTCCCTCAACCAAACGCAACACAGACGTCTACCTCTCTCTCTCACTCTCTCATTAAGAAACTAGAAAGAGCAAGGACATTGAAGGATGAATGCATACAGTCGAGCTGATTCGGACTCGCGGGATCTAACGGAATTAAGAGTTCCCATTGAAATTAAACCTTCGGTATTTCGAGAAGGTCGTGAGTTGCCGGCTGGAAAGTCCACTGTAAGAATTGTCGACAATTTCAAAGTTAAAACAGGACTCCAATATTGACCCTGACATTGCAATGGTAGATGTTGAAAAGACGCCAGTTTTACTTTACTTTAGGCTCCTCTACCAGCGGAGCAATCCCTCCCCCAATGAGTTTCTCTTCATACAGCGGCCTATCAAAGAAATTGTAACGTGACTCCCCTTTTTATTCAAATAAAATAATTTAAAAAAAAAATTCAAAAATAGAAAATAATATGTCGTTAAGTTTTTAAAAAAAAGTAATTATACAAATAAGATTAAAAAAAAAAGAAAAAAGAGTAGCAATCACTTATTTTAACCAACAATAATTATTTTAGAATACAAAACTATTTTTCCGGAAAATATATATGCTTTCTATTTTTTTTTTTAAATAGAGTTCATTTTTTTCGGACTTCTTTTTTTTTTTTTTAAATGACTTTGAATTGTTATACTTATTTAGGAAAATATTTTGAAATATTTTGTGCTTTCAATTTGTCTTAATAATTAACTTATTTATCGGTGTCAATTTTTGATAGAATTGGTAGATTAAAATCTTTAATAATTTGAAGAGATGATTATCATAATAATTGGTGGATTGTTTGGAGGATGATTGTAAATTAAATAATAGTTTAAACTCGAAAGAGAATTTTTATTTCTCCAAATTCGATTGAGATGTGGAGTGAAGTCAAGAGTTAGCTGCCATTATATTGTATAGTCCTCTCCTCTATGCTTAGAATGGGGGCAACCGAAAGCCTTCCATAATCAGTAGTGGCCGACAAGTACAGTTAAATTAACACCATTTAAATGGAAGACTACAGCTGAGCTGATGCCATAAATGGATAGAGACGAAGATACTTTTAGACTTGTATTCTACGCTAATTTATAACATCTTCTTGAGATTTTTTTTAAAATTTTTATTCAAATTTTGCAACTTAGATTTTGAAACAAAAATTGCTAAAGTATCAGAGAATTTAGAGAAAATTATTAGGTATTCTAGAGTATGTTATATATAACATATATAGTAGTCTCAACCTATAATCACATGTAATGTAATTAAAATAATTAACATAAAATTTTAATTTTAATTATCACGACATTATTATTTATATTAATATATTTTGATGATTGAAAAAATAATTATTCTATTCTCTCAAAACGCTGTGTGTGTAGACTCAATAGGGGAACAAGACATTTTTCAGTGGAGGCCGGACTTTTCTAACATGCAACATTTATGTAAAATAAATAAAAATCTTAAGTTTAATTCCATTGTAAATTATAAGATTATAAGTCTACATTAAATTTACACATTGGTAAAATTATCTAATTTTTTTAAAAAAGCTTTTATTTAGAAAACAAATATTTATAATTTATCATAGACATATAAAAATAAAATTCTAAAAAACACAACTTAGCATCCATTTAGATTTCTTATAACAGTATTTCATTAAATAATATTCATCCAGTGTCATTTTTTATGACATTTTTAGAGATTTTATAACATTCATAAAATGTCATTTTTTATGACATTTTTAGTATTCATTTCACTTTGAATTCCATATTAATCAACTTAATATTGTATGTTCAATAACTTTGTGATCCATATTAATAAGTTTATTAGTCTCATGAATTTAGTTTTAGTTTTAAGTTTTCTTTTAGAATCTACCCATCAAAATTAAAAGAAATGTTGTGGGCAAAGAAATTAATTTTGAATGGACGACATCATAGTAAATACATGATATATATCTACATACAGAAATTAAATAAAATTTTGGGCCATATATGAGAGAATTGGAGAGGAACTTTTGTATGTATATACAAATTTTAGAAAATTTTGGAGATTACATGACGGTTATAATTTTTTTTTTGAGGAAAATGATAGGGTTACTACTTTTTTATTACCCATTTACTACTATTTTTGTATTTTATTTTTTTTATTTTACTTAATGGTTAATGAAGTGACTATTAGTAAAATTATATATTTTTTAATTTTTTTCTTAATGATTAAAGATGTTAAAAAAATACTTAAAAAAATGATAAAAAAATAAATATACTATAAATAGTAAATAAGTAATAACCCTATCATTACCTTTTTGGAGGATGGGGGATGGAATTTCTATATATATAGAATTTTGAGGAAAAAAATATGCAAGATTTTCAATTGCAAAAAATTTTTGGGTGGCCTGGTTATAGCTTCATCATTGTGTAGAATGTAGAGCACACCATCCATTTTATTTAAATAATAAGATTTGATTTGTAAAATTTAAATTTTAAAATCTATATTTTAAATTAATTTATATCACGTAAATATTTTACTAAATATAATTTATAAATTTTTCTCAAAATATTGGCTCGAGTGAGTAAAGTATGGGCTCGGAAACTTCCATAGTTTCCAGGTGTAAGATAGGTGGGGCTTCGGTTATGTTTTAACCAATTTTAGCCCTTTAGCCCAGATTCTTATTTATACGTAGTTACGTACGAGTCAGTCGAGAAATGTGGGAGAGACCGAGCGAGGCAGTCTGGCAACAATTCTGTTATGTACAGTTGCCACGCACAGTCACTGCACAGTCGGCTGATAAAACTATTGATGTGGCAGTTGCTGTTAATTTAAAAAAAAAAAATAGAGTACATAATTTCTAATACCTGTTCTTCTTCCTCTTTGTATTGGGACAAAGTCAGAATACAGAAATAAATAGTGAATTTACAGATCAAAATCAATTCAGTGCATAAAGAGAGCAAGATGATTTTTTGGTTGTCCGAAGAAAATGGTAGGGGGAGTTTTTTCTTCTTCCATTAATGAGATTCGCCGCGAGCTCAAGTCCACCGATCCCCACACCGAGTCCACTGCCCTCCAAAAGCTCTCTTACCTCACCTCCCTTCACTTCTAGGACACCGCCTTCCATGTCGTAGAGGTTTGCTAGTCAGGAGCTTGGCACTATTATAGGTTGTTCTCGTCATTGTGATTTTTTTTTTTAACAAAAAAAAAACAACGATACCTTTTCATTTTCCTCAACACTTTATCGGAAACCAAACAACAGCAAGTATCCAATATAATGACATTAGAAAGCATCTCAAGAGATTTAAGACATTTTCGCACAGAATAATATGAACTTAAATAATGATGTTGGTTTATTTCTTGATTCAGTGAAATGTCAACAAATTAAGCCCGATACAATGAACCCCCAATTTTAATTGACCAAGACACGACCCTAATTCTAAGCCAACTAGTCACAGAAACTCAAACATCCTTAGCCCCCAAACCTATAGAGGGTTCTGCCCTGCCTCTTCAAGGCATAGACGATGTCCATGGCGGTTACAGTCTTGTGGCAAGCATGCTCTGTGTAGGTAATGGCGTTGCGGATCACGTTTTCGAGGAAGATCTTGAGAACGCCACGGGTCTCCTTGTAGATGAGGTCGTTGATGCGCTTGACTCCACCATGCCTCGTGAGTCGTCGGATGGCGGGCTTGGTGATGCCCTGGATGTTGTCCCTCAGTACCTTACGGTGCCGTTTCGCACCTCCCTTTCCCAATCCCTTGCCTCCTCGTCGTTGTGGTTGGCTTAATACAGTATCGTTGAAATAATTGTTCCATCTCAGATGCTTGAGGGAATTCTCAGATGGGGAAAACCTGGGGGAGAGGAGGGGGGAGGAACATAAGTCTGGATTGGAAATGGAAGAAACATAAGTCTGGAATGGAAACCGTGTTTTGTTCATTTTGAATGAAACGATTCATTTCATTTTTGTCTACGTGGTAGCACCGACTATGCAACAACTTCAACACCCGACTGCAATAAGAGTTTATGGTCTGGCAGAGACTCAAGACACACAATTGATTTTATAAGCAATCCTAAAAGGACAATGCAGCCATCGAGAAAGTTACTATTGCATTGTAAGATTATATTTTTATATTTTTGTTTTTTTAAATTTTTTAAAAAATTTTAAATATATAAAAAATACTTTATTAATTATTAAGTAAAAAAATAGAGAATCGGTAGCTTCTCCAGATGAGTGAAACATTTTTTATGCCAAATATGTTTTTGTTTTTAATACGTGTAAATATCGTTTAATAAGCAACTTCATTTTAAAACTAAAATAAAATATACGTGAGGGGGGTTTGGGACACTCTCTAAAAGCACTAGCAGTGGCTGAAGGTTGGCTAAAATTTAGATAATTTGTACTAAAAATACCCCACATTGGATTGGCCATCTCTAAAACAATTTGGATTTCTGTTACAGTGATTAGCCAAATTTGAAGAACCAAATTGATTCACCAAAAGTTAAAATATTAGTTTCTCACTCTAATAAAAATACTATTTGGTTTGTAATTAAGAAATTTAGATAAAATTTTTGATGAGTTTAATCAAATATTTTTTGTTATTAGCATTAAATGACTTTTAAAAATATGATTTTTTTAATATTAATTTAATTAGAATATAATAATAATTATTATTATTAAATTGGTAGAATTATAAAATGTAATACAAATAAATTAAATAAAAAAAATTATTAATTTAAGAATATTTTATTATTATATAGAGAGTAAATGGCTAATTCAATGTGGAGATTGAATTTAAATGAAATAGGCAAATATAAAAATGTGTGATATTGACTAAATTTTGAAGATGCTTTTGGCCAAGCCAGCACTAATACTCTAACGAGAACAAAAAAAATGGACACTGAAGTTTCGGACCCAAATTCCTAGGCCAAATTATGGGCTAATTTATTTATTTATTATTTTTTTATGAAGAGTTGTGAATCTTGTGATGGTAAACTTGGTCAATGTTTCGCAATTAACTATTATGTTACGTTTGATCCTCCAAGTTTTTTTATAAGAGAAATAATATTTGTAATTATAAAATCTATAAGTGTCACATAATATTTTTGAAAAAAATAAGTAAATACATAATCTAAATGATAAAATATTAGTTTTTAAATAATGGACCACACTTTTTTAAAAGAATTACGTAAAGGTTGCATACTCCACGACCGTATCTAACATTACTCTTTGCACAAAGTAGGATGACAAACAGGTAGGAGTGTTAAATGGATGAGAATAACTTATAACAGGTGTCTCCTGCAAGGCCTTATTATCGGAGACTAATAGAAACATGCCACGTAAAGAGTTGATGAAAACATCGGTCTCTCAGCGCTGCAGGGGATCTTTGTGCATACCCCACCCTCTCTTTCTCCCAAACCGTCCATGAAATCCCTCTCTCTCTCTCTCTCTCCTTTCCTCTCTTTCCTTCCATCTCCTTTACAAAATCCCCAACCCGAAATCACCTCTCTCTCCTTCCCTCTTTTTCCATCAGGACCTCAATATCTGGGTAGTTCACGTAATGGGGAGTGATAACTCAGAGGATCCAAGCTAATACTAGAAAGGCTACGGGATTTCAGGTGAACTATGGGAAAGGCTAAATACAAATCCCATAAAAATAAAATAAAAAAAGAGAAAAAGAAACTCAAAAAAAAAAAACTAAGTTAAAAGAAAAGACTTCAGGTGTTTCTTTTTCTTCACCAAGTTTCTAGCTCTTGCTTGACATCTTTTTTCTGCAACCAAAAATAGGCATTTTGGGAGTAATTGTTCGTATCAATGGCTTACTTTAATAGAATATTCAAAACCCAGCCTTCTGCTCCTCATGGGTACGGTGAGTCATATGAGCACTGGGGTTTCCCATCAGGAATGCATGTGGAACGCATCCGGCTGCTCATTTTCTCTTCAAGAACCCCAATGACCCACTAAGAATTGGTGAGTGTTTTTCTTCTATTTCATTGGTGTCTGAATGGCCTTAGGCAGGATTAGAAAACGTTAGAAGATGAAAGCCGAAAGGATAGTCTTTGATTAGTATCTCAAATTTCTTTGCTGGATTTGATTTTCAGTCTAGGAAATTCTAGGGTCATTGAGCTTTGTATGAGCAAGATATATTTACGTTTGTTTCATTTTTCGATTTTTTTGGGTGTTGATTGGATTTCCAAATGAGTTTGTGTAATTCCAAAAATTCTAAAATGAGAGGGAAGGAGAGAGACTGAAGGTGAGAGAGAGAGAGAGAGCGGAGAGAGAGGGGTGGGGTATGCACAAATGATACCCTGCAGCGCTGAGAGGCCCATGTCTTCGTCGAATCCTTACGTGGTATGTCTCCATTGGTCTCTGATAATAAGCCCTTGCAGGAGACACGGGCCTGAAGCGTTTCTCTAAATGGATCCAAATTCAATTGGAAACATGGATGAATGATGGAGGAGCATGGATGGTCACCTTTAGGCTATATTTGGTTAGTCTTAAAGTTGAATGAGATAATTTTAATAATTTATGCCCCTTTTGAGAGTACGAGCTAACTCTTTGGATTTGTTTGGATACATATAAAATATCACTCAATTATAAAATATTTTTTTAATTTTTTTATCTAATCATTATTCAAATTAAAGTTTTAAATTTACCGTGACGGACTAATAACTAGCACATGGGACATAGGTGTTTTGTACAGAGTCAAATACCAGTTATTTCGGTGCGTTTTGATCAATATCGATTGGTTTTCGGTGTACCATTCAAAATTTTATATTTTTATATTTTTAGTGTGTTTTCATAATGTTCACTTCAATTCTCACATATGAAGACTATTTTCTCATTTTTTTTTAATTCCCTTTTCTTGAAAACTAGAACTCAAATCTCTACTCTCATTTTCGTGATGAAGATGAGTGATTATTTTTTTTAATAGTTGGATTGAGAACTTATAAGTATTATTGAGTTTTATAAATATGTGTTTTGATTTTTTAAGACTTACATTGATATTATTTTGAAATATAATTTATACATATATAATTAGTTTATCTATATATAGACTATTTTGAAACGGTACTGATACCAAAATATTTCATTTCAGTGTCTTAACCGAAACGGTATTCAAAACTTTGATTCAAATACAAAAATCAATACAAATTTGGGTGATGCTACATCCACTGAGGATTCTCACAGAGAATCTAACTGATCATGTAAATCTTTTTTTGTTTTTTTTTTAAACACCTTAAAAATTAAAAAAAAAAGAATTTTTTTTTATAAAGTCATTAAAAAACACTTCCTTAACTATTAAGTAAAAAAAAAAAAAACAATTGGTACCCATTCTGGTGGGTATTCTCAATAGGACTAGGATTTTCCATAGAACTTTACTGACTTCAAATTAGAGATAATGTTAAGAGATTAAATTTAAGTGATTTTTTAACTTTATAATATTTTTATTATTTTTTTTCTCATTTTATAAAACTCAAATTTTAATAAAACATTTTTACTTAAATTATTTCATTAGAGAAATGATAGAGCCACCCAATTTTTGTACACCTATTCTGTACCGAATTTTTTTATTTTTTTTACTTAATGATTAAATAATTGTTTTTTTAATAAGTCTGAAAATTTTATCTTATTTTTAAAAATATATAAAGTGATCTAGAAAATATTTGAAAAAGAAAAAGAAAAAAAAGACTATTCAATATCCATTGGACATGAAATCTTCTTTAGGAGAAGCACAACTCATTTCATTATTACTCATAAAATTTTGAAATATTTCGGGTGTGCAAAATATGTCCTTAAATTAGGGATGACAATATGTAACACAATTCGTAAATCCAACACGAATACGACATGAAATTAGCGAGTTTGAGTTTGATGTTAAATGGTTCGGATTAAAACGGGTTGACTCATTAAGACACGATTTATAAACATGTCAATAACGGATTAACCTTCTTAATACGAAATCAACCTATTTTGACTCATTTGAAGTTTATTTCAAAATTAAAATTTTATTATTATTAAGTTGTAATATTAGTATTTTTTAGTATGCTTATATTTTTATTATAATTTTAGACCTATGCTTATATTTATTATTGTATAGTTTGTAATATTGGTTTTATTATATATTAAAACTTGTAAAATATTGATATATATTTTTTAAGATATTGTTGTTATTAATAAATATAGATTTTAATTTTTATATAAAATTATGTTAATTAGGTCAAATGAATTATACGTTTTAGTTCAACCCATATAAATGAAACAAATATGTTTAAATGAGTCGTGTTGCGTTAACATATTTATAATTAATTATTAAATGGTCAAAACGGTTGACACGATACGACCCGTTATCTAAGTGCTTGTTTGGATAGAGAAATTATGTTATCTCATCTCATCATTACAAATTTTTTAAATTTTTACATAAAATATAATAAATAATTTAACTTTTTCAAGTATCAAAACAATAATAATATTAAAAAATAATATTTTATTCAACTCATTTAAAATCATATCATTTCACTATCTAAATGAGCTCTAAATAGATTGGGTTATAATTTAAAAATTTAACACGTTTAACTTAATGGATTTAGTTCAAATTAACTTATATAATAAAATATTCATGATTTAATATGATCCAAAAATACGACTTGTCACCCCTACCTTAAACTTAGAAGCCGTTAATTTCACAAACGATTGTCAATTCTTTGAATAAAGGAGGTGAACAACCGATGACTGTACTCACAGCAACTTCGCTGAAAAAACAACTAAGCAACTTGAACATTTATTTTTACTTATTATTTTATTATTATTATTATTATTATTATATTTTTGACGAACAGTATAGACCATTTATCAGCTTGATATGAGATGGACTTGTCATCAAACCGGCAAAGAAAACACAGCTTTCAGAACCCGATAGATTTGTGCGTGTTTGCTGCAACTCCATTACGAAAGAATGCGTCTTCTCCGTTTCTTTAAGCAATGCCTCTCCGTATTCTCTATCAATTCCTACCTCAAATCCTCCATTTGCTTTTTTTTTTTTCACTATCCTGAAGCCTAAACTCTAAGGAACCCACGAACTACCACCCATACGACGTTCCAACCATATGACTCTGATATAAGCCTTCATATATACAGCGTTTTTTTTCCTTCTATTTGGAACCAAACCCGGAAGGCCCATTTACATTTTCGGTTGTTTTCCGTCTCGGGCATTGCGTTTGCAGGTAGAAAAATGAGGACTGGTGGGTGGGTTTTTGCTGTTCTTATCGTCTTCGGTTTTGTTTGGAGGATTGGTGCGGACCGGAATGTGCGTACAGAGCGAATTTCAGGTGATTGCTTGTGGTGGTTTTCTTAAATTACTTACTGGAATTTTAAGCCGTTCTTCTGTTCATTTTACGCTCAAACTGTTTGTATTCTAACTTTGAGGTTGCTACTATTGGTAGAAATGTAGAAACTAGTAATTATGCCCTTCTGCTTCAGAGGGAATTGAGTATTACGTTTTTTTTTTTTTTTTAATTTCTCCCATTTGGAATTTGTAATCTATACTTCCATTCTAAACGAGGTGCGTGTATAATTACATCAGTGAAACAAAGAAAAGAGGGTCTTCGATTGGTTCTTGCAGAAAAATCTATTCTGGGCACATCTTGCAGAAAATTTAATTAGAGAATAACGCCTCTTAAAAATTGTTTTTTAGAGGCTTCAGTTAAGCACTCGTAAGTGTATTTTGTAATTTAATTCATCTAATGATCAAAAGTTTCTGGAACCCGTTTGTGAAAGAATATCGTTTTCTAGATCTTGCTTCACATCAGCTTCAAATGTCACGATGATTTTACAAATTGGACTCCACTCAGCTGTGTATTTTTAGGGTGATTTGGACTGAGGTTATTGCACAAAAGTGCATGTTATTGTCTTCACTGAATGTGTACTGCGGAGAACTCCATGTTATGACACGTGTGTATTGTATCTTATAAGGTCAAGATAATAGTGATTATACGTGTATACACGATTGAAATTGCTTACTTTGAGAGGACCGAAGTTTGATTTTCCTCAAAAGATTTTGCTATGATAACATATGTGACCCCGCATTGTTGCTTCTATCCTCTATTCACTGGCAATATGTAAGTGATCTGTTGCTTCAATTTGTGAACCAGTTCTAAATTGTATGGACTAAACTGATTAATAATTAAGAGAAATGATTTAGGTACATTCTCAAAATCAGTTGATTGTTGTTTTTGTTGATTTTGTAAGGGCATGCCAACTTTTATTTGTTCGTTTTCATGCTGATCACCCTGTGGTTATGATGCTTGATAAATCCAAGATCCTGATTACTGCTGAATGTTAACATTGTGAAAATATGTAGCTTTTTTTTTTATAAGTAAACATTGTTTTTACTTATCAAAAAAAAAAAAAAAATGTAGCTTCTTTTCTGTTGGTTTTGATTGCGGAAATATTGGCATGATGTGATTTCAAGTATTGTGGATCTGTATCTATCTATCTCCTTTCTGCATCATCTGGGCTTATTTCTTAAAGCATGGAGATTTTAAATGAGTCTAGGTTTACTGGACCTGATTGACTTACTTGGACTTTGAGGCATGAATCTTAGCTGTGGTTAGTTTAAATGATGCAGGAAGTGCTGGTGATGTCTTGGAAGATGATCCAGTAGGAAGGCTGAAAGTTTATGTATATGAGCTTCCAAGCAAATACAACAAGAAGCTTCTTCAGAAGGACCCTAGATGTCTGACCCATATGTTTGCTGCCGAGATCTTTATGCATAGGTTCCTCCTATCCAGCCCTGTTCGAACCCTTAAGCCTGAAGAAGCAGATTGGTTTTACACCCCAATATACATCACTTGTGACCTCACACCAACTGGCTTGCCATTGCCCTTCAAGTCTCCACGGATGATGAGAAGTGCAATACAGCTCATCTCTTCAAATTGGCCCTATTGGAATCGAACAGAAGGGGCTGATCATTTCTTTGTCGTGCCCCATGACTTTGGAGCCTGCTTTCATTATCAGGTAAGAAACTTTATTTTTGTAACTTCTGAAAACCATCGTTCCTTTTTAGTGGAGGGGTGGGGACTGGGGATTGAAGCTGTGGCTGGATGTATCTCTCTCCTATTTGGACTAGTACGGTATTGCTAACATGATATCAGGTTTTGGTGTGGGTGCACAGGAGCTCTGTTTTAACAATTGTAGTGAAAGAAACAGAAAAAAGAAAACTGTTGTTATATTTAAGGCCATGAAGAATTCTCTTCCCCCCACCCTCTTTATCTTGGGTTCACTTCATTTGCAATTGAAATCATGGCCACATCTTTGTTGATCTAGCATACTGGTCATGACTAAACTTAAGGTTTTCTGTGTGTACTCTGTAGGAAGAGAAAGCTATTGACCGGGGCATTCTTCCATTACTTCAGCGTGCTACCTTGGTTCAGACTTTTGGACAACGTAACCATGTGTGCCTCAATGAGGGTTCAATCACTATTCCTCCATATGCTCCCCCTCAGAAAATGCAGACCCACCTGATTCCCCAAGACACTCCACGGTCCATCTTTGTCTACTTCCGTGGTCTGTTCTATGATGTTAATAATGATCCAGAAGGTGGTTATTATGCAAGGTATATTCAAACTGAACTAGGTAGTTTTTTTTTTAAAAAATAAGACTTTGGTTAGGTGCACTTTCGTTCCCAATCTAACCATTCAAAGCTGCCTAGATATTATGTAAAAATATAAGCTTTCATTAGATGCAAAGTCACGCTTCTTTGATGGCAATAACGAAGTAGCTGCCTGATCTCTGAGGACTGTGCTAGCTTTAATGAATAGGATAACGCCTAATGTAGTTCAACTAATACAGAAAAGTTTTTACATAGAAGTGGGAAATACGTACCGGTTGATTTTTCTGATAATATTTTTTGAAGAATAATGCCCCTGGGATCTTTCTACATAGGTTCCTCCTTGTGAACCATAGTTAATGTTTCTGACGATAAATTTATAGAATAATCTTTGTATTCCTTTAATTTGATGGAATACATCTTGTGTGCTATCAAATGACATGGTGTTCTTATCTGGCTCTGGGTTCACCCTCAACCTCAAAATGAAAAGGTCATGTAACATTTTAGACCTTTTTAATGCTTTCATCTAATTGCAGAGGTGCAAGGGCAGCAGTTTGGGAGAACTTTAAGGACAATCCACTTTTTGACATCTCCACTGATCACCCAACCACATATTATGAGGACATGCAACGAGCTATATTCTGTTTGTGCCCTCTGGGGTGGGCCCCATGGAGTCCTAGGCTTGTTGAAGCAGTGGTATTTGGTTGTATTCCTGTGATCATAGCAGATGATATCGTTTTACCCTTTGCCGATGCCATCCCATGGGAGGAAATCGGAGTGTTTGTGGCGGAGCAAGATGTCCCTGACCTAGATACCATTCTTACATCTATACCTCCAGATGTAGTCCTAAGGAAACAAAGGCTGCTTGCAAATCCATCAATGAAATGGGCAATGATGTTCCCACAACCCGCACAACCAGGGGACGCTTTTCATCAGATACTGAACGGGCTGGCTCGCAAGTTGCCACATGACAAGAACATTTACTTGAAGCCTGGTGAAAGGATCTTGAATTGGACTGCAGGACCTGTTGGGGACCTCAAACCTTGGTAATGAAGGCATTGATTTGTATATACCCGACAAATGCGTCGACCTGTACCAGAGATGTAATTTTCTCTTTTTCTGGAACTTATGATTTTTGTAGAGATGGATGCATTACACATCCTTTCAGGAAATTGGAATAGGAGATGCATATTTTACCCTGTGCATCGGCTAATTCATAATTTCTTACATTTGGTTTTTGGTATAAGTTTCAATATCCATTTTTCATGAGGAAAGTATGAGTGCAATTATGAAAGATTGGTGGACTAAATACATGATGAGTTTCTGTTTTGGGTTCATGTTCTTGGCAAAAGCCAAGGGATGATGATAAGATCTTGACAACAAGATTACATAATGTAGATCCAAGCAGTGCGTTTGGATGTAAGAAGGTTGGTTGGTCTGACCCAAAAAAAGTTTGCCAAATTGAGCTCTAGTTGTTAGAATTGAATTTGATCCGTCCGACTATAAACTATTAAATATTTTTACAACATAGAATGTGCTCTAACAGTACTTCTTTCTTCCAAACTTTCAACGCCTTTCAGATTGCTGGGTCCCCTTGTGATGGCTATTCCACCTAATAAACTGAAGGTCTTTGATAATAGTAGCGGGAACGGCAATTGCAAAGATACATGCGCGGATCTCCATGTTAAATACAATCGGTAAACATTTTTTATTATAAAAATAGCTAGATTCAAAGCCACCATAATCATATTATATATTATATGTTAAAAAATAATTCGTACAATCTTAACACACGGCACAAAAATAATATATAAATATAAGATTTATATAAAAAAATTATTTTAATAATTTTTATATAAAAGAATTATTTTTATAGAGAATTCTTATTTTAAAAAGAGTAATAATAGATATAAATTTTAAATAAACAAGTCTCATATAAATCATTCGTAAAAAAAGAGTCTAACTAATAAGAATAGTTTTTTTTACACTATTTATTAGGTAATTTTTTTTTTAGGAGGATTTAAATGAAACTTATCTATCTAGGACTTATACAAATCATTTTTTATTTTAAAAATATTACAAGAAGTTTACACACCCAAAAAAATATTTAACATTACTGTTATATATTATATAGGCAATATTTCTTTACTACGGTTTCAACCTCAAAAGTTGAGAACATAAATAAAAGGAGAAAATGTATATTTTTTCATCTTATTTTATTTTCTTTCTAAAATATAAATAAAAAAAGAGTGATACTTTGCATGTTTTACCTACGGCTAGTCATCAAATTACACTTTTCATCATTCTAAAACATAGAACTGAAAGATTGTCAACATATTAACAGGCACTTATTAATCTGGAAAAATTGGAGAAAAATAAAATAATCCAATATATATATATATATATATATAAATTATATAAAAATAAATTACAATACCGTTTCTTTTCATACACAGTCCAATACATATTTTCGTCGTCCGCGGCGTAGCGTAATATAACTATAAAAACATCTCACTCTCCGTGTCAGCTACCACCTGTCTTTCTTGGTTTCTGCCTCTTCCAGTCTGTATCTGTTTCTTTCTTTGATCTACCATGGCAACCATTTCCAGGCTCCCCACACCGAGCCCTGCGGCTTCTGCATCGTCCACGCTGAGACTTAGATCTTCTCAGCCTAAGATTGTGATCGGCTTCTACAGCGGAAGCACTTTCAACGCCAAAGTTTCGTCTTCCCAGTTGGCCGTTCGGAGTAACCCTGCTATCAGGGGCCCTTTGGTGTATGTTTTTTTTGTTCACTTTTATTGATTAGTTTTTTTTTTTTTTTGTAATTTTTTTACTGGCAATGTTGTTGTCTTGGTCTTTATATGTCTCTCCGTGGTGAATGGTTGGCTGCTGTTAATTTATGTTTATGTTTTTGTTTGTGATTTATTTTTTCCTTTTGATCTATGGATTATGTGGGATCTTCATTTTTTTTGGTATTTGATGTCACTATTCTATGTTTCATTGATCTGCTCAATAGCCATCTCTAGGTCCTTAGTGGATTATTATTATATCTTTTTTATAAATTCCATATTTTGTAATGTGGCATTCAGCTTTATTTGTTTTGTTCCTCTTTCAAGACAAGCACAATTGATTTCTGTGTTACTGTCCTCAGAGGCTCTGAAACATAGTAAGAGTGAAGATCTCCGCTATTTTGTATCCCGCGTTAAACTATAAACTCGCGGTGGTTGCTTGATCTCGATGTTTTACACTTTATTTATGATCTGGTTACAAGTTTGACTAAAACGGCCGTGCATGTTGGATTCTTCTCAAGTTCTTAAAGATTGGTGCGTTTCCACCAATTGACTTATCAATATTACAGGCGTTTTATGCATAATCAATCCCGTGTAAATGCATTATTGTGTATTTCAGTTCTTCATCCAATCATTAGACGTAGTTGGATACAATTTCTCATGGTTCTTGACCACGAGCCTCAATTCTTAGTGGATTGCATTTACATATCAGTACTCGGCCTTACATATTATTTGCGCATTGCTCATAATATGTAAATTACTCATTAATTGACTAGATCTCTAACCATTTTCTTCTTTGAGTTGATTGTAATATGTGTTATTTTCTTGGCAATTCTCTTCTCTTAATTGTATTTCTCATGCCCAGAAAAGAAGAAACTTTGCATTCTCATATTAAGTTTTTCTTACAGTGTCAGATGTTCCCAAGTTGGAAATGGAAGTCCAGCAAAGAGAACAGTTCTTCATGATCTCTACGAGAAGGAAGGGCAGAGTCCGTGGTATGATAACCTCTGCCGACCTGTTACGGATCTGCTTCCTCTGATTGCAAGTGGTGTTAGAGGTGTAACTAGCAACCCAGCGGTAATTATGCATAATGTTATCAATTTTCTAATGCAGAGAAGAATTTTTTAAATCAAATGACACCTTGGTGAAGGGAGGGGGTTGAAATAAAAAAGATCGTTTGTACTCAGATTGTATATTCAGATGCTTCTTAGGTGGTTTTTTCCCATGGAACTAAATGTTGAGTATTCATGATTGCAGATCTTCCAGAAAGCAATATCATCTTCAAATGCTTACAATGATCAGTTCAGGTAAATTGATGTTTAAAACAGTTGCTGATATTAACTTTAAACAGCTAAGTTTAAAAGAACTTATGCCCTATAGCCACGCCGATATGAAATGCTTATAATGATCAGTTCAGGTATATTGATTTTTAAAACAGTTGCTGATATTAACTTTAAACAGCTATTGAATTTAAAAGAATTTATGCCCTATGGCCACGCCGATACTTGAGAGATCATGATGGAGTGAATGAGGTTTTAACTTTTGGTTGTGTTACCAAAATGTCTTAAATTAATGTTTGAGGTGAAGAGGTAGAAAACTACAGTACAATATGCCTTTTCCCCCTTTTTGTGGCCTGATGTATACATAACTCGTGTGGTCTACAGGTTGCTGCTGGCTCTCGATATCAAGAAATGACATGTGCTGTTCTTTGATATTGTAATTCTAGCTTATCCTTCCAGAGCAAGTCTATCTAACCTTAAGTTATTGGTATCTTTAGGGAACTTGTTCAATCGGGTAAAGACATAGAATCTGCATACTGGGAGCTGGTAGTGAAGGATATTCAAGATGCGTGCAAACTTTTTGAGCCAATCTATGATCAAACAGATGGTGGTGATGGATATGTTTCTGTTGAAGTTTCCCCCAGACTTGCTGATGATACTAAGGGAACTGTAGAGGCTGCAAAATGGCTCCACAAAGTGGTTGATCACTCCAATGTTTACATAAAGATTCCTGCTACAGCTGCCTGCGTTCCTTCAATTAAGGAAGTTATTTCACTCGGCATAAGTGTTAACGTGACAGTAAGTAGTTGTTTATTCTACTCATCATTACTTAGCTTAAAATAAATAATCCATAAAATTGTCACACAGTAGATTTTCTTGGTTTTGCTTTAATGCTGTCTTGGGTTGTGTTTTACCATCATATTGACTTGTCAATATCTATGGTCCATGACTCACTGATATACCATTGATCTTAAGAGTTTCTGATGGTAAAATGATTCTAGTAAACAGGGCTCATTTGGCCCTTAACAAGTGTGGTAGTATTTGTATAGAGTGGCATCATCTCTTCAGTTGAAAGATGCTTTCAAAGTATGAAGAAAATGAAGTATCAGTAGTAATTGGTTATTTTAATTTAAGCAACAGATAACAGTGGTAGTCTTATTAACATGTATCGAGATTTTCTTAGTTGCGTTTCAATTTTCTCTGGTACAATTCTAACCATCTCCTGTTGTGTATGCACAGCTCATATTCTCTCTTTCTAGATATGAAGCAGTCATTGATGCTTACTTGGATGGCCTTGAATCTTCGGGGCTAAGTGACCTCTCCCGAGTTACTAGTGTTGCTTCCTTCTTTGTCAGTCGAGTTGACACCCTCATTGACAAAAAGCTTGACAAGATTGGAACCCCAGATGCCCTTGATCTTCATGGAAAGGTAAACTATATTGCAAATACTTGATCATTCTGTGGAGGAATTAGAATCTAGAAGATAGGATTTGCTAATTTCATGGAAAATTACTGTTTTTTAGGCTGCAGTTGCTCAAGCGGCCTTGGCATACAAGCTCTACCAGAAGAAATTTTCTGGTCCAAGATGGGAAGCTCTGGTGAGAAAAGGTGCCAAGAAGCAGAGGCTGCTGTGGGCCTCAACCAGTGTTAAGAATCCTGCCTACCCTGACACCTTATATGTGGCTCCTCTCATTGGACCTGATACGGTAAGCCAACTAATCTCTTATACGTCAAGTAGTGAATATATTTTGTATAACTGAGTCCCTGGATGAAAATGAGAGTCAAAGCTCATGATTTTCAAGCTTGATTTTGTTAAATTCAAATTTCAGCCCGTTTATATTCTTTGGCATTTTTCTTTTGCAGGTTTCAACCATGCCTGACCAAGCTCTTCAAGCATTTATCGATCATGGTCTTGTTTCTAGAACAATTGATTCAAATGTATCCGAAGCTGAAGGCGTTTACAGTGCACTCGAGAAGTTGGGCATCGACTGGAGCAATGTTGGCTCCCAGCTCGAACTTGAAGGTGTGGATTCTTTCAAGAAAAGCTTTGACAGCCTGCTGGATACCCTGCAAGAGAAGGCAAACTCTCTTAAATTAGTGAGCCTGTGAGCCTTGTGGTTTTGCTTATGACATGTTTATTGTCTGATCTTTAAGTTAATAAAACTGGTGGGTGCTGTATCCTGCGGTAAATGTAGTTGAGGGGACTGAATTGTAAGACGAGTATGATGTATTCATGTATGACTATGCTTCGTTGGGATGTGAGGTTTGAAGTATCAATCATCTATGATTGGATCATATGTTTTGAAAACGATGACAGATAAAGCAAAATCAAACACAAGTAAATCAATCATACGACACAAAATTAATATAGCCCGACAATATGCCTACGTCTACAAAGTTGTATAGGATTTTATTGTATTGAAGAATCACAAAATATACTTTGGGGTGAAATCTCAATATTTATAATACTCAGAACTTATTATATTGTTCATTAAGTACATATTTATAGTGTCACATGACAGAAATTATAATTTTCACTTTTCTGTATTATTCACTCAAGAGGAGTGTTGAGCGCGCCTCGAGCAAACTCTCTGTTCGATATTCACACGAGCAGTTTTGAGTGAACTCTCTACCTGAGTTTCGCTTAAGCTATCTATCACGTGAACTTTCTGCCAGACGCTTTCTGAGTCGCAAACGGTGCCGAAAGCCTCTTTGAAAATCTGTCAAAAAATCATAACGCATCATTATTAGGTTGGGTCATTAAATTGGGCCTTAATGCCAACAAACCAACTAGGCTCGCATCATGTTCACAATGATCAATGAAATGTGCATTTTTCTTTCCTTCCATTTTAAAGCAACTTCTATGAGGGATTGCGAGCCTACTTATTGAAGGATTAGGCCGAGTAAAAACTATCATTAGAGAAATACGATCAAGTTCCGGGTGCTTTCTTTCAAAATATCCTAGAATATTGTACATAAGATTGGGAAGGATCTCAACATATCAACATACAATATTATAATTCAAAACAATATGAAAAATCCTGAACGAAAAAAATAATTATATTCACAATTTGGGGGAGGCTCTCCACACTAATGCCGACTTTTAATCTATAAATAGTGTAAATCATATAGATAGAGAGAATCATATTTTAGAAGTTAATTTTCTTTTATATATGATATTAAATAATTAAAAAGTTAATTATTATATTTAAACTATTTACTAAATATTTAATATCACGTCAAAAAATAATAAAATAAAGAAAACGAAGAATAATATTTTCCGTAGATAATGTTTTGTTATATGTTAATTTAGCTTAGCCATCTCTCAGGATACCCCACCTCCTCCTCCTCCTTCCCTTTTACATGATCAATGAGGTACCCAGACTACAAAGAGATCACAGAATCAGGTCTTCAGTACAAGGTTACCTGTTGAAAAGTACATTACAAGGACTTTTGCATGTTTAAGTTAAACATCGTAATTTAATTATCTGTTCCAATTATATATTCAAATAAGAATGCAGGACCTGCGGATAGGAAAGGGGTCCATACCGAAGATGGGAGAGACTGTACTGGTAAGCCATTAACTTTGTCTATGCATTGTCCTGAATCATAAGTCAATTGAACCCCAAAGAGAATCTGTGTGTGTGTGTGGCTAGGGATATGTTCATACCATAATTTGGAAAATCAGGACAGATAATCATGAAACACTAGCGGATACAGCGAGGTATTGCATCAGGTTTTTCTGAAATAAAATAGGCTAATGTATTAGCAATTACATTTTTGAGTGGTACGTATTTTCAAGTAGTTAATTAAAGTCAGGTTTGGATACAAAAGTCCCCCCTAACTCATCTCATCTAATCATTACAACTTTTCTAAATTAATGCAACTTTCCATAGTCCGCTCCTGAATACTGTTAATGCAACTTTCTCCTGACCTTGATTACTAAACAAGGATGGCTGGATTGGCACAATGTATAAACAATTATGGTGTCTAGCAAAAAACGGGGGAGGCTAAAATGAAGATTGTATCAACCTCTCATTATATTCGACAGTGTTGGAGCCTGCAGGATCATAGTGCCACCGGAACTGGGTTATCCCGAGAATGATTTTAACAACCCAGACCAACAACATTTTCAGTGATATTGGATCCTTTTGCTGATACTTGTATTGAACTTGTGTGAATCGTTACGAATATGCAATAGTAATGTGTTTGAAAGGGCCAACGAGCTTTGGATTTTGTACTGAGGAACCTAGGGCTGATAGACAAGACTCTTTTGTTTGATATTGAACTCCTAAAAGTCATATCAAACTGATTAATTGTGAGGGTCAGCATGCATCACGGATATTATGATCTGAACACTCAGGTTAGTTTTTGTACTGTTGTCTTTTAACTTTGGAAAAAGGTCTATAGCTTTCTTGTTATTGAGAATCTAATTAGATTGGACTCAAGGGTTATTCAAAGAGCATGAGCATATTTCCTTCCCAAGTGCTTAAAAGCTAACCAATAGTCAAAATCAAAGCTTCGATCTCTGTTCTTGGCTAGCAATTAACGTTTCCAGCCAACCAAAATTGGCAGTCACTTGTTGAAAAGCCATCCCAACCAACATACTGCATGTGCAATTGGCAGCTGAATGATCTGTGCCAGGCTCCGGTTTCTGACCTCAATTTGCAACGCACAAAATATGACCCCTAGTGCTCATTGTATCATTAACTTCTTAAAATGGTAAAGGGCGGTAGTGTTGCTGCTGGACAAAGGGCTTATCATGTTGATGGTCTTGTCTAGATGTGATATTGAATAAACCAGATTCGGATTCAATGGGGGTCCCGGTGAAATAGCTGTCACTAAACCAGTGACCCAACCCTTCCAAGAATCAGGAACTTTATAAATGAAGCCATCTGGAGAGAGATTTCTTGTTCTAAACCCAATTCTCTAATGATAAAGGAATATAAATTCATGCAAATAGCCCCAATTTTTGGCAGTTGGAACTAAAACAAAATCACAAGCTACAATAATCACCATAAATTTTAAGAAAACTAACAAAGGTATCAATCCAACAAAAGAGAGCAAAACCATTCTGGAAACACAGATGAGTTAAAAGTATGAAAGGAAGGATTAGATGCACACAGCACAGAGTGATAAAATCCCTAGATTAATTAACAGAAAGCTCCCGCCGCTTGTACCGCACCATCACCTTTCCTTTCACACCCACAACCATGGCATTCCAATCAATCTCAGGAAAAGGTGATACAAGCTCCAACTCAAAGTTCCTCAGCAAATGGCTCCATATTGCCTTTATCTGCAGGTATGCAAAGGGCTCACCAAGGCAACCATGCCTGCCACCTCCAAATGAAATATATGAGAATGCCCCTGCAACCTTGTCTTCTTCTCTCCCAACGGCAAATCTGTCAGGATCATAACTGTCTGGATTCTTAAATATATGAGGAAGGCGGTTTGCAAAAGCTGGTGATGTGGCAACTATGTGGCCCTTTGGAATGTCATATTCTTTTCCATCTCGGGTTGTCACACTAAAATCACTATGCGAGCTACGTAGCAGCATAATCAGCGGTGGGTGGAGTCTCAAGGCTTCCTTAATACACCGGTACAGGACATCCATCTCAGACATGATATCATGATCAACCTTACTCCCATGCTTTCCCATCAGGTTTTTCTGCTCCTCCAACACAGTAGATAGGTACTCCTTGTGACGCAGGAGATAGGCGCCAGTCCAAGTGGAGGTGATGGAACTTGTGTGCTGCCCAGCAAATAGAGCAGCGATAAGCAAGCCAGTGACCTCTGCCTCAGTTGTCGGGCGACCATCTTTGTACTTTGAGTCAATGAAGCATTGCAACATGTCATTCTCCGCATTTCCACCATATTTACGGGAGTGGATAATGCTTGCAAAGATTTCTGCAAGCTTCTTGCGGGCCTGGTCACGTCGTCGATGAGCAGGAATGGGCAGGTATGGAAAGATAACACTAATAGGGAGCATTCCATTGTCGAGGTCATGGAACAAGGCAGAAACATCATCAAATAGCTTATCACGAACTTCTCGGCCCAAGAGACATCTGCTGGCTGTGAGGATGATTAGATGCTCCAGCTCATACTTTATATCCACTTCACCACTGTCTCCCCACTTCGAGAAGTAGTCCTGTCCGTTGCCAGATGAAAAAAAATAGGCTTATGGAATGATCAATCCTGTGAAGCAAGGTACAATGCAAAATCTAGGAAATAAAAGAACCTCAAATCAATAAACTACTAAAATGCCACGTCATACAACTGTCATCAAGAGCGCATGAAAGAATATTAAAAGCACTGCATGACTTAGCTGATAGTGGGGAAAATTAGAAGACCTCAATGTGTAGCCGGTCACTTTAAAGTGGTAAATAATATTTTGTAGATTAAAGACGCTAACAAAGCTTAACTACTCCCAAAATAATGCAAAAGTTTTCTATCTTCCACACATTCCTCGCCTACGCTGGTACTTATTTTGCATTTGTTTCCTGCATACAAATACGCATCTCTTCACCATAAAACATCCTTAACCACGTTGAGTGAATCATTTCATTTTCTTAGGGATCTATGCCCCATTCTGCATGCCTCAAAAGGTTTTTAAATTACCAAACTAAAGAGAGAAATAAACATCATAAGCAGCATGAAACGTATGCAATCTGATGTCTTAACAAAGTTATGGTAAAGAAATCATATCAATTCCTAAGCACTTGTAAACATTTCTCCTCCCAGTTTGTTCATTTCCCCATAATCCAAAACGTCTCTGTGATTTTATTTCAATCAATACTAGAAGTATATGATCGGGCAGCTTCATAGAGAATTGCCACGGATTAGTCTACATCTCAAGAAAATTACATCTCACCTAACAAACCCTTAGGATCTTCCTGTTTAATTTATAAATAACCACCAACATGAGGAAGCAACGTAACAGCAAATCTATCATATTCAACCCAGACACTTACCTCTGCTTCTGAAACCATCTGATCGACATATCCCTTCAGTTTGTTTACTCTCAAGGACTCCGTAAAGAACCGAAACTGCTCTTGCCGCACCGAGTAATCGACATCAAATACTACTCCTGGGCCGAAAGTTGGCACATTGAACTGGTACACCTCCTGCTGGCTAAGATCAGACTCGGAGGCTTTAAAGAAGTGTGCCGAAACCTCGGGACCAATCAAGAAAGTAATCTTCTTGTTGACCACATTCACTGTGAATACACTCCCAAGCTTCGGGTACTCCTCTCTGAGCATCACGATCGGACCTTTCATGAAGCGGACGAGCCCACCGATTACGGGCCATGACTTGAGAACTGGAGGGAGACGTTTTCCCGATCTAGGCACTATTAGCGCAGAAATTAGCTTCGCCACCACTAGAGTGGCCACAATGAGAAGCCCCATATTGAAAACTTTGTTATCCGCATCCATCATGATCGTCAATGGGCAGAATTATATCGACGAGATTCGACTGAAAATCCAAATCCAAATCCAAACACAAAAAAAACATGAATATTTACCAATCAACTTAATGAAAACTATAATAGCAACATGTGGTAAAAGTACAAAAGATCAGATTTAAGAAATTCTTGATTTGAATTATCTCGTATTTCATTGATCTGGAATTTGAAAATCTTCAAATCTTTTTATCTTCTCCCCTCGCATTTCTCGGTAACCAAAACGGAGAATAAAGGAAGGCAAGAACTACTTTACGCTAAAAAGAAAAGAAGGTACAATTATGGTTTGCTTACCTGATTTCAGAGTAATGTAGCAGAGAGAGAGAGAGAGAGAGAGAGAGAGAGAGATCAGGAGGGATTTGAGAGACAGGCAGGCAGAGAGGCGGACAAGTAGAAGAGGGAGTGTGATTAGACTAAGCTAATTACTTAGCATCGTCATTAATTATAAAGGGGTTAGCAAAAGAGTGCGTGACCGAACCGAGCCGAGCCGTGGGTCGTGAGCAGCGCAGTAACCTAACCCGGGTTAACTTTGTGTAGTTGTTTTTTATTAGCTGTGCCCGTAGGATCTGCAAAACGGTGGGTCTGCGACAAGGTGGTCTTGTTTCAAACGTGTGCTGTCTTGATGGGGAGCACGTGGCAACTTGGACTGAAGGGAGAGAAGGACAAGACACTCACAATTACAGACTAGTTTATTTTCATCACTATTCTCATTTTATCTCATTAAATTATTATAATTTTTTTTTAATTTTTATATAAAATAAAATAAATAATTTAATTTTTTAAAATTTTAAAATAAAAATAATATTAAAAAATATATTTTAATAATATTTTATTTAATTTTTAATTTTAATTTTAATTCATTCCATCTAAAAAATAAACAAAATAGAGATTAGGGACAGAAGAAGTGGACGTGGGGACCAAGTGGCAATTGGCATCTTGTGTTGGGTTTTAGTCTGGAAAATCATACTTGTGGCATCTTGTATTGATTTTTTTTTGGAAAATACTATTTGCAAGTGCTTGTTGTAAACGGCTTGCAATTGGTGTAGCACGTCAGAATTTTTTTTTCCTCTCTCTCTTAATTTTGTTCCATCTCTTTTTCAAAATTTTTAGTTTAAATCTCTGCCTCTTCCAACTGACCTCTCCCTCTCTCTCTCTCCATTTCGTTTAAGGAAAGACACAAACAACGTACGTCCATAGCCTACACCTTAAGCTTCTGCAAAGAGGTATCTGCCGCAACCACCGTCAGCCTCTACCTTTCTACTGAAGACTGAACCTTAAAATCTCTCTCCCTCTCAACCTCTATGGACGACTCTGCCATGCTAAAACCAGTGCCACTGCCTCTGCGATCGTCGGCTCTATGGCGCTGGAACTCGATCGCTACGCCAGTGGAGCTTCCTGTAAAGTTCTCTCTCCCCAACAGCACCGCGAAGCTGCTTCACTGCTCCAACGACTTCCCGTACCAAAACGGCATTGTGCCGGTGCTAGACTTCGATCTCTTGTCCTCCCTCAAGTCTTCTATAGCCTACACCTCCTTGAAAGATCTGCTTCCATCCTCCAGCGCCGCTGTCGGGTCTCCCACCTTGGCTTCTGCCGCCAACTCCAGCTACGAGGTCTCAATCTGCAACCGCCTCGTGAAGCAGGCCGCCTGGGCCTACCTTCAGCCCATGTCCTCCTCCCCGGGCTCATCTGGTTCACACTTCCTAAGCCGCCTCTGCCTCAGACTCTCCTCCTCCACGTCCTTCTTTCTTTCCGTTTCTTCTGGGATGACCCCTCTCGATATTCTCAAGCAAAGTCCAAGATCAACATCTTCTGATATTGTAATAAAGTAGTTGATTTCTGCTAGGGGGTGTAACAGCCGCTAAAAATTCAATGATGGAATTTCTATTATCTTTAGGAACCATAGTAAATCCTATATGGTTGGAATCCAACTAAGAACCCATAAACGTGTTAGAAACCAAAAATCCTATATGGTTTTATCCAAAACCTTATTGAATCAGTTTCTAGCATCGTGTTTAATCGCTTAATTAAATTATTTTCATATGCTATTAATCTTTTAAATTTGTGTTAGAACATCATTATCCAACTTAGTTAACCTTGGATATTTGATTGGGCCAATAGAAATCAGATTTGGGCTTGATAGCAACCCAAACCCTCTTAAAACCCATGAATTTAGGCCCTTTCGGTTTAAGCCCATTAAGGCCCACGAAATTAGCCACCTTAGCAATAATTTTATCTATAATATTTCACCCTCCACTTACCTTATCAGATTTATTCAAGAGCACTTAAAATGTTCTTGAAGTGGATGACTAAGTGGACACCCCACTCTTTCAATTATAGACTCCACCTTGAAAACAAAATAATATCTTGTATATTTTAGTGGCAGAAAAGATCATTACTCAAGCTCCATTACAGACCTATCATCTTCTAAAACTTGTATAAATAGCCCTCTACCCCTTCCAACGAAAATCATCCCTCCTTTACACTTTGCTTTGTTAGAATACAAAAAAATACTCTCGGGCAGTTTTTATGAACTCTTTTGCACGCCTTATTTGAAGCTCTTGTAAGTATTTTCTCATAAATTTTCCTTCATGAAAGTTGTTTATTTTTTAGTCTAGTTTACGTGGATATCTTATTTGTTCCATTTGGAGATCATTTGGTCAGTAAAAAGTTGTTTAAAACCCAGAAAGGTCATTCTAGACGATAACCAGAGAGTATGTCATATTTTGGAGTTTTTAACAAAGTTAATGGATTGATCGTGATCCGAAATTATTATGGAGTATTGTTAACATAGGTATATGATTATTGGTTGAGGATTTGTTGCATGATTAAAAGTTTTGGTGAAAGATTTTCTTAGATTTAGAAACTTCGAATCTGGAAGAGGAAAAACAGTTTCAGTTTTGAGAAAGTTTAAATCTTTTATGGTCTAATCTTATTGCAATGGCTTTGATATTTTTATTTGAGGATCCTAAGCTTCTTATTTACATGATATAATGTTGTTTTGAAGATATTTGATATTAGTTTCAAAGATATGAAATTTTTATGCAAGGAGATATTCGAATGGGCCAAGTGATGATGTTCTTGGCTAAATTAATGTTTTGGTTGATTTTTAACCATGTGATCTTGAGTTTAAAGCTTAGATCTGTTTTAGGACACCTTTTTAAACCATGTGATGTTTTGGTTTAAAGATCACATCTTTATAAGTCATGGATCAAGAGGTTGATCAAAACAAGTTAGAAACAAAAATCAAGGGAAATGGCCTATATAAGTTTCGGTTTTTATAGAATTTTAATAGTTGTGTTTAGTTTTAAATTTTTCTGAATTCATATTTAAGTTCAGAATAAAATCTACATGAGATATATAAATTTTGGTGATTTTTGGAGTTAGGATACAAAATCCTTAAGTTAGGGATATAATAGTCTTTTTCCACATGTAGAGGGTGAATTAATAATTTTACTCTTAAATTGATATTTTTCTATATTTCTAATTATTAGTGATTAAGTTATAACATTTAAAAATCACTACTTTCAGTCTCTCGTGATCGCACTTGAGTTTTGCCTAGAAACGCGAAGACAGAGGTAAGTTAGCTTTTAACTTACTAGCAGTTTACTATGTATGGGTGATAAGTAAATGAACTACAATATACTTATGTATGTTATTATATGTGCTATGCCAAATCATTACATGTTTATATGTTACACATAATTTATTCTGTCATGAATTATTCATCTGTTACACAAGATATTCTGTCATATATTTCTATACATTGCAAGTAGCGTGAATACATACAATCTAAGGAGATTCTGTCTAAGGAGATTGGAAATTCCTAAGTGTGTCCATCGTGACCCTCCAATCTTTCCTGGGAATCTAGAAGTTCTGTCTAGGAAAGATTGATTTTTCCTGGGAACTTACTTAGTGAGTACTATTCATTTCTACGATAAAAATTCATCAAGATATTATCAGAAAAAAAAAATGGAATGTCATGTATGTCATGTAATGTATATTCACTGTTGCAAGCATGTTATGTTAAAAATGTAATGTTGTGTTACATCAGGGCTTTTGTCCTTTCATATTCAAGTCACATTCTGTTTCTAATACAGTTTATGTATTTCAAGAACAATTATGTTAAATTATTCATGTCAATCACGATCCTAAGTACTAGGATGGGAAAATATCCTAGTAAAACTCCTTTGTTCACGCTGGAATGTCTAAATAGGTGTGAAATTCCCTGGGTTGACGAAGTATAGTCAACAGGTTGCGAATGGGACCTAACTAGCTGGTCACCGGAGCGCACCAGGCACTAACGCCGATGGAGCCACATTTTATTTTAATAAGTCATGGGGCCACAACAACTGTGGAGCATGAAGTATGGGGTCACAACAATTGTGGCACATACACTACGTGAGACACAGCAATTGTGACACGTAGAATACATGGGGCCACAACAATTGTGGAGTATGTATTAACGCACTCACAGCTGGTGTAGATACCTGTGTTGTGATGCGGTAATCGGCAGGGACACATGGCTCTAGGGGACCCATGTAGCACCCATATGTTATGTTAATCAAGTTAAATGAAAAAGAATTCAAACTCATGTTATGTTCAAGTTCATGTTCATGTTATGTTTCAAGTCTATGTCAAGTTAAGTCAAGTAAGATCAAGTCCATGACAATGTTATGTTTCAAGTTCATGTCACGTTAAGTTAAGTCAGATCAAGTCTATTACAAGTAAGTGAAGTTCAGTTCATTCATGTTTATGTTATGTTTCAAGTTTAAGTTATGCCATATGTCATGATTACTTACGATTTTGATTATGTACTTATGATTTTACTGTCATGCATGCATTATTAATCTGTGTGTATGTTTTATGTTAACTTGCTGAGATTTGTAATCAAATCTCACTATGGTAGTCCCAACTACCATTCCCCCCGAATGGTAGATTTTGTTACAGGATCTAAAGAAGAACTGGGAAACAGCCAACTGGACACGGTCGATTAAGCGACAGTGCGGCTTCAAGGTTAATATAGTAGTTAACTTAAAATTACTATATGTACTATGAAGTTACATCTTCAGTACTCATTTGATCACAATCATTGTGGACTAGTATTGTGATCTCCGATGTTTAGTATGCCTTTATGTATAAAGTATATTTTAAGCATTTTGGGATATTTGAATTTGGTGCATAGCATTGCTAAAGAAAAAAATTATCCGCTGCGAATATTGCATAATGCTAGATGTATGTTGAGAACATTGCATCTTATATGTCATGAACGGAGATACGTAACCTTGTGTTGCATGTCTCGACGCTTCAAATGTCCGTCCAATCCCAAGCGGAATTTGGGGGCGTCACAGGGGGATCTCTAACTGTGAGGATCATAGGGCAAGAAATGGCCTTGTTTCCCAACTAAAAATGCTGGGTGTTGGGAACAAAACTCCTGGAACTTGTTGAAGAGTCCCTAATGCAAAGATATTATTGTGCATTGATTAGTCGAGCAATAAGAAGGTAGGTTCTGTAAATTATGGTGGAGGCAGATTCTCTGTAATCATCGTTCAGTATGTCTAGACACATGGAAGACAGTCTAATCCCACTTCGGCAAAAGTACTCACAATTATCATCCGTTCCAACCAATCATACAAGTGATTAAAAAAACAAAATCATATAAGTGATCTGAAATCCTAACATGATTATTCTCTTTTTCTTTTCTTGAAATTTATGGGCAACCAAACGGAGAGAGTGCACAACGTGTCGTTTCGATTTTTCTCAAGCCGTATTTTTCTCAACAACTAAAATAAGCCTAATTCGTTAGGGTTTTTAATAGGAAAAGTGATCGACCTGAAGCGAAGGAATAGACGAATAGGAAGTTTCGCTAGAAACGAAGGAAGGAGGAAGAGAATCCATAGTCGAAGAGGGCCGAGGTTTTAATGGAGCTGCTGTTATTGGATGTGTAAGGGAAGAAAAATATGGAAAGGAGGCAGGAGATGAAGATGAAAATGTGTAAGGCGAGATTCGGTTTCCAAACGGAGCTTTCAATGAAGACTCCCATTTTTTGTTTCTTCGGAAAATTCAATATAGAAGGAAAAACCTGTAATTCGAATCTTAGAGAGCCCCTGATTTTGAGCCATGGATTAAAGTGACTCCGAGAGAGAGAGAGAGAAGCTCAAAGAAGGGATAGAGATGGAGTTCAGATGATTTTTCTTCTTTCTTATTTCGTTTCGTTTCGTTTGGTCTTCTTTTTAATTTTTTCCTGTTGACGTCACGACTTCCCACCGCTTGCGCCAAACGACTGTACATAGCAGAATTGTTTTTTTTTTAGTTTGGAAAATGATACTAATGCAGCATTTTCATAATACATTATTAAATAATTTATAGAATTATATTATTATTTTAAAATATAATCACGAAAATAATTATAGGTGTATTGTTATTCTTTTAAATTTTAATCTTGGTTCCTCTCCTCTCAAAACTCGGTCATCTATCCCAATGTTGATAAAAAAAAAAAAAACTCTATTTATTAAACTCTTATTTTATTTTCATTTTGTTATAATAAGATAATCTTATCTATTCATCTTTGAATTCTTATTTGAAAAAAAATAAAACATCATATTCTAAAGAAAGTAGAGAAATTGAGTGTGGCAGTTTGAAATTATTGCTGACCACCGTGTGTTTATAGACTTGAATGGATAAGTACAGTTAGAGATTATAAGTTTCAAACAACTTTAATCCTATCTAGTATTTAAATTATAAATTACAAATAAACATGTGTTGTAACTATCAAGTGTTTTAATTGGAGATTAGAGTTTGAGATTTAGTGGTCTGCTGTCAGTTGGTGTAGATGTGCTTGTTGTTGCATACATGGGTTGTGTTGCATATAGTAACTTAACATCCCCCATCACCCGCAAACTGAGGGGAGGTTCATGAATCATTAGTTTGGAGCGAAGAAACAAGAAGCATGCACTTGTCAATCCTTTGGTGAATAGATAAGCTAGCTGAGCATTAATGGAGATGAGTCGTAAACTGATATTAGGGGTGTAAGTTTGGACCGAAAAATCGGAAAACCGGTCCGAACCGCACCGGACCGGACCGGTTGGGCCGATTTTCTGGTTTTTCGGTCCGGAATCGGTTCTTTATTTGCACAAACCGGTTGAATCTGGTCCGGTTCGGGTTTCATAGTTTTTGGGACCGGACCGGTTAAAGAAAAAAGAAAAAAATAAAAAATAAAATAAAATTATATATATAAGTTTTATATAAAAATAATATTATACAAAATATTTTTTATATATAAGTTTTATATATAATATATAAAAAGAAAGAAAATCACTCAAATATTATTACTAAATTTTGATAAATACATAGGACATTAGTAGTTATACTTATATAGATTATAGTTATACTTATACTGATATAGTTATATTAAATCACTATAACTAATATTAATATATAACTAACACTAATAGTTTAATATAGACTATAGTTATAGTTATACTGATATAGTAATACTAAATCATTATAACTAATACTAATATATAACTAATACTAATATAGTACTTGGCTTTAGTAAAGTATATTTTTTTAGTAAAGTAGATTTTTTTAATAAAAGTATAAAACATTTTTTTTTAAAACATTTTTTTTATAAACAGATTTTTAATGACAAATTGTCAAACTTACATTTAAAAAAAATTGAAAAACTGGACCGGACCGAACCGGAAACAGGTAAAACCGGAAGTACCGATTTAGGAAGGTAACCGGTGCGTAATCGGTTTTAAAAAATGTAAAACCGGTACATACTGGTTCGGTCCTAAATTTTGTCCAAAACCGGACCGAACCGGACCGGTTACACCCCTAACTGATATCTCGATTGAGTACCTTTTCCCTGATAAAGTGGTAATCCACTTCGATGTATTTGGTGCATGCGTGAAAGATAGGATTTGCAGCCAAAGAGAAGACACCAAGGTTGTCATACCAAGATAGGTGCTGATGGAAGTGGTATTTGAAGGTCACGAAGTAGCATTCGCAATGAATACAATTCAGCAGTCACGACAGCCATATAGCGATATTCAGATTCAGTGGAGGATTTGGATATCACTGACTGCTTTTTGGCACTCCAAGAAACCAGGCAAGGTCCAAGAAAGACAACATATCCTGTGGTGGAGCGTCGATCATCAATTGAGCCAGTCCAATCAGAGTCACAAAAAGCATTAAGGCTGAGAGACCCTTTGCTGAAAAAGAGACCATGATGGAGAGTTCTTTTGAGATAGTGCAACACTTGTTTAGCAGTGGACCAATGATCAGTTGTAGGAGTATGTAAAAACTAACATAGTTAATTCAATGTGAAGGAAATTTCAGGTATTGTGAAGGTGCAATATTGAAGAGCACCAACCAACTATCTATAAGAGGTGATATTTGCTAAAGGATCTCCCGAGGATTAAGACAACTCCAGAAGCAAGAGGAGTGGCACATGGTTTGGCACCTGCCATTTTGAATTGGTGCAACAAATCAAATATGTACTTAGACTAATAAAGATACATACCAGAAGAATTCCGTGTGACTTTGAGACCCAAAAAATAGTGAAGATGACCCAAGACTTTGACAATAATGTCTCGTCGCAAGGAAGTGATCAAATTGAGAATAAGATCCATGTTATTGCTAGTAATAATGATGTTGTCAACATAGATGAGTAAGAATATATGAACACCAAAACAACGAGTAATCAACATTTGATTCAATAAAACCCAGCTGAGATAAAGCCTTTGCAAATTGATGGAACCATGCCCGAGGGGCTTGTTTCAAGCTATACAAAGCTTTGTTTAAACGACAGACATACTGCAGATATTTGGGATTAACAAAGCCAGCAGGTTGCCCCATAAATACCTTTTTCTGTTAAGTGGCCATGTAGGAAGACATTAAAAATATCAAGTTGGTGTAATGGCTAATTAAAGTGTACTGTAATAGCTAAAATCATGCGGATGGTAGTAGGCTTGATAACAGGACTAAATTTCTCAGTGTAATCCAAACCATCTTGATGTTGGAAGCCCTTGGCTACAAGCCTAGCTTTGAGTCTCTCAAGGGAGCCATCAACATGTTGCTTGACTTTATAGACCCATTTATTTTTAATGTTATTTATGTTGGGGGGCTAAGGACATAAGATCCAAGTATTGTTGGAATCTAAGGCCTTAAACTCTTCAGTTATTGCAGCATACCACTCAGGAGATTTCATAGCTTGATGAAATGATGAAGGGGTAGTTGGCACAGTAAAGGTTTGTAGGGCACATAAAAGGTACTTTGTAGAGTAGTAGAGATGGTAATCTGTGAATGGCTTGGGGTCATTGAATGACCTGTTTGGGACCTAGTAGTCATGGGATGGTGGGGTAGAATGGATGAAAGTGAAGGTGAAGGTCTTGAAGATAGTGCAGCTGGTGAAGGAAGAAGAGAGGCAGTGACAGGAACATGATCTAATGGAGTAGACTGAGGTGTTGCAACAGGTAAATTAGAGAGTGAGTATCTAAAGAAATATCAATTCCATTAAAGGAAAAGGGTAAGAAATGTAGTACCTCAATATGTGAAGTTGAAGCCAAGACAAATCCCATGGGAGCAGATTGAGTTGTAGAGCCACCAAGTAATGAACAAGCAGATTTGTAAGCAGAAAAGAGTTGTTCATTAAAGACAACACTTATGCTGAGATAGACTCTATGAGTCATAGGGTTTAAACATCGATAACCCCTATGATTCGCACTGTAACCAACAAAAACACATTGTATGGAACGAAATTGAAGTTTTTTAGTATTATATGGTCTAAGAAAAGGGTAGTAAGTAAAACCAAATGTTCTTAAAATGGAATAATCTAGGATTTTGGTAGTGAGAACATGGTAAGGAGATCTATTTTGTAGTAGAGATGTTGGCATATGATTTATAAGATATATTACAGTATTAAATGATTCAAGTCAAAAGGTAGTAGGGAAATGAGAATGAGCAAGAAGTGTTAAACTTGTTTCCACTATATGGAGATGTTTCCTCTCAAGAACACCATTTTACTGAGAGATGTATGGACATGAGATGCGATGTGTAATACCAATAGAGGTAAGGAATTATTCAAATTTTGTGTAAGTAAATTCACCACCACCATCGGATTGAAAGGACTTTATTTTTGCATCAAACTGATGTTCAGCATAGCCTTTAAATTTAGGATCGTGAGAGCAGTAAAGCTTTATGGCTTTGATACCATGTAAAGAAAGTAGAGAAATTGAGTGTGGTAGCTTGGAATTATTGCTGACCATCGTGTGATTTTATAGACTTGAATGGATAAGTACAGTTAGAGATGATAAGTTACAATATAGCTCTAATCCCATCTAGTATTTAAATTATAAATTACAGATAAATATGTGTTGTAACTATCAAGTGTTTGAATTGGAGATTAGAGTTTGAGATTGAGTGGTCTCTGTGCTGTTAGTTGGTGTAGATGTGTTTGTTGCTGCATACGTGGGTTGTGCTGCAGATAGTAACTTAACACATAAGAATTATACAATTATACATTTTAGGTAATAAGGTGCTATTTAGATAATGAATTGACATGAGATGAGTTGAGATAAAAATTGAAATGTTGAATAAAATATTGTTAAAATATTATTTTTTAATATTATTATTGTTTTAGTATTTGAAAAAGTTGAATTATTTATTATATTTTACGTGAGAATTTGAGAAAAATGTAATAATGAGATAAGATGAGATGAAACACTTCTACTATCCAAACGGGACTAAAATGAATGTAATGTATAGCATTATTAGTATTAGATTGAGACAAGTTAGTAACATGGGATCGTAAGGGATCTTGACTCATATCACTAATCTTATTTCTAATTTGTCTACTTAAAATAAGAGTGGAATGATGGATGATAGGCAGTCCAAAACCTGACACTTTTTTGAATCAATGACAACATGAGGAGCCTTGTTGAATAACCTCGGACTCCAGACAATGATGATTTGAATGCAAGTACTGCGGATGGAAGGTTGGTACACTCGACAAATTCTAAGTTGTTTCAACTTCAAATCAAGGTGTAGTTTTGGTTCTCAACCGTTGTTTAACAGTGGATAATAAATATATTTTATCTAGTCATTTAAGAGGCTTTATTTGTATGAACAAACAAAACTGATTTTTCTTATTTGAAATTATCAAAGTGAGGTATTGGGTTTTTACTTCTCGCTTTTTTATTTTTTCTTATATGTGTGATCTATTCCCCTTCTTGCAGGTTGGTTTTTTAGGCTTACTTTTTCTATTTGGTTTGTAATTTGTTGGTTTTCTTAGTTTGTGGTTGGGTCTTTTGATTTTTGATACATGAATTTTGGGTCCTTATGCTTATTTATAATCCCATGTGTCTGGTTGTAATCATGATTTTCTTTTACAAAAAGAGAATATCTTCCTGCGGGTGTCTCCAATAAACCTTCTGCATCGGAGACCAATAAGAGCATGCCAGGTAAGAGGCATATGAAGGAAATTGAGGAGCTGCGCGTACAGGGAAAATTTCCCCCATCTTTGCTTTCTCACTCTGTGTCTCAATCAGAAATTTCCCTCTCTCTCTGCTCTCTCACTCTCTCTGCCTCTCTCTCGATACAATATATGTTTAGTTTTCATGGTTCACTTGCTATTGGCGGAGATCAAAGAAATTAGTGAGAAAAAGCGCAAGGAAGATGATGTGCTACTTGCTATTGCTGCTGGAATAGACGACCAATCATTCCAAATTTGAAATTTTAGTACCCTGATCCAGACATCCATGAAGATCTATATCAGCTAATTAAATATTCTTGTGGAGAAGTTTGTACAATCGAATAGTTGGATAAAGTTATGAAGATTTGGACAACATTTCTGGAACCCATGCTTGGTGTTCCTTCTCGACCTCAAGGTGCAAAGGATATCGAAGATGTTGTTAAGGCAAAAAGCCATGCTGTAAATAGCGGTGCTGCAATTGTTGAGGAAATTGTACATCAGGTTTGCAGAATGCTTCCAACTAATTATGCTTGTATTAATTGAAAAAATAATCTTGTTGAACCTGTAAGAGAGATTGAAGGAGAGAGAGAAAGATTAGGGTTTTCGTGAGGGAAAGGGAAGGAGAGAGGGAAGGAGAGAGAGAGAGAGATTAGGAATTTCGGATTAAGGATTTCGTGAGAGAGATTGACGGAGAGAGAGGGGTTCTGTCTTTCGGGAGAAATTTCTTGAGAGAGAGATCGAAGATGAGAGAGAGTTTCGTCGAGCGAAAAGGGAAACTGGAAAGGGAGATTTCTGAATTCTGATCCCTTGCTATGCGTCCGCACTGTGACTATTGAGGAGCCCTTATGTGGCAAGCTCTCATTGGTCTCCGATAACTTTATAGGAGACACCTGCCAGAAGCGATTCTCTTATAAAAAATGAAACTATCAATAAAATTAAGGTACCGTCTTATTCTTAAAAAAAAAGTAGATAATAAATAAGAAAAATTCTATTCAGAAGCTCAATTATTTTGCACACCCTCCACATTATGGGGTGGGATTGTCAATTTTACTCATGTTTAAAACTCTACATTTCTTTCTCGAGAAGCTCGAAAAACTTCTTAGAGGCAAAGTTGTCTTCATGTTTTTTTTTGGGGGGGGGGGGGGACTGGGAAGTTCTCTTCTCCTTCTCCTTCAGCCATTCAACAGAAAATATCCTCCGGCAATCACAAGTTGCGAAAAGGATTTACGGAAAGGCTCATTCCAGCAGAAATGGATCTTCGTCAGCGTTATGGGGATATGAACAAAATGGGTATGTTCTTCAAAGGATGAAGGGTTTGGAAAGATGGGATCTAGATCTGGATTTGGACCTACCTGCCTGCATAAACATTGAACAAGTTTGGACCCATGTGCTTAGATTCACATAGCTCACGTTTTTCAATCTTTTGGTTGGTTTGTAGTGGAAAAACAGAGACAAAGAGAGTGGAATAGAAAGAATGAAGAAAATGCCTGATTTTGGAGGAGAGATAGAGAAAGAGAGTAAACTTGCTAAATTGCTAATGCGCCTAACGGGCAGCCACAATTGGATAGACACTCAAAGCAAGTTTTTAAAATCAATTGCTTTCCTTCTATGCGAGAGAGGTGAATTTCTTCCTTCTTTCCTTACGCCGATCTGTTTGTCTCTTTGTATTTTTTTTTAGATAAAACAATGCCACGTCACCGGGTGTGCAAGATGTACAAAATAGAAAGGCTTCTTCGTAGCAGAACTCTTGGCAAATAAATGGAGCAAATGTGATCGAGGTGGGTCTCGTTGCCACGTTCTTCGGTTGCTCCGTCGCAAAGAGAGTCATTTCCATTCACCAATCTCCACCTCCCCTTCACAACTTCATTTTGATAGTCACGGGTTAATGGACTTTGCTTCCTACCAACCATAGAGACAACAAGATATGATTTCCACGGTAGATCACTTTCAAATTTCTATCCCGGTGGCATGCGCAGCGCGTAAGCACATCGATAAAACATTCCGACCTCGGTCTCACACAACTGTGCCAAAATTGAACCAACTCTCAGATCCCAAAGCCTTCGAGTCCACCTTTATATCTAATGACCGACCAAGGACGTGAGTTTCTTCGTCTTTTGCATTTTTCACAAACACCTCACATGCACAACATAATACTCACTTGGTCTGAGAATCAATTTTACAGATGCGAGTGTTTCAACTTGTACAAAGACCTGGTTCCTTATGGGGAAGGCATGGTCTTGGCAGAGAAGAATTGTTAGGGACAAGATGACTGATTGAAAGAAATCAAGATTGTCCTGATATGCTAATCATTCTACAGCATTACCGTGTATACATTGGGCACTGGGAGTTCCGAAGAGTATTTGAATTTCAACATCAACAATGCTCCCCATGATGTTTACCGAACCTAGCATGGCGACGAAGTCACCTATCATGGCCTTGGCCAGGTACAAATTAAGAACCACGTACCACAATTTTATGACTGCATATCATCTAATTAAATATAAATACTAATTTTATTTATCATGGCATTTTATAGTAAGACGGATGCACAGTGTGTCCACTCCGAGACTACATAACAATCCCTCATTTTATAGCATTATTCTCAAATAAGTTTGAAAATTTCTTTTGGCTGGGGAAGAAAATTGAGTATCGGACTAGGGTAACTTCTTGAATTATCCAAAGTGTAATTGTGGAAAACTCCTTTTAGATGGCTTGTGCACTTTTGAGTTGAGACTTTTTTATGAGACACCCTGTGCCAGCAAAAAAAAAAAGTTGAAGTTTTTTTTTTTCATTTTTACCTAAGCATGTCTGTAAGGCATTCTCTTTGTTTTTGTATTTTGTTCCAAAGTTTTAATGTATGTGTGTTGGACTGTAGCTAGTTATGTACCCAATTATCAATCTCTGAAATCATAGGATGGATCTTCATTGATACCTCAGGGCCCTTGAAGAGGTGGTCATCCGTGTTCTTTCCACAACATTTTCTATCAAGGCATCTCGGCTAAAGGGTTTCACTGGCGTTTGGGTTGGTAAGTTTCATAATCCTTCCATTTTATTTTAGTTTTTTTCATAATGTATGTTCTCATTTTTTATGCAATACTACATAGTTTAAGACTATCTGCATTGGGGTTCTTTAAAACTTCTATATCAACCAAGATGCTGATTTTTATCTGAGTTCCTAATAGTCCTAATCCGTGCCTGTTTGGTGTTTCCAAACAAACTGTCATAACTGTAGCTTTTAAATAGAGTAGCCTCTTATGTTATGCCCCATTTGGAAGTTGTCGAAAAAAAAGAAAAAACAATGTTAAGATCCATACTCAGTATTTTCCAACATATATATTTTTTTTATAGGTAAAGCAAGAATTTGATTGATGAAAGCAATAGGCATAGCCTGTATTTTCCAACATATAATTGAATTCAGCATGTCTTGAAATTGCTGTCCTCATTTCTTTTAATCCCTTACAAAGCATCAAGAGCAAGTACTGAATAAGTAAAAGACCGAATGTCGTCTCAAGTTTCATGTGGTTGTGCCATCTCTTACCAAATTAAGAGTAATTAATTAAACTTTTGAGAGGTTATGAATGAATTGTTTATACTACTTTTGCAATTATATTTTCTTGGTAAAAGTTGACTCTGAGATGCTGTAATTAATTAGAATAGTTTATGATGTTATTCAGGGTCAATTCCCCTTTCATATTGGTTCTGTGGCCCCTTAGTTAATATGGTAAGACTATGGTCGCACCTCATAGCAGTATATTTTTTAAGGAACAACTCCCAGAACCATGCCATAAACTCCTGAATATTTTCATTAACTCTATATTTTCTGCAGAATTAAGGAGCTGGACTTCCTGTTATTGATCTTAAGGATATGTTTGGAGGATGAGATGAGAATTTTATGTTTTGTTTTAAAATTTAAAATATTATTTTTTAGTTTTGAGATTTGAAAAAATTGAATTAGAATTTGAAAAAGTTATATTGGAATTTGAAAAAGTTGAATTATTTATTATATTTTATATGAGAATTTGAAAAAGTGTAAAGATGAGATGAGATGAAGATAAAAATTTTGAATGAAACATATTTTCCAAACATATCCTAATACTCTCTACTTCCATGATGTTGTTCTCCTTTATTTTTTTTTTCTGGTAATTCAATGATAATAGTATGCAGTTATTGACTCGTCAGTTTGTTCAACTGTTCTCTTTTTGTCCTAGATTAAATTTGTTTGGGGGGGGGGATAAAATGCAGAGTGTTTTAAGTTATTTTCATTACCCTGATCTTTCTAGTTTGTTCAATATCACCTTAGGAGACAAGAAAGTGGTAGCCATTGGGATACGAGCTTCTCAATGGATAACATATCACGGCTTAGCACTAAATGTCACCACAGATCTAACCCCATTTCAGTCAAGAGTTTTTCTACTAATCAACCACTGCTTATCAACAAACTCCCCACACCTGACGTGGCTGTCCTTTTTAATTATTATTATTTTTTTCCTTCTTATTGAAAAGCATTTGAACACAGCGACCCCATGTATTGAACCCATCCCATTTCCTTGCCCCCTCCCTCCCTCTCCTTGCCCAGCACCCTCGAGCGTCGTTGTCTCTGTCGTCGGCTTAACTCTGCCCATCGCCACCCATCCCGCGCCCCCTTCCCGTACCTCTTGTCGTGCAACACCCTCATTTCACGGGAACCACTCATTGCCCAGCACCAGCGTCGCCCTCCCTCCACCAGCGCCACCGCGCGATGCACCCTCAACTCCTCGTTGTCCCTTTCGTCGCCCAGCACCCACGACTCATCAGCCGCCCTCTGGCCATCGCTGCCCAACACTCGCGACTCCTACCTCTCTTTCACCGCCCATTTGCTTAGCAACAAGAGGTAACTCATTTTTTGTTATGTTTCATTTTGTTTAAAAGAGTTATTTAAATGCATAGAGTTTCACATTGGCTAGCAAAAACTTTTGTTACTTTCTACAAGATAGAGGATCCTTAGCTCTCTCTCCCCTCCCTTCTCTCTGAGCTTCTTCTCTTTGCTAGACCAAACGCTAAAATCAATCTTTTTTGTCAGTCACTGATTCACAACTTTCTTCGATTTTGCAAGCTTTGCTTCCAAGACTCGTTCTTTCTTTCCTTAATTTTTGGCTACTCTTCATTTTCTAGTGACTCTACTTTTTTCTTGTTTCATCTTTGGCTTCCATTTTTGTGATGCCGAGGAATTGATGGAATAAAAGAAGCTGGTAATATAAGTTTGAGGTCATTGGGTTTTCTTCTTCTTGTTGCTGTTACTGCTGCTTTTCTTTTGCATTCCGTACAATGAACAACACATTTGAATGCTGTGGTTAGTGGAGTTTTTAATTCCAATCAAGAAACCATATGCTGATAACTTTAATAGACTTTTTACTTAATTTTTTATTCCACTTCTTTGTTGTGCTCTTAATTTATTTATTACAACAACAAAAAACTTCTGACTGATATTTACTTTTGTTATTTGTTTTAATACAACCTAGTTGGGATGATTCCATAGCTCAATCCAAAATCCAAATCTCAGTGGCATAAATATAATCTAGTTAAGATTTAGGCCTAGTTTGTGTACTGAGAGTACTTCAGGTATTTTCAAAATACATCACTACTATTTATTATTTTTTTATTTTTATTTAATATTCTATCATTATTTTTTCATTACTATTAACAGAATACCTAAAAATATCTCACTACCCACTACCCAAGCGTAACCTTAGTGAGGAGAGAGTTTTCTTTCTTTGTTGGTGCTTGATATTACAATTTACATTAAGCAAATACTTTTTCCAACAACCACTTCTCTCATTGGCATTCTCATTTTTAGTGTGATGGGGGAAGAGGAACATGGAATGCCACACAAGCCTTCGACATCGACTTCACAGTTGTATGTTAGTCCCATAAATCCATACTAACCACTATTAATGAGGCCTCAAAATACATATCGAAATCCAAACGTCTACCATGTGAGTAGTCTGGCTGATGTCTTTTATTTTTTAATAAAGTTTGTTTGACATGCTAATGAATCTAATAATTGCATAATTGTAGCATCCTTTTTATGTAAATATGCTCTATCTTCCGTCGAGTAATCCGGAGGACTTTAGACGAGTTAAAGATTTATTCCAAGTATTACATCTCTTAATTTTTGAACCAATATCCAACAATTAACATGTTAATTTGTTTAAAATCATTCTAATTTTTTCTAGCAACGCCCCTGGTTGAAGAATCTATTGATGCCACCTTATATGCCCTACCTTTCGACAAGTAATCCGCATGACTTTAGGCCAGTTGAAGATTCATTCCAAGTATATTTATCTGAATTTTTGAACCAAATTTCAAAAATTAACATGTTAATTTGTTTAAAGTCATTCCATTTTTTTCTAACAACTTGCCTGTTTGAGCAGATGCCACCTTATATGCCTTACCCTCCGTCAAATAATCCGAAGGACTTGAGTAAAGAAACGTCCCCTGTGTCAACTCTACCAACTAGTGCAGAATTTAAACAAAATGTTGGAAGTACATCACAGATAACTGTTCAATGCGCAAATGCTACTGATGGTATTAAGCTTTAGTCTGCTTTGACTTTAATGATGCCAATATTGAATTGATGCTAATCTATCTATATGTTTGCATTTTTGAAATTTTATCTGACGCAAATGAAGAGGCGGCGGAGGTTATCACTGTTGTCTCGGATGATGATGTACGATTTGAAGCACCAAAATCTAATATGGAATTCAAGAGTGAGTGAGAGTTTACGGCCTATTATAATAGATATGCTAAGCAAGATGGTTTTGGTCTAAGGACACAGAGGATGAAGAGAGACGATGATGAGAAGGCTGTATATGTGACCATTCGTTATGCCTATGGTGGAAAGTACCAACCTAAGCACTGTACTATCTTGAGGCCACAGCCAACAACTAAAACAGATTGTAAGACGAAGGTAAATGCGACCTTGAGTAAGAATAGCAAATGAGTTTTCACCACTGTTGAAAATGCGCACAACGACAATACTGTGAGCCCCAAGAAAAAAAGACTCTTGTGATCTCACAAGTGTGTAGATGAATACAGTCAAAGGATGGTCGACTTGAATGATAGAGCTGGTATTCAAATGAACAAGAATTATTATTCTCTTGTTGTTGACGCGGGGGTTGTGAAAATCTTGATTTTCAAGAGAAAAATTGTTGAAATTTCATTGACAATGCTAGACATTTAAGGTTTGGTAAAGGATGTGTTGAAGCACTTAATGAGTACTTTTAGAGAATGAGAGCTTGTGCATTATATGCCATAAACAATATTTATGACAAGTTTTTGAAAACACAATCACAATAACTTGCCTGGTCTTGGTTGATTATGATGACTTTAGGCGCCTGACCATTCATACAATTCAACCACATTTAGAACAACCAAACAAAGGTATGTGTATCCTCGCTTGAGAGCAACCCCGCTCCTAGTAGTATCGACTGCCTATGATAGTTAAGACCAACAAAGGACATTCCATACCTGTTTGTTAGGTACGTTGTATTGAAAGTTATAACATTTCTGAAATACTCATATACCGCTTGACTCTGTACACCAGCCTAAAATACATTTCATAACCTTCTCTCATTATCCACGTCCATAAAAGAAACGAAGCCATTATTCATCTCTCTCATTTTCTAAAAGTACTCATTAAGTGTTTCGCAACCTCTTTTACCCAATCTTAAATGTCTAGCATTGTCAATGAAATTACAACAATCTTTTTCTTGAAAATCAAGATTTTCACAACTCCTGCATCAACAAGAGAATAATAATTCTTGTTCATTTGAATACAGGCTCTATCATTTAAGTCAACCATCCTTTGACTGTATTCATCTACACACTTGTGAGATCACAAGAGTCTTGTCTTCTTGAGGCTCACAGTATTGTGGTTGTACGCATTTTCAATAGTGGTGAAAACTCATTTGCCATTCTTACTCAAGGTTGCATTTACCTTCGCTTTACAATCTATTTTAGTTGTTGGTCATGGCCTCAAGATAGTACAGTGCCTAGGTTGGTACTTTTCACCACAGGCATAACGAATGGTCACATACACAGCCCTCCTTTCATCATCTCTTTTCGTCCTCTGTGTCTTTACACCAAAGCCCTATTGCTTAACATATCTTGTATAATAGACTACTTTTTCTCACTCTCGAATTCCATATCGGATTTTGGTGTCTCAACTCGTACATCATCATCTGGGACAACAGTGGTAACCTCCGCCTCTTCATTTGCGTCAGATAAAGTTTCTAAAAATGAAAACTGTAAAAATAAAAGTTTGGCTAGGACTAGGTGATTAAATAATAGAGTTTATCCTATTATTATATTTGTAATTTTAGATGAATGCAAAATAATTGACTTTATCTAAAACAATATTGAGTTTATCTAGAAACCTTAGAGTTTGTTTAGATAAGTTAGTTATGTGAAAATCGAGTTCATGAAGATTTGCGCTTATCCAGAATAAAAGATTGAACTGAAATCAGAAGCCGCAGTGAATAGTTATCGCAAAATGTCAATAACCCGTCAGGAGACATTCTTGCAGCAGACTTATTTGAAATAGAGTCAATACAAAGGTTTTCTAATTGAGATCTTATTTGTAATTTGATTTTTAAATAATAAAATTGTATTTTCTAGATTTTGCTGCCCTGTAGGATTTTACATTTAAGGAGTTCTTCAAAGGGTTCTCATTTGTAAACAATCGTTGAGTTATGTATATTTATTTATTTACTTCCAATATTTTGATTGTTTAAATAGTCACAAGATTGAGAACTAACCATGTTTTTCAAGTGAATTGGTACACAATCTCATGAATACACAGGGGTACATGGACATTTCATAAATATATGAATAGATTAGCATCAATTCAATATTAGCATCATTAAAGTCAAAGCAGACAAAAGTTTAATACCACCAGTAGCATTTACGCATTGATCAGTCATTCATGATGTACTTCCAACATTTTGTTCAAATTCTGCACTAGTTGGCACAATTGACGTGAGGGGCATTTCTCACCTCAAGTCTTCCGGATTATTCGATGGAGGATTAGGCATATAAGGTGACATCTATTCAGACAGACACATTTTTAGAAAAAATGGAATGATTTTAAACAAATTAACATGTTAATTTTTGAAATTTGGTTAAAAAATTCAAAGAAATATGCCTAGAATGAATCTTCAACTGGCCTAAAATCCTCCGGATTACTCGTCAAAGGGTAGGGCATATAAGGTGGCATCAGCAGATCCTTCAACTAGGGGTGTTGTTAGAAAAAAAATAGAATGACTTTAAACAAATTAACAGATTAATTGTTGGATATTGGTTCAAAAATTAAGAAATGTAATACCTGGAATGAATTTTCAACTAGTCTAAAGTCCTCCGAATTACTTAACGGAGGGTAGGGCATATTTAGATAAAAAGGATGCTGTAATTATGTAATTTGTTAGATTCATGAGCACGTCAAACAAACTTTATTAAAAAATAAAAGATATCAACATGACTACTCACATGGTAAATGTTTGGATTTTTATATGTATTTTGAGGTCTCATTAATGGTGGGTAGTATGGATTTATGGAATCAACAGACGACTGTGAAGTCGACGTCGAAGGCCTGGGTGGCATTCCATCTTCCTTTTCTCCCATCACACTAAAACTCTTTCCTCACTAAATCCCAACTAGATTATATCTATGCCACTGAGATTTGGATTTTGGATTGAACTATGGAATCATCCCAACTAGATTGTATTAAAATGAATAACAAAAGCAAACAGCAATCAGAAGTTTTTTTTTTGTTATAACCAAAAAATCAAGAGTATAGCAAAGAAGTGGAACAAAAAATTAATTAAAAAGTCTATTAAAGTTATCAGCATATGGTTTCTTGATTGGAAACAAAAACTCCACTAACCACAACATTCAAATGTGATGTTCATTGTATGAAAAGTGAAAGAAAGGCAGCAATAGCAGGAACAAGAAGAAGAAAATGCAATGACCTCAAACTTATATTACTGCCTTCTTTTATTCCTTCAATTCCTAGACATCACAAAAATGAAAGCCAAAGATGAAACAATAAAAAAGTAAAGTCACTAGAAAATGAGAAAAGCAGCCAAAAATTGAGGAAAGAAAGAATGAGTCTTGGAAGCAAAGCTTGCAAAATCGAAGAGCTTAGTGTTAGCCAAGAAAAAACCCAAAGAAAAAGGAGCTTAGTGTTTACTTGAATAAAGTTGCGAATCAGTGACTGACGAAAAAGATTGATTTGAGGGTTTGGTTTAGTAGAGAGAAGAAGCTTAGAGAGAGGGGAGGGGAGAGAGAGCGAAGGACCCTACATCTGGCAAAAAGTAACAAAAGCTTTTGCTGGCCAATGTGAAACTCTATGCATTAAAATAACTCTTTTAAACAAAATGAAACATAACAAAAAATGAGTTACCTCTTGTGGCTGAAAAGTTGCGAGTGCTAGGCGATGAGAGCGATGACGACGAGTCGAGGGTGCGTCGCGCAGTGGCGCTAGTGGAGGGAGGGCAACACTGGTGTTGGGCAACAAGTGGTTCTCGTGAAATGAGGGTGCTGGGTGATGAGAGGTACGAAAGGGAGGGAGCGGGCGTGGGAGCGGGATGCCTGGCAATGGGCAGAGGCAGGCTGACGAGTTGCTGGAGCTGGGCGACGACAGAGACGACGACGCTCAAGGGTGTTGGGCAACAAGAGGGAGGGAGGGGTGTGCGGGAGCGGGATAGGTTCAATACATGGGGTCTCTGTGTTCAGATGCTTTTCAGCATGAAGGAAAAAGAAAAAGAAAAATTGACGGCCACGCCAGGTGTGGGGTGTTTGTTGATGACCAATGGTTGATTAGTAGAAAAACTCCCCATGTGGGTTACGAAACCGTCAGGTTGGAAAGATTAAGGGGTTGCTAGGAGAACTTCAACAATCCACTGGATGTGTAAAAGCAGATGTACCACATCCCAATGATTGCCAGCTTATTGATATCACTCACGCATCTTTGATCAAGGAATTTTCCGAGTTCTTTCAACTTGAAATCCATCATAAAACCATCCCCATGTTGGAGTTTGAGGAAGCAACAGAGTTACAGATATAATCTCTCTTAGAAGAAACTAAACTGACAGATTCAACGTTATGGTAAAGATTTGGTCAGAAGAAAAAAAAAGATTTGTAGTGTTTTTGTGGCCTTCTCTCATAAATACCTGGATGAACTCAGCAGCAGAAAGTAAGTATCGTGCTTTAGATTATACTGGCTTCTACAACAAAGTTCTTTTTTACCATGCAGAATGCAACTAACAGAGAATTTGACAGTCCTCTCTATATTTGAACATAATTGCTTCCCATCGTATGCTTGAAGACAATAAAAGAAATTTTTGTTTTTTTGTTTTTTTAAGAACGGTAGAAATATAAAAAGCACTTCTTTTTCCGCCTCATTGTATACTTCGAGCACCCTGGAATTTTCCAACTTCCCGAATCAAGTTTGATTGAGACAAGGGCATGTCATCCTTTCATCCTGCAAAAGTGGGAAATTCTTGTTGCTAGTAGTGACGTTCAAATAAAATGTAAACACGGAACATCAAAAAATGAAATGAACTGTGGAAGATCTTGATATTTCTTTAGCATTTGAAGATGCATTCTGGCTTAGAGCGACATGGGGCATGGTTCGAGTGAAGTGCGGGATGGATAGAAAGAAAGGATGTGTCATTTTGATTTTTGTGCAACAAAACAGCAAATTGTCTGCCGCTGTTGTGGAGAGGCTGCCATTTTCTGAAGTGCACATAACACATTCCAAATTTATTCTAACGACTAACGAGTAAATACAAACATGCACATTACATACTTCAGAGTTTATTACTGGAGCCTCGAAGTACTCCACCCAGAAAATGCTCCCGAGAAGCGCCGGTGATGGCAAATTCTGCAGTTGGGTCGGATCCATTACCCCTCCTGTCGAAACAGTACAGAGGGGCTTGCCACTGGGCATCCTCGAGCACGGCTCCCACTTCAAACGTCATGACATGTGCCTCCATCCCTGCACATCTTTTACAATTCATGTTAAGAGACAAGTTTCGTTTCCGACCGGTACTCTGACTGAAACGGAAGATATCTTTAGCAGCATGTTGTGTTTAGTTTTTAATATATATGAATACGTACCCGTGTAAAAAATCCAATGAACGGGCCTCTTGGAGACGACATCCTCATAGTACCAAATGAAGTCCACCTTCTCCCAAACATTGCAGAGGAAGCCATCGACTCGGCGCTGACCCAGATAGTTGGCGCCGTCGAGCCAATTTGGGCGAAGAATACCCACCTCAAAGTGCATGGTCCTGCACTCTTTGTTCGAATCCAATGTGTAGAAGAAGGAAGTACCATTGTTCCATTCAAGGTCGTAAAGAAGCTTGCCCAGCTGGCTCTGTATGATGTTGAAGTTCCGGCCATTGGGCCAGTCGTACCAAAGATCGACTATCTGTAGGGAGCCGCTGTTGTTCATGAAGATTATGGAGTGGAATTGGTGCGGCCATGCGGCTGGTGTTGGATATTCCTCTCTGGATTTGCAGAGAGAAATGGTAAGGAAGAAGAAGAGGAGGATGGATATGGTGATGGGTTTGGCTCCAGAGGCCATTGTCGTTGCCCTCCTCGAAGAACACCTTACGAGTCAGAGAGCATCGGAGAGAAGGACGCGTGGTTGGTGTGTGGATTTCTTTTCAATATCCGAGTGCTTGGTATAGATACATGGTTGTGGCTGGGAGCGGAGAAGGACCAATTAGAATATGCACACGAGTCACTCGATTATTTTCTGGTTTACTTACGCGACTGATTGGATTAGATAAGATGTTCTTGTTCAAAATTAAATAAAATATTATTTTATTATTTATTATATTTTATATAAACATTTAAAAAAATTATATAAACTTCAAACCTACCCAATCCAGCCGAATGAAAATCGTGCCAAGCACATGAATCAGGAAATGACTCGTCGGTTCCATATTTGTTGGTCTGAAACCAAGAAAAGATCACCACTCGACTATTTTTGAATCAGTCCAAAACAGTAATTTTTATGATAAAAACAATGGGTTCGCCCCTCTTCACAAAAGGGATCCAAAAAGTCCGGCCCAAAAAAGCTCGCCGCTGCCAATGATCACAAGCAAGATATGATGGACGTAATATCCTCAAACTACTAATCCCCAGATCGACAGAAATATAAACGTTACAAAATGCCAAACTCGAGACAGCTAAAATCAATTTATACCTAATTTGGTAACATGTTACAAAATTTGCAAGAACATTTCAATCTCATCAACTGAATTATACAGATTCACAATATGATTGGCACTGCACCACTATATCACTTGAATTGGCTCACAAACTCACCGGTTGATTCTCGGTATCTTGCCAATAATTGGTCAGGTCATGCCAGAAGCCAGAAATTAGATGTACATAAAATGTTGCACCAAAAGGCCAAACAGGAGGGGGAGCTACCAAAAAACATTAATTTGCTTGGAAGGTTAGCTCATATTCTCTCAATAGCATTTGTAACTGGCCACCTGATGATAACTCAAATGACAGTTCATAATTCACGTATTTGGGGCAGACAACCACTCCGTCAAGGTAAGCTCAAAAGACAAAGTTCATTCCCAGGCATTCTGGGCAGACAAATGTCCGATTAAAGAAGTACAAGACAAACATGAACTTTAATACCTCAGTTGAAAATTGCCAAAGCATATCGTACAGAGTATGAACTTGTCTAAATATACTTCAATCCGGAGATGTATTGTTGTCTAGATATTAGAGTCTGTGCCAGGGAATAAATAATTCCTAAAAGCCCCAAAATCCTAATCTTAAGCACATCTGTAATTATAACAGATGGCAGATTAAGGGGCAACGTGAGCAATGGCATCCAATCAGGCTGCTTCTTGTAACTCCACACAAACCTGTTGAAAAGGATATGGCTGGGGAATGTAAGAATAAGGAGGGCCAAGTTCTTTACAGCGAAGAACCAATCCGGCCCACCAATTTGGAGGCCCCCCCCTGCATTCCCATGCCAGACATCTTCCCATATGCTATATATAGAAGTCAAGACCAAGTAAGCTGATATGACCACCGTAACAGGGAAATACCTTTGCTTGTCCCCGAACCCAGCAACAAAATCAGAGTCCTGGTTGAGCAGCAGTAAAATAGGTGCCAGGAAGAATATAGCACGATTAGATCCACCTGTGAGGTTGATGTTCAAGATAAGGCAGATAGCAAAGCACATCACAGTAGCCACATTGCCGACAGCTGGCATCCATGCTCCCTCAGCAGACATCCTCTTGATTGTGAAGGCTGGCACAGTAGAGACCCGCCGCTGCTGCATGAATCTCATTCTTGGAGGAAAACTACCAGAGCTGCTTTGACTAGATTGATTGTGTCTAATTCCAACCCTTTCCAAAGCCTTTTCCCTCATAAGTGAGGTAAGTTCAAACTTTATCTCCAAAGCAATCAGCATAAAGATAGCTGCATATAGACCAAGGAGAGATGTTCTTGCCCCCTCAACAGCCAGCAGAGTTGTGAGCTTCTTCTCTTCCTCCTCCATGTCTCCAAATGTACTCCCTCCTAGGAAGTTTTTGATTCTCACTTGGCCCTCCAATAGATACGTCACAGGAAAGAGAGCCACAAGAAGAGCAAATACCCAAGGTAGCACCTTCGTGCTTGAGGCTGATGGGAAATGGGTAAAGACCACAAACACAGAAGCACAGACCATAGTAACAACAATCAGGGCATGCAGAAGAGGTGTCTGAAGGAAATATTCAGCAGATATGTAGATACCCAGAGAAATCCCCATAGCTATTGAGTAAAATGATCTCAACTCAACAACATACTTAATCGGTATGATGGATGTAACAGCTGCAAGAGTAAGCAGAATTGCCAAAATAAGAAGCCAAGATGGCCATGTTGGCTTTGGGGCCATGAAGCCATAGATGGACAAGTCATCAGGAGATTGACGAGCATCTTTGTTTAGTTCAGACCGGTAAGCCCATGATAATGGGATGGGTGGCTGCATTATGATAAACAGAAGGCCCATTGCTACCACGAGAACTAGGCATCTCTTAGCAGACTGCACAGGGATGAGAAAGAGAGTTTGGTTAGTTCTTTTTTTCCCCCCCTCTTTTTAAGGATTCAACTGTCTGCATAAGAATGAACACCATGATGAATTGTTCTGTTTTTTCTGTTCACAATGCCAAATCTTCAAAAAGTTTCGAAGTGACTCATAAATTTGTAACTTAGTTTGTGAAAAAGATTGGCCTCATTCTACAAGAAAATGGAATTAGAGCTGCAGATGTAACATCAGGTTGGCTATTAACTAGAGATACAGGGCGTTAGGAAGCACCAAAGAGGCTAAGCAGTAGATAACATGAAAGAAGAGAGCAATCGCAAGCAATAAAAGCAAAAGACTGAATAGGATAAAAGGGCACAGCAAAATTCCACATAATTCTTAACCCATATCAACAGAAATGTATTTAAGCCTTGAATTAAGATATAGAAGATGAATTTAAAGAATCACAATATAAATCCAATATGAATCTATATGGGGATCGAGACAAGTTTAGCTACACCAACTATGTGTGGCCCAAGCAACAGATTGTTTACCTTTCCCCTTTCTTTTTGAAACTCTGGCAGTTAATGGTATTTATGAAAGAAGAACAAAGAAAACAACAATTGCAAAAGAAAAGGCAAGCCTACCAGAACATGAGAGAAGTGGATAGCCACGATTGGTATGCAAGCCAATCCAGTAGAGAGAATACAAAATCCCAGAAGTAGACCCTCAGATGGAGGTCTCCCATTCCACCATTTAAGGGCTTCAAAAATTGTCTCCCGGCAAAACCAGACCGAAAAAGCAACCACACCTGCATGTGCATAACCTTGCCAAGCTTTCATCTTTGAAGCTGTTCTTGATTTATCCCTGCAAAGTCCATAAATTGAATAATTACAACATCAAAGTTGTTAAGCCTACAAAGTTTTGAGAAACAATAACCAAGTCCGTGTAGGAAAACTTCTGAGGGTGCCGGTGCACGGGACTGGGGTTTACTCTGCGGGGGTGAGTTCGAAGGGCCCTGCCTTGGAGAGGTTCCCCAACATTAAAATAAAAAAGAAAAAAAGAAGGAGAAGAAAGAGTGCAACTGAATAATTACTTGTAAAGAAGCAATGGGGGAGACACGGCCAATAAAAGAATAGCTGACATCCATACAACAGACTTCGATGTAATGACCAGCATTGCCAGTTTCGAAGAATAGAGGCAAGTCAAAATCCAAACTGCCATTTGTCCGATACGATGATCCACAGATAATCTTCTCACCAGAGCCAAACCCACAAAAGTTGTTACAATAACCATGTAGCTTGGATACATTACCTCTTCCTCAAATCCATAATAGTAAATGCTGGAGTAATTGAAAAATCGATTCTCAATGTGACATAGCAGCAATGCATGGCTGATTAAACCAACCTCACCCAAAAAATGAAGTTTTGAGGGTAGAATAGCTAAACCAGGAATAGCCATGGCCAGGACAACATTTGCTATTATGAGCTTACAGAAGGATTTCAGGGACATGCCTGCCAACCAAATATTAAGATCCCAGTAATTACGCATCACAAACCATGTGACCATTAAGCTCCCAAGCACAACAAAAGCAAAGTATGATGACAGGCTCTTCTTTGTGAAAAATCGAGCCAAATAAAAGCCAGCAACTGAAGGCAGTGGAAGGAACTGCAAAAGAAAGGACAAGGAATAACTCATAAGATCTTTTCTTTTAATTAATACTCACAAGTTTTTATCAGAAAATGCAAAAGGCATGGTCAAAATGCACAGGAAGTATATAGGAGGAATACCCAACTAGAAATAGCAAAAAAGAAGGGAATATCCTGAAAACTCAGCCCATTGAAATCTATAGAAGCTAACCAAAGGAACTGAGCAGGGACGAAGAAAGTTTAAAGCTCCTCCACAGTCCACTCGCAAGACTTAATTTATTTATTTTTTATAGGTAAATAATACTTAATTTATAACATTCATTTTCCTCCAAATGCACCACTAGACAGATAGGGACCATCTTCCACACCACTATAATTTGTGGGGGCTGCCATATAATCATTGGTGGAACTACGTTGAGACCAGAAGGGGCCATGCACCCCCCCCCCCTTTTTTCCCAAAAAAAAAAATTATTCAAATTCAATTAAAAATTGGTAAGAAATAATATCAATCCCAAAAAAACTTCTTGAAATCCTTCAAAAGTATGAAAATTTTCTTCTAAATCCATCTAAAGTTCTTTCTTTTTATAAGTAAACGATTGTATAAATAATAATAGGCATAGCCCAAGTACAAAAGATGGTATACAAGAGATAACACCTATCTAGGAAGGAACAGAAGACAAATCCATCTAAAATTCTTGAGTCTTCTTAAAAGTATGAAAAAACTGTTTTTTTAAAGTCAATAAATTTTGCCTTCAAAATATAAAAAGGAGTAAACATACCTAAAAACCCAAAAATATACCTCAGTAAATTTAAAAACTTGCAAGGAAGAAAGTATGGGTCACCTCTATATTGTGATAAAGTTGAGGGGAGCACGATGGTCGGACCAGATTTAATCCAAAAGATGGATCAAGTGAGAACAATATGGGAGAATATAACTCAAAAGTCTTTTCATTTTTCTTTTTTTTATAGAAAAAGCCTTTCATTTTTTAAAAATTAAAATGTATCTTTTTCTTAACCTTTAAGGTTTGCATATTCTATCCTTAGTTTCTTCAATCGATCTCTCACTTCATGAACAAAAAAACAGTAAGATTTCTTATTTCATTTAAATTACAAGTTTTAATATGGCCAATTATAGAGCTAGATAAAAAAATGTTTGTCATAAATTGAAGGAATAGAATATGAAATTGCATCTATAATATATTTCTTTTTATAATTACAAACAACAAAGTGTATAATATATACACATTCATACACATACGCATGTATACACACATAGCGGTCATCGTGTAGATCAATTTGCCCCCCCCCCCCCCCAAAAAAAAAGTCACATTTCTGGTTCTGCCACTGCATATAATCCACTCCAATTGGCAAAGAGGTTTACTATCCTTCTAGGCAAATTCAAGCCAACTCACCTCGATCAAAAAAGTCATTCCTCAAGACACCAACACTCTACCAATGGAGTAAAAGTACTCCACAAAATTTCTGTTTGCACATACAACATCAATCATTCATGACATTGCTTTAGGTAAATGGCCATCTCTAACTAACCATATACACTGCAAGCCCATATTCCCTAAATGGATATAAATGTGATACCCCATATGATAAGGATAAGGTATGTGGTGTATGAGATCCCACTATGCTTGGAAATGAGAAGTTCTTGCTCTTTATAAGGTTCTAATGAGATTCCAATTATATCATTGACTAGTCATTTTGGAGTATAAGTCATATGACTTAGGCCTTCTATTGGGGCGTTACAATAAATATGTAAGGGATGGTACTCAACCAAATGAATGATCCCAAACAGCTCTAATGCAGATGACCATACTAAGAGAGAGACACCGCAATTGAATTGTCTCTAAGCATTACTTACACCAACGAAGTAAGATCCCAATTTAAGGCAATAAATATTCATGGCCCCACCTTGACTAGCAAAAGTCACTGCTTTTGGTGTGCTAAAGCTAGGGATGGCAGTGATAGCACAACAGGCAAGATTTTAGCAAATTCGCACAGAATAGGACCTCCCATCATGCCACAATTAATAATCTTAAGTGTGCACATTACATGTATATTCTAGTCTTTTACTTCGGTATATATTTTTTATCCACGGGATCGAGTCAACCCACCTAACCTGGATAAACAGGTTGTGTCGAGTCAACCTGTAAAATAAGAGTGTTGGGTTTGGGTCATGTCAATTGACCCAATTGGTTATTTGTGTCAGACTCAGGTTAACTCATAACTAACTGACATGACACTTCCCATTCGACAGCCCCAGCTAACACAGATTTTGAAGTTATGTCAAAAGTTGGAAGGATGAAACTTGCATGAACTAAAATAATAAAAAGGCATTCGCTCGTAGACAATTTAGGGCTAAATTGTACATTAATATGAGATAGGCGGTTATTGGCATAGAATAAATACTTTTCCATAACCATCTTTTGCTCCACACCAATTATCAAATCCAATGTAGAGGAAGACGTGTCATTCGTTCAAATCAATCTATGTATTGCGAGCACGGCGAAAACGAAAATCACAATTACTATCCATAAAATTAAAAATCTAATCTATGGCACATTCTCACTGATTTAGTTCCATTTAGTACATAAATATTTAACGATTGAATTTTCATACCAAGATGGGAAAGCCCACAACGATTGCACTGGCGGCGCTAACAATCACAGCCATGGTGGTAAAAGCCAGCGAACTGAAAGCGTCGGAAACCATCCCCAAGGCATATGCTGCAGCTCCGGCTGCACCTCCAAGCATAGTAACAGTCACGAGTAGGTAATTCAACGGCGGCGGAACCTGAATGTATCGCCCGAACGAATGGAAAACCACCCTAATCTCCAAACAGATAACCAGAACAACCAATGCAATAGCGCCATTCACCACACGGATACTATGCAGCTGGCGGGGATTCTTCGTGACCCACCAAAGCGCGTCTCTCGTCGAAGCGTAGAGTTGGAACAGGAAGGGAACAAAGAAGAGAAGGAACAAATCGGACACTGAAGCGGCGGAGGAAAATATCACAGAGTGGTGAGAGGCGACGTGAAAAACCAGAGGAAAGAAGAGCAAGTTTAGAGTATGGACGCAGCTCTCAAGCGGACCGAGAATTAAGTTATCGTCGGGGACCTCTCCGCCATGGTACTTGACCTCGTGCTTGGTCTTGAAGGAGGAAACTCGAGGAATGGAGTACAGCCAGTAAAAGATGCAATTGAAGGCGACCAGATAATAAGAGGCGTTATGCATACCGACGGCGGAGACAGTAGCCCAAGTGAAGAGAGAGGAGGCGGCGAGTGGGACGCACGCGAAAAGAAGACGCTCGAGCGCGAGTACGATGGAAGGGTTCTCAATTTGGATCCATTTGAACTGAAGCGAAGCCCAAACACCGATGAGGAAATTCGTCTCGGCACAGAGGAGGGCAAGGGGGATGGAGGCGGCGGAGAGGCGGAGTGAGGCGGAGAAGAAGAAGGCAATCTGAGCGAAGAGGAGGGAGAGCCAGACGGCGAAGAAGGCACCAGGCTTGAAGTTGAGGGAATCGAGGATGTAGGAGACCATGAGACCGAGTGTTAGGGTGGCGAGAACAATTGAGGTCCCGCCGAGGTCGAGGATGATGACGGCACAGGGAACGAGCGCGATGGCGATTCGAGCATTGAAAACGAAGGCAGAAGGGGAGAATCGAGAATTCTTGAGGGATCTAGAGGAGGGTGGGGTTGAGGAAGATGAGCTGAAGATAGGGTTAGGACTAGGGTTAGGGTTTGGGTTAGAGTAAGGGGAGCCATTTCCGAAGGAAGAGGAGGAGGAGGAGAAAGAAGGAGCGCTGATGGAGGATGAGATGTAGGGTCGGAAGGACCGCGGTTGGAGCTCCGGCGGCATCATTTTCGCCGCTGTATTGAACAAGTTGTGGGCAGATTGGGAGTGCTGTCCATTCCGGGAAGATAATTAATTTTAGTACCGTAGAAGTCGTCACGGGCACGGGCTGCTTCGTTTGCCCATTCGGTAGTTATGGGATGGATCCAGGCCCAGGGGGTTTACAAACGGTGACGTGTTTGTGCAACTTTGGGCCGTTGGATTACTAATCATACGGAGCGGAGAGTATTGCTATACAGATTGTGTTAGCACAGAAATCTATTATAATTTATAATTTAAAAATAATATTAATAATTATTAATAATTTTTAAAAATTATAATACATAAATTTTTCACAAAAAGGTGTGTTTGGAGTGTTAAAAAAAAATTAAATAGATTTTTTCGGACCACTTACGGTACATAATAGCGAAAAGTAGATCTCTCAGTTTTTGAAACTACTGAAAAGTATATTTATATTATATCTTAATTAAATTTATACGTTTATTATTGACATAAACCTTATTGCTGTTATTTTTATTTTCCAAGCAAGTACCAACCTCTTAATTAATTTTTTTTTAACGAGGAAACCCTACAAGAAAACATTACAAGAAGATAAAGGGGGACAGAACAGGAATTCAGGTGCGTTGGACACAAAATTTGGGTCTAACAACGATAACGATATAGAATTAATGGAAATGCTTTCTATGGTTCTGTTGGAAATGGCCCATTTGGCAATATGTGCTTAACAATGTTGACACCTCTGCAGATTTTGTATGCTCTCCATGCTTCTGTCTTCAAAAAGTCCAGAAAATGTCCTTTTGATCGTGGATCAACTTTCCTCTCTGTACATAAATGCATATATTTAGATACTCAGATCAGATAGTTTTTATTAAATTACAATTTGTTAAGTAATATTAGAAATTTAGATGAATTATATAAATATTATATACTCTTTTTGAAAAATAATGAGGTTTATAATTTAAAAAAAAAATCATATAAATTTTTTATTTTTTTATTTTTTTAAAAAAATAATACACGACATTTGCATCTTTTAAAAACCATGTGATATCTTCGAACCAAAGTGCCTTTATACCTAGGAGGCTTATTACAGACAATATCATTGCTGCCTATGAGATATTTCATTTCATGAAACAGAAGAAAATGGGAAAAAAGGGAAGTATGGCTTTAAAGCTTGATATCTCTAAAGCCTATGATAGAGTTTAGTAGAGTTTCTTAAGGGCAGTGATGGAAAGAATGGGGTTTGGTGAAAGATGGGTGGGCCTAATCATGCAATGTGTACAATTAGTTTCCTATGCCATAGTTGTAAATGGTAAACCTGGTAATTCTTTCACTCCAACCCGAGGATTAAGGCAGGGAGACTCCTTATCTCCTTACATTTTTCTCTTGTGCGCAGAAGGATTAAGCAAACTAATAAATCAAGCTGAAAGGAATGGGGAATTGAGAGGTGTTTCAGTGGCCAGAGGGGGGTTTCGAGTAACACATTTACTCTTTGCAGATGATTGCTTGGTGGTTGGGCAGGCTACTTGGCAGGAATGGGTGAAGATAAAAGAATTACTGGAGATATATGAAAGTGCCTCTAGGCAAAGTCTAAATAGGCATAAAACTTCTTTGTTTCTTAGCTCAAATATCAGAGGAGATATCAGAAAGAGAATTAGACTTGATGTGGGTGCTGGAATTCAGAACAGGTGTGAGAGATATCTGGGGTTACTTGTGATGGTGGGAAAATCTCATATAACACATTTAGAGGGATAAAGGATAGGGTGTGGAGCAAAATAAGTAACTGGAAAAATCACTTTCTCTCACCTTCTAGTAAAGAAGTGTTGTTGAAGGCTGTTATTCAAGCTGTCCCAACGTACCATATGAATGTGTTTAAACTCCCTGTGAAATTATGTAAAGAAATTTCTACTTTAATGTCAAAGTTTTGGTGGGGGTTCTAGCAAAACGATAGGAAGATCCAATGGAAGAGCTGGGAAAAGCTAGGAGTTGCAAAGTCAGAGGGGGGTTTGGGTTTCAGAGAGCTTCAAAATTTTAATACTACTCTACTTGCAAAACAGTGTTGGAGGTTGTTGACTATGCCAAACTCAGTTGCTGCCAGAATATTAAAAGAGAAGTACTTTAGATATTCAGACTTGTTGAATGCAAAACTTGGGTGTGGGCCATCAAAAATATGGAGGAGCTTATGGAGATCTCTTGAGTTACTAAAGGAGGGATTGGTGTGGAGGGTTGGAAATGGAGAACAGGTGAGTATATGGAAGGATAAATGGATTCCACAACCTTCTTAGGTTTGTATCCAATCACCTCTAAGGAATCTATATGCAGAGGCAAAAGTTAATGAATTATTAATTGATGGCAGGTGGAACCACAAAGTAGTTTTTGATACCTTCATGAAAGAGGAAGCAGAATTAGTATGTGGTATCCCTATAAGTCAAAACAATGCACCTGACAAGAGGATTTGGGAATTTACAAAGATGGGTTATATAGTGTTAAAAGTGGGTACCACTTGGAGAGATCCAGAAAAGGCAAAGACAAAGGGGGCCCTTCAGATTCTGGGAAAGGGAATGAGGTTTGGAACAAGATTTGGCAGCTTAACACTCCAGAAGTGGTGAAAATGTTTATATGGAAAGCTATTGTGAATAGCTTACCAACCAAGGGGAATTTGTATAAACGAAAGATAGTAGAAAACCCTATATGTCCTGTGTGTGAAAGGGAGGTTGAATCTATGTGCCATGTATTATGGAGTTGTAGTGCAACAGGTGATGTGTGGGCTGATAAAGAAAGTCCTGTTCAGAAATGGCATCGAAGGGAAGGAAACTTTATTGATCTGTGGGAGCTGCTGATACAGAAACTAACAAGACAAGAAGTGGACTTGGTGGCAACTGTGATGAGGAATATGTGGTGGAGGAAAAATGGTTTTATTTTTGAAGCTAAGTTTAAAGGGCCCTCAGAGTTGTTCTTTCAAGCTCAAGGTAGTCTGAAGGAGTTTGCAGAGGCGAGAGGGGAACAGAGTGGAATTAGTAAGGGAGGCATGCTACAAAAGAAAGAAGCTAAATGGAAGAAACCAATGGGAGGTTTTGTGAAGGTGAATTGAGATGCAAGTTTGGACTCTGAAAAGAGGAGAAGGGGGATAGGGGTTGTGGTAAGAGATGAAGAAGGGGAGGTTTTACTGACTCTCTACAATTCTGTTGCAAGTTTATGCACCTCAGCTGTAGCAGAACTATATGCCTTGTGGAGAGCCTTAAAGCTATGTGCTGAGTTGAACTGGGCTAGAGTCATCTTCGAAGGTGATGCAATGGGGATAATACAAACTGTAAATAATAGGAGCTGTAGTTGGGAATGGCATGGACAGCTAGTTGAAGATATTAAATTGATTTTATACAATAGATTGAATTGGTCTATACAATATACAAATAGATAAAGTCATAGTGTAACTCATTTCTTAGCAAAACTGAGGTTAAATGTTGTTGATGAGGTGGTATGGATGGAAGGTGGTCCTCTAGGGATTGATTCCCTTGTAATGAAAGACAAGACATGTAATATTCCAGTTATGAGATAATACAGAAAGGTTTTTTCTGTTTAAAAAAAAAAAATTAATTGTTAGCAACCTATAAGCTTAATTGGGCTAGGCCTTAGTGTAATACTTTATCACAGTAATGCAAGGCCAAGCAGAGTCCCGTTAAAGTATAACTATTATGTATTTTTAGAGTTGACAAGATATGATATTTATATTTATAGTAATATTATTTTAAGGTTTTTATGCAAGGTATTATTTACGTAATATAATTTAATTTAAAAGAAAAATTTTAAATTTTAAATATTAAATTTTAAATATTATCATTTAAGTAATGTAAATGATATATTCTAGTAAAATAAAATGATTCTTATATTTTATCATAAAATATAGAAAAATTCTTATTGTAGTCCTCTTAAGAGGACTGCATTACAAGCCTAAAATGAAACGATGCATTTCATTTATAGAATAAAACGATGGAAGAAATGAACCTCATCGTCTACAAGTAGTCCGTCCCAAAACCCTTCGAGTTTCACTCATCTCCATACCTCAAGCTTGCCCAAGCCCAGGACGAGGGCTGAAATTTTTCTTTAAAGAAGTATCTATTCTGTACGATCTTATCCAAACTCAGTTAAAAGACTATACGCCAAGCCAAGATCATCTTAAACCACCATAATATAATATAAACCAACCTCTTAAGATCAAACACTTAAAAAAAGTAGAAATCAATACAAGCCACATGTACTGCATCATTCTCCAAAACTAATTGCATCATCACGTACTGCATCAACATATATACAACAATGAGAGGAATGCAATTCATTTCTGGAAAAACATGTTAATCATGAATAAACTAAGACATGAATAAACTGGGCCAACCTTTAATCAAATATGGTACAAATATTAAGGTAGTTTATTAAAAATAAAAAAACTGGGCCAACCAACACAGATGAAAAAAATCCAGATGCTAACTTTTTCCATTCCAGAAGAAAAAAAAATAACACCAGATATGAAACTCGTTCGGGTCATCAATGGTGGAGGAGAGACTCGTTCGGATCGAGGGGCACACACGGCAGCAGAGGGACATAGTAAAATAAAAAATGAAAGTAGAGAGAATGTGCAATTTCAGCTTCAGATTTAGTTGTAGAGAAAAAGAGTAATTTAATCTATTAATATTTTAAAATGAGGATAATATAATCATTTCACATATTAAAACTGCAATACAGTCCTCTTAAGAGGACTGCATATAGAACTACTCTAAAATATGTCTCGCCGTCTATCGTGCCAAAGAATCTACCTTCTTTGTAAGTTGGAAGGCCCAGAAATAAGGGACGGAACCAAGCTCACAACCCATCAACTAAAAGGTCCAATTGTCCCTCCGGTTATGCTACTAATCTAAATTTGTGGAGGCATATTTAGGAATATAATTATTTTCAGCTATTTTTATATTATTTTATTATTATTTATAAATATTTTGATAGATCTTGATATCCAGACGAGACTTAGCGACAGAATCATTGAGCCAATTCCACTACTTTCACAGCTCAAATAACACACCAACGTAATTCAGTCAAATCTTTTTTTTTTTTTTAAGTAATACATAAATAATAAGATGGTAATAATCCTATCACTACCGTTTTTATTTTACATCCCTGTGGATTCTTTTATCAAAATCGCTGTCACTTGCCACTCTAACAGGGCCTTCTTTTTGGGCTGGGAAGTTTTGCGCCCAGACATCTTTGCAAGACCAGTTGGTTAGAGATTGGGTTGGTGTTTGAGTTTCGGGCTCAGTACTTCTCCAAGCCTCGTAAACTAACAATTCAAGAACGGACATACAGACATGAGAGAACATAAAAAAATGTTCCACACCTTGCTGACAACAGGGGACGAAGGTTAAGGCCCCCAAAAAATTTCAGAAACCATCCCTTCCCATATATATTATATGGGGTTTTGGTATTCATCCTCCCCACACTCCACACTCCACACTTTTTAATATTTTTTAATATTTTTTTAAATTTTTTTTTGAATTTATTTTTTTTAAACTATTTATAATTTTTTATTCGCTATTCATATAAAAATATATTTGATTAAAAAAATTAAAAAAAAATTAAAAAAGAGATGGAGTGTGGAGTGTGGTGTGAATAGTAGGAGGTTGAGTAGAATTTTTGTATTATATATACTAGGTCGGGAGCTTGCCTAGTTGAGTGAAACAATTTTTCTTTTTTTTACAAAAATAATATGGCTTTAAAAAAATGATTAATGAATAAGTTAATTTAGTATGATTATAGTTGCTTATTTTTTATTTAAAAAATATCTATTTTTATTTTTATTTTTTATTTTATTTAAAGAAATATCTATTTTATTGGAGGATAAGTATGCTATTTTTAATATAAATATGCTATTTTGGAGTTTACGTAATTTACACTCTAGAAAGAATAAGGATTTTGAAAATGATCAACTTATAAAGTTATAATTACAACAACATGAAATGTCGCTAGTCTTCATCAAGAAAAAGTTGACAAGCGAACCAATGGAAATTAGCAAACTGCACAATTGATGATGATCCAGCAGGTGGTGGGCGGCATATTCGGATTCAAAGCGTCCCTGTAATATTATGTCGACTTTATCATTCAAATCATTTAATTCAAAGATAATGCTCTCTCTCTCTCTCATCATGACAACTGACAAGTTCAATGTGGGCACGATGCAATATGTATTAGACTATGGAATTGGATAAACTCTTTATCTACTCTTATCTTTATCACTACCTCGATCTCATTGTCATTTCTTTTAAATAAGCGAAAACACAATTATGAAACATAATTACGTGATTGAGGATATAAACCCTGATTTGATATTAATTATAATTCATATATATATATATATATATAGCGTGAATGGAGGAGATGGTGTATCTCTAAGTCAATTTCTTTAATTCAAATAAAATGAGAACAAAAGTCATGCTCTCATTTTTTATGTGACTTATAAAAAAAGTTTGCTTGGTAATCAAGTTTGCCAGTCTTCATTTTTTATTGTTATTATTGCTTAGATATAGTCAATCCGTGTAACATGTTTAGTTTTCATATCATAAACTCTATTTGAAAGGCATGCGGCTAAAAGAAGAAAGATGATTGATTAGACTGGATAAAGTATAAAGTCTGGATATATTACTGTTAATTTTCAGCATATTAATTGAGACATCATTTTTATCTAAAAAATGAACATTAATTAGTGATTATCATGACGACTTTAGTTGGAGCGATTAAAAATGGAGAATATCTTCCAAAGGTCATGTGTCTTTATCCATTCATGATCATTTTGTCCGAAACAAGTTACTAATCATGTAGAAAAAATTGTACTTCCTTAATTTGATTGATAAGATGTTCAAATTAATGATAGCAATTAAAGCATGCATATCGTACGTAAATTATAATAATATCATTATCTTTAAATTTAATGAAATTTAATGAAGAGTTGTCTTTATTTAAAAGTAGTCAATTCATTTTGGAAGAGTAATGTTGCGTACAGTCTTTAAAGATTGTATTTTTTCTTAGCATAGGTCATCAATATCTTATTAGTTAAAAAAAAATTAATGAGTTTGTCATTTAGATAGATAAACATAAATATTTGTGAGGACCTGGGCAGGGCACAATGATTTAGATATGATCTACAACAAACCAATAATTAAAACTAAAATCGAAAAGTTAAAAGTAGATCAAAATTATATAGGATAGATCAAGATTAAAGCATTTGTTTACCTAATTATAAGTATATATATAATATTGTAAATAAGGATATCACCTTAATGCATGGGCGTGGATTAGACATGCACTAAAATATATTTATATAATATCCAACTTGTATGGATCCAATGCTAAGTATTGGAGTATCATCAAGACTCATTCAATCAATTAAGACTATATAATATAATAAATATAGGTAGTTTCCATAGGTTGTGGTGCTTGATGAAGTGACCTTAGTATCCGATTCTGCTGCTTCTTGTCCTAAAGCTCAATTTAGGTTTAGGCATGCTCTCATTTCTTATGTGACTTACAAAAAAAGTTTGCTTAGTAATCAAGTACTTGACAGCATGATAAAAGAAAATGTTAAAACAATTAGAGAAAATATATATGGTAGGATCCCCGCAATGCTGACCAAGAATGATAGGCATGATGATAATGTTCCTTTAACCAAAGGTGGACCATGCATATTATTGATCTATCATACTTTTGATCATATATGAGATGATGAGAGATACCATCATTTCTTTTGATCATGTAAACATCATCATTAAAAGTTTCAGGGGTACCAAAAATATTGATCATAAGATCTCATTACTACATGGAGACAAAAGAAAGGAAAAAAGTTGACTGATTTTTTGGCTCAACTGGCGAGGTAATCATAGCATATTTCATTATACTTTTATCTTTTTCTTTGTCCATCAATATTAATACATACGGCCACTAAGTAATAAACTAATATTAAAATCCTATGAGTGATCACAAGCTTAAAATCCTATAAGCTCCACTCATCAGAAAAAAAAAAAAAAAAAAAATCTTTGTCTAGTGTGCAGAGATTTTCAAGTCAATTTAGTTTAGATATTATGTGATCTATTTATTTCAAAAATAAAAAACATGATGATGTTTGACACATGATGTGGGTCCGAATGGGATTCAATCCCGAGGGAATTGATCCAACTGGACATAGAGATATTCTTACCATTTTACACTAAAGAGGTAATGCTCTTTATGCTTTGAAAAAAATAATAATATACATATATATTAACTCTTGAATATTCTAATTGCTAAGACCCACCATTGTATCTGTCACACTAAAAATTTAAATAATTGCAGAGATGAGTATTTTCATGATCATTTGTAGAAAAATGAATGTGTCTCCAACATTTAAATTATTACATAGGTAAATTTTTTAAACGTAATTTAAAAAAAATAAAATACAATTTTCATAAATTCTCTAATTTTATGTCCAAATTAAATAGTTTAAAACTTAAATCTTCTATGATCAACGTTAAATATTGCAAAGTCGTCTCTTTTGTATCGAATTGGATTCAAGTGGAGAAATGAAGAGTATTAAATTATTTTTTTTTTTTTTAAAAATTTATATAAAAGAGAGTATTAATATGTTTTTAGTATAAAATAAATATAGTAATACACTATGAAACGGTGACTTTTACCAACTAATCACACTGGAACATTTACACAGATCAATCTCTTCAAAAAACAAAAAAAATTTACACAGATCAATGGTTTGGAACATCACCCTCTCTAACGTCTCTCTCTGGGATTGTTAGCCCAACCCGTCTTTCACCTTTTTCGACGCCTTCTTTCTGTTTTCCACTGATTCATACGATACTAACACCCCCCATCCCCCAACTCTTTCTCTCTCTCCCTTCAAATTCCTTTTAGATCTGGTTCCAGAGCGCCATAATCCACGGTTCCAGTGAAATGCTTGTCAATTGTCTGCTTGTCTGCTCCAAATCTCCGTGAATTTCGCTTCAACCGAGGCTCCCTTTGGTTTTTGTTTAAAAAATGGTGATCGTTGGTCCGATAACTCCTGGATAGGTACGACGCGTTTTGAGGTTTTTGTTTGAATCATGCTTGTGATGCTGAACATATTCCAGATCTGAAAAATGTAACGAAATAAAACAAAAAATGAATATTATTTCCAAGTCGAAAAAGATAATAGCAAAAAAAACCGCCGTTAGCCACCCCATGTGACCGCACCACCAGCAGCAGCCTCCTCCCTCGCTGACAACACCTCCCCTTCCTCATTTCCTCCAGCCGAAGCCACCAGCCCCTCTCATGCCCTCCCTCTTCACGGGATCCCAGATCCACCGCCGTAGGAGTACCACGAGACATCTCGGCCTCTTTTTCATTTTCTCGCCCTTACTCAACTTTCCACCACAAACAACTACAATGTATATAGAAGAGAAATGTTCTGAATTTAGAGAGAAAACTCGGGAGGGAGAGAGCTGACAATTAGAGAGGATTTGAGGAAAGTGACACACAAAGAGGAAAGCAAAAGGGTTAAATATTTAAGATGGTAAAGCTGCCGATACCTAATACCGTTGAGCTAAAAGACTAAAAGTACTTCGTATAAACGGACACAGAAGATTAGAATAGAAGGGTAGAAAGGCACAACACGCTAAACACGGATGATTCAAACGGAATGTGAAACTTTACTGTTGATTCCTGTAAAAGCGCGATAGGCGCTTATTATAATAGAAAGATATATGATTTTTTTAAAAAGAAAATCTAATTTATCTAAATAAATAAATAAAATACTTCCTCTCTGGCTTTTCAAAAAATTTAAAAAATTCTCTCAAAAATGTTAAAATTCACTTTCAAATGACTAAAAAATTCAAAGTCTCAAATTTCTTATTACATGTAGGTTGAATAACTTTTGAAAAATGATACGTACTATACTCTCATGCCACTCTTCTCTCATTATAATAAAGTGTCATTGTTTGCATTTAAATGTTTTGTTTTAGAACAATAAGCGATGACCCAAAGTAATGAAAAGTGACATATTTATATAGTAAGATGAAAGTGTAAAAAAAGTATTACTAGATAAAAATTAATGCATTATATTTTTCATACAATAAGAAAATTCATAATCTGATTTACCGCAATAAGTTACGTCAAATTATATAATTATTTTTATAAAATATATTTTTAGACAAGTATTTCGAATAAAGATATTGCATTTAGCCCTTGTTTGGGAATACAAATCATCTGATTCCATCTCAAATTTTTCATAATTTCATTCCCAAACATCACTCAAACATAAATATTTTTCAATTTCAAATATTCAATTTTTTCATATAATCATTACAATTTTTCTAAAAACTTATAAAAAAATAATACAGCTTTTTCAAATTCTAAAATACAAATAATATTAAAAAAATAAATTCTAATAATATTTTAACTTTATAATTTTTTTATTTAATTTGTTTATCTCTTATTTTTAAAATCTAATAAAACATCTTGATTCGAAGTTTCCATCACCAGGAGTGTAGACGCACAGAAAGATTTCTGTGGCTCTAAGCCTACTCGTTTGAACTCCCAAAGCAACTTTAAGAAATTTTAACTGTATTATGCAATCCTAATAAAAAATATATCTTACTCAAGTTAGAAGGAATGTGTATTTAATCAGACTGATTCATGTTAGGAGTGCCATCTTACATTGCCATATTCAAGGACATAACAATGGCAACTTTCAGCTCAGTACCATTTCACAGGATTAGTTATGCTTTTCCACTGAGGACATGGATTTGATCGTATGAACTAACGTATGACACGATATGAAAAGAAAAAAGAATTATAATCCAGTACAAATATTTTAACAAAGAAAGTAGTTTCCAGACAAGGGTTGTCATGCTGGTGAGCCATGTATAATTTCAAGGGCCTTATAGTACTGGAATCATCAAAATTATGATTGGAGACCGACCAATGCAACCAAAATTTGTCGAGATCCATGATAGTAGAGCCATGCTAGATTATAAATCTCAGAGCTAAAAAGTCAAGATAGTGTTTGTTTGCATCCGAAACACCTGGTCATGGGAAGATTTGGGGACAAAGAAAGTACCATTTTGAGAAACTTATCAACCAATTATACAAAATTATCCCGCGCGCATAGCTAAAAGCTCGAGTTTCTAGGCTCAAACTCGTCTCCCAAGAAGAGCCAAAACCCAAATCTCTTTTTATTCTTAGTTTTCCTGATGATCTTGTGAATCATTTTCTAAAAGATAAAAAAGAGGAACCCTAATAGTTAAGAAAGCTGTGTATATTTTATAAATAGCAGACGCATAGTTTTTGTTTGGTTTGTTCTTCATACCAGGAGAAAAAAATTTCAATCAATGGAAAATACGATCTATAAGGGTTGAAAATATAACAGCTTTGTAAGAAGAAAAATAATAGTCACAGTCATGAGTGCGTAAACGTCGTACAATCACTTTATAAAAATGAATAAATATGAGATCTACATGAAAAAAATAATTAATTTTTTAATAATAAATCTCATTTTTTTTCAAAACTACTATGCAGTGCTTGTACAATACATAATTATATGTAATATTCCTCTTGTAAGAAATGATTCTATTTATATTGAATCCAAAAAGACCTAGCAGTGAATGAACTCATGCTGCAATGTCCAGGGCCAAAAAAAGAGGCATGCACACAGCATAAGTTAGCTTGTTAATTTTTAGATAAAAAAGTTGAGCCAGAAATGGCAATGAGTCCTCAATTGGTAACAAAGTACGATAACTAGCTAGCGTGTGAATCAGTCCACCCGAGTGCTCCATTATTATTAAAGGCCTTCGTTTATGGTGAAAGAATATCGTGTAACAACATTGCACGTCTCTACCATCATAAAAGGAAGAGTAGAATCGTAAAAGGAAGTAGAATGCATGGTAAGCAAGATGGGGTTTGGATTATCCAGAGTTGATGGAAAAGTGCCAATTTTGCTTGCTGCATTATATATATGTAAACGGTACTCGATCTGTGGCATCAGGTCTCATCGGGCTAGGTGCACTGTAGAAGGCGCTCGATGAATGTGTATGTCAAGCATGGACTTTGAGCTGTTTCTGCGATATATCTCAGTAACTTCAAGAAGAAGTCTGGGCCGTCATCTAAGCGCATGCAGCTCTCTATTATTATTATTATTATTATTATTATTATTATTATTATTAATCATTTGTAAAACACATTGAAGAGGAAGATATATATACATATATATATATATATATAGTTGGTAAAATATTAAGGGTTAATCAACATGTTAGGACGGAGAAAACGAGATTTGCTAGATTTGGTTTGGAAGGTTTTTCATGTTCAAGGAAAAAACAAAAGGAGGAGTCTTATAATGGAGGTTACAGACCGCCCTTGAAATGGGCGAGGAAGAGGAGCAAAACAAGGGAGGAAAAGATTCATGAAGAAGGGTAAGTGGGATCTCCTCCTCGCTGTGGGCGCCATTGATATTATATCTTGTTGACCAAGAAGAAATTTTCTGCCATGAAAGTTCAAATCAAGGGTCTTTGCTGCATATTGCACGTTCTAAACTCACCCATAAATTGGGGTGGGCAGCAGAGCCCCGCACCCCACTGCCCTACTCCAGTCTGAGCAGGTCGGACTCCCGTTTGCCAGATGCTGGTGGCGGGGCCACCCACCCAACATCTAGCCCCCTAGCGGGGGGCGAGGGGTGGGCTATGCCGAATCCTAGCCCACAAAATAATCTTGCGAATAAATCTAACAAATTTAAAAACTAATAACATAAAAATTATGTTATTAATTTTTAAATTATTGTTATATATAAAAATTTTAATTTACAATTTTAATTATATAATAATTTGAGTCTAAGAAATAATTTTTAGACTCGATGGAGCATCAATACAGAGAAGGCGGAGTGCAAATATCAAGGGTTGACCCCGCCCCCGCATATGCGGATATCACCCCTAATAAAAACCATATCCTTCACGAATTTTTTGAGACCAAGACCCCCTAAATTCACTCATACAAGAGATCGTACTAATTTATCCTGAGACAAATAGAAGAAAATTAAGAGGTCATGCATAAAATATATACTAGACTTCAAAGCGAGCAACTATTATTTACAGCAAATCTACTAATTCGGTCGATACGGTTATGGATACGGATACAGGCATTGTGATTGGGCAAGTACTTGGTAAAACCTCACATAAATTAATGAAGTTGAGATTTTAAGTATATGAGATCATAGGCAATATATAATGGTAAAGGTGCTGAATTACAAATTTAATTATGTATGTTGACTGTCTAAATCTTATCGAGTAGTTAGAAATTAGAATACTACCATATTAATTATCAGATGAACATATAAATCTAATCCATGTTTTTACTTTATATTATCACTAATTTCACACAAACCTATGCCGGAAGGTGGCAAGAGAGCTGGCCTCGTGCAAGTTCCTCCAACACTACAAACGTTATTTTTTGTTTTTTTCAATGTTTGCATCAATGAATGGTTGACATACTGAGAATATCTTGAGCACAAGAGGTTGACGAGAGTAATGATCACCAGATCCAAGAACAACTTGTACTTGTAGTGCCCCAAAATTTAGAAGTAACTTGTCTAAATTCTTAAACAAAATACAAAAAATAATACAATTTTTTCAAATTTTAAAACAAAAGTAATATTAAAAAATCATTTTCAAACAATTTTTTAATTTTATAATATATTTTTATTCTCTCTCATTTTCTATAACCAAATAAAACATTTTAACTCAAACTATTTCACTATCATCCACAGGAAAAATTATTTGTACGTAGAAACCCCAATAAACAAGTCCTGCACAATCCAAAATTGTAAAAAAAAAAATTTTAGTGGGATCCACTTTTTACAAAAGGCATGCGTGAGGTTTGCCTATTTGAGATTTATATCTAGCATTATTATTTTCACAAATATACTGAGATATTCCAAGTATCCAAATGAGAAAGAGTCATGTTTGAATACAAAAAAGTGTTTCATCTTATCTCATCTCATTATTACAATTTTTTCAAATTTTCACATAAAATATAATAAATAATTCAATTTTTCAAATTTCAAAACAATAATAATATTAAAAAATAATATTTTAACAATATTTTATTCAACTTTCAACTTTGATTTAAACTCATCTTATCTCAACTCACTGTCCAAACCGCACCTTAATGTTTTGATCAGAAACTATATATATACAGTGCCTCTTAAATTCTCCACGTCCTCATCCTCATAATAAATTGTCGTTTTTATCGTAAATATCCTGATAGAAATAAACATTTTTCTTATAATAGTTAGTGAAAACACCACGTAAATTTAAATAACTGTATCAACTATATATATATATATATATACACTTGATTAATGGCGCCATATATGGTAGTGAGTTGAGTCCTCCAGTATTTTAGATAACGATAAAATATTTTTTATTTCAGTTAAAAATAGATAAAATATGGACAGTTTATGTGACTAGAAACAGGAGTGTGATATGCAAGAGGCATATGGTTTGGAAGTGAATTAAACAGCCTAACAGGATTGAGCAAAAATTAATAAGACGTTCGTTTAATCATTTTGAAGCTATATATATGTGTGTGCTGCTTTAAAGACCTTTCATTAAAGGGAAGGGTCATCGATTAATTATAAAGTATGTGGAGCTTCCCCACCATTTAATATTACCCCAATATTAATCACAGAACTAAGAAGGAACACTAGGTCTATGACCTGAGAAGAACAATTAAAATGGCCTAAAGATTCTACTTTGGAAGTTCACATTCCAAGCCCACGATTATGTCTTTGCGCTGTATGTAGCACCGAACGTTTGAAATTGCTTTGCAACTTGCAACCATTCGTCAAAGCCCAATTGGATTTAGCCACACAGTACCATCGCAATTGGCATAAAATATTTGAGAATTATTATAAATACAAAAGATTATATAAAATGAAGTTTATAAATGATATTTTTTTATGTGATTCGTTAGATCTATTTTAAAATAAAAATAATTTTATAATCTGATGTACTACATCATTAAGTCACGTCAATTTATGAATTTACTTTTATATAATTCTTTTATGACTTATAAAGTATTTCACAGAATATATATCTTACTCGTAAAAATCAATCTCTAATTCCTACGTTCAACCTTGCATGCGATTTTCATTTCCTCCTGTATAAAAAATCCCCATTTAGACATCAATCCATTTGATTCTTATAAGTAAAAGTAGATCGACAGCTTGTTTTGTAACCAACCTTCATTTATTTTCCCATGAAAGCTAGCTACTGCACGATACACGCATTTATTAGTACTAGAACATACATATTAAGCTGGTTGGTTAAACTTCGGGTTCCGAGTTACGAGTTATTCTAGATCGTTCATGGCATTATCATCTCCGGATGCGGGTATCGAGAAGCCCATGCATGGTTGAATGCAATTCTTGAATTTGTCTTCGCATTGTGTGAAACAAGCTTCAGGATCCGGTGCCAGCGTCAGTACTGCTCCTGGGGCGCAATTGTTCATGCATGATACTTCTAATTCGCCACATTTATAGAAGCACTCCCATGTGCCTGGCGCATTCTGGCTCTTGACATGTGTTGCGGACCATGTTAGCAAGAAAACCATCGCAAGGACAAGCCTCAAAAGCATAGAGAAATTGTAATGCAGAGTCATCTTCCCTGAGAGCATAAGTGATACGAGTACGTTCCTCTATCTACGAAATTGTGCCAAAATTTTTGAAGTACTTTATATAAGAGAGAGTTGTAGGGGCAGTTAGCTGTTTGCTAAAGACATTTTGAAGTGATTGGTTGCATTTCATTCCGGAGGCATGATTTCTTATGAAAAAAGGAACACTCAATGAATTTCCTTGCAGCATTACAACGCACATGACATAAACCAAGCCTTAACATCCATCTAGTACGAAACGATAGGAAAGTGGCCAGTGAATACAACACAATATAAATAAGTACAAGTTGTGCTATTTGAAAGACTTTACACAACACACAATCCACATGACATATGGTAAAGTTCTTTTGTTGAATCACAAATTTAATCATGTATGTCGACTGTCTAAATCTTATCGATTTGCTAGAGTACTACTGCCATATTAATTAGATGATGAACATCTAAGTCTAATTCATGTTTTACTTTATATTATCGTTAAATTTCATAAAAACCTCTGCCGAAAGGTGGCGTGCAAGAGAGCTGGCCTCAAGTTCCTCCTTATATACACTACAAACGTTATTTTTGTTTTCTTTCAATGTTAGCGTCAATGAATGGTTGACATACTTTTACTTTGAATATCTTGAGCACTAGAGGTTGACAAGAGTGATGATCACCAAATCCAAGAGCAACTTGCATGTACTTGTAGTGCCCCGAAATTTAGAAGTTTTGGGTTGGGAAGTATAGCGCCAACATCTGTACTTTAAAAAGAGAAAAGCTCGAGGCCGGATGGGTGTGAAAGAATTATTCACACCAGCCAATAATAAAATGCCACGTAGGCATTCTAAGATAAGAAGATCTGCACCTGCATGCACTCGACGCCCTCTCATTCTTTCTCTCCCTCTCCCTCCCCCATCCGCGTTCGTTATTTTGAAGCCAGCCTCTCCTTTCTCTTCTTTCTCTCCTTTCTCTCCCTCCTCAGCCCCATCTTCGTATATAGTTTTGTGCATTGAAAATGATGGACATGATGAGTAGTTTTATAAGAAACTGGTTGTCTTAGAATCTTTTGGAAAACATTGTATTCATTCAACTTGCAACAGGAGCAAAATGCGATGATTTTCTGTTTCATGAATTGTTATGAAATTGACTTGCTTGTAGTGCCAAGTTCAGAAGATTATTAGCCAAGATTTGTCAAGAACTTGTTTAGTGTTTGTAACTAGAATGCAGTAAACAAATGTAACAAGCAAGAATTATGTGGTTCGATCCTTGGATCTACATCCACAGCAGCAACTATCTAGAGATTTTATTGATGATCAATAACCACAGCTTTTGAGAATACAAGATCACACACACTCAGCCTCACTTTTACACAGTTCTCAGAAAACTCTCTTGTGATCTCTCTGTTCTCTCCTGTGAATTTTCAGAAGAAATGTAATGTCACCCTTACACCAGCTCATGCATATATATAGATGTGTAGGAGCATATCAAAAAACAGAAAATGCCCCTCTCGATAAGTCTAGTACACTTGTCATTCTGATTCTGGCTGCAAGGTCTCCTTTTTACATATATATTCTTTTAAATGGTTGACACCACTTTATAACATTTCTCCACCTTGATAAGCATTTAACCTTCCAAGATGCCTCCTTCCTCTTAGATAGTTCCTGCTTGATCCCCTTTTGAGGGGCTGTTTAACAGTCCCCCATTTTAATCAAGTCCAAACAGTATCTGAACTTGACTGTTGGCAATGATTTTGTCAACATATCTGAAGGGTTTTCTTCAATTGGGATCTTTTTTACCCCAATCTCCCTTCCTGCAATGATGTTCCTCTCAAAATGCAGTCTGATGTCTATATGCTTTGATCTCTCATGGTATACCTGATTTTTTGCAAAATGGATAGTGCTTTGATTATCTCAGTGAACTGTGATATTTCCTTCAAACACACCTAACTCATTTGATATACCTTTCAACCATATAGCCTCTTTAATGGCCTCAGTCATGGCAATGTACTTAGCCTCAGTTGTTGACAATGCAACTACTGGTTGCAGGTTTGCCTTCCAACTAGGGGTGGTAATATGTGACACGACCCGTTAACCCAACACGAACACGACACGATAAAAGCGGGTTAGGATTTATCTTTAACGAGTTCGGGTCAAAACGGGTTGACCCGTTAAGACACGATTGCTTAACGGGTTGATAACGAGTCAACCCGTTTTGACCCGTTAAGAAAGTTGAAATTACAATTATACCCTTATACCTAAAAATAAAATTATTGAAATTTTAATTTCGATATTTTTCTTCTTTAGAATTGTAATTTTGAACTTGTAATTAGTTTTATATTTTTTTATAGATATTGTGATTTTAATATTTATATAAAATTATGCTAAACTTAATTAGGTCAAAGGGATTAATTTCGGGTCTGTTCAAGTCATTTATATAAACGGGTCAGAACGGGTTAACACGATACGACCCGTTATGTTAACGGGTTGGGTTAGGGTTTGAGATTTTGACACGATAAGCTTAACGGGTCGGGTTAGGGTTGACCTATATAGTATAATATATATGTCTTGACACGACACGAACACGACCCGTTAACACGATTTGACACCCCTACTTCCAACTGATGGCTCCTCCATATGCTGTAAACACAAACCCTGTCAAGGACTTCCTTGTGTCAATGTTTCCAGCGTAGTCCGAGTCCACAAAACCTTTTAGTTCACTCCCTTACTATTTCCATTCCCAATATTCTCTTGGCCGGCCCAAGTTCCTTCATTTCAAACTCTGACTTTAGTATGCTTTTAACTTGTTCAATTTTGCTTCTATTTTTACAAGCAATGAGCATGTCATCTACATAAAATAATAGATATATTAGATTTTCTTCCTCTTGCTTATAATACACACAGCTATCATAATTAATTCACTTGAAACCATTGTCAATCATGTAAGTGTCAAACCTCTTATACCATTGCCTCGGGGACTATTTCAGTCCATACAATGATTTTTTGAGTAGACACATTTGATTTCTGTTGGCTTCTGTTATAAAACCTTCTAGGAGCTGCATGTATATAACTTCATTGAGTTCCCCATGCAAGAAGGCTGTTTTTACATCTAATTGTTCCAAGTGTAGATCTTGATAGGCAGTGCAGGATAACAGTAGCCTTATTGAGCTATGTTTCACCACTGGAGAGAAGATTTCATTATAGTCTATTCCTTCTCTCTATGTAAAGTCATTAGCTACTAATCTTGCCTTGTACCTTAGGCCATTAACCCTTGGTATGCCTTCTTTTCTCTTGTAGATCCACTTCGAACCAATTAGCTTCACTTTCTCTGGTTTAGAAACCAGTTCCCAGGTACTGTTTTTATTGAGTGATTCCATTTCCTCATGCATGGCAAGGATCCACTTGTCAGCTTCTTTACTTGCCATAGCTTCCTTGTAGGACCTTGGTTCCATGTCTATCACTTCTTCTGCAACAGTAAGTGCAAATGCAGTTAACTCTGCATACCCATATCTCTGAGGTGGTTTGATAATTCTCTTATGTCTGTCTCTTACCAGATTGTAAGAATTTTCTCCACATTTTTCCTCCAAGCTTGTTACCTCAGATTTCCCAACTTGATCATTAGTGTGAGTCTGTGATTGCTCCATCTCAAGTTGTATGTTATCAGAGATAGGATTCTGAGTGATTTCCTTGTTACTTTCCTATGCTCGAGCCATTTTGAGTTCATTGAAGAACACATCCCTGCTGATTATGCATTTATGTTGCCCAAGTCCTTCAATCCACAGTTTGTAACCTTTTACTCCATCAAGATACCACACAAAAATACACTTAATTGCTCGGGATTTTAGCTTGTCAATTTTTGTATGTGCATATGCCATACATCTAAAAACTCTTAAGTGATCCTACTTTGGTGGTTTTCCAAACCACATTTCCTGTGGAGTTTTGAAACCTATGGCTGAGGAAAGTCTTTTGTTTATTAGATAAACTATTGTGGCAGCAGCCGCAGCCCAAAAGGATTTTGATAGACCTGAGGATGACAACATGCACCTCACCCTTTCCAAAATGGTCCTATTCATTTTCTCAGCAAGACCATTTTGTTGAGGGGTCTCTCTTATAGTTTTGTGTCTTGTAATGCCTTCCCTTTTACAGAAAGTATTGAACTCATTTGATAGATATTCTAACCCATTGTCTGTTCTGAGTATTTTCACCTTTCTGACAACTTGGTTTCCTACCATTATTTTCCATTCTTTGAACTTAGCAAAGGTATCACGCTTGTTTTTCAAAATGTAGAGCCATACCTTCCTTGAGTAATCATCTATGATGGATAAGAAGTACTTTCCTCTCCCATGTGAATTAACCCTTGTTGGCCCCCACAAGTCTAAGTGAATATAGTACAATACTTGCTTAGTCTGGTGAGTTGTAGTTTTAAAACTAACTCTGGTCGACTTCCCAAGTATGCACTCTTCACAGAATGGCAATTCTCCAAGCTTGTGTTCACCAAGCAGCCCTTGTTTCTCAAGTTCTTGAAAGCCCCTTTGACTGACATGCCCCAGTCTTCTATGCCATAACACAGCCCTGTCTTCCATTCTGATCTGAACAGATGATGCTTCACCAGTGATTGTTTTTCCTACCAGTGTATAGAGGCCATTTTTTATAACTCCTTTCATTACTATTCCCAAGCCCTTTGCTACTTTTAATACCTCAGCTTCTGACTTGAAGGTGCAGCCAGATTTATCAAGCATTCCAAGAGAAATTAAGTTTCTCTTTAGCTCTGGTATGTACCTTACCTTTTTGAGCAGTTTTTCCATACCATCATGTAACTTTAATCTAACTGACTCAATTCCAAGAATTCTACATAACTTATTATTTCCAAGAATCACATGTCCTCCATCAACTTCTGAGAAAGTTTCAAACCACACTTTTGATGGACACATGTGAAATGAGCATCCTGAATCTAGGATCCACTCATTTCCAGAATTCACATCTGAGACATTTAACACTTCTGCACTGTCATACCCATCCAAGACAACAGATGCCTTGCCTTCCTCCTTAGGTTTGTTTCCCCCATTTTGTTTTTTCTCTGGACAATCCCTCTTGAAATGTCCCTTTTTATGACACACAAAACACTTCAATTATTTTCCTTTAGATTTTGATCTTACTTTATTCTTTCCCTTGTGATTATGTTTTTCTACTCTACCCCTTACTGCCAAACCTTCCCCAGTTTCTGTTTTTTCCTTTGCTTTGTTTTCCAATTCTCTTGAATGCAAAACAGATTGGTACTTCATCCAAGGTTAAGCTTTCTCTACCATATATCATGGTTTCTTTAAGATTGGTGTATGAGGTATCTAAGGAACTTAGTAGCAGTATAGCTTGGTCCTCATCTTCAATAGTTATGTCTATGTTTGCAAGATCTAAGATGATCTTATTGAATTCATCGAAATGCTCTTCCATAGGCATACCTGGAGTCATCTTGAAAGGGTAGAGTCTGGTTTTTTTGTGTAGTTGATTTGCTAAGGACTTGGTCATATAAAAATTTTCCAGTTTCAACCATATTCTAGCAGCAGTTTCTTCCTTAGCAACTTCTCTCAAAACCTTATCACCAAGAGATAGAATAATGGTACTGTGAGCATTCTGCAAGATCTCAGTTTTCTCCTTGTTTGATAAAGAACTCATGTTCTTTTTACCAAGAAGTGCATCTTCCAAGTCTTGTTGAACCAGAACGGCTCGGATCTTGATCCTCCATATCCCAAAATCATTATTTCCAATGAACTTTTCAACATCAAACTTGGTTCTGCCCATCAGGAACCTGGCTCTTGATGCCACTTGTTATGAAATTGACTTACTTGTAGTGCCAAGATCATAAGATTATTAGCTAAGATTTGTTAAGAACTTGTTTAGTGTTTGTAACTAGAATGTAGTAAACAAATGTAACAAGCAAGAATTACATGGTTCGATCCTTGGATCTACATCCACAGCAGGAACTATCTAGAGATTTTATTGATGATCAATAACCACAGCTCTTGATAATACAAGATCACACACACTCAGCCTCACTTTTACAAATCTCTCAGAAAACTCTCTAGTGATCTCTCTGTTCTCTCCTGTGAATTTTCAGAAGAAATGTAATGTCACTCTTACACTAGCTCATGCATATATATAGATGTGTAGGAGCATATCAAAAAACAGAAAATGCCCCTCTCTATAAGTCTGGTACACTTGTCATCCTGATACTAGCTGCAAGGTCTCCTTTTTACATATATCTTCTTTTAAATGGTTGACACCACTTTATAACATGAATTAGGAGCAGTACTCACCACAAGCCCATTCCGTGAAATTCGGTATTTTCATACAAGAACCTGGGGAAGATTGACAATGTCAACACATATCTCAAAAACAAGTCAATTGCATAATCTATATTCTGGAAGAACAATAGTTTATTGCTCAAGCGTTCTTGGTGTTTCGTGTCATCTTCATCCTATGAAAATTTCTAAAGCATTCAAGAGACCTTACTCTCAAGAACTCACTAAAGATGATGTATTATGAGGTTAAAGAAAAGTTGCAGTACTCCTTCTCCTTGGTATGTGTTTTTCTGGATTAATTCCAGCAGCAACAAGGTCAGCTGATAGCCTGATACAGTTTTCAATCCTTCTGAGGCTGCCTTTGCACGATAGTACTTCACTATTGGCAACTTAGGGAAGACCATTGCATAAAGAAGAATACACAGGAACTCAAAGAACGTGGACATTGCCAGGAATAACACTAGAAAAGAAAGATTTCTTTGTAATCATCAAAAGAGTTTCGGATATTTTCATTTCATTTTATTTCTCAGCACTGAAAAACAATGAACACCAAAGTAATGAAATTGCAAAAAAATTTAAAATGTAAATACTTTTTTAGTTGCAAATAATTTTTTTTATGGTAGAAAGCAGAAAATTTGTCGATTGTTAAAAAAAAAAAACAGAGAGGAGAGGGTTGGCTTCGAAATGACATATGCAAATGGGAGAGGGAGAGGCAGAGAAAGAATGAGAGGGCGTCGAGTGCATGCGGGTGCAGAGCTCCTCATCTTGGAATGCCTACATGGCGTTTTGTTATTAAGGTTAGATTTGGAGAGTAAGATGAAAATTTTTAGTTTTAGATGAATATTTAAAATATTATTTTTTAATATTATTATTGTTTTGAAATTTGAAAAGTTGAATTGAGATTTGAAAAAATTGAATTGTTTATTATATTTTGTATGAAAATTTGAAAAAATTATAATGATAAGATGAGATAAAATGAAAATTTTATATTTTATCTTTGATTCCAAACCTAACCAACTTGTCTGAATAATTCTTTGACGTCCATCCGGCCTCAAATTTTTTTCTATTAAAAAATCAAATCAATCCTTAAAAGATATGGATCACACGGCGTTTGGGCCAGTGGCCCATTTCATGTTTATCATATATTATCTAATGGGAATGGATGGTGATACAGATAAACACCAACCATATATTATCATATATGGATCACACTTTCGTTGCATGTACATGGCTTAGGCTGCAATTGGAGACGAGAAATTTTAATTTCATCTCAAAACATGAACATGATTTTTTAAAAATATTATTTAAATATAAAATACTTTCTAATTTTTTAATTTTTTCATCTAATCATTACTATTTTCACAAATTTCTAAATAAAATATAAAAAATAATACATTTTTTTCAAATTACAAAATAAAAATAATATTTAAATAGTTTTTAGTTTTTTAATATTTTTATTCAATTTTTTCTCACTCATTTCTCAAAATTCAATAAAACATCTTAACTTAAATTATTTTACTACTATTTACAAAATTTTCATCTCATTTTATTATCTAAATATGCTTTAATCTTTTAATCAGAAACTATATATACTGCTACTTAAACTCTCCCCTTACACATTCTCGAACAAATGGTTATTTTTGTCGTAAATATTTAGTCATGAATAAGTATTTTTGTACAGCAACGCATGAATATATATATATATTTATATTAGGGAACGGTCTTGGGTGTGTTAGTCATGGGATGCATCTGACATAATGATTTAAATAAAAAAAAATGAAAAAATCAGTAATTTATTTGTTTGGAAAAAAAAAATACAAGGTTAAAAAAGACAAAAAATCAATATTAAAAAAAAATCTAAAGTTCAGTAAAGTATCTAACTGCGGGGCTATTAAGAGTCTTTTAGTAAAATATGATCATTCATTAAATTCTACAACAAAGCTACACGTCAAATGGTCAAGGGTCTTAAGAACCTTTTGATAAAATATGATCTTTCATTAAATTTTACAAGGAAACTATGTTAAATGGTCAAGAATTTTAAAAGTCTTTTAATAAACCATGACTGAAGACACATGCTTGATTAATGGCATATATAATATACTGGGTTGAGTCTAGTATCTTAGATCGCAATAAAATCTTCTTTATTTCACTTAAAATATATAAAATATGGGCATTTTACTTTTGCAATGACTAGAAACAGGTTGGGATATGCATTTTCATTAATAAAAAAAAGAAAAAAAAGTAACATATTAGAATCTTCGAAATTTAAGTAATTAAGAACGTGGAGGGATGCACATGGAAACTGTGGCATCCCCATGTTGCTTTAAAGACGTTTCATTAAAGGGAATGGTTATCGATTAATAAATTATGTGGAGCTTGCCCACCATTTAATATTTACCGTAATAATCACAGGACTAAGAAGGAACGCATGGTCTATGGCCTGAGAAAAACAATTAAAATGGCCGAAAGATTCCATTTTGGAAGTTCACATTCCAAGCCCACGATCGATTATGTCTTTGGGCTGTATACAGCACCAAACGTTTCAAATTGCTTTGCAAGTTGAAACCATATGATCTACGTGAAAGCCCAAAGAAAATATTGGATTGTGCTATCGCAATTGGCATAAAATATTTTACTCGATCGAGAAAATCAATCTCTGATTCCTACGTTCAACCTTGCATGCGATTTCCATTTCCTCCCTGTAAGAATAGGAAGAAAAGGAAAGAAGAAGAAGAAAGAGCAGAGGAAAAGATGATGAAAAGATGCTATTTCATTCAATATCCGTAGTACTGTATTACAAGGTGGTGCAGCTTATATACTGAAAGCAGTAAAAGAAATCCTAACAAACTGGAGGACAATCGAATATTCCAAGCTCTGTACAGCTATGTAACAAACTCTAAATTTACAGAAAAGGACATTACAACTCAGCTAAGACATGGACTTTCTAGTAAATGAATCACAAAGAACATTATAAGCGGCAAGACCATTTGATGATGACTGTGCCTTTATATCAGAACCATCTATGATGCCACGAGTACCAGCAGCTGTATCTTCATATTCTTGTAGCTTAAGGTTGCTGATTTTATGTTGATCATGTTGCTCTAATATCCTCCCGCAAGATGGAGAATAGATATTGACTATTCCCATCTTGGAGAGATGTGCATAAAGGAGATAAGATGGGAGAGATTTAGTGAAGATATCAGCAAGCTGTGAATGTGTTGAGACATGAGCAGTTTGAATACTACCTTCTTGGATTTTATCTCTGATTAAATGACAATCCACTTCAATGTGTTTTGTCCTTTCGTGGAAAACGGGATTGGCTGCTATATGTAAGGCAGCTTGGTTGTCACAAAACAATTCAGCAGCTTGTGGATGGGGGATGGAAAGGTCAGTAAATAAGTGCCTCAACCAAGTGAATTCAGTGGTGATGGAGGCCATGGCACGATACTCTGCCTCAGCAGATGATCTTGACACAGTTGTTTGTTTCTTGGATCTCCAAGAGATGAGAGAGTGACCCAAGAAGATGCAGTAGCCAGTGATGGACTTTCGGGTATCAGGGCAAGATGCCCAATCTGAGTCACAGTATCCCTTCAGCTGTATTGAAGATGTAGATGACAATAGTAACCCTTGACCAGGTGCATTTTTAAGGTATCTCAATACCTTGTGTGCAGCAGCAAGATGAGAGGTGGAGGGATGATCCATAAATTGACTAAGAACCTGAGTAGGGTAGCTGATATCTGGTCTGGTTATGGTGAGGTAAAGTAGACGTCCAATGAGTTGTCTATATGGAGTAGGATCAGCTAGAGGGGTCCCTGTGGACTTGCTTAGTTTATGGTTTTGATCCATTGGAATTTTTAAGGGCTTAGAGGCCAATTGACCCGAATCAGCAAGGATATCTAAAGTGTATTTTCTCTGACAAAGGTGAATACCAGTGGGAGATCTAGCAACCTCAATGCCAAGGAAGTATCTCAAGGGTCCAAGGTCTTTAATTCTGAATTGGTTGTTCAGAAATGTTTTAAGGGCAGAGATGGAGTCAAGGGAACTGCTAGCAACTACTATGTCATCTACATAGACTAGTAATGCTGTGAATGTGGTATCAGTGATGCAAGTGAAGAGACTATAATCAGCCTTGGATTGTGTGAAACCAAATTGAATCAAAGAGGTAGAAAACTTGTCATACCATTGGCGGGAGGCCTGTTTGAGTCCATAGAGGCTTCTGAGTAGCTTGCATACCTGACCAGGTTTACCCTTGCAATAGCCAGGTGGCTTTTTCATGTATATTTCCTCTTTGAGCTCCCCATTGAGGAAGGCATTGTTAACATCAAATTGTTGTAGATGCCACCCTTTAATTGCAGCCAAGGCTAGAATGGTTCTGACAGTAACTATCTTCACAACTGGTGAGAAAGTCTCATGATAGTCCACCCCTTCCTGCTGGGTGAAGCCCTTAGCAACTAATCTTGCTTTCTTTCTCTCATCAGTACCATTGGAATGGTACTTGGTTTTGTAAACATATTTGCAATCAATAGGGGTTTTTCCAGGGGGCAAATCAGTAAGGATCCATGTGTTATTAAGTTCTAAAGCCTCAAGTTCAGTGTCCATTGCATTGCACCAATCTGGGTCCGTGACAGCTTGTTTATAAGTATGTGGGTCAGTGTGTGATGAGATGGTGGTAGAAAACAAAGAAAATGCAGGTGATAAATTTGAATAAGAAATAGAAGAAGATAGAGAGAATGGTATACCTGGTGTATGAGATGCCTTGACCAATGATTGAGTGGGTGAGAGTGAAGTAGCTTGCTGACAGTGAAAATCTCTGAGATATTGAGGAGCTTTCCTTGTTCTAGTGGATTTCCTAAGGGTAAATTGAGATGCAAGTTCTTCATTTGGTTGAATAGAAGAAGTGGAGGGAGGAACTACTGAAGCAGAAGGAATGAGTGATGTGAGCTGATTTTCTGGAGATATAGGCAGAGTAGGTGTAGTGGAAGATGAAGGAGTTAAGAGATGAGAAGAGGGAATGGGGTGGAAAAAATGAGATGATGATTGTGAAGGTGGTGAAGGGTGAGATTGGTGATGGAAAGGAAAGACATTTTCATGGAATGTAACATCCCGAGAGATAAAAACTGCTTTATTGTTGAGGCCAAGTAACTTGTAGCCTTTTACCCCAAATGGGTAACCAAGAAAAATACAATGTCTACCTCGAGCATCAAATTTCTTTCTGTTTTGGGATAAAGTAGAGGCAAAGCATAAACATCCAAAAATTCTCATGTGAGAATATATGGGAGGAGTATTGAAAAGAAGCTCAAATGGTGTTTTATTGGAAAGTAGGGGGGTGGGAAGTCGATTGATAATATAAGTGGCAGTGAGGATGCAATCATTCCAATAGAGGTCAGGAAGGTTGGATTGAATTTTAAGGGCTCTGGCCATATTTAAGAGATGTTGATGCTTTCTTTCAGCTACCCCATTTTGTTGTGGGGTTTCCACACAAGTTTTGTGATGAATAATGCCTTTTTGATTGAAGAAGTCTCTCATTTGAAACTCAAGTCCATTGTCACTTCTCAGAATTTTTACTTGGGTGTGAAACTGAGTTTCTACTAAATTGCAGAAAGATTCAATGCATGATCTTGTGTTGGATTTAGTTTTGAGCAGATAGATCCAAGTGCTCCTAGAAAAATCGTCTACAATGGTCAGGAAGTATTTGGTACCATCGTATGCCTCAACTGAGTTGGGTCCCCATATATCACAGTGAATAATTTCAAAGATATTTTTGCTTTTATGAGTGCTGTTTGGAAATGGGAGCCTTTTATGCTTTGCAATTGGACAGATATGACATGGATTTGAATCAGAAATAGTGAAAGTGTGATTCTGAATAGAAGGATCTGCAATTACATTTAATTTTGAGATAGGTGCATGACCCATTCTACAATGCCAGAGATCTGAAATGACATCAACACCTTTAAAGATAGCTGAAACAGAAATGTTCTTATGTAAAGAAAGTGAAAAATGATCGAATAGAGATGTTGGGGACACTGGTTCTGCAAGTAAATGGTATAGACCATTCTTCATCTCACCCATGCCAATCGTTGTCCATGACAAAAGGTCCTGGATAAAACAAATTTGTGAAAGGAAAATAAAACAGCAAGAAAGTGAGCTGGTTAGCTGTTTTGCTGAAATTAAATTGAAATGAAATGAGGGAACACATAACACATTGTGTAAGATTAATGTGTTAGTGATGATGACTGTGCCAATGTGAGTAACAGGTGCTGTTTGGCCATTTGGGAGTTTAACAACAAAAGAAGCTTGTGATGTTATGGATGAAAAAAGAGAGGTGTTGCAGATCATATGATCTGTAGCACCAGTGTCAATAATCCAGGATGAATGTGCGTATGATTTATGTGATTGAGTGATGGTATTGAGGCAAAAAGGAGTACCATTCATAGTGGAGGGGTGGGAACAATCTGTCTGGACATTGTTGATTGAATGATTTGCAATGGAAACTTCCTTGGACTGCAACAGAGATAAGAGTTGCTGATATTGATCCTTGGTAAAGTTGAAGTTGGTATCTGATGGGTCCTCTGGCTCAAGTGAGGTCATGTTGACAGAGGAGGATCCAAGTGGCTTGATCTTACCATGTAACTTGTGCCCAGGTGGATAGCCATGCAATTTATAGCACTTGTCTGCTATGTGGCCAGTCATGCGACAGTGAGTGCAAACTGGGGCTTGTGCATTCCCTGCCTTGAAGCAGTTCTCTAGAGAATGACCCTGAATTTTGCAATGAGTACAGAATGGCCTGTCACGTTTGGGTTGCTGAGCTGGTTTGGAAAAATTTTTATATGGGGAATATGGCTGTTTAACAGCAAGGGCCATGGAATCTGGTGAAGGGATGACAGAAAGCATGGTATGTTGCATTTCTTGTTGCTGGATCATGGAGAAAATTTTGTTTATGGGAGGCAATGGATCCAATAACATGATCTGGTCACGACTGATACTGTAAGAATCATTTAAACCCATGAGGAATTGTATGACACAATCCCTCTGGTATCTATCAAGTAACACAGAAAGTTTGCCACATTTACAATCGGGCATTGGATCATATATAAGGAGCTCATCCCATAGAGTTTTAAGTTTACCAAAATAGACACTGACTGGGTCATTTTCTTGTTGTAAACTTGTTAAGGACTTCTTAAGCTGAAAGATTCGATGCCCATTTTGTTGAGTGAATCGATCTTTGAGCTCATCCCATATTTGCTTAGCATCATCCACTAAGGCAATGCTAGATTTGAGGGTTGGATTGATTGAATTGTGAAGCCATGACACCACTAAATCATTACACCTTTCCCAGGCATCATGAAGGGGGTCAGTAGATTTCTTAGGTTTGGACAAAGTGCCATCAATAAAACCTAGTTTGTTTTTGGCACGAAGAGCTCTGCACATAGCTCTTGACCATGTGGTGTAGTTATCAGTGGTAAGAAGGTCAGGGACCAAAGAAAAAGAAGGGTTATCCCCATGGTCGAGTCGATAGGGGTTAATGATATTGGTAAAATCTAGAAAAAGGGAAGTGTTTGAAGACTTTGGATCAGTCATTGAGAAAAAAAAAATTCTCACTCTGTGGCTCTTGATACCATGTAAGAATAGGAAGAAAAGGAAAGAAGAAGAAGAAAGAGCAGAGGAAAAGATGATGAAAAGATGCTATTTCATTCAATATCCGTAGTACTGTATTACAAGGTGGTGCAGCTTATATACTGAAAGCAGTAAAAGAAATCCTAACAAACTGGAGGACAATCGAATATTCCAAGCTCTGTACAGCTATGTAACAAACTCTAAATTTACAGAAAAGGACATTACAACTCAGCTAAGACATGGACTTTCTAGTAAATGAATCACAAAGAACATTATAAGCGGCAAGACCATTTGATGATGACTGTGCCTTTATATCAGAACCATCTATGATGCCACGAGTACCAGCAGCTGTATCTTCATATTCTTGTAGCTTAAGGTTGCTGATTTTATGTTGATCATGTTGCTCTAATACTCCCTTAAAAAACCCCCCATTTAGACATCAATCTATTTGTTTATATTCTAGATCATTTATGGCATGGCATCATCTCTAGATGGGGGTATTAACTGAGGAGCCACCGCAAGATTGGATGCACTTAACATGTTTGTTTTCAGTTTTCACATTGTTTGAAACAAGCTTCAGGATTAGATGTCAGCATCACTCTTGCGGCACATTTGTTCATGCATGATACTTCTGATTGTTCACATTTATAGAAACGCTGCCATGGGCCTGGCGTATTCTGGATGTTGACCTGTGTTGCGGACCATGTTAACAAGAACACCATCGCAAGGACAAGCCTTGAAAGCATAGAGAAATTATAATGCAGAGTCATGATCTTCCCCAAGAGCATAAGTGCCGCACACTATCTACAACATTGTGCCAAAAGTTTTGAAATACTATGTGATACGAGGGTGTAGTCCGAAAAATTGTCTCGAGAAGGCTATGTCTTTTTTCATAGATTTTTATTATATTCTTTTTTTTTTTTAAATCACAGTATTATTTACAAAAAAAAAGATTTCTTTAATTATTAAGTAAAAATAAATAAAAAATTTGTCAGAACCATAAAGTAGCATTATTCAATACTTTATATAGGAGGGAGCTGTGGAGACAGTTAGCTATTTGCCAAAGAACTTCTAAAGTGATCGGTTGCATTTCATTCCAAAGGCATGATTTTTTCTTAAGAAAAATGGAACACATACTTAATGAAGAGATAGGTTGGACTGTTACAATTTTCTTTCAGCGTTACTGTAATAAAAATGAACATTTATCACGAATTATTTGTAACAAAAATGATTATTTGTGATAAAAATAAATTCATTTTGACAAAAAATAAATGAAAGTAAATAAGCAATTTTTTTTGGTGTGTTTGGTGTTAGTTTGTCCATACGGACCTCGCTGAGATTTCCTTGCAGCATTACAACGCACACGTAAACCAAGCCTTATGGCCCTTAGGCCTTAACATCCATCTAGCACGCAACGAAGATGAAAGTGGCTGGGGAACAGAAGAAAAAAATAAGTACAAATATTATTGAGATGGAGCCCTTAGCGTGAATGTTGAGATGGCCGAGTTGGTCTAAGGCGCCAGATTAAGGTTCTGGTCCGAAAGGGCGTGGGTTCAAATCCCACTCTCAACATTGTTCTTTTTTATTTCTTTTCCCTCTTTGCGGCCTCGGGATGAAGCGCGGATATGAAGTTCTTATATAGGAGACAAAACGACAAGCGTTGGAATGATATAGTTAATGGACGTTTATGCCCCGGAACTCGGTGTTGCCCTAGACACCTTGAGAAAGCACAAATCAAGCGCTTAGATATAATTTTCTACTGATCCAACGGTCCTCATCTTTTAGATTACCCTTTATATACGTCCTATAGTCCACCGCATTAGCTCCTCTTGCCACTTAATAAAGACCAGCTTTCTCGTGCTCTCGGCAGGGTTTCTTCTAGGGTTTGCGGATTCTCAGTGTTAGTCCCTCTCTGTTCAAGATGGTGAGGCCGATTCCTCTTACCCATTTTGTCTTTATATCCGTGTTCTGATCCGAATCGCTTCTCTCACTCTTTCGCTGTCTTTGATATTGCATTGATGTCTTCATTGTATATTGGATTGTTCAGGTACTTCAAAATGACATCGATCTGCTCAACCCTCCGGCCGAGCTGGAGAAGAAGAAGCATAAGCTCAAGCGTCTCGTTCAATCGCCAAACTCCTTCTTCATGGTAATTATCCGTATCTTGTTTGAATTTTTTGAATCTTTTTTTGATTTCTGGTATTGATAATTCTTTTAAATTCATTCAGGACGTGAAGTGCCAAGGATGTTTCAACATGTAAGTTCTGCGATCAGTTATTAAGTACCGCTATTAATTATCTGTCGGGGTGCCAGACCTTGCTTATGATTTTATGGTTTTTTTTTTATCAATATATACATAAAATCCTGCTTGATGATTATCTTTATAAACAAAACCAAAATTGAAAACGCGAATCAAATATATGCAGAACTACAGTGTTCAGTCACTCGCAAACAGTGGTAGTTTGTGGGAACTGCCAGACGGTGCTGTGCCAGCCGACTGGTGGGCGCGCTAGGCTAACTGAAGGTTGCTCTTTCAGGAGGAAGGGAGATTAGTTCCTTGTTAGTTATTTTCTAATCGAGTTCAAGTGAAGCGCGCATGCTTTCCTTTTTTGTGGTTTTGGTTTCCAAAATATGGAATTTCTTAGGAAGAAGTTATAGACATCTGTTGCTACATTAATTTTGTTATCTTTTAATCTTGTCCTGTGCGATGGAATCGGGTTTTGTTTGACATTATTGATTATATCAATCTTATATTATCGTTATTGCTCGTGGAGGTTGCCCTGTCTTGTTTGGGTTTGAAGGCTTTATATGCCATCTGATGTTATTGACCGATTGTTCGAACCTGTAAAGAAATATTATCAATCGACTATTCGCACAATTTAAGTTTTGTTCAGATGATGGTCTATGTGCTACAATTTCTCTGCTATATAATTGTCTTTGTAAAGGTGTTTTATTTTTTTTTTCTTTTTAAATATTAGTTTGATGATTGCTGTCTTCTTGTCTACACAAGCATGAAAACTAATTAGAAACATTGTTCCTTGAATTTGGCTTTATTGAAAGTGGAAAATGTGTTTTTGTCTAAGTAAAAATCTAGAACAGCGGTAGTAATGTTTGTTGTAAACCACAATTTTTCTACGTTGTTAGGTCTTAGACTCATTTGATAATGATTGAGTTCTTTGTGTTCATGTTATAGTTCTTTGATATTTAATTATCGGTTAATATCCGAAACCATAGGGTCTGTCAGTTCAATTTTGTAGTTTTACAATGAGGGAGCAAGTTTTTCTTGACAACGAGGGACCTCATCAGGCAGGCCCTTCCGACCCATTATTGGAAGTAAATCCTGGATACACAAACTCCACGTGCCAAAACCATTTAAAGGGTAAACTCTTATAGTGAGTAATTGAGTTCAAGATAGTTGAATATGCAGTTCATTCCAAGCTTGCCAGCCAACTAGGTTGCACCCTTTAAGTTCTTTCATTCTTCCTGTCTCTTTATTTTGGGTGACCTTTTGGATATTGATTCAATTGTTGCTTGCGATTCCTTTGTTTATTAATGCATCGCTTCTCCCAAGAAAGATCGTAGCTTTAACTTAGTGAGGTGTTGGTTAGCAAATATATATAATAACCTAACTTTGAAGTTTATTGACTGTCATTGAGTTGGATAGCTTTCTTATTAGGCCTTGTTTGAATATTGTGTTGAGTTGAGTTCTTTATAAGTAGTAGTGAGTTGAGATGGTGGAGTGAGTTTTGTGGGGTCCACCTAAGATGTGTTTGGATATTAAGATGAGTTTATATGTATTTATGGAAAGTTGAAAAAGATTGTGAGTTTTAAGTGTAAAAAAGTATTGAATTGGAAAAAGTTGTGGGTCTCACATGTAAAGGTTGAGTTGAGATAGTTTAGTGATTTAAGAGTTAGGTTATGTTTGGGGGCAAAGATGAGAAATCTCATCTCATCTTTATCTCATTTCATCATTACATCTTTTTTAAATCCTCATACAAAATATAATAAACAATTCAATTTTTTCAAATTCTAATTTAACTTTTTCAAATTCCAAAACAATAATAATATTAAAAAATAATATTTTAGATTTTCATCTTAACACTATTTATAAAATTTTTAGAAATTCTCATCTTATCTCATCTATCAAGCATAACTAGTTGTTTGGATGTTTGACTCAACTTAAAATCAAAGTTTAAACTGTAGTTTCTTGTTGCTGAATTGTTCCTTCAGTCTCATTGATGTGGTTTTCTTGATGTTGGAACCTAATGAATTGTTTGGGTAGAAGAAATAACAGTCTAGGCTGACATATAATTACTTCTTGCTGTATACTCAATACAGGTGACAACCAAATGTGTGGAATTGGATTTTGCTCCTTTTTTACCTTACTGGCATTTAGTTTGGATGGTGAATATAGACCTGCTGTTGTGATCTTGAATGCCTGTTGTTTTTGGCTTGGAAGGAGAGTTGAGATGAATTGAGATGATTTGTGAATAGTAGAATAAGATATTTTATGAATATTATTTTTTAATATTATTATTATTTTAAGATTTGAAAAAATTAAATTATTTATTATATTTTGGGTAGGAATTTAAGAATGTTGTTTTGGGATTTGAAAAAGTAAGAATGTTTATTATATTTTAGTGTGGAAATTTAAGAAGATTTTTTTGAGATTTGAAAAAAAAAATATTATTATATTTTGTATAGGAATTTAGAAAAATTGTAATGATGAATATAAGATGAGTTGAGATGGGATGAGATGAGTTTTGAAAGCAAACAATCCCTTAAGGTGCACTACTGCTATGCCTTTGGTTTTTCTTTTTCACAATCTGCCTTGAGATCACAACCATTCATTTTGGAGCATTGCTACTCATAAGCTCACACACTACACGCTAAATTGTTTTTCATTTTTTTTTATTTTTTTTTATTCTTCTTAAAATATTTATATTTTTTATTCATTATCCATATAATACACATTTAATAAGAAAAATAAATTAAAAAAAAAAGTTGTGGTGTGTGGTGCTAATGAATATATTTTTTCTTCATTTTGTGGTGGGTTATTGTAAAATTGAATTGGGCGCCATCGGTTTCTGGATCGGGATCTGTATGGTTCTCATTTACCAACACATCTTATATTCTTCAGGATCCTGTTGTTGAGAATAATAGATAAACTAGTGCCATTGGTTTGTGGGGGTGCTTTCGTATTGTTCCAATGTGCTTGAGAGCATTTTGATTTTGGAACAATACTTTTTTATTTTCGTGTTTGTTACTAGTTTCCTTTCTAATTCAACCTATGACGACTCATTGGAAATTCTTGTAGGTAGAGATATCGGGCATTTTTTAATATAATTTGTATTTTGAAGTTTGTAAAAATTGTATTGATTTTTGTATTTTAAATAAAAAAAATTATATTAAACTTGATATTTGATTTTTAAAATGAAATTATAAAAAAAAATTAAGAATTTTGGGAATTACTATTTCAGTCTTCAAACATATCCGAAATTCCAATCCTTTTTATACGATGGCGAGACGAAAGTGGGTTCGGTTTGTATTGTGAGATGTTCGGGCTTGATTGACATGAGTGTATTAGATTAGAGAAATAAACAAACTAACGGGACTGGGACGGATGGAAAAGCCGCACCCGCTCCAAACTCGCCTTGGGCTTCAAAATATAAATAATAAACCCCACCTCTCCGGGTCCTTTAGCGGGCAACAAAGATTAGTCTCAGCTTCTTACCGATGAGGACTACATTCTAGTGGCTACCATTTTTTTTTTTTTAAATATCTCAGCGTTAACTGTGGTCTGTGGATGTCAACAATGGAACACGTATTTATGCTAGTTAGTTCAATTACATTAAAAAAGAGTAATTTGTATAGTTTATCAACCACTCGGTTTTGTTAAGGGGTCTTAACGTTGGCCCATATTTTATTTTTGAGGGACATCCTAGTAGTTTTGGGGTTTCAACACCCGACCATAAGACCCAATTGTTTTTAAGGACCATGGGCGGTGGCATTCAGTCAAAAGGCCATTGGCTAATCTTCGCCTTGTTCACTGGTCAGTCCAGACAGCCCAGCTGCCCAAGGAATATACTAAGGTACTCCCATATCTTCATCTAACTCGAATCAGGATCCGGTATAGATAAGGGATCTTTTCAACATTTAAAATAATAATAATAATAATAAAAAGGAGTAACTAGAAAACGTAGGGGAAAGAGGTGGTTGATCATCTCTTGAGCGAGGATGGCTAAATTGGCTCAATCAATCCCCCTAGGCCCTAGGGGTGGTGATTCTCACCTATCCAAACAAGGTGACGAGATCAACGCCTACAGATAATAGTTCTCATCCTTGGGACCGTCGAGATCAACCCAAAGTTGAAATATTGTGATCAACCACCCATGAGATTGGCTTGGCTGGGTGGTCCACTATCCCAACCACTTCTCTTGAGATGGTTTCACCATCCTTAAATGATCAGTTCTCTCTTATTTTCTTTATTTAATATTCTTCCATTATTATGAAAATAATTGAAATAAAAGTAATGTTAGATATGTGTGCAAATTCTGTACAATTATTTTATAAAAAAATATGGGGAATTATAAAAGAAAAATGATTTTTTCATTTGGATCTAAGTTTTATTTATTTATTTTTTAAAAAAATGCACGGATTCTACACATCTTGAAACTATATATATATATATAATTTTTCTAACATAAATATGATAAAAAAAAATCTTTAATATTGTGCGTTATTTTTAATAAATAAAAGACTAATATTATTCTACACTAGTCTTCCACATATAATAAGGGTAAGCTTCATAGGAATATGTTACTTATTATTCTTACACCACACACCAATATGTAATTTGTTATTTTTATCTTTTTATTTGAATACATATATTTACACATTAATATGTATGTGTTTAAATAGAATGAAAAAATAACAAATCACATAGGGTGGCTGTAGAACTCCTGCTTGGGGCTCCCATTAGTGCATTTCATCTATATTTTCTTTTTTTGCTATTTTTTCTAATATATTTTTTAACACATTTAAAAAAATTACAATATCATTAAAAAAATATTTTCTTAATCATTAAGTAAAAAATTAAAAATTAAAAAAATCTAACAAGAGCTCTCAGTGGAAAGACTAGTATTTCTCAATCATATATTAGTGTATAATATAGAAAATGATAATTAGAATTTGAAAAAATCTATTCATCTATTTTTTCATCATTCTATAATATGGTATTAGATGATATATTTATAAATATAATATAATAAATAATTTTGAGAAATGCTACACAACCTCCTACTATTCACCCACACTCCACACTCCATACTTTTTAATATTTTTTAATATTTTTTTTAAATTTTTTTTTGAATTTTTTTTTTTTAATATTTCAAATTTTTTATTCACTATTCATATAAAAAATATTTGATAAAAAAAATTAAAAAAAAAAAGGTGGAGTGTGGAGTGTGGTGAATAGTAGGAGGTTGGGAATTATTTCTTAAATTTATCAAGCTTTCGTAACTGGGCCAGGGCACGGAGGACATGGCTTATTTATCTTACCTGTCCAAGTCATGAGTTACAAGTTGTACACAGACAATTATCGTCTCATGGTGGGACCGTTTACTCAGAGTCAACGCTTTTGGCTTTTATATAAGAGCATTAGCATTGGTCTATACATATCTATATGCAAAACCATATTTGCATAATATGACTCAAAAAATACCCACATTGGCTTATGCATATCCATAAATTTAGCTAACAGTGAACAGTTGTTTGGATAACAACTATTCACTCCATCAAACATATTTAATTGTTATTTCTCTCTCCTTCCACTCTTTCTCTCTCAATCTTTTCCTCTTTTCCCTCCCTCAACAACACAACAAATCTTCACATACACATTCATTTTATTATTATAATATATTATATATTTTTTTTCATTTTATTATATTTTTAATATAATATATAAAAAAAATTATATTTTTTATTATTATATTTGTATTATTAATGTCAAATATATATAGTGGATGTTAATTACAAAAAATATATAAAAATTTTGATTTTAGAAAAAAAATTATAAATAATAAAAAAATAATATTTTATTATTATTTGGTCTCAAATATGCATAAGTCAATGTGGGAGTTTTGCTTGAATGGCCAAATGGTTATGTAAAAGAGGTAATTTTGCATATGCATATGCATAGACCAATGCTAATGCTCTAAATGAGAGTTATGGTCATCATTTGTTAAATATGGTGGGGCCTATTAGTTCAAATTCGGTATTACATGGCACCCATCTGTGTCTCTCTCGTCTTCTTATGTTCTTGTCCGTCTTGGCCATTGAGTGTCCCATTAAAACTCATGAGATGTCGCTTCTTCTTCATTTTCGGCGTGGGATATGAACATAAGCTAAGCATTGGAGAATATTTCATTCATATCTCCAATGCTTAGTAAGGATAAAGTTGGATACATAGGATTTTCTGTTGAATTTTCTTGTAAATGTCACCGCTGAAGTATATACGTGTCCTATCCGTCAAAACACTTTTAGCCACTCTTTTAATTTGCAAAACAAAGATCACTGCTTAACTTGCAGAGTTTATAGCTCGATCGTAAGCTGTACTACTATATACTACTCTCATCGTCCTGTGTCATGATGTCTTATTATTCATTCACCATTAATATATTAACTCTTCTTTTTCAAAGTAACCAACTCCATATGTAAAGACTGCACAATAGTAACGCCAATACAGGTAGACACTGAGAAACTGTTTAAGATGGACCAAATGGAGTCATGTCTGGTCTGTTTCAGGAACGAGTCAGATGGGACCAAATATTTACCCTTTTTTTACTTGGTTTGTTAGTGTTAGCGTTAGGTGGGATTGATTTACCTCAACATACATAAATGTTTTAGTCACATATTTCGTAAAAATAAATTTACAAGTTTAAATTTATCTATACATGCAGTCATTTTCCTCAAATACAACGAAGAGTTTACTCCCGCTGCTGCAGTCCCTATCGTCTCTTGCTATTGGAGTATATATATATATAGAGGATATATATACATATTTCTATATAGGATACCAATTTGCAGTTTCGAACCTTGGTGGAAGGAGCCTTGCAACTTGCTTAAACTCTGCTGTAAATTAACTGTACAAGGTCCTGACAAGCACGGCCGACCTCACCGTACCAATACCGACAGACTCGCTCAACCGTGTTGCCGACTTTGCCTTTGTCGTTGCCGTTGTTGACTCTTTCTTGCTTTGTATCAACCGATCGAGTCCCTCTTCAAAAGCATGTCGGGATGAGACCCTTTTCGATCTACTTCGGCGAAACACTCTGCAACTTTCTGGTACCGGGTATTAGAGTTGAAGCTTCCTGCGTCCCAATCTAGCTTTCTATCCAGGTTGCTTTGCTTATCATTTATTTTCTTCTCTTTTTTCATGCCCCTTTCTAATCTTTATCTTCTAATGGTTTGGGTTTAATTTCACGTAAATGCAGATTTTGTCATGTCGTCTTTGCCAGCGAGAACTGGGAGATACAGACAACGCTACAAGGATCATCTTAGGCTTGTCTCAGGGTCAGTCACTTTTTCTACCGAAAAATCCAAAATTATTTTCTTTTTCATTCACGTGTCAATTTTCATCTTAGTTTTCTTAGTCCTTTTGCTTTAGCTCAAAGTCGTGCTTTTCATGTTATATCGACGTATCGCATTTGAGGAAATTGTGCCTTTTTCTTTGATAATAGCAGCGTATCCTCGTGCTTCTAGATGATAAATGATTCTGAGGCTATACAACTATGCTTTTAATTGATTGTACTTTTATAAAATAATGTTTTATTTCGTGAAAAAAATGCCACTTTAAAATATGATTATATAAAAGATTGTAAAAATAGTTCATGCGTATCATTTTCTAATGATTTTTCTTTGACATCGATCAACAGTGTGTTAGACAGAATTCAAACCATGATTGACTTTATGCAGCCTGCAGCGTTTATTTTTTGAGAAAATTATACAATTTCTCCTCAAGGCTCAAACCATAATTCAGTTTGTAATTATCAGTCCCAAATTATTAATTTTGGCAATCAACCCCAAACGATAAAAAAAAAAATTGCAATTTTAATGTTAATCCACCTGGTTTACAGTAATTTCATCTATTCCCCCCAACTTCTGCCCTTACTACCAATGCTCTACCCTTGCATAGATTGGAATGCTTTTATTTCTTCTGCAGACCACATGATCTACATATGCTTACCTTTTTTGGTGCAAACATTAGGTGTATTCCTTACCGGCTTGGAAAGAATTTCACTTGTTGCTATAACAATCCAGAGAAGAAATTGCTTGTTCTTATGATTTCTTCACCAGATCGGGATGATTTTGTGTTTCCAAAGGTACTAATGATCGTCTAATTTGTTTGTTGGGCACATGATCATGCTCAACTCTTTTCGTTTAATTAGTCATGTTACCTTCTATAATGATTATAAGTTGAGAATTAATGTCAATGACTTCATTGGAATGCCAGGGTGGATGGGAGAATGACGAGACTATAGATGAAGCCGCACGTCGTGAGGCCTTGGAGGAAGCAGGAGTTAGAGGAATACTCAGTGTAGGTTTCTTTTTCCTTGTTTTGTAACATAGGGTTTAACCAACCCCAGACTAGCACTTCTCTTGTACACTTATAATATCTGAGGGAATTTTCTATCTGAGTTCGTTTTTGTCCTTGAATTGTATGAACTATTCACACACAGAACTTTCTTTTTCTTCCCCATTAACTTAGTCAAAGCTGTTTATTAAGGACTACATCTAGATGGTTTTTTCTTTGTGGGGAGAAGAAGGTGGGGTTCTATAATTGCACATCATGTGTACATAATCTCAAACAATGTTCAGAAACATTAGGACATAATCTCTTGCTTCGGGTTTTTTTTCCTTTCATTTACTATGCTGAATTATGGTTTGATTGCTTTTCGGGTATGCGTAGGAACTTGTTATAATCAAAGAAATCATGAACATGTTTATCATTTAATCGATTCATCGAATTCAAGCTGATTTCTCATATATTTTCAGGAAAATCCCCTAGGAGTTTGGGAGTTTAGAAGCAAGAGCAGACAGAACAGCAGCAGCCTGGAAGGAGGTTGTAGAGGTTATATGTTTGCATTAAATGTGACTGAGGAGCTCGACTCTTGGCCAGAGCAGGCTAGCCATGACAGGAAATGGGTCAGTATTCCATAAAAATTAATTGAAATTATATAATATCTAATGTTTCATTGAAAGACAACTGGTAATTGATTTGGCTTGACTTAAGTTGCCTCAAATTAAGAAATCCTATGTCAACAAATTATAGTTTGGCTTCAGTTGAAGACTTGGGTTTTTGTTACCCTCCACAGCTTACCGCAGAGGAAGCATTCAAACTCTGCCGTTATGATTGGATGCGGGATGCTCTTAGAAGATTTTTGAAAACTCTCTTAGAGGAAAGTTCACTCAAGGTGATTGGAGAATCAAAGGAAACCCCTGTTATAAGGCTAGTTGCAGATGCAAGTGAAGTGCGTCAGATGTCATCACCTGGCTACTTTGGTAAGCCTTCTGGTGTCCAACACCTCGAGAATTCTTGCTGCAATTGCGTAGTGCAGGGCTGACGACTTCAATAAAATTCGGGTCTCGTCCTCTTTTGTGTAAAAAAAAAAAAAAGTGGGGTTGACAACTCGAATACATCTTTGTAGTGGAAGCAAGCCACTGTATAATGTATTTTGTAGAATTCGGCCACGTCCTTGATTCTGCAATTCTAAATAACTTTCAAACTGTTTCCCTCTAGGGTAAATCTTGTACATAATTCAATAAAATTAGATTCAAAGAAACTACCTGTCTTCTATTTGATGTTTCCCTCAAAGACCATTTTGTCACTCTGCCATGTGGTGTTAAATTGGTTTGAAAGGACTGATTAAGATCCAATTCATGGCTCCTGACTTGTGACTGACCTTCAATCCATTGATGTCGTTTGACAGTCATAATTTATGCACCATTTCTAACTTAGAAGAGGGTGGAACATACATTAGGAATGGCAGAGTGGTTCCAAGCCCACAAAACCTCTAAAACTTTGGGCATTTTATTTCAGCAGCTCCAAAACTGCCCTAATCTGAATCAGTCTTTAGTGTTAGACGGTAATCATGTTGACTGAACATCTAAAATGGAATGTGGAAGGAGGTTTAATTTTCCTGTGCAGGCGTAGAGCTGAGTGTGGTACATCATTATATGCGTTGTGTGGGTGTGTAGTCATAATTCAATTTCAAGACCTCTACTCTAATCTCATGTCAAATCACTATTCATAACATTTACTACTATCAAATCGTGACCGAAATAGGACAGAAACTTCCTCCAACTTATGTATAAAAAGTTGTTACGTGTCCCTTGAGCATGTGGCAAGCATATGCCTTCCACGGGTATATGTTGCTCGCAATGATCGTGCCTCCAGATTGTCGATCGGCTGAACGAACAATAATGATGCAAGGGCACCATGATCGTCTTGCATCCACCATTTTTCACCGTGAGTAAAATGCATGCGAAGCAAAAGAAAGACAGCCTTGGTTTCCGGGGGGCATGATTTTCAAAGGCAACAAAACATCAAACTGAACGCTTTCCCTCTCTTTGGAGAACTTCAAAAAATATCTCAACTCATCTCATCTTATTTTATTTTATTTTATTATTATATTTTTTAAAAATTTTACATAAAATCTAATAAATAATTTAATTTTTTCAAATATCAAAACAATAATATTTCATATAACTTAATCCTTTCATGATCAGTAAAAATATGAAATAAAAAAAGAGCCACTGCACGGACTTTTAAGTTCTACTAACATAAAACAACGAACATTGGGTCACTCTTTTGAAGTTTGTGAATTGTGGGTGTGAAGTTTCTGACTTTTTCTTTACCCATTTCGAGTTTTGCACTGCAATATGAATTTGTGTGCTGATAACAATCTTTTATACATGCTTTCCGGTGACACGCGCGGGGGATGTTCCTTTGACTTTCCCTTTCTTTTCTCGGGCATCTCTTCTCTTATTTTGTATCTTTGGGATTGGATATTCATGGGATTTACAGAAGATACTTTAGACCTTTCTCCATTCGACACTATACCCTATACACCTAATCTCTGTCTTTATCCGCTCTTTGAAAAATGGGGATCTTTGGGATTTACAGAGACTTGCATGCCTCGTTTGAGTTTTCACACTTGATACTTTTGTCTTTATTCCCCAACTCTCTCTCTCTCTCTCCTCCTTCTTCTTTGGGTAACTTTATTACCAAGTGACAAGTCAATACTTACCCTACACAATATTGCAGAAATTGGCATAAAATGTTTACAGAGATGCAAAACACAGGCCCATTATACAGAGTTACTGTATCAATCCTCAAATAATTGTTGAAGGCAAAAACTGATCAAATATAAAGTTTAGATAAGGAGATAATGTATCAATCCTCTTTCAACTTTCGCATCAACTGGCGTGCCTGTTGTCCGTTCTACTCAAATAATTCTTTTGTTTCTCCCCTAAATAATTTGTAGCATACTTTTTTGACTTCAGGGACGTCGCTTGGACCAAAGTTCACAACTTATCCAGTATGTCGTAGTCTCCAGTCTCTTTGCAAACACCTAGAAAATCCAAGCTATCATAGTATATATATCTATATCTATATATATTTATATATGTTATACTTCTTGGAGAGTCCTTGAAGAGGAGACTTGATGATCGATGGGGAGTCAGGGTCGCTCTCTCAAGACAAATTAAGGTACCATTTGAAATTTAGATTGAATTGAAATTAATTCAGTTTAATTTTAAATTAAATTTAACATCAAAATATTCAACTCTCAAATTACTAAATACATCTCAACTCAAAATTTCTTTACACGTGAAACACACAACCTTTTCAATTTTCTACAAATATATCTAAACTTAGCTTAACTAAACACACTAACTCATCTTAGATGGGTCTCAAAAACTCGTTTTATTATCTCAACTCACTGCTATTCATAAAGAACTCAACTCAACATCTAAACAGAGTCTAATTTAGTCGAACTGAATATTTCTAAAAGAGGAAGTGGTAGATCGAAGAATGATCATGATTAAGTGAAATTACAAACTCTTGTTTGGTGGTTATCAAGGACATTTTGAAATTTGGTAAGCTAGCTAAAACGGGAATTTAGATTTAAAGATCAAGTTATATATATTATTAAAAAAAAATTAATCATTAATATATCCATTAATCATCTCTTGATGTGATGATAAATGACAATGAAGCAGTTTATGACAAGCATACATTTTCACACGGGCCATAGAGACACCAGTACGTGTAGGTCAAGTCATTGCAACTTAGGTATAAATTTTACAAGTTCTTCATCATCAAAAAGACAAAAAAAAAAAAAAATATGAGATTCAAACAAATATATAATAATATCACCGTCTAGGAAGAATAATAACGACCATTCACCGAGAGGATTGTCCATTTCTTTTAGTAAATAATAATTAATACTCTTTTGCACTGCATGCATGGGGTCCATGCATTGAGTCAAGGTCCGGTTGAGTACGTTAAAATTATCCATCTAATTCTAAGAATTTCTCTTAATTATCAGTAGGTAATCTAGGTCTTCCTAGTGATTATTTTCTTCGAAAAAACATGCATGCATGCCTTTGTGTCCTTATCACATGCACCCCAAAACGCCTTTGATTACTCCCTTATAATTTGGAGCTATATATATATATATATATATATATATTGCTTGTTCATGCTAAAGTTGCAACCAAGATGCTGAGTCCAAACTCTCTGAAATATTAAAAGAGAGAAGGCCATTTGCATGGGATTGATGAAAAGGTGAGAAGGGTTTGGTGGAACATATCATTGTATTTAGCTCAAATTGGATGCACATGGCTTAGGCAATTCGTATAATAGGGTAACCTGACCTAATTTATGCACTCGTTTTTTAATCGAACCCACCAGATATATAAAGTTTTTTTTTTTAAATAAAGGATTAGGTCAAAAGTAAGAGATGTAGGCATGTTGGAACCATGTGAGAAAAGAAAACATGTCACGTGTAGAGAAAAAAGAAAATGGAAGTACTGATCATGTTCCTGCTATAAATATATATATATATATATATATATATATATATATATATATATGTATATTTGGACACATGAAACAAGCTGCTGCAATCTTGCATACTTTGTACTGCATGAAACAGGCAGGTATAGATATTTATATATATATATATAAAGAATGAAAAGTCTTTTTGCAAGCGAGTTCGCGCATTAAACTACTCATCAGTGTTAATATGTAAGACATTTGTTTAATGAAACAATATAAATTGAAGATGAAAATGATTTTCGAGACAGAGGATCTTCTTCTTCTCTCGAAAAAATTTTTTTTTAATTTTTTTTCAATAAAAAAAAAACATTAGTATGCGATTTGATGCGTCAAATCGCTTTAAAAAGTTAATTTAAATTATAAATTTTAGGAGATTACAGCCCTTCCCCTCAAGGGGATGGATGATAATTGAATTTGTGGTGAAGTTAAAGTATATAATTTGGCAATGATATGGTGCAGATTGCTAACCTTTCTGGGAATATGTATAAAAGTTGTTCAAAGGCCTGCACTGGTCATGATCATGATTTGATTATTAATTAGAACAATCCGTGATTGGTACCCGATTCAAGGGATATATTCTCTTTCTATTCAGATGGTGAGAACTTTGGTCCACATGATATTAATTAAATTGCATGAATTCAATCAAAAGTGGAGCAGAACATGCGAGCCATATCATGATTGTCAATTAAATTGCTTGGCATGACCCTGCTTATTAGTCAGATTATCCTCTCGCTGCCTGGAAAATTTCAACACCAGGCCTTCTTTATATTAATTAACGGGAGCATTTTGTTTCTTCCCAGCTGGGAATTGAAGGACGAGATTATACATCCTTCCTTCAGTTCGATCGGAGGGTGGATACATGAGACAGGCAGCAAAAATATATCAAAATACCAGTACATTAATACAGTGATATGATCATCTCATCTTCCAATATAATGAACTAAAACAAGCCATCTTTGAAACAAGAAAACTAAGGCCTCATTTGGTTACGCAGTTCAAATGAGATGTTTTGTTGAAAATTAAATAAATATTGTTATAATATTATTTTTTAAAATTATTTTTATTTTAAAATTTGAAAAAATTAAATTGCTTATTATATTTTGCGTGAAAGTTTGAGAAAATTATAATAATTATATAAGATGAGATGAAATAGTTTGATTTTATGTAACCAAACCAACCTTAAGAAATAACGAGTAATGATATATACAAATTTTGATGTACAAACTCAGGTAATTATCCTTTTGAGAAAATTTGCCCTATACTTGTATGTTAGAGACTTGTACATATAATAGATGGAAAAACTCAAAAATTCAAGGGAAGATTAATGCATGGGGCATAAGAAAAGTTAAAACTACTATACAGGAGATAATGATACCATGCACCCATGGATAGAGTGGTGGGCTCGATCACATGATTGGGTACGAAGTGGCTAGTGTGAGAGATTGATCAAACTCATCATGATCATCGTTCCATGTGGGGGTGGATTTCATGAATGGCCTCTTGAGAGCTTGCGAAGGGCAAGGCTGGTCCAAATAAAGAATAATTTAACTTATTATCTTCACACACTACACACTTTACTTATTTTATTTTATTTTATTTTATTTTTTTATAGCAAGTATGTGGTGTATAGACAATAAATAGAACAATTCAATTAGTTTAATAAGAATAAAATAAAATAATAAATAATAATTTTAAAATATGAAGAGTGTTCGGTGTAGGAAGACTAATAACATCCCTCGTAAATAAATGCACACAAAAATGTTTTTATTTAAACAACCAGCCTACCTGCAACTGCCGGAAAACAAGGCCTACAATCATTCTCTCTGATCTAAACTTCACTTTGTGATCTATATAAACAAACTGAAACTACAAGAGAAATTAAAGACTCTCTCCCTCTGTCTCCGCAGAAAATCGCTTTGTGTTTTGTTCGTTATTTTTTAAGGTCCAAGTCACAGACGCTGAAAAAAACATTCAAGCTAATTTGTCTTTCACTTTCAGCTAGCCTAGCCAGTTGGAATCTAAGACTTGTCTTTTATTCATAGAACCAGACATCATGAACTTTAACAACTCGCCCTCCTCCTCCTCATCATCATCATCAAAGTCCAAAAGGAAGCAACAGCAACAACCACAACCAGTACTACTAGAAAACCGGCAGCAACAGCAACAAGAAGGAGAAGCGAGGTTTCTCGGGGTAAGAAGAAGGCCGTGGGGTAGATACGCAGCGGAGATAAGAGACCCTTCCACCAAAGAGAGGCATTGGCTCGGCACCTTCAACACTGCCGAGGAGGCCGCCTTGGCCTACGACCGCGCCGCTCGCTCCATGCGCGGTTCCAAGGCTCGCACCAACTTCGTATACTCTGACATGCCGAGCGGTTCATCCGTAACCTCTATTATCTCACCCGACGAGTCATCGCAGCACGATGTCTCTGCCCTCTTCGCTCCCGACCAACAACAAAACGATGCGAATACTCACTCCTCTACCCAGCTCTTCTTCTGTCAGGATCCTTTCATCAATGCTACCACGTGCCCATTTTCCAGCGGGGACGGCTGGGCTCAGGGGACTACGGATTTTGGGTCCAGTTACCAGCCCATTACGGCTATTACGGATGGTGGGCAGGCGCGCGAGCACCCAAGCTCATGCTCGTCCCGTGACACTACTGAGCTCCCACCTTTGCCGCCTGACGCATCTACTTGTTATGGGGCTGGAGTGATGGGCTCCAATATGGGTCAAGAAGTTTGGAGTGACACCAACTGTTTCGAGCTCACTGAACAAACGAAGAATGGATTAGACTCAGCCGTTGGTGGGCCGTATATGGATTTTTACTCCAATGAGTTTGCGCAGGACAGCCCACTGTTTGGGAGGATGCCACCGGTTCCAGACTCGGGTAGCGATGCATTTGGTTTGGGTTCTTCATCTCGCTACTACTATTAAATACCCCCCCCTCCCCCCCCCCCCCAATTTTTCAAACCGTCTGTTCAACATTGAGGTATGTTTTCCTTGTTTGCTTGTTTGTTTTCTTTTGGGGGGCGAACATAGGCAGATGCTGAATAGTATATAGTATGTTTTTGTTAAGCTTATGCGAGATTTTAACCTTTTTGGACTATAGATGAGCAACGGTCGGATTGCTAGAGTCTGTAAAGCAATCCTGTAATATCTTGCTAGAGTCCACAACCACCACCCCACTTTCCACCAAAATATTACTCCCTCTGGTGTCAATGACAAGGTTGAAACTCTTTTGGTACTTGTACGATTGTGAGATTTGGCCGGAGGAGTCATATTCCGGGAGCAAAGCATTCACAATCACTGCTTGAAATGGCATCAATTTTTGAAGCAGTACCCGAGGTTGCCATGTTAAACGCAGTCATTAATTGGTCAGGCTTCTTAATGCTTATGGCCTATTCCCTATAGTTGCATTGTCCGAATATTCGTCAATAAAGAGGAAAATCTTTGACCACTTATCATCTTTCTGCCGAAAGATCAGTTAAAATCTCGAGATTTGTCGTATGCTCAACTCCGCACAATGTAGGAATTGGCACACCTTCGGGAAGAGGGGCGGGCAGTCAACTCTTGTGTGTAAGCATAGCATTTCTGGTTAAACCTGCCTAATCCAACTAAGAAGAACTAAAGTGGTTAGATGTATCTTTTTCCTCTTGGGAGGGTACCCCGAGAAGTGGGGCACCTCATAGGGACCTCAACCCGCCTAATCGTATCTTGTATAATAAATAAGGTAAGTCAATATATGCCTTCCAATTACAAATGGAATTTATCTTAAAACAAAAAAGCAGCATATAGATGAATAAGGTTCGAGACTATCGTCATTCTACAGAACAAGCCAGCCACTTTCTGAAACTATAAGACTGAGCTATTTACAGTTAACCAAGCCAAGCCCTTGGCACTCTACGATCCAACACAAGATAAGTCAAGCACCGGAGGAACATGGTTTCATAAAATACAGCACGACTATCAGGCATATTAGTCATCCAAGAATACATACATGTTCTGCTTCACTAAATCATGGTCGAAAAATATCCAAAACTGGCTGCTTCACTTTATCCTGCCAAGAATGGAAAACAGAATAAAATACAGAATGATTTGTGTCTAAGCAAGAAATATGAATACAAACCCCAGTTAATCAACCGTTATTTTCCTTTAAAGCATATATCCATCTCTAGCCACACACGGAGATGGGAGGAAGGAAGAGGGGGGGGGGGGGGGGGGGTGTTTGTTTAAACAGGCTATATCATGGAAGTAAGAGGCGCAAATAAAAATTCAATTCAATTCCACATGTTCGTGTGAGAAACATGCATAATTTCAAGATTGCAAAGCAAAGCAAGCAATTATTCTATAGAGATGTTATCCAAAACTAAGTAAAGAGCTAAGAAAATATTATCACCACAAGGCTCGGATGAATACTTACACATTTTTCTGGCTAATAACATACCACAATGCTTGCGACTACCTTTTGACAGGTTGCAACCAATTGTGCATAAAGGCTACTTGTAGAAAATAAATATCAACCCGACTCCAAAATAAGTTACCTAGATGGGGGCAACAGTATCAGCCCCCGTTATAAGTAACCAGTTTGCAGTGTGAGATGAGAACAAATGAGAGGCAAACCAAATCATGCTGATCTTTTGGTAAAATAATGAATAAGGGGCACATTGAAATTGACATTTCCAACTAGTATCTCAATTTATAATTAATATGCTTGTCTCTAGAATCATCACGTGGTGATGGAATTGGGCCATTTAGATTCAAACTAGGAGTATCTGGGGGCCAATACAGAAAAGATGGCCCCTGAGAAATTTGATAATGGCCTTGATGCAGGGGAAGTTTGTGGTCATATAGACCTAATCCTGAGTCAAATAATTGTGCTGTTGGCTTCAATATTTTTCACATGCCACAAAGGTTGCACATGCAATACAAACCAATTACAAAAGCAAAGAGGAAATCTGGACATAAGATTTAATCCTGATAGAGATACAAGTGATTCTTCCCACCAGAAAGTTCCCTTTCACGACAAAAGGCTTCTATTTTGGGTAGAGACCCTATGCTACAAGTGTCCCAGACAACCCAAGACTGACTTGCCATGTCCTTGGACAAAATATCTAGTTGTCTTCAACGTACAAAGAGCCCTGCATATATCCCTTCTTTCTACCTCATTCCCAGTGGCAAATGCAGAGGTCTCTGCCGTGGCATTAGGAGCTAGGCAACTCACAGAGTTTGTCCTCTTCTCACCTTTATGCATTTTCATTTCAAATTCCTTCCCCATTATTTCCCAAAAATACCCCTGTACTGATTGTTATGAATGCTTGTCGGCGGAGCTCCTCCCAAAAAGACAACCACCTCTGCATATGACTTGCTTTACTGGTTATAGGCAGTGGATCCAACCGAGGAACCCCCCAGCCAAAACTCCGAGTTTCCTTGGTAAACTATTCGGGCCCATTGCTAGTCAAAGTGTTAACAAAACAAAGAACTTGGACACCTCCAATCCTTCCGATATTTATATGAAATGGCGTCACCCACGACCACCATACTCACCAACACCAGGTAACGACTGTGTACAATTGAGCAGGTTGTACAAGATAGACTATGGGTTTGTTTGAGAACACAAATCATCGCATCTCAAAATTTCTCATAATTACCTTCCCAAACGTCACTCAAACACAAACATTTTTCAATTTCAAATCTTTAAATTTTTCATCTAATCATTACCTAATCATTACAACTTTCCCAAACTTTCAAACAAAACACAAAAAACAATTTAATTTTTTTAAATCTCAAAACAAAAATAATATTAAAAAATCATTTCTAATAATATTTTAACTTTGTAATACTTTTATTCAACTTTCTATCTCTAATTCTCAAATCCAATAAAACATCTTAAATCAAACTATTCACTACTATTATCAAACGATTTTACTATTATTCACAAATTTCTCATCTCATCTCATTCCCAAAGCATCCCTTAAGTTTCTAGCTGAATGGGTTCTAACAAATTCCGACCGCCCTCTGATTTAACACCTCCGCCACCGCAGCCACGCCACACTGATTCTGCCCAGAGATATTTCTCTAATAACCCTCCTACTCCTCTCAATGATTTGTAACACAGAGACACTATACTCCACCCAAAGTTCACACACCTTCAAATCAACAAGTGGTTTGATAACCCCACAAGCTCCTAAAAATAAACCACAACATCGCAAAATGCCCAAAAATAGTCTCGACTAAAACTACAAACAGTAAGCAAAGGGACAAGAGTTTGGAGAGAGAGAGAGAGGACCCTATATTCCACAAGTAGGTAAGGGTCTAGGTATACTCTGAGAAGCAAAGCTAAATAGTGAAAGGCATGGTTAGAGTTTGGAAATCAGTACTAGATATTCGTTCATTACCAATATAAGATTCCAAGTAACTCTCAAATTATAGTTTGGAAAATATTTTCATCATGATATTTGGATGGTACCAACAAGCTAATTATAAAGACGTGGTTATATAGACATACCAGGTCGCCAAAACAATTCAAATGGCTGTCAATACATACTTGTCAATTCAAGAACCCACTAGAACAATGGCTTCTTTCTATTTCATTTTTCCCACTTATTTTGGCATAACCTGTCTTTCTTCAACTCTAAGACTCAATATTCATTTCAAAACTCAAGAAGCATACATTTTTTTACTTCCTTTTTCTCCCCTCCCCATCACTGGTTGAAACTGAAACAGCACCTTTCCCAATCAATATCATCACTTGTCCTCTCTGACCAACCTTCAACCATTTGACATCATTAAGTATTTGCAGCCCTCCAGCAGGAATATGAAACATATCCTTCACGACAGTATAGCACTGTTTTATTGATAGAACTATCACCCATCCATTTGTCACAGAACCCGCACTTTACCATATTATTTTACAAACCAAAAGATACGCACAAACAAGCAAGCAGCAAGCAAAGTATGAAGATGAATAAATATGATTCAAACATCAATCCAGTCAATGAATATTAACCAACCAATTAAAGATCTGCAGACATTATCAAAATTAGAGATTAAATATGGACATTCTAAACTGATCATCGTGAAAATATTCATAATATCAATAATCAGCAAGCGAGCAACCATAGTGCATCAGAAAATACTAATAACATCAATTACCACTTTGGGCAGCAGAGATTTTAAAAATTGAAGTCCCAATGATCCTATTCTCATAAAAAAAAAAAAGATCAATTGCAGTTCCGAGCACTAAGTTTAAGCTACCAAAAACTGTGGTATATAACACAGATGGCGCCTCCACTTCCTTGAAACCCCCAAATACTTCAACTTCTCAGTGAGTAAAAAGAGTTTCATTGCGTCTTGGAGGTCTATCAGGAACCGAACCGGGCTTGAACTTGGACGCCTCGTGTCTTGCAAGTTCAGGAGGAACGGGACTATTATTCTGGATAAGCATCTGCTTGAGATCGTAAAAGACGTCAGAGTCGTGAAAAGTCAGGAATGTAGTGGCCACACCCGTCTTGCCTGCCCGGCCTGTCCGTCCAATACGGTGTGTGTACATTTCAATATTCCCAGGCATATCGTAATTGATCACATGGGCCACATCAGGAATGTCAATACCACGCCCTGCAACATCGGTGGCAACAAGAACGTTGTATCTCTTGGTCCTAAAACCCTCGAGGCTGATCTCCCTTTGCTCCTGAGACTTCCCACCATGCAAAGTTGTCACACGGTACCCTGCCTTATCCAAGTTCTTGGCAACGGTATCTGCATTCTTCTTAGTGTTCACAAACACAATAGCAGTCCTATCACCAAGTTCGTCAAGCAATCTCTGTAACCTGTAAAACTTTTCTGATTCCTTCACCATGGTTACATGCTGGGATATCAACTCGGTGGCCTTTCCAGCAGTACCTATAGTTACCACGACAGGATTTCTCAAATACTTTCTGGCAAGGCGCTCCACGGCAGGGGGCATGGTGGCACTAAACATATAAGTGGTTCTGTAAATCTTCTTTTCATCAAGTTCTTCGTCTTCATTCTCGGGTTTTAAATTGCTTGAAGGCATTGCATCCAAGACGCCCATAACCTGAGGCTCGAATCCCATATCAATCATGCGATCGGCCTCATCGAGAACAACATAATTGCACTGATTGAGAACCGCATAGCGCCTCTCCAAGCAATCAATCAAACGTCCTGGCGTAGCAATGACAACTTCACACCCTTGCCTAATCTTGAATCCTTGCTCCTCAATGGACTGGCCACCAACAATGGAGACCACTTTGATCCCCAAATGCTTGGCAAACTTATTAGTTTCTTCCTCAATCTGCTGCGCAAGCTCACGGGTTGGAGCCATTACAACGGCGTAAGGGCCTTCGGCCTCGTTCTCTTCACTTATTGGAGGGAGCCTCGTAATGTAAGTCAACATAGGAAGAACAAAAGCAGCAGTTTTGCCAGAACCAGTCTCAGCGATCCCGATCACATCGCGCTGTTGCATACCGAGCGGAATGGCCGCCATTTGAATAGGCGAGGGTTTCTTGTATCCTACTTTCTCCACCGCCTTCAACAGCTCCGAACTCAGTTTACTCTCGGCCCAAGCCCTCATCGGCCGAGGGATCTTAGAGCCCTTGTACGAAATGTTGAAGTCCTCCCTGAAAATCCTCCAATCTCTCTCAGTCATTTCCTCGAGCTTCTTTTCGCTCCAATGGCGATCGACCCTCATATCGAAGGTGTCGTACATATCGGCAGCTTGTTCCTTAAGCTTCTGCGCCGCGGCCTCCTCGGGCTTCTCCTCGATCCCCTCCTTCCGGCGAATCTCCTCCCTCATCTCCTTCTCGTTCTTGGCGGCGAGCTTCTTCTGCTCGCGACGGTCCACGCCGGCGCGGAAGCCTCGTCCGAACAAGAGCTGGGCCTCGTGAGGGTTCTGGTAGAGAGAGTTCATGTCCCGAGAGGTATCCTCGGTGTTCTCCCAATCGAAAGAAAATCTGAATTTCTCACTGGGTTTGATGACCCGCTTCTTAGGCTTCTTGGACCCGAGATACTGCTCTTTGATGGCTTCGAGCTCTTTCCCACGCTCTCGCTCAGCTAATTTCTCTTCGCGCGCACGCTCACGAGCCCTAGTCTCCTCTTCGCGCTCCCTCTCACGGTGGTTCCGCCTCTCAGAATCACGTTCCCGGTCACGGTCACGCTCTCGATCTCGTCGATCTCGGTCGCGATCGCGATCGCGGTCCCGGTCCCGGTCCCGGTCTCGTTCTCGGTCACGGTCGCGCTCCCGATGGCGGTCCGAATCGGAGGGCTTGACGTCGCTACCGGACGCGTCACCTGGGCGGCCGAGAGAGGAGAGTAGCTCTTGACGTCTGTGCTGGAGTTGATCGGCTTCTTGCTGACGACGCTTGAGGGCCAATTCCTCGCGCTGGGCTTTAGTCAAGAAGATTGGTTTCTTCGCGACGACACTGACGGCTGAAACGTCTTCGATCGGGCGTTTCATGCTCATGGTAATCCCCCAGACTGAACTTGAAGGCAGAGGAAACTAAACTCGCTTGGTTCAGAGCAGGAGGGGAAAGAAATATCATATACTTCCTAGTTCCTGGTCCCTAGAAGGCGGTGTAGAGGAAGATGGATGCAGGACCCTGCGTTCTTGTATAAAGCCATGGGAGTTTGGATTAGGCACACAACGGCGGAGCAGTCCGTGGCCCAACACTATTTTGGAGCCCTAAATATCTATAATACGATAAATATCAATAATTTTCAAGCATCGGTTTTACTCTATGTTATAAGTTACATTATTTAGATATAAATTTGGTCTTTAAAATTAATTTGAAGGTTGCATCAACATATATTAGCCAATTTTAAAAGTTTTAAAAAGTTATTCATTTATTATTTTTCTTCTATACTTTTTTCAATTTAACTCGTTTCAATTAATTACCGAATAAATTTATGTTCATACAGCTATATAAATCCTCTATGAATTATGCTATATACAAATTTAATTTGTGATTACATCATTTGTTGTGGGACTTATTATATTCAATTGTGTAAATTCATCAATTATGTAGTATCAGGCTAGTTTGGGTGTTAAAGTGATCTCAAATCGTCTAAGATAATTTCATACAGATGTATATTTTTTTTTTGATTGGCATACAGATGTATATACTCTTCGTTCAAACACACACAACTTATTTCATTTGAATTAATCTCACTTTTTTCATATTAACTCAATATTATTCATTAATGGGACTTCTATTAGTATTACATCACTATAACAATAAATCAATTATTGATGAGATCTACTATTTTTTCAACTTCTCATAAAAAGTTAAGTTGTATTTAGTTATTAAACCAAACTCAACTCATCTCAAATCAATTATTGATGAGATCCACTACTTTTTCAATTTTCCATAAAAAAAGTTAAACTCATCTCAACCTAAAAAGTTAAACACATCTCAACTTAAAAAAGTTAAACTCGTCTCAATAGAACTCACAAAATATTTCTATTTATAACTAAATTCAACTAATCTCAACATCCAAACGTAGCCTAAACATATCTCAACCTATTTCATACATTTAAACACATTTCAATGGAATTCACAAAACCCACCCAAACATCTTAACTCATTACTATTTATAAATAAACTTCAATCATCTGAAATACTCTTATCATCCAAGTGGAGCCTAAGAATGTGTTTGGTATTCACAAACAATTCATTATTGTTTACAAATCATCTAATATTACCTCAACATCCAAACGTAACATTCAGAGTTGTTTGGATGTTGAGATGATTCTATCTCATCTCATCTCAACATCCAAACACCACTCAAATATATATTTTTTAATTTTAAATTTTAAACTTTATTATCTAATCATTATCTGATCATTACAACTTTTCAAAACTTTCAAATTAAACACAAAAAATAATTCAACTTTTTCAAGTTTAAAAATAAAAATAATATTAAAAAAATATATTATAACAATATTTTAATTTTATAATATTTTTATTAAACTTTTTATCTCTCTCATTTCCCAAAACCGTATAAAACATCATTACTCAAATAATTTCCTTACTCTTCATAAACAATTTTACTACTATTATCGAATTTCTCATTTATCTCATTCTCCAAAGTCCAAACATTCCGTAAGTCTCTTCAAAAATAACTAAGCAATGCATTTGCCACTTAACCAATAACAATTTTTGCCCGAGCAGAAGCATTTCAATCACTAAGGTCTATGAAAGATTTGTTTCCCTTCCATTAAAGGTGTAATCGGTACAGCCTGGAGAGAATCATGAACCGAAAATTTCGGTTCATCATTTTTGCAAAACTAGTTTGGTCAGTCCATTAGGACTAATTCAGTCCATGAACATTTTTTTCATTGCATGTACATGATTAATAAATATTAAATAATTTTATTATATTTATGGTTAATGGTGATCTCTTAGATGAAAATTACATAATCAATTTATATAATATTATATAAAATAATATATTATATATTTAAAAATATAGATATATATATATATACATTCCGTCGGTCTCGGTCCAGTCAGGTCCAAAAAAACCACATCTCGAGACCGACCAATAAGACTATTGGTCCGATCCGATCCGGACCAAAACATTCGGCCAAGTCGGTTTTTCCGGTCCTCTTACGGCCCTACCTTCCATGTATCACAGAATGCCACTATAAAAAGCTTGTAGGAAGTTTGGTGCCATTCATCTAGACAGAGTTGGAGTAAACTTTCACATAACTAGGCAGCATTTTTCCCCCTCCGAATCTGCAATGATTTTTGAAACTAAAGATATCCTTCCGTGGGAGCTCATATACCCAAATAGTCTTGGATCAATTCCCATGTGACCGCAATTCAAATGTCTGTAATTGGCCGCTTCAGGTCTTAGAGACTCCTCGGAAGAAACGAAAGCAAAAGAACAAACAAAAATAAAGGCAACGAAACCACACCAGCACTGAAAAAGAGGGACTAGCTTCCTGCCGTTCACATAAACAAACATTTCCTTGGTCAATAATTAGTTAAAACTATAGACAAAAGAGACAAATTCAGGAAAACTAGAGCTTATGAGCTTTTGGTTTTACTGCCTCACTATTGACTTGTCCAACAAAGTAAAAATTATCAACGCCGACCAAACTCGTAGAGGAAAACATATACATTATAGCAAAAGACTCGCCCCCCAACTCCAAGCATCCATGAAAGTAGTTTGATTTCCAACATTTCCCCCCTCTTCACGTGTTAACCGAACTAGTGTATTTCTTCCTAGAAAGCAAAATATCATGGCGAAATATCCTTCCAGAATTTCATTTAGCCATGCTAGCAATTTTATCTTGGCTCTAAGATAAGAATATTACCGTCATCACAATAGTTTAGTCCACAAAAGCTAACTTTAGTTTCCTCCATGTATTTTTTGTCTGCTTGTCAAACCATGTTCCATCGCATAGTCAGCAGCCAACATTTGAATGTCGGGTGAGATCTCCCAATTTGCTTTGTGATCCCAGTTTGCACGTCTTGGCTGGGTTCCACTCCTCTCCAGTCCAACACTCTTCATCTGACTCTGTAAATCTTCAAAATCTTCAGTAGCAACAGCTTGCCGTTTTCCAGTCTCGATGTCGAAGCTTTTCTTGGGCATTTCTGGGCTCATGGTACGGCCCAATGCCATTGAAGTGGTGAAGACAGAAGATGAATCCCCCTTGACTATTGCCCTGAAGTTGTTCTTAGAACTGGGAATTTTAGAAAAGAAGATCTCCACAATATTGTGAGAGAATCCACGGTTATAAGGATTCATCTTTCCATCACACCGGTACCGGAAATTCTCATACGTTGTCTGCAGAAACACAATACAAGTCTTACTAAAAAACCAATCGGAACAATAAACAGCAATAGAGGTAAAGAGGAGATAGGAACCTGATTGGTGAAAATTAAATAGAGATGAAATGTGGTAAGACCTCCAACAAACCAAACGGCTATGAATGTATATAAAACCAGAATCCCTGAAACAGGGGACTTCAGAAAAGCACTCCAGAGATTACAATGGTACGCGTTCATTATTTTCCACAAGTTGAGCCAGGAGAAGGCAAAAACATAGAGGCAAAGCATGCTTGTGGAGGACACAAACATGAAGAAGAATCTATAATTCCTCTGTAAAGAAAACATGTCAATTTGTTAGGACAATAAAAGGTAAGACGTAGTCTAAAATGACAAGTAGCAGAGTGTACTGAGAAACTCATTTCTCACAACTCACTCCAGAGAAGGACCAGACATGGTCCATAAGGTATGTACACAAATAAACAAATCCAATAATGACAGCAAGTTTAATGATAAACTTCATCTCTCGATCTCAATTGAGGAAATATTTGTAGATGCATATATGTATATTGGAAAATGCTAGTCCTCCTGCTGGGAATTTTTTTTTTTTTTTTTTTTACTTAATGATTAAGGAAATGTTTTTTAATGATGTTGAATTTTTTTTTTAAATATTTAAAAGTGTTAAAAAAATACATGTGAAAAAAAAAACAAACACAGACGAAATGTACCAGAGGGAGCTCCCAACGGTGGTTGTAGAGCCACCCATGTATATTTGTGTGCATATAGGCTATATCTATGCAGGTATGTTATACATAGATGTTATGCATATAGAATCTTGGTAACCAAAAAAAAATACAGAGGATGAGATAACAATTCAAAAAAAGAACTTATTAACATTATGAACCCCGGAACTAGAAATACAATTCATTCCTTAAGTATGTGGCTTGCAAGTACCGGCAGAATAAGACACTTACTGGTCACACCTGAGCAATTGCCTGAAATAACTAGGATGATTGGATAAATAATCAGAGCACCAAACTCTTTTAATTTCTTTGAGCAAGGAAATCATTTTCAATTATAAAAGTAAAGAATCATCCACTCATTATAAGTACTGAAAAACTTCCAATGCAGATCAGAGTATCCTGCAATTCTTAACATGGAACCTTGCTTTAAATCAATTCTACGCATCGGGATAAGTGGGAGATTTTTTTTTTATAAAGCCATCCTCCAGGTTATTACAATTTCCATGACAGAGAAATTCATTGAAAAAATATTAATGGGCGCATGAATCAAGATAATGATATGATAGATGTATGTGATCGATTAGATCAGGAACATCCAATCATAAAACATCTATAAGAATGTCACAATCTGCTCCATTGAATGCAGGTTTTAACAAGCATCCACATAAATTATGCTATCCCAAAATCCACGTAATCCACCAGTTCACTTCAGCCAAATAAGGGCCAAAGATCCACTGACCTAGGCATGAACCCCCAAGCAGGACAAGTTGGTCGTGAAATCTAGAATGACATTTATCCCAAGTGGACTGTCCATGCAACAATGGACAAATTTCTAGATTGAGAGACACATTCCTGTGCTTGCACTCATAATATTTTGCTATCTCCATCAACCTTTTATCCCATGTTTATAACAGATGCCAATGGTTATTTCATATTCATAGAGACAAAAGCACAAGAGAAAAGGGGAATGCATGGAAGCTGAAGAAAGAATACACCAGCTGAGGAGGATATGTATGTGCATGTGTGGACACACTTAACTACTGCAACACCAATGACCATTGTAGAAAGCATGCTTAAAAGTAAAAATAGAAACAAAATATATTTAAAAAAATAAGCACAAAAAAAAGAACAAAAAGAGTTTGCTCTGTACAATGTTTTTCAATATAAACTGCACGCTTGAAAGCAGCTTGGTTATTTCCCAGATTAAAGTCTGATCTGTATCCAAATATAAATAATTTCCTTAAACCCAAATTTTATCTCAAGATAATTTAAAGTTAAGGGCATGGACTTATGGTTCTAAAGTGACAGCTCCATATACCATAGGATACAAAAGTAACTCAGGGCATCTAGAGCTATTAGACCAGTCAGCAGCCAAACAAAAACATCTTTCACACATCATTACAAATATGGCAAAAGTCTGCATTGTCAGTGCCTTATAATCAATCCTCAATGCTTTTCAACCTAATAACTGAAATAAGGATGCCCAAGTTTGAATTCAATCGAGCAACAAAACAGGAGGAGGTTTTTGGAATGAATATACCTTCCCGATACACTGTCCCACCCATGGGCAATGATGATCAAAACGCTCAACACAGTTATTGCAAATAGAACAGTGAGAGCATCGCGGAGGGCGATACAGCATGCATGTTTGACAGTATTTGACCTTAACTACTTTGCCGTTAATCGTAACTTCTTTCATGGGTGGTAAACTTCGAGCACCACTTTGATTTCCAGCCCAATCAGCAGATAAATTTGAGCTATCGCAATCATCTTCAGGATCTGGAGGATGTAGATTACGAGGAATGATGCCAGGATCTCTTCCAGAAGTGAGGAAGAGTAGAATTATAATCTGAAATAGTTGTCAGCTCAACAACATTAATTATCGAACCGTTAACTAAAGTTGGTGGTGCTTTAATATCCCATATGTGTAAAAACACTGTCGATCATAGCTTTTCTTTTTCACATTGCTAATCACGATTGAAGATATGAAGAAAATGCTATACAAAGTTATTAAAAACACTTTCATTAATCATTTCCATAAACTGAAATGTAGATTATAAAAGATTCTATTCTCACTTTCTTCCTATCTCCTTGTTTACTCGCAACCAAAAAAAAAAACCTTGATGAAATATAAGCTTATAAAACCAGATCAATTGCTTAATTGTATCCAAATTCTTGTACATACACCTACATACAGGAATATGAAAATAGGAAGAACTCACATATACAGTGAAGGCAGCGCATACAACTACAATAAGAATGCCCAGATGGTGCTGGAATTCATTAATGAGGCTTTGAGAAACAAAAGCACAAAACAGAATAACTGGTATCACGATCATAATCAAGGTCAGGAATATGGACCTCACGTCTGGACCAAATATAAGCCTGCCTCCCAGGCAGAATCTCTGCAAGAAAATCCAGATTTTTTGAAAATTTAAAGTCAGTTCCTTTTGGCTTTGGCGTGGCTAAAAATTATTAAGAAACAAAGCTTTAATCGTGATCATGTGAATAAGGCAAGGTGATCACATTGCTCCCTTTCCAAACTTGATAGACACGCAAGGAGGAAGTACAGGGATCGCCCACGGTACTTCTGTTAGGGTCGGAGAGCGGCGGAGGCATCGGAATTGCGTACATGTTTCCTTGCCTCGTTGCCATTATACTAATGTTTCCCACCCTCAACTATAACCGAAATCGAAATCACCGAGCTTCACATGTGCATTCCAATGTTGAAGACGTACATACGCACCCACTCACTCGATCTGCATACCAAAATCCGCACGTTCGCAGATTGCCATCATAGATAAAGACATGAAAAATTAAATTATGACAACAAGAACATAAAAACACTTAAAAATAAAAATCCTATTTTTACCCCTTTTTCTAACTGCAGCTTCTCCTTTGTTTGTTAGGGGAAAATGCGGTGGGGATCGAGGGGAACGGTAGCTTCCAGAGACTGAAAGTCTTTGTTCGATAGGAGAGATTACAGACAATGCCTGCGCTCGGTGAGACAGAGAGGAAGGAGAAAGCAACCGCAATCGCCCCCGTGGACAGGCGATTCTCCGACAGACAACTCGGATCGCCGATTCTCACGGTAATGTCGCTACCTCGCTCCCTTAGTTTTTTTTTTTATTTTAATTAGTATTTCAGTAACGAGTGTGTCTACCGGAGCTCTCGCTCTCTCTCTCTCTCTCTTTTTAGGCTTTCTTTCGAGGCTTGGAGCGTGCTCGTCACTTGTCGCAAACGACAAATTAGGCTACTTTTAAGTGCTTTTACGTTCAATATTATTATTATTATTATTATTATTATTATTATTATTAACATCATTTTTACTACTTTTTAAAATTTTTGTCGCAATGCTTTCCGTATTCTATATTTTTATTTTTATTATTTAAAAAATAAAATACAATATAACTCATAATTAATTATGCCTACTAAAATTATCTATATTTGATTTTGCCAAATTTTATTTGACTTTATTTGTTGAAATAAAGTTCTGAATTCGGATCATACAAACAGAGATCTTACGAAGAGAGAGATAGGAGGAAAAGAAAATGTCAGTTGTGTTCCAAACCAAACAAAAAAAACCGGTCAAAAAGCAAATACCATGACAGCGACGCATTCGCAAGTCCTAACGTGCTTCGAGAGAATCTTTGGTTACCACGATGATTCATTTTTACATTGTCTTGTTGTCCCGGAATTTTTTTTTTTTTTTGTCCCCGAAAATTTAATATATCGTACCGTGATCTTACCTTCAAATTATTATATCAAAGACTAAGGCTTCGTTTGGATCTTCAACTCATCTCAATTCATCTCAATTCATCTCAACTCATCATTACTTCTTTTTCAAATTTTAATACAAAATATAATAAATAATTTAACTTTTTCAAATCTCAAAACAACTTTAATATTAAAAAATAATATTCTAACAATATTTATTATCTCAACTTAACTCAATTCAACATCCAAGAGTAATGCTACCAGATTTGAATTTAAAAATCATTTTAATTTATCTTATATAATCTTATTTTTTAATTATAATTTTTTAAAATTTTTATATAAAATATAATTAATTTTTTAATTTTTTAAAATCTCAAAATAATAATAATATTAAAAAATAATATTTTATTCAACTTTCATCTAAAATCATCTCATCTTATCTCACTATCCAAACCTCACTATAGTAGTGGAGTCTATAAGTACTGCTTGATCGTTTTAAAAAATCTCGTGTTTATTTTCTTTTTTTAAAAAGATTGTACAATACTTACACACTTCACAATTACAAATATCCTTTCTTTATATAAAATATGTCACATTTATTACTATTAGATAATTCTTTAATGATTCTTTATCATCTAATAATGATAAATATGTCATATATTACATAATAAAATAAAAATAAGATAAAAGTATGATTATAACATTACTCATTTATTATGCTAATTTTCTCTTTTTCTTTTACTTCTTTTGTTTATTTTTATTCATAAAAGTAAATCTATTTATAAATATCATTTTTTATATATCCAGCATACTATTGATGTAAACACTTTTCACATCAGTTATACTAATAAATTATTGATTTTTTTTTAAGTTATAATACACAGGGGTAAAAAAATATATTGGTGAACCTTAAATCGGATTGGACCAAATCAGTGAGTTTGGCCCGATATCGAATTTGGTTTGGTTTGGTTTGGTAGTTTCATTTTTTTAAAATTGATCAAAATCTGTCCGATTCTAATTTTTCTTTTTCTAACACTAGCCAAACCAGTTCATATATATTTTTTGATTTTTTATATTGTACAAAATGTTAATTATATGATATATAATCTTATATAATAATTATGTATTATATGATAAATTACTAATTTAATATTATTAAATTTTAAAATCCTATATCAATATATATTATATTATATATACTATATAATATTTCAGAAAATGGGATCGAACTGTACTAGAACCTGTAAAATTATAAGTATCAATTTAGGGGTATAATTGGTGCGGTATCGATTATTTAAATCTCAAAATTTATATATACTAGTTTAGCTCTAAAATATGTATAAAATCGGACCGATTACACCCATAATAATATATTCCATTATAAGTGGCATGTTAACATATTGACTTATGAGTAGCAAAACTCATTTATAAAATGAAATACAATTATTCTCACAATTAATGTTATACATTACACTCACATCTTATTTTTGTCCTATTAAATAAAATGTGGCACATTCATTATCATTGAATGATAAATAAGTATTAAATAAATTATCACTTAATAGTAATAAATACGACACATATTACCTATAGAAATAAAAGTGGAATGTATACAATTATTTTTATAGAAATATCTTCAATTCAAAACATGAACGGTTAAAATATTGTAAAAAAAGTTATAAAAAAAAAAACTATACGTATATTATTACTCTTTTTATTTTTACGGTCTTTTTGCTCATTACAAATTAAATTGTACCTTTCATTTACGTCTTGACTTTTCGTTATTTATTAAAACATCCTAGTTGGTTATCTGAATTTATATATAAAATAGTTAATTATTTTTTTTAACTTATACTTTTATAATATAATATCTATTCTTTATGTCAACTTGTTATCCCTTTCATGTTTTAAAAAAAAAAAGATTGATGAGTGAAGATAGTATTCTAATAATATTACAATTTTTTCATATTTTATATAAGAAAGTGTAAATGTGATAACCATAAAAAAAAAAAAAAATGAGAAGACAGATATAAAATAATAAAACGATTACATATATTAATAGTGCATGCTCAATATAGAGAATATTATTGGCTCGTATTTATTTTGCATCTACATTTAATATTTATCATCATCTGATAAAGATTTTATTTTGAAATGTTTACACATTTATGCAAAATGGCTCAAGTCATTGTGAGTGCTCTTCCACACTTTTTTCTAAAACATGCATCCTCGTGATAGGTTTATATGTCACAAGAGGCCCAAGGCTAATGATACTTCTCCATGCATACTCACTCTTTGCCAGATAAAGAGAAAGAGATATCATTGATACTCAAAGAACATGCTTCCCACTTTGTCTAACTTAATGGGACTACAATAATTAATTTTCGGCTTGCCGCCAATTATTCCAAAAATTTGTTGGGAGTAATGTCTCGTTTAGAGTCAGATATGAGATGATTTGTGAATACTAATAAAATTTATGAGTTAAAATTTGTGAATAATAGTGAGTAGTAGTGAGATAAGTTGAGACGATCTCTTAATCTAAACCGAGTCTAAGTGTCATTATTATTTGTCATTTTAAATTTATAATTATACTAGCAAACGAATGTATCATGTTTTGAGTGTATCAAATTATGTACAATATCTCGCATCAATTAATATGATTGAAGATAAATAGACTATATTATATACATATTTATGCTTGAGTCCTGCTAGGATGACACTCAATAATGACCGCTGAGTTTGTCTCTAGGCAAAATTATTATTTTTAATTTTTTTTATTCATGTATTTTTTAATATTTGTAAAAAATATAAAAAATATCAATATATTAATAAGAATTTTCTTAATCAGCAAAAAAAATATATATATATATATATATATGAACGATCAAAATAAGAAGATAAAATGAAACGATATAATATAGAATTATGTCAAATTTAACTGTAGCATTTGAGGGTTTTGGCCCATATAGAGATGAGCTGAGCTAGCCTGCCACTTATTAAAAGCCCCGGCCCGCTATAATGTTAGATTGCAGAGGATTTAAAAAGCTACAAAAAGAAGAAGAGAGAGGTACAACTGCGAGTGAACTGTCCAATCTGAGATAATTTGACTTTAGTGCGCCGACCGAGGAGACGGCGAAAATGGAGGGATCTTTTCAGGAGCATCCATACGTACCCAGAGATCTAAAGCTTCCTGGTTTCGTGCCTGTTTCCCTCTCTCAGTCCACCATTATCGGCGTCTATGGCATCTCTTCCCTGCTCGTCGTCTCTCTCGTCTGGCTTTTCTCCGGTTTCCTTCTTTTTCCTTACTCTACTTATGCAATACCTTCTTCTACTCTACTTTCACTGAATCGATATTCTTTCTCTTCCACTGATCTCTTGTATTTCTTTACCCATTTGTGCGTGAAATTATAGAATTTGGAAGTGATTTTAATCAGATCTCTATTTCTACTTCTTAGCGTTATACGGTTTTGCAAGTAAAATACTGAACTATGGTGTGTTCCGTTTTGAAAATTGTTTATTCAAGCTGGTAGCTTTCCGATCAAAGTGTTATCGGGAATGAGTAAGAATTAGTTACATAGAAGTAGGAATGGGCGATATTTCCTCCTATTGTTGGATTGCCAGCTCTATAAGTATAAGCGTTAGTGGGGATCGTAAGATGTATAGATTAGTTCCATGAGGAGACAGAAAGAACAATAATTTATAGCTCATCTAGACTTACCCATTGAAATCAAATGCCCATCCTTTTGTTTCAATGTGTAAAATACATCACGTGAATGTGGGCATCGCTGAAATGAGAACCATTACACGTTATACTAAAAAACTGCCAACTATTCCTGATCTTGCTTCCCCACCTCTTGATAATTGGAAATCTCACATGCTTTAGCATTTGATTTTTCAGTTTTAAACTCCAAGATATGTGAATACACCAGTGATTCACCTAGCTACCAGTTTACATTGAGTAGAGTAACTAGAGTTTTAAATTTCATTCGTTTTTCTGTTTCTTCATGGACTAAGATCAGAAGAGCTCTATTTATAAGCCAGTGTGGATAGCACACCCAGTAAAGTTCTTAGAAGTTTTAACACTTGAATCTTACAAATCAAATCTTACCATTGTAGATGGTGTGCTCTACACACCGACTTGAGGATAGAATAACTCTTTGCGATGCATGTACTAGTTTTTAGTTTTTGCTTAACTTAAATGTTATAATCTTGAGACTTTGCAATGACTTTGGGTGCCTAATTGACTTAACATTATATTTTTTCCTCAATCCAGGGAGATCGCTCAAAAATTCCAATATCGACCGATGGCTAATGTGCTGGTGGGCTTTCACAGGCCTAACCCATATCATTCTTGAGGGTTATTTTGCTTTCTCTCCTGAATTTTACCAGGACAAAACTGCTAATTACCTGGCCGAAGTCTGTAAGTTTCTATTTATAATTGCATAATCATTGGTAGCAGTTGGGATTTCTTCAGAAATCAGAACTGTTAGTTCTATTAGATGATAATCATTACTGCAACCTTCCAGGGAAAGAATACAGCAAAGGTGATTCAAGATATGCAGCGAGGGATGCAGGAACCGTTGTTGTTGAAGGTCTAACTGCAGTTTTTGAGGGTCCAGCTAGCCTTTTAGCAGTGTAAGTTCGATTTCTTATTTTTATCATGCTGCGAAATAAAGTTTGAACGTTTCCAATCCTGCCTGGGATTCTGGAGAAAGATTTTTTTCCTTGATAGTTTCATTCAGTATACAAAGTTTCATTCAGCATCCCAAGAGCTATTTCTCATTTATTTTGAGAGTAGGTGCTATTTAATACTGCCCCTCTTCCAAATTTTACTGATTTATGTTTTTCTTTATATTTTAAATTTCAGGCCTATTATAAGATAGAGATATATACATCTAGGTTTTTATCAAAAGAAATGAATCAAACGAATGAAAGTGGAAGAAATGGAGTATAATTATTCATTCTAGCCTTGGTGTTTCTATTTATCTCTAAATTTAGGTTTTGTATACAAAAATATTATCTTCCCTTTGACATTTTTCCTATGCCTTGTTTGCACATCTGGCAGGTATGCAATAGCTACAAGAAAGTCATATAGCTATATACTACAGTTCGCCATTTCTCTGGGCCAGCTTTATGGAACTGCTGTATATTTCCTAACTGCTTATTTGGAAGGTGATAACTTTGCTGCAAGCCCATATTACTACTATGCATACTATATTGGAGCGAATGCCTCATGGGTTGTGATACCCACACTCATTTCCATCCGCTGTTGGAAGAAGATCTGTGCTGCAATCCAGGTCCAAGGCCAGAAAAAAACAAAAGCCCGCTGAGGTTGACTTCTATCATTTTTCAAGAATTTTGTTGTTTCAGAATTCAAATTGTGCTAGTGATATTTCTTTTAGCAATAACTTTCTCAATTGATGCACTTATATGGGTGATTTAGAATGTTGCTCGAGCTACAATTCAGTTGAATGCCTAGCCAATACATTACCAATTAATGTGTCAATAACTTTTTTCAAAATTAAGTGCAATCGCACTACAACTCAGTTGAGTGACTATCATATACATTACCAATAAGTATGCCAAATTACTAAGTTTAGTTATAGATTTTGGCTCAGGATGCATCTTCCTCTGTACATTTTGCATTCTTAAGGATTTGCATTAGCCTGTAGTTTTTGTTTCTTGGAAATACTAGGTTTATGTATTCAGAAGTTTAAAAGTAGCCCCTCACTACTATTTGCAGCAGGGGAAACATTCTTCCGCTATTCACCAATGTGTCAATGTGTCCTGACAAGCTTAATGAGGCAAAATATTCAGCTTTACCTTATGCACCATGCTGTTGAAATGGAAGCAGAGCTTCCTTTTAAGTCGAACACATCTATATATTTAACATACCTAGAAAATTAGGCCATTTTTTTAAGTATTCATCATTGGTCAAGGACTATATACTTTTCTTTATATTACGATGTTGTCTCTGGATCTCATCCATGGACATGCCACTATACCAGGCGATTAATGTTGTTCTGCTGAAAATAAAGGGAGCCAAGGACCACCACAACTACCATTGACTTGGCCCTCGCCATCCCAAAGTAGTTCCTATACAAAGGAAGGAGCTCCAAAGGAAAGTTTGTGAGCTCTTTGACCAAAGTTTCAAAGTGCTTTGTCGTTTAGGTGCCATCCATAAATATACTGATGGCTATAGTTATTCCTATTTTGTTTTGATTCTATGATCGATGTAATCCCACTTCTGGTGGATAAGTAGTTCTACTTCATTGTTTCTCTGCTTAGTGTGTTCCCCATGTCTCATTGGTTTTCTCAGAAGATTAAGGAGCCAAATGTGGACCCGAGAGTTTGTTTGGGCAAGTGAAAACCACCTTTGTTGAATTGGAATAGACATAGTCAGTGAGCATACAACATTTAAGTGCTGCGTATAAATAGTGTGAACCCCGGCATTAATACGTTGGAGTTCATATATTTTATCTATCTCTATCTGAATTATAGAAAATGTGGAGCTCATAAATTGTAGGGATTCTCAATTCAATTTAAGCCACCTTCTGCAAAGCTCTTGGCCCCTAAACCTTTCAACACTCCCGATAAATTCTATGTCAAACTGGATACGGGTGATCTTAAACGACATAGATATACACTCTTTCCAACTCTTTGCAGTCATCATTCTGGACTTCATTTGGAGTCAAAGAAATGACATAGTCCACAACCATACAATTCTCTCTCTCAAGAAAGCACGAGACCAGCTGGATCATACATACCAACCTTATAGACATGCATGGGAAGAAAAGCAAAACAAACAAATAAAAAAATGGAAGCCTCCCATCCAAAACCAATGGAGCTTTTCTTTTGATGCAGCAATAAGAGAATCTTTCTCGGTAGCCTACGCAGTATGCAAAAGTCATAACGGGAAAATTTTGGAGATTAGGACCTTAGAAATCCAGTGATAGCAGAAGCATCTGTAGCTTTGTTGGTGGCACAATTAAGCAACATAACTACAAAAAAGGCAAGCAATACTCAAAGGTGATGCGCAAACTGTCATAACGGCCATCGAAAGTAGGGACTTAACACTTAGCTGGCAAATCAATCCGATCGTTGATGGAAATTATCCAACAACACAAGAATTGGAGGGTAACCAAAATTCATCAATTTCAAAATCGTTATGCACATCCTGTGACGCAATGGGTAGCAACTAATTCAGTTCTTGACTGTATACCCATAGGTAATCTTTTTTGATGTATTCTGTATATTGATAGTGGAAATTATCCACTCTGAAACTATTTGTACTTGGTTACTATTTAATATTATGCATGCATGCTTGATTAGGGGGGAAAAAAAACCACCTTCTGCAATGAAAAGCAGACTATCGCATCTCCATAACAAGATGTGTTGCATGTGTATCTTCTCTTGCTGATGGTAGCCTTAAAGACACATGAAATTTTTCTTTGCATTCGTGTTAGCCTTTCAATCATGATTAACTTTTGTGCCAAATCAGGCACTGTAACCGACCTTGATCCAAAAGGAAAGCAACAAATGTTGTTCACGATCTTTTAATCAAAATTTATGTTCCCTGACGGGCTAAAAATGTTGTTGGAGAGGAGAGGTTCATGCCCGTTTGGATTTAAAGATGAGTTGAGATTATTTGTGAATAGTAAAATAAAATTTTATTTATTATTATTATTATTATTTTGAGATTTGAAAAAATTAAATTATTTATTATATTTTATATAAAAAAATTTTAAAATTATAATAATAAAATAAAATGAGTTGAATTGAGTTGAGATTTATTTTTAGATTGGATAGCCGACTTGTGTTCAGACAAGAAGGCATGAAAATACCAAGCCAAAACACTTCAAGACTCGGACTCCTCTCTCCTGAATCAGGAATTCAATGATACTTATTACTTACAAATTGTGTGTAACACCGCTTTGCCGTGGAATCAACAGCAAAAAATTCGAATCCCAAATATTATTTTTTATGCTATATAATATGGCAGTTCTTAACATCAAATACATTTATTATATCAATAGTCAAATCTGCGAATAGATGTTTTAAAAAATAAACATTAGGGCAAGGACAAACACAACTACGGTGAAATCATTTTTTGAGAAATACTTTAACTAAAAAATATTTTATAAAACTAAACTCATGAATTGACGTTATTTTATATTATACGTCATTGTAAAAATATTTTTATTATAAAATAGATCTAATATATAATATAAAATTATGTCAGTAATTTATTTTTATAAAATTTTTTTACAGCACGTATTTATTTACTGCAGCACTGTAACTATACTGATTTTACTGTAGCAGCACTCTTTTTTCTTTGTGGACATTAAACAATGTACTGTCTGGAGTCATTCTAGACCAATGAATATACGCAGTGTGTAACATAAAAAACGGACAAAGTGTCAAAATTACCACGTTGGACTTGATCAATGATCACGGATGGGAGTCTGGGACCTACCCTGGCTGAAATTAGTTGGGTTTGGCATCCTCTAGAGACCAGAAGATCATGCAACGCTCATACCGCGACCTCCCCACCCACCCAGATAAATGAAATGTTTTGAACTTGCTAAACTGGGTTAAAAGACAAAGTCGTGTTTCTTCCCCCAAACTAATTGTCAATCGCTTAGCTAGTAAGAAAAGTGTACTAATATTATATCATGAGGATCACGGCAGTCTAGCTATGCCATTAACTTGTTTGAAACATGAATGATAAACAAATACCAACATGTTCTATTTTTTATGCCAACTAAAGCAAGTCGGTCGACGCCTTTCATTTGTGAGTGAGTGACAACTCTAAAGTTTGCATGTTTCAGTCTTTACCTTGAGAAAATAAAATAATAAAAGTAAAAAAGCTGTCCCTAGATATTCTTTATTGGTTCTTCTCGACTAGACCAAATTGCAGCAAACAAATGGTGTTTGTTCCAGAACAGTGTGACTTGGCTTCTATCAAAACAGAGGATCGATCATGTTCCCTGGGAAGTTTGGTGCTACTTTCCGGTTTAGGGCATTTTGAAACGGAAATTTTGCACGCACTTTGCCTTGAATTACTAAACAACGATCGTAATGAAGCAAGGAATCCTTGCACTTTCACAGACCTTTTACATCACTTTTTCAAGGACTTTAACTTTCACCGTCTAAAGTTCTAAACTCTAAAGTAAAATGCACCCCTCCCACTTAAACAAGGAATATATAAAGTCTATCCAATAGAATTGTACCACGTGGGTTGGTATGCGAAGAATGCTGCTCTTCGAAGCTCTCTTTTTCTCGAGGTACGTACCTGCACTGCACTGCCTCAAAACGAAAAAGCACCATTTTGCATTCTATATAAACCCATCAAAGGCTTCGGTATTCCTTCATGCCAACGCTGCTTTTATAGAGCCTTCTCTCCGACACTGAAAAACTCGAGCTTGATTTCTTAGATATCATCCATTTTTTTTGTTGTTGTTGTTTCGAACCCTTTTCTTTGTCTATTCATTTTCTTTGACAATCTTAATCTTATCAAAAAATGAAGAACAAGGCTTCTCTCTTTCTCAAGCAGTTTATCTCTGTGTTCAAATCTATAGCTAAAGCCAAGTCAATGGCCATCAAGAACAAAACCAGCGCTTTCAAAGCTCGCCTCATAATGTTCTCCTTGTTGAAGAACAAGCAGAAGCTTATGCTGGATTCGTTATCCCTTAAAATCCATAGACTTCTTGGACAGCATGACGGGGAAAGCCAAGACGAGGCAGGGAAAATAGCAAGGCCATAGTTCTCTACAACATTGGATTGGCAAACGAGTACTCGTCGAGCTCCAGCCACACCCAATACTTGATGCACACGGTAGAGGCTGATTATGAAGAAGAAGGCCGAGATCATGACGATGGTGATGATAAATACCCAGATCTCAGACACTCCTTGTTTGATGACGAGGATTTGGACTGTGAGGAGGATGATCAGGGTGGGTCCATCATTGATATGGTGAGGAATTCCAAGGAGGAGGAAGGGGAGAATTTCGTCCTGGAAGATGAGATTGATAATGTTGCAGACTTGTTTATCAGGAGGTTCTACAAACAAATACGCTTGCAAAAGTTGCAGTCTTTCAGGAGGTTTCAAGCGATGATGGAGAGAAGTGTATGATCAATCAAAACTGCGAGTACGATGATAAAGTGGGGAGTGCCACAATACTATTTCTTTGGGAACTTATATGAACCAAAAAAGAAAAAAAAACATAAACATAAAGCCATCTGTACCAGCTTCTGTTAACTTCGAATCCGGCCCATTACCTCTCTTTTTGGGCTATTAAAGCCTTTTAAATGGACTCAGCTTATATTTCTCCCTACAGTGTAATATCTCTCTCTCTCTCTGATTCGTTGTAATACTAGTGCAAATATATATATACATATATTATATATATATTTTAAAAAGGAATAAAATTTCAGTCAGCCAGATCTGTTTGTTCCATGGCTATTAAATTTGGAATCTACTTTTTTTTTTTTTAATTTCCCGTTAAAAAATTTAAATTTATCTCAACTTATTTCATATATTTAAACATGTATTTTAACTTTCAACTCTATTTACATTTAGAATAATGTTACTATACTGTCTCACTTTGTCTTCTCATTTTAACCGCTTATACATTTAATTGTTTTTTTACTTACTGATTAAATAAGTGACTATTTTTATATTGATGTACTTTTTTAATTTTTTAAAAATATTTAAATATGTTAAAAAATATATAAAGAATGAAATTTGTGCTAGTGAACACGCCTAACACAAGTTGTCAAAGTTGGGGCACTATCCTTATATTTAACACATGTCAATATAAAAAGTACTATTATTCCAGATCAGCTCAATATCCAACCTAACGTGTAATTGTTAGCCTTCTCTGTTAGAGCATCCTCATTGATTTGGTAAATGAGAAAGTTGGTTAAAATTTGCATAATTAATTTAAAAAACATCTCATATTGAATTGGACAAATCTAAAATAATTTAAATTTTTACTATAGTGGTTGGTCAAAGATGGAGAACCACAATTGATTAATCAAATATTAAAATATTAATTTCTCACTCCAAATAAATATTAAAATATTAGTTTCTCCCTTCAAACAAAAATACTATTTGGTTTGTAATTAAGAAATTTAGATAAAATTTTAGATGAGTTTAATCAAATATTTATTGTTATTAGTATTAAATAATTTTTAAAAATATGATTTTTGTAATATTAATTTAATTAGAATAGAATTATTATTAACATTTAATTGGTAGAGTTACAAAATATGATAAAAATAAATTAAATAACAAAATTATTAAATTAATAATAATATTTTATTATTATATAAAAAGCGAATGAATAATTTAATATGAAAATTGAATTTAACCGGACACGGTGGTCAGTTTCCAAATTCAGTATGAGAAAAAAAATTTCTAATATTTTCGAAAGGCTTCAGCGGAATTTATATATCTAAACTTGTATCGAGAATTATTATCTGAATATTATGAATCCCCGATATTACATTAACAATAACAAAAGATTAATAGATACAAATAATAACATATGAAAAATAATGATTTTGCATAAGATGTATAAATTTTTTATGTAATTAAAATTATTCTATTTACGTGTGGACGAAGTTTATAAATATAAATATCGTATCATGGAGATGGCCACGTGGGTAAATGCGACACGAAACTGGCGCCAAAACTTCCCGCCAAAAGACCGAACCGACCCGCATTCGCAAAGCGGGTGGGCCTCGTCCGACACGTTGGGTGCATTAAGACGATAGATGGAAAGCAGGAAAGGTTATCAAAGCGCAGAAGAAACGGCCGCTACCAAACGAAAAAGCTCATACGCACGGATAGAAAATGGCCGGAGATGGAGAAGGGCCTTCTCCTTCGACCCCGAACTCGCCGTCCTCCACGGGTTTCAACAGTGATCAGCTTCCTCACACTGACCGCAGCTTAGAGAACTTCACCGACGATGATTACGACGATGAGGAGGCCGCCGTCGATCCCGTAATTATCCGTGACGAGCCCGAAGAGGTTGAGGAAGAGGAAGATGGAGAGGATCTTTTCAACGATACGTTCATGGAGTCAGTCTGATCTTTCTCTTCCTATTCCAGTTCCCTCTCACTCCTCATTTTAAGATTTCAATTTGTTTGCGAAAATGTTATTTATTATTTTTACAAAATTAAACGCAGTGATTATCGGAGGATGAATGAGCATGACCAGTACGAGTCGGTGGGGCTGGATGACTCGCTAGAGGACGAGCGAGATTTGGACCAGATCATGCGGGACCGCAGGGCTGCTGAGTTGCAACTCGACGCCCGCGATGGCCGCAACGTCAACCGCAAGCTTCCTCAGCTTCTCCATGACCAAGGTTATTTTTATTATATTATGGTCTCTATCTTATTACGTGGTTTGTGTTATTATTTGGCAAGTTTTATCCTTCGTACCAATTTTCACTTAGCTTTTCACTCTTTAATTGCTATTTTTAATCCATTTAAAGAAAAATTAGTACGTTTTTTTACAAATTACTCCCACTCCATCTATATGCACAAGAAACGATGGCTCTTAGATCGAGAACGTAGTCCAAGCCTAGCTCCAGTCCCAAAGCGTTGGAGTAATTAACAGTACTGCCAAGCCTCGGGGTCGCAATGATTATCCATTAGAATTGTGGCTTGGCAGAGTGAGCTTTCGCTTATGTTTGTCCCTTATTTGAGCTGGGTTATGTTGGTTAATGTACTCGAATCTGTTAATCTACTACGGCACGCTTTAGGTATTTTTATTGAAAATAACTAATTTAAATTGATTGATTATAACATATCAAGATAATAACACTACCAAATTATGATTGGAAGAAAAAAAAAGGGATACGGAAAGTGAATGCAAATTCATTGCATGCGTGCCCAAGGAATTTTGATCCATGGCAATGAAGTTAAATACTTGCGGATGTGGAGTTCTACCTTCGTAGTTTATAATCAAAAAATTTCACATTTTGGTCACAGACACAGATGATGATAACTATAGGCCGTCCAAGAGGTCTAGAGCTGATTTCAGGCCTCCTGCACCAAGAAGCTTTGACGACGCTGATGGAACGCAAAGTTCACCTGGAAGATCACAGCGAGGACAATCAAGAGAGGATGTGCCCATGACTGATCAGACTGATGATGATCCATATGAGGTGTTGAGCCGTCTTAAGTTTATTCTGTTACTCCTCAAAGCAATGATCCTCCTTCAGCTAATAATGTGCATTAGATTTTTAGTCATTTGCTTATTGCTGATGGTGTTCATTGTAGGATGAAGAGGATGATGAAGGTGAATTTGAGATGTATCGAGTTCAAGGAACTCTGAGAGAGTGGGTTACTAGGGATGAAGTGCGTCGCTTTATAGCAAAGAAGTTCAAGGATTTTCTACTTACATATGTGAATCCAAAGAATGATCATGGAAACTTCGAATATGTACGGATAATAAATGAGATGGTATCAGGTAAACTATCATTTCTGCGTACATGCTCCCTGTGAACTTGCAAATGTGAAAGGTGAACCCTTATATGACATGTTTTGTTGGCTACAAAATGCAATCCCTCACAAAGCTTTCCTGTTTTATATATTATGTGGACTGATTTGATGTTGCTCTGCAGCTAATAAGTGTAGCTTGGAGATTGATTACAAACAATTTATCTACATCCATCCCAATATTGCCATCTGGTTGGCTGATGCCCCACAATCTGTCCTTGAAGTAATGGAAGATGTTGCCAAGAGTGTTGTCTTTGATTTACATCCAAACTACAAAAATATCCATCAAAAGATCTATGTTCGCATTACCAACTTACCTGTTTATGATCAGATTCGGAATATTAGGTAATATTTATGAATCCATTGCTATTTCTTAAGATCCTTTTCCACTGCTAGAGTTTGATTTCAACTTTACTCTTGTTTGCTGATTTGCAGGCAAATCCATTTGAATACCATGATTCGTATTGGTGGAGTTGTGACCCGTCGCTCTGGGGTCTTCCCCCAGTTGCAACAGGTGAAGTATGATTGCAACAAATGTGGGGCAATTTTGGGACCATTTTTTCAGAATTCATATTCAGAAGTGAAGGTTGGTTCTTGCCCAGAATGCCAATCGAGTGGACCATTCACCGTCAATATTGAACAGGTGAAATTTCTAGAGCTCACGATTGGAGAACTGAAACTATAAGATTGTATCTTATTTGAAGATATGGGATTTTTATTTATGGAAAAGTGCAGGGGAAACTAAGCTAAACAGATGTAAATGCACGGTTTGAGTTGAGGCTTTCATTTCCTTGTGTCCCAAATAGCCAAAAATGAGATGGAACCTCATTTAAACACAAGCTGTAACTCATTGATTTATCTTTCTGTGACTTGTTGCAGACAATTTACAGGAACTACCAAAAGCTTACACTCCAGGAGAGCCCTGGAATTGTGCCTGCAGGTCGGCTTCCTAGATACAAGGAAGTGATACTGTTGAACGATCTGATTGATTGTGCCCGTCCTGGGGAAGAGATTGTAAAGTCCTCTTCTTAGAATTTTTGTTTGTGCTTGCCGCTTATTACTTGTGTTATGAATAATTCCTGATTTTCAGTTTTATGTTTCATGCGGTTAATTACAGGAGGTCACAGGTATTTATACAAATAATTTCGACTTATCTTTGAATACAAAGAATGGTTTTCCTGTATTTGCCACTGTTGTTGAAGCAAACTATGTCACAAAGAAGCAAGACCTGTTCTCTGCATACAAACTTACCCAGGAAGATAAAGAAGAGATAGAAAAGTTGTCTAAAGACCCCAGAATAGGAGAAAGGGTATTTCAACTGACACTTTATTTTTCAGCTGTTCTTGATTTTTCCTCGTGAAACTCACATACTAAGATTGTTTTGAACAATAATTTTCAGATTGTCAAGTCCATTGCCCCATCAATCTATGGCCATGAAGGTATAAAAACTGCAATAGCTCTTGCTATGTTTGGAGGCCAAGAGAAAAATGTTGAAGGGAAACACAGATTACGAGGGGACATAAATGTACTTCTCCTAGGTGATCCAGGGACGGCCAAGTCACAATTTCTCAAGTAAGAATTACTTCGATGTTTGATCTATTTCAAAGAGAAACTTAAAAATTGCTTTTGCAATAGTTATCTCACTTCTCAAGGTTTCTTTAAAAGGTACATTGAAAAGACTGGGCAGAGGGCTGTGTATACTACTGGCAAAGGAGCTTCTGCCGTGGGGCTCACGGCAGCAGTGCACAAGGACCCAGTCACAAGGGAGTGGACTCTTGAAGGAGGGGCCCTTGTTCTTGCTGATAAAGGAATTTGCCTTATTGATGAGTTTGACAAGATGAACGATCAGGACAGGTAAGTGAATGCAAGTTTGGATTTTACTTGTATAATTTGAAAATCCTCACCCCCGAAAAGGGAAAGTTCATTCTTATCAGAGCATTAAATTTTCTATTCATTATCAGGGTGAGTATTCATGAGGCAATGGAGCAGCAGAGTATTAGCATATCAAAGGCTGGGATTGTCACTTCTCTCCAGGCACGATGCTCTGTGATTGCTGCAGCTAATCCTATTGGAGGAAGGTATAAAAATGTATAAATTTATACGAGGTGCTATTATTATCAGTTGTACTGTCACTGAGGTTTGGTAAAATGGCTTATGCATAAGAATCTTTAAATATATGAACGCCAATCACATTGACATAGATGCAGGAAGTCTAGGCTAGGTTTGGATATAAAGATGGTCTCAACTCATCTCATCTAATCATTTTAATTTTTTCAAATTTTCAAAAAAACTATAATAAACAATTTAATTTTTTCATATTTCAAAATAATAATAATATTAAAAAATAATATTCTAATAATATTTTATTCAACTTTTAACTTTCATCTCAATTCACTATCCAAGTCTCATCTCATTGAAAAAGTTTCTCATAATTTCCTTCCTAAACATTACTCAAATACAAACACTTTTCAATTTCATATATTCAACTTTTTCATCTAATCTTTATCTAATTATTACTAGTTATTCAAATTTTCAAACTAAATACAAAAAATAATTCAACTTTTTCAAATCTCAAAACAAAAATTATATTTTAACAAAAATTTTACTTTATTATATATTTTTATTTTTATTTTTATAATTTCCTAAAACTTAATAAAATATCTTTACTTAAACTATTTCACTATTCACAAATCATCTTACTACTATTCATAGAATTCTTACTTCTTCTTTTTCTCCAAGCATCCTCTTAGAGTGCTCATTTTTTCCCTTGGGATATTTCTTGAACATGTTTTAGATAATAAAGGCCATTTGTTAATTCTCTCTCTTTCCAAACTCGCCCTCTTACTTACACTTTGTTGTCTTCAACTTGACAGGTTTGAACTTATTGTCTTGTATTTCAATTTTTTTACTTCTTAAGCCATAATTTAATTTATGTGGCTATTTTCCAGATATGATTCCTCGAAAACATTCACACATAATGTCGAGTTAACAGATCCCATCATTTCTCGTTTTGACATCCTCTGCGTTGTAAAGGTTATATTTCTTCAAACTCAAATCTCCATTAACATTTTTACTACTTGCTCAATGATGCTGACGTGGAAGAGAATTGATACTTGCAGGATGTAGTCGACTCTGTCACGGATGAGATGCTTGCAAAGTTTGTGGTTGACAGCCATTTTAGGTCGCAACCCAAGGGTGGTAACATTGATGATAAGTCTGTAAGCGAGTCCAATGAAGATAATCAATCAGCTTCCAGGCCTGTTGATCCTGAGGTCTGAAAGCCAGATCCTACTTGTGTTCCCGCGTAGTTACTTCTAGATTCTTTGAACTCGGTCTTCCTCAACTTAATCCTTAAGAATCCTGTCTTCTTTTCCAGATACTTCCTCAAGATCTGCTAAAGAAGTACATAACTTATGCCAAGTTGAATGTATTTCCAAGGTTGCATGATGCTGATATGGATAAGCTCACACATGTTTATGCCGAACTGCGAAGAGAATCTTCGGTAAGGTTCTCTATTAGTGACTATATGGTACTGTTATTTGTTGAGGTTCTCACTATATTTCCTGCTCTTCCATCGTGTCCTATCTAGCATGGGCAAGGGGTGCCTATAGCAGTGAGGCACATAGAGTCAATGATACGGATGTCAGAAGCGCATGCTAGAATGCACCTCAGACAGCATGTTACACAAGAAGATGTAGATATGGCCATTCGTGTCCTACTTGATTCATTTATTTCAACCCAAAAGTTCGGGGTACAGAAAGCTTTGCAAAAGGTATTCAAAGAGATCTCCCTTTTCATGTCGTCTCCAGTAGCCTTTCCTTTCCAGCATCTTCTGTACATTTTCTTTCAGGTTCTACTTATAACTATCACATTGCAGCTCAAACACCATCCGCCCCATCTTAATTGTTTCTATAATCTGTGTACTTTTCAAAGCACTATTATCATTAAATGTCAGTAATGCGCACATTTAAATTTTCCTGCATAGCCATATAGAAATTGACATGCTAGGTATGGTCAAGAATGCTCAAGGTAGGGATTTTTTAAGGCAACACTGGTCCATTGTTTACCAACACTTTTTACTGTTCTACATGGGCTGCTTTTTGTTTAACAAAAGCATTTATAACTATTGACAAGGTATCTGTTCATTTCTTATTTCAGACGCTCTTTATCTGCCATTTCTATAGGCCTAAACTATACAGGACATGCACTATTGCCGATGCTTGCAGTTTTTATGCTTATAGACCATGCAATTACATTTATTCCGAGCAAGTACCATGCAATTATGCCTGCGAATGGAAGTTTGCATATTGTTACATAGAGAACTTTGAACTTTGGTAGTTGATCATTTGGACAATTGGTTGACAACGATTTGATGTGTGGTCTTTGCAGAGCTTTAGAAAGTACATGACTTTCAAGAAGGATTACAACGAACTGCTTCTATATCTTCTTCGTGAGCTTGTCAAGAATGCACTGCATTTTGAAGAAATTGTTACTGGTTCTACTTTAGGGCTTACCCACATTGATGTGAAAGTAGAGGAATTGCAGAACAAGGTAAAAAATCCCAAAAAAAACGAAAAAGAATAAAGAAAAAAAGAAAAACAAGATGTTGTGTATTTCCCTAATATAAATTGGCTTGATTTCTGGGAACAAATATAGAACTTACTGAAGTTTTGGTTTGATTTCATTTTGTGCAGGCACAAGAACATGATATCTACGATCTGAAACCCTTCTTTACGAGCCTCCACTTTTCTAGAGCCAATTTTTCATTGGATGAAGACCGGGGAGTGATCAGGCATCGCCTTGCAAGGTGATGACAAAATATTGGGCATCAGCTTTTCGTAGGAAAATTAATCGGTCAGTATTCAGTACCCTCGGGGGAAGCTGTCCAACAACGGTTCCTCGAGAACAGTTATGGATATTTATTACGGAAAATGTTTTCATTCGAATTAGTTACTATTTTCATACGTACGTGTATGTTCTATGTGATTTGTTAAAAGAATTAGTTACGTATTTTCATACGTATGTTCTATTTTCATACGTATGTGTATGTTCTATGTTCTATGGGAATTTTCAAGTGTTGTGGGCAAGAATGCCTTCGTTTGTTTAGATTTTAAAGGCAATAGTTGAATTCGATTAGCACAGGAAAATTTCTGGCTCCCCTTGCAGCCTAGGGAGAAGGTTCTCTTCAAATATTTAAAAAGTAAGAGAGGATGATAAATAATTTTTTAATCATTTCATTCTTGCGAGGTATCGCTTTTTCACGAATTGTTGCTAAACACTATAATCTGAATTGGGCCGATTAGGTTGTATGAGCCCAACCCACCTGCCCAACAATTCGTGGACGCCAAAATCTGAATTGGGTCGATTTCCTTCGTCTTCCATTGTGTTTACTGAACACTTAATTCAGAAAATATTTAATCTGATCTTTGGGTGGGATACGTCATACATCTTTTGTCCAAACACGTTATATTTGGGTGTATCTATCAGTTGCCCGTAATATATAGATGTATGTATATATATTTAGGTGTGATTAAGCAGGAAATCAGTGGGATTAATTTATTAGGATCAATAACAGGAGCATCATAATAGCTGGATTAATTTTGAAGACTGTTTGAAGCTTTTACCATAATGACACGTACGTGATTGGCACGACGTATCTCATCGGACTATCAGAGGAGGAGGGCTGGAGGTTTGGTGCAGGCCAGTCAGTCAACCATGAATTTTTATAATTGTTCCAGTTTCGCTTTCAGTATGATTCAGAAGACGACACCGAACTCACGCACGCACGCACGCATGCACTGTACCAATGAATTAGGTTTGAATATATAATGTTGCTGTAAATTATATATTGTGCTGTACTGGGAAGATACTTTGTTTGTTTGACCCTTACTTTGTCTTTTTGTTGCCCCCCACCCCCAAATCCCTCTCATCTTGGACTTGGAGTATTATCGAACTCATGTAACAGCATCCGGTGACCACACCTACAGTCCCAACTCCACACGGGCTAAAGAAATGCATCCACCCTGCTACCCTAGAGGCACAGACTACGGCCCTCTGCCACTCTTCCCCATCTCAGGCTCTCAGCCTTCTACCTTATTCGTTCCTTTTTTTTTTTTTTTAATCAATTATGTTAACAGACGAATAGTATTGCATATTCAATTATGTTTCTGTTTATTAACTACCTTTTTTTAATAAAACATTATATATCTAAGCATAGGTTGGAACTTCAACATCAGGCTTGACCTGACCGCTTCCAAAGAAAATCATTGTTAATTTATATAGGAATATGTATAGAAAGAAAAAAAATGAGAATCACTGTTATTGGAAGAGGCATAAGAATAATGATCTTTTTACAGTTAATTTCCACTAAAGATATTAATGTTTGTTCTTTTATCATGGAAATTTCAAAATGGGGTTTGAAATATGTCAGTCAAAATGAGATTAGATTATGTCCGCCGACAAAAAAAGTGTAATTAGTCATCCTTCAACTTAAATCATAAATGCTATCTTAGATGTCCAATTTTATCAAAAATATTTATTCATGATGGATTATTTATGACGAAAATAATTTTTAATCCGTTATTTATAAATTCTTGTAATAAAATAACTAACCCACAAATAATTTTTTTTAAGTGGTACAACCAAAATTGGAAATTGAATACCTTTAAATGCACAGAAATAGAAGATATGCATCTAATCACGAGAAGGGTGTGATCAATGTTCATTATGTATTTGGTTATGTCATTGCCCGTTGGATTAACGTCGCGGTTTTTGAAGCTTATATAAATCAATACAGGATAAATTATAATAGCTGTCCATCCTAAACGACCAAATCAAGCCTACAATTTCTGACTAAGAATGAATGAATGAATTAAAATAATTAAGTTTTTTTTAGATAATAAAAGTGTTTTATTTCAGCATTATAAATTTTTTAAATTTTTATAAAATAAATAAATAATTTAATTTTTTTAAATATTAAAATAATAATAATATTAAAAAATAATATTCTAACAATATTTTCTTCAATTTTTAATTTTTATTTAAAATCATCCCATCTCAATATCCAAACTCGATCTTAATATTGGACTCTCCATATCACCAATACAGCAAGATGATCATGTTTGTTCCAAATTGCTTATTTATGATCTCGATGATCGGAAGAGTAGTTATAATCTTGTGATGTTGCTCAAAATCTTCACAATATTAAGGAGAAAATGAAAGTGCAAATTAATGAGAAATAAACTGCAACTCAAGAGTACTCAATAAACTAAGTTCTTGTATCTATCTGATCGTATTGAAGTTTTACACATGTTTACACACTTCTATTATAGAAACCCAGAAGGACCAAAAAAAAAAAAATGCAAAACAGAAGGCTAGCACTAGCAGCAGCTCGACCTTCCTCAAATATATATTTCATTTTCTCGATTTAATCTTAATCTTGGCTTTTGAATGAGGCTTAGTACAAGTGACATGAGTTTGCTGTTCTGATCTGAGAGTGATCTTTTGAGGCCCTTCCGGTTGAGATTTCTTCCTTCTCTTCAACCCAAATGAAGAAAGTTTTCTCTTTTCCGTCTCCCTTATCGTTTCGAGCTTTGGCTTCCATTGGCGTGATCCGACAAGCTGTGCGTACTCCTTCTGCAATCGAGGCGTAGTGCATACGGCATTACTCGTAGATTTACTCGAGCTCTCGGTATTCTTTTCTTCTTCTTCTTCTTCGCCCCGGATCTTCCCTTCTTCCAACAGCTGCGATATGAACTCATCTGAGACGCGTATTCTCAGACACCCAGACGTAGTCTTCTGTATATGAAAAGGTTCACAAACGGCTGCTTTTCTTACAAACGCATTCCTCGAGTCTTTAGAGATCGGAGAAGAAGATAAAACCGGGGATGAATCGGGTTGACGGGAGGCAAACGAGGCTATGGTAACGAATGACAGTACAGATTGGAAGAAATGATTAGGAAGAAGGAAATACTTGTGACCAGGCTGCAGCTCGTCGTCCTCCGAAAGAGAAGGAATCTTCTGGCCGATGTAAAACGAATCGGCGCGGCAGACCAGGTGCTTTGGAAACTCCGACATGAGCTCCGAGACGTGGACTGGACGGCGGTAGATCTTGACGACGCCATCAGATTTGATCAGCTTTATTGTTCCCCCGACTGGCGTCTCGAACTCAGTCGGCCGGAGTTGCACGCAAGAGAGATGCCTCCCCAATACGTGGAAACACCATGGTATCATCTGGAGATTGAGGTACTTGATGATGCCCATTTTAGCACATAATATTCCTGATGATCAAAATGAAAGCACAGAGATTGTGAGAGCTAGCAGCAAAAGCCAAAAGGGTCTGCGTTTCTGTGGGGATATATAGATCAGCTAAGATGGAGCAGGTGAGTTTTCCAGATTATAGACAGATCAGACTATATATAATATATTTATGGCCGAATGGAATATCCATGCGTATGTCATCAGCTTGTTTCCTTTGGAAAAATCGAAGAGAGGAGAGAGGAGAGCTTGGCTTTAAGGAGAGAGGGAGAAGAGGCGTGAGACCCGGATAAAGCTTTTGCCAACGTAACACAGAATAGTACTGTGGATTTGCTTTTTTGTTTGCGTTGAAAGTTTGAAACAATGTTTGACTCTCTCTCTCTCTCTCATGTTTTTTGTTCGTTTGCTCCGACGTCAATTAATGATGTCAAAAGGACAATTTTGAATCAGATGCCCCCCCGGCCTTTAAATCACCCCTAGCTTTGCTTTTGTTACACTGAATGTATTCCTCAAAGTGGTTGGCGTCATGTATCCAGCCAGACGTATGGAATACGGCTTTCACATTACTATAGCTTTAGATACGACTGCTGGAAAAAAAGAAAAAAAAGAACACGCACACACGACCCGAGAACAATTAATCACTGTTTTATTGAAAAAACTTGTGGTATATTTGGCTGAGAAAAATAGTGAAAATATTCTTGGGTTCATTTTAAAGTATCTTGAGATGTATTTTTAATTGGGTTTTGTGAAAATAAATAAATAAATTTGATAAAAGTTTTTGTGAGAATAAGTAGGTAGAATTAAGAAGTCGTTTGAAAAAAAATTTAGGATAATTCTTTTTTTATTATTTTGTAAAAATTTTGTTTCTTTTTTATTTTTTTCACTTAGATTTAGGAAAGTGTTTAGATAAAAAGTTGAGAAGTCAAAATGAAATGTAAAAAAATGTAAACATTGGAGCTAATTTAAAAAAAAAAAAGAAGCAAATCTTCAAAAAATGGATAAACCAAACGCCACCTATCTTTTAAAATTGGAAACAAGCCAGAGGTTTTATTAAAATTTGTATGATGTGTTTGATGCACATTTGCATGTACATATATGAATTATAAATATACAAGACTCGATGTAATATGTTACATATATCTACTAATTTTTTATTAGAGTCTTATTTACAACTTCAAATCATCAGATTTCTTATATCATTTTTTTTTCTTAAATTCTTTTTATGTGCATAATATTTATTTTTTATGTTCAGCTTCAAGATTTAGAAATCCTTTATGCACAATAATCCCATGATAAAAGTACCAAAATAAATTACACTTGCTCAAGGATGAATTCAGAGTTTAGACTCAACAAATATCCTTGTTACTAGACTAGGTTTGTTGGGCGAGCCCCCGCATTCGGCCAATGCTTAGGGCGGGGGCATCCATCGACATAAGGTGGGCGGGGAGGCGGATTAACGTCTATGGAAAATGTCTGAAAGTGAGTGTTGGGTTGGGTCTGCCTTGATTTTACTTATCTATCCGACCCTATATATATATATATATATATATATATATATATATGTCTCTCTCGAAACGATGTCTTTTAGGGAGCTAACCAAATCTATCTCCCAATTTCCTCTCATCTCCTCTGGCTCGCAAATCTCTTGAACTTTGATTTTGAGTCTCCAGCTTCAACCGTTGTTGCATCATTGCCGTTGTCATCGCTCAGTTTCTACTCTCAGCCCTTAAGTAAGAATTGGCCGCTCATGTGTCGTTCACTCATGTCTCCGCCAGCATAGTTGGTCACTTATAGCCACAAATGAACATGCGACCCATAGGCCAATTCTTCTGCTTCGTATCTAGATCGAGTCACTCGCCCATGGATACGAGGCTCGGAGACCAAACTCACCCCCGCCTATGCGGGGTGGGGGCCTTGGCTGCCCGGGCACTTGTCATTACGCTATATCTGAATTATAGGAAAAAAAAATTATAAAGTGGTCAAAAACAGCCCGCTGTTCATATTCATATCTATGTAATTTAGGATCTTTAGGTTTCATTTGGTTTCTAAACCAAATTCATCTCATCTCATTCATCATTACAACTTTTTTAAATTTTAACACAAAATATAATAAATAATTCAAATTTTTTAAATTCTAAAATAATAATAATATTAAAAAATAATATTTTAACAATATTTTCTCATCTAAATTCAATTCAACTCAACTCACTTCAACATCCAAACACACCCTAAAAAAAAGAGAGACGGAGAGAGTGGAGTATGTCTTTATCCGATAAGACGCACGTGGTTAGGTCGATAAGAAAAAACGACACGACATTATGTGGTCCAGAAGAAGAACTGTAACAAATGTCGGCGTTGAAACTTGAAACTCCCAATTTGGAAACGTGTCTTTTACATTCCCCTAAAAAACACAAACGTGCGGTTTGCATTTGAAACGTTCATAATTGTTTCGATCAAATAATGTGTTGCACATTTTAAATAATTTTGTATCTTAATTATTTAAATAACTACTTAAAATATGCAATATAACAAATGTGATTCAAAATAATGAAATTTAAAATAAAGAATATCTTCCTCTAATTAAAAATAAATATGCAAAAGTCTTTTGAAAAATCAGATGGTATAAAATCTGGTCTCTAAATGTAAAAATCAGGTTCGAATCTCTCCACCTTATATAAAAAATTAAAAATGAATCCAAGCAATATTACTCTAATTTATTAATTGAGCAATGACACACGTACAATATTTTTATAGTTTTTTTTATAACTATATTTTAAAATAAGATTATTTATGTAAAGTAGTAATGTTACTTTTGTACATTATTTAAAAAATACCACACATTTAAAATATATTTTTATAAATACTTACAAAAATAATTATATAATTCTTATTATTTTTTCCATTTTAATCACACCGATTGAAACTAACATCTTATATGATTTTATAAATAAGTATACACAAAAAATCACTTAAAATATTGTGCTTTATTTGGTATAACTAAAAATAATAAAATTTAGATGAAAAATAATATTGTTTGTAAATTTCAGTAAAGTCATACACATGGGATTTATCTTGATTGAAGTTAGGTAAAATTAATGGTCACATCATTAGCAAAGTGTACGCGTGAGATCATTCATCTAATTTATTACAATAATTATATTTGAAAATCTTTATACTACATATTATTCACGTGACATAATTTAATTTATAAGATAATTTTTAATTTTTAATTTTATAAATCAAATTATATTATATGAATGATGTAAAAATTTTCAAATCATAGTGATTAACGTATTACTTATTATATGTGTAGAGGAGGTTTTCATAATTAAATTCAATATTTTTTTAATAACTAAAAGGAGGATGGATTAGAAAGGCAAAGTCAAGGCCTGCTTTCTATAAACGGACCCTCACTGAAAGAAAAGGCCCATTAGAAAAGAAGAGGCCCAAATATTTCCGAGTCGCGAGTCCCTCCTCTGAACCTTGCGGTTGTTTCTGTGAGTGTCTCTCTGGCTCTGCATCCCAAATATTTTCTTCCAGCTCTCAGCAATGTTTCGATTAAAATTGAACCGAATTTGAGGGCCAATGGAAGAAGGACAGAAATGGGTGGTGGTGGAAGGAGAAGATGGTGGAAAATGCCGGCGTGTGTCGCAATAGTGGTAGTTGTTGGTACTGTGAGTGAGCTGAGTTAGCGGTACGGATGGGACAGAGACGGGCGATTAAGGTGTGGGCCGTCCCAGCACACGTTGGGGGTTCACACCCTCACTCTGCCGCTCTGATTGCCCTACGCCGTCGTCTTCGATGCCGCTGCTTCTCTTATCTTTGGATTCTGCCCTGCTGTACCCTGCGTCTTCTCCGTAGGGGTGCTCGCCCGCTTCCCTCTTCTTATGCCGCTGCTTCTCTTATCTTTGGATTCGATAATGTTGTTATGATCATTATTGTTGGTTCTTAGCGTAGAACTCGTATTACAATTAATTCATCAAATTAAGGTTCATGGGGCATATGCCCATGTCAAAGTTTTGTCTCTGTATTTGATTCTAGCTAATGAATATAACATGCTGTAGTATCAGACTTGGGAAAAGGAATATGGTAATGTTGTTCGCCTATTAGTTTCAAAGACACATTTTTAGTGATACCTTCCTTGTCCGGAAATGAATCCTATGCTACTTGTTTGTTCGTATACATGAGAGTTGAGATGCATATGTCATGGCTAAGAGCTTTATAATGTATCCAAAGTTTTATGGCTAACTAATGTGATCCGATTAAAACCTGTTCACGTCTGCCCCTACTGTACCATCTCTATCCTTATTGTACATACATATGTATCCATTTCTCCAGTTCTCCCAGACATTGAATTGAATTCTTAAATTGTAGGACTCTCTCTCTCTCTCTCTCTCTCTCTCTCATGCATGCGCACACGGTTCTCATTAAATGGTTTAAGGTTTAGGACAAAAATGAAAATGTGGGTTATTTCAGATTAGCATTCTGGAGTTCAAGTTCAGCAATGGAGTGGGCCCAGAGAAACAAATACTTCCATAGCCTTTCCAGAGTATTTGAGCTGATGGTTGGCAGCTTGTCCTATTTGCCCGCTTCTTGCCCATACCCTGCTATGTCATAAATTATGCCCTAGCTGCCACCAAAGTTGGGTTCGTTGTAGATTTTCTGCTGCGTTATTGTATGTCTGCCAATGATCTTGCAGAACACATCCATTGGCAGCCTCGCCGGTGCTGTTGTTGCTTCAGCACGTGGTTCTCAGAAATCTCGGGTTTGGTAATATCTTTTCCCTTTACTTGGCATCATTTCGAGCTTTCTTATTTCTTTGAGAATCAAAAAGTACTCGACTGATATCCCAGTGGATGAAGTCTCTCCCCAAGAGCATGTCATGACTGTTAATGATGTTGACTCATCCGAGTCATCCCACATCTTGTCCTATGATCAAGGAAGCAAGTGCCTGAAAAAGAATCAATAACAGTTTCCTTGAGTCTAATATTTAAATATTTCTTTGTCCCATTTATTGATGATTTTCTTTTTGAGATCCATTGTCTTGCAATCTTGTAATGTCAGGTTGCAAAATTGCAAATCATAGCAAGGAAAATGCTGAAGCTTGATAATCTAACCGATAAGGCAGATAAAACATTTACTGGCCCAGAAGGGAAAAAAAGGATGGTCGTTTTACCTGATGCTCAGGTGTGTTCCATGCACGTGTCGCATATCATACTCCACGTTGGATAACATGCTCAGAATCTGCTGAGAATGGTGAGGTCAATTCCAGTATGGCTGTCACTGGTCTCATATATATAGTTGTTGGACTTAACATAATCCCTGGTATCCTCATAAGCGTTCTGGTTATGCCTCAATACCCAGCATTGCATGGCATTATTAGGGCATTTTTGATAATATCTGCCTTGAACTACAAAAGGTCACTTTCATTGCCTGCCCCAAAAGAACTTGTCTTTGTTACATTAGGAAATATCTGTAATCACTTATAGTCAATATTCTTTATTTTTGGCAAGATCAAATTTCATTTTCAAGCAAACATACATAGTACAAAGGGGAGAGTCCTAACAATCAGCCTAGCACAATCAACACTTCAATTTTGTCCCGACTCCTTTATGAATATCCATTCATTCCCATTAGATACGCACTCTCATATCACATATTTATTGTGTTTTGTTCATCGTGATGTTGTTAGTGGAGGGATCCACACTGTATGCTTTGAGGGTATTCATTGGTTCGCAGATGTACCATGAATTTATTCTGAGTTTCTATTTCAACCGTCTCAATCCAAGGCAAAGTTGAGGATTATGATTGTCACTTCTTTGAAAACCATGAAATATCTTACGTGAAGGAAATGTTTCCTCAAACCATTAATTTGGCCCTACCCTGCTTTAGACTTGGTAAGGTTTATAAGGATACGTATTATCAGGGATGGATTTTGAGTGTGTCTTGCTGAATTCATTTATTTCGATATCTTTCTTATACATGAGTTTGGTTACACATTGGCTGCTCTGAGTTTATTTATTGCTACTCGGACATACAATTTCCAAGTTTCTATTCAACTGTCTCAATCCAAGACAGTGTTGGGAATTATGATTTGTGACGGCCAGTTTGAAAACCATGGACTTTGTTACGTGCAGGGAATGTTTCCCCAAACCCTTCGGCCCTAGATCCAAGATATGAATTATTAGGATGTGTTTCGAGCATCTCATGGCCATTCACTTGTTTCTGTGTCTTTTCCATGAGTTTGGATGGTGTACATGTATCATCTTTTTTAAGCCAATGGCCCAGTGGTGGAAGTTGAAAATAGAACTCATTTGGGAGAGTGAGATGAAATGACAATTTTGTGAATAGTAGTAAAATAGTTTATAAATAATCGTGAGATAGTTTAAGTTGAGTATTTTTTGAGTTTTGGAAAATGAGAGAAAAAGTTGAATAAAAAATATTATAAAGTTAAAATATTGTTAAAATATAGTTTTATAATTTTATTTTTGTTTGAAAATTTGAAAAAGTTGAATTGTTTTTTATTTTTTATTTGAAAGTTTGGGAAAGTTATAATGATTAGTTTGAAAATTTTGTAATTGAATTATGTTTGAGAAGGAGATGAAATGATAATTTTGAGATGAGATCTATTTTCAACAAGCTCTTAGACTATTAGTCCTTGCCAGATCAATAGAAACCCACTGAGACAACTGATCTTCCTGGGCAAAGCTAGGATCCCCAAGAGAGAGAGCCATGACTACTAAGAGCATCCACATTGGATTCCTCATAAAATTCCCTATAATTTAGCTAAAAAATACATTTCTTAAAACTTTTTTCTAAATTTTACTCATCTTTCAAAAATCTTTTACATCTCATTCCCCATTCCTATCTCTATTATATTAAAATAATATTTCTCTATTCTTTCTATATTAATTTGTTCTCTCACTTCCATTTACAAATTTAACTACTCAATATTTTTTCTTATGTTTTGAACTATTACTCCAATGAATATTTTAAATAGAATTTAAATTATTTTTAATATTTTTAAATTTTTCTTTTTAAATTTTCGGAATTATTTAAATTATTTTTAAAACTATTATTTAAAATTATAATAAATATGAGTATGAGAGAAAGTGTAGATGATTGGAATAAGAATTAATTTAATTGAAATGAATAAAATATTGATAAAAGTGATTTGGGGAATTAATAGCGGTTCATTCATTCCCTAAATATTTTTCCGAAAATGGAGAATCTAATGGAGGGAGACTTTTAAAGAAAATTCTATAATTATCTCTAAATTATAGGGATATATAGGATATGGGGACTCCAATGAAAATGCTCTAAGGGGTTTGAAAAGGAAGCTTAATACATGAAAAATTATTAGGTATTTCCGGAATACGGATGAGGTGATATTTTTATCCTATCACTATATACGTGCCTTGTATTTTGAAAATACTTAATAATTACTCTTAACACACTCGGAGATTTATGTGAAAAAATAAAATACTGAATATGGAATAGCTGGTAGCGGAAATAAAATAACACGATGGTGTACACATGTCCTTTATTTGTAGGCTAGGGACCCTCTAATAGAGTTAGACCTTTGAACTATTCATTCTATCAAGGAATATGAATTGTCTATTACTAGTTGTTCATTATAAATAAAACTCTAAATATCTAAGTCTAATTGAATTAAATTTCTAAATAAATTGTTTCATATGAGTCACTCTAAATAGAATTCTAACATTTTGATCTATCTAACCTCTTTCGGAAGTATATAACAGTGAGACACGTCTTTCAAATTGGGCAAAAGGAGACCCCCAACGTGTCAAGGAAAAGCTTTATAGATCCGTCAAGAAAACGAAACCTTGAGATTTCGCTTTCTTCCTTTGAGCAAATCAAGGGAATGTAGAGACAAATTGTAAGAATTGATACGTAACAGTTTTCTGCATAGATTTTCAAAAGCTCTTCAATGCGGTTTTGGTCAGCCACCACGATTCAATGACAAAACCCTTTAGACATAAAAATTCGAACCTCGTGACAATGATTCTTGACATAAAAAATGCGAGTGGAAAAGTTCACAAAGATTGATATGATCTTCTGCGTGTTGAATAAAAGGCCAAACCGCATATTGAGAACAGCATATCAAACAAAATCAATTTTATTGTAGATAATTGTCCCCTCACTGCTTTAATCAGTTGATTGGCTTGCGACCAGTTGTCCATTACTGCCCCATCTCACGCCACTACCAAAATTGCTCCAATTCCTTCCCCGTAAAAAAGTAGATAGAGAAACAATCAATCTAATTTCTTAAAAGGGTAGTGTTTAAAAGAATATTATTTTTATTTTAAAATTTAAAAAATTGAATTATTTATTATATTTTATTTAAAAATTTTAAAAAATTATAATTATTAAATGTCTCTCTCAATCCAAACAAGTCTTAAGAAATTCAAAAGTTTAGAAAATAAGTGAGAGCCACTAATTCAACTTTTTCGAACCTAACTTTCTAAAGGGTAGTGTGATAAAGCTAGGTTTGGTACTAACTATTTAAGTACTTTCAAACATTTTCATAATTATTTTTTATTTTATTATTATTTTTAATCTACTTTTATTATTATTTATTATTTTTTACCTATATTTTACTATTATTTAATATTATATTATTATTTTTTATATAATTTTTTATTACTATTCATAAATATTCTTAAACATTTTCGTAACCGCAATGACATTTCGTTGTCCATCATTTCGATGCTAAAACTCTAAAAATAGCACAAAGCATAGAACGACTTTATAAAAGATGCTCCACTAAAGTGAGATTGTAGGTGCTAAGAAAATAGGAACAATTCCTTCCATAATTATGACTTCAAGTGCAGTGGATAGAGAAGGATGATCAATCTTCCTTCAGTGCCCATACTTGTGGTCAAGACTTTGTGTTCATGTTTGCTAGCATTTCTTTCAACATGTTGGAACTTCAAATTTTCACGACCCCCAAACACTCCTAGAAAATTGTTGATTGAAATGGATTATATGATGATTTCATGTCAACTCTTGCACGGTGTAGAGGATGAAATACAACTTTCTTATACAAGGATGCGTTGTCCTTTATTTTATTTTATGGAAAATTCTATGATCAGTTATTCACTTTTATATTTTATATTTATAATTTTTTTTATAAAATGGGAAGATATTTTTTATAAAATGTAAATAAATAGGTACATGTGAGAAAAATTATCTTCTTTTGTACGGTGACATCAAGCAAGAAATAAGAATAGACTCAAAGACCCTGTGAGAGAAATGAAAGGTCAAGAATTTTACAAATAAAAAATAACAACTCTACATGCACGGAGTTAAGTGCTGGTGGCCCCCCACCTCCCACCATGGACCAACATTTTGATTGTCACCCTTCGGCGGAGGAATCGATGCAATATGGCCGTCTGGACTGGACCATATACATAAACAACAAGAATATGAAGGGTAACTTTCGCATGGCTTTCTTCCACCATCTTCTTTCTCTTCTTTTAGATTCATCGTCTTTAAAAGTTCTCTTTATGGAATTCGAATTTGGTGGAGGTCCTGTGAGAGAAGTCCAAAGCAAGTTGCCCAAGTTCCTTGGTTAGTGCCGGTGCCCCACAGTAGAAAACTCCTGCAGACACAAAAACACAGGAGCATTAAGACAAAAATAATGTTGACATCACTTGATGATTATTGATGCCTTTCCACGCAAGTGGTTGGTGGCTAAGCAAAAGATGGGTGGCATAGGGATAAGGGTGGTTGAGTACTCACCGACTCGAGTATCCGGGTGGTGGAGAGCTATCTTCTTGTAGACTTGTCGCCAGTTGGGTTTGGCGAAGTGTGATTTGACTCTGGTCCCCGACACCACGTCTACACCATTCTTGGCATGGTGGAGGGACTGAAGCATGGTTATCAGGGCAGATCTAGCGTCACCTTCTTCGTACACGCTGGTGCAGTAATTGTGCAGTTCTATCATCCCCTTCTCGTCCATCTCAGCCACTTCGTTCATTATCCCTTTGAACCAATCGAATGAACCCTGTTCTCTCGTCACCCAATAGTAGTAGGCTTTCCTCGTCTTGAATCCTGATTTATTGCTCTTGATCTTACTGTTGTGCGGTGGGGTACTGCCTTGCCCACTCTCCAAAGCTCCTTCCGCTGGGTTCTCTTCATCTTCCTTCATCCTGATGTTGTGAATGATGTCTTTGACAATGCTGACCATTGGCGTCGCCCCGATCCCAAGCCCCACCAGCAAAACCACATCGTAATCCTTGTAGTCTTGTGCTGGAGCTCCAAATGGACCGTCTATCAATATCTTCGGAAAGCTGACATAAACAAAACCAATGATATTAGATCATCTATCTCAAGCACGATTGGCATAACCAAGTATAGTATATAACAAAGGTGGAGACTTTTCAGAAAGGATCAACAAACAGAGAAGATGAGCAATGGGAAGGCCGCAGGGGCTTAGTATCATTTTCTTTACCTGGGGTTGTTGGGTCCTTGAATGAAATCAGCTCTCAGCAGACCGCTCTTCTCAGCAGATGGAGGCTGACAGACCTAAACCAATGCAAAGGGACTTTCAGCTCTTAAAGCAGAACTCGATAAGGCAATTTGGTTAGGAAGTAAGTTTCCAGAAAGGAGAAAACTGTACCAACCTTCGAGAAAACAGTTTTGAGCTGTCGCGTCCAGTCACCCAGTGTTCTAATGTGGACACTTAGGTAATCGTCTGCCGGTGCTGAAGTTATGGAAAATGGGTGCCTGACAAAACCAACATTAATTGGTATCACATTAACACTAACTTTAAGGTATATAGTTGTCACGATTTGGGACAAATCCAACTGGGCATTAATACCTACCATTCAAAGGGAGAGACCGCAGCGCAGTTGACAAACATGTACTGTCCACTCTTGTATTTAAAGCCCTGAGGCTTGGACATGTGCAATGCCAACACATTTCCCGGATAAACGGCAACCTTCAAAATTGACCCACCAAAAAAAAAAATATCAGCGTGATGACTCGATAAAAGAAAGGACGGTTTAGAGAGCTTGAGTTAACGAGAATTGTTTTTAGGCATGAGACAAAAGCCTTGAATTTAATTACCTTTAGAATCTTAACGGGCTTGATGCTGGATCTGAAAGCTCTAATCAATCTTTCGCATGCATACAGAGATACAGGCACGGCCAAATACATCCATGTCTGCCAGCAAGAAATAGTAGTTTAAATGTGAAAACAGATTCGACAAATAGAGAAAAAATGGGGGGAGGTGGGAAAACAGGCCAGACAAATTTAAGGTCAGAGGAGAAGATGCTAACCGTTTTCTGATACCATTTTTTGGAGAGGTAGAGGTAAATGCCATGGACAATGAGGAGAGTATAGACAATGACAAAAAGGTGGTGGGAATACCAGAAGGCATTGAAACCAGAAAACTTCTTGAAGGGCTTGGGGAGGTTGACCCGGTTTCTCCTAAACCAAGGGGTGGCTAGCGTGAATGCTATGGCCATCAAAACCACCATTATTATACCTGTCACCCCTTCCACCCCCTTCACAAACCACCAGTAGTTAGGAGGCTTTTCTTCTCCAAAATAAGGTTTCATGGGCTTGTATTCCTCCTCCGTTGCGTGAAGAAGTCGTGGGAAATCACATGTTAAGTGAGAAACGGCGTGCAGTCCAACCCCGACGGCAATTCCGGCAGCAATCACCTGAATTTAGATTAGAACAAAAAAGGAAGCCATCTTTAGACTACGAGAAAAAACTTCCAAGAATTTGAATAAAATCATGACTGTAAATTACATTCTGTAGATCACATCAACATACCTTATGGAAATTAAGGTTGTCATCAAAAGGAACAATTTTCCCTAATTTGGTTTTGTTTCTGAGCCAAGTAATGGTGTTCCGGCATACTGGTAGTAATATCAGGGCCATGTTGAATTTGAGGGTCTCTGCCCCACCTTTGGCAACGCAAACACAATACCCCATCACGTGGAACACGGCCTTGTTTCGGTACTGCACGAACTTGTACGCAAACAGACCCAGAACAATTCCAAGCCACAGCAACATTACCCATACCCTTTGCCAGTTATCCATTAGGAAGTACTTACTCCTCTGGTACCATATTCTTAGTGGGTTGTCTTCCAGTGTAGGCTTCAGCTTCTGGCTTAACATTTGACTCAGAACTCGGCTATCAGTTATCCTGACAGATTGGTTCGGAGCTTGTAATAGCAGTGTTTCGAGGTTGTATATCTGTTTCCCATCAAGCAATAGCAGTGATTGAGATTTTATAAAATGGGAACCCATGTGGTTCAAATGGAAGTATACGCCTCTTTTCATGTAAATACGTACCATGATGTATCCGGCATTTTCTGGGTCTAGCTCTTCCATAATCAAAGCTGCATATTCCTTTGATTGTTTCTGAATATTGGAGAGTTTGTTTGCAGAAGCGCTCAAGCTGATAATCTGAAACAGATTTTTTTTTTCAGATTTTCAATCTTCAACTTCTGTATATAATCAGTAGAATGTGTTTGGCTAAATTATCTCGGGAGCATACCTCTTCGACTTCTTCTTCGCTGATTCTTCCATCAGCGTCTCTGTCTACCCTGAGTGATTAGAAAGAATAGATTATTAACACAAACTAACATGTAAAGAGAATTATTGCTTACAAAATGGATTTTATATTTACATGTCAAAGAAAATCTCGAGCCTGGAGTCGAAGCTTTCGTCAGAGATTTTCTGCCAGAAGTCCTTAAGCTGCTGAATGTTGATTAAATCACCACTTATGTGATGCCTCCGAGCAAGTGCTCGGAAAAGCTCACCCGCGAACTCCTTCGACTCCTTGTTCATACCTATAAAGAATATAACCGTTGATACGAATATTAACACCGAGGCTTCTGAAGTCAGATTGTTTGGATTGAGGATTTCAGTACCCTACCTATGCATTCCCCGAACAATGAAGCGTCAAGAAGTCCGTTGGTAGAAGCCGTCAGCTCGTCGAATCGTTTCTCGATGGCTGGCCAACCGGCGGCGCCGCTGGTCTTGGCAGCGATGAACTTGAGGCCCTTCAAGGCATGGACAGCAGCCGACTTGTTCCGGTCGAAACGCCTAGCAGCAGACGACCTTTTGGACAGGGAAGTAAAACGCTTGAGCTCCTGCGAGACCTGCCGGATTTTGGCCGAAGCGCTCCTCAGCACGGAGGAACCCAAGGACGAAGAAGAAGACTTCTTCCCGAGCGTCCTCTTGGCCATCAAAGCCATCTCCGGATCATCTGTCGCCGTCTGAACGCTGTGAACCGCCACGGAATCGTCATGGATATCCAGAGTGACCTCCACGTAGTCGTCAGCCACATCGCCGGCGCTGTTGCTGTTCCTACTTATGCTGTGCCCAGAAGGCAAATTGAACCTGGCACTCTTTCTACTCCTGTTTCTGCTTAATTGTTGAGTCGGAGCTGCTCCTGCCAGCGGACCGCTAAATGCTCTTCTCCTGTCGTTCCCGACGATCTCTACGTCGTCGGCGTTCGTCTGCAGATGAGCTTCTCTTCCGTCTCCGCTTCTCATTTTCCCCCCTTATTTCAGCACGTTTAAGCAATGTTTTATGATCCGAACGCAAAGAAAACTTACGTATATATATATAAGAACTTGGCTGGTTTCGCAGAAAAGTCAGAGAATTGAGATTTGAATGAAAGAGATGGGAAAACTAGAAGAAGATGCAGTTGATGTTTTCAACCGAAGCTTAACAGGCCATGATCCTACCACATAATTCTCAATATGATATCTTTCCAAAAAGAGAGGCCTCAGCTTTATATAATTTACACAAGTGTCGGCTGAATCGGGCTGATTCCAGTGATCACGAGAGCAAGTAGTTCAGCTCTAGACCCCACCACAAGAAAATGTTAACACAGATGACGGTCCATCGGTCTGTCCAACGATCTATTTGGGTGGCGATCAGTCAAAATCTTTAGAACATAATATAGTTTTTTTCTCTAGAACATGTGCTAAAAGAGAAATAATTAAATTATAATTATTTTAATAATTATTTTACTATTATGCATAGTTTTATAAAATTAAATTTTGCTGTTATTAAGAGACAAGATTTATAACTGAAATTTATGTTTAAAGATAAGGTAACATGGTAGGTGATAACTTATGTCTTGATTTAGATAGTGAGTTAAGAGGAGAAGAGTAAGGTTGGTAAATAATAGTAAAAAATTTGAGTTTAGATGAAAGAAGTTAGAAATTGTTTAAATTAAAATTTTTTATGAACTTTTGAGAAATAAGAAAAAAAGAAAATTTGAATAAAAATATTATAAAATTAGAAATATTATAAAATTAAATATTATTAAAATTAAAATATTATTAATGGAAGATGAGTTGAAATTTACAACTGTGTATGGAACACGTGTGGCCTATAATTGTATGACACTAAAGATGATGTGGTTTTAACTTAAATAAGAGTAAAACCTCGTGCTTTAAAGTTATGTAATATATATATATATATATAGATATTGAGATGATTGAAAGAATATCCGGTGGTTATCCCATGATGGAAAATTATGTGATCCCATCTTACTTTCTTAAGTTGGTCAAATATATACTCCGACTACATTTTTTTTTTATTTTTTGTTTTAAAAAATACTATAGACATAAAGTAATTTCATAAAGATATCTCATGTGGCACATTAGTAGTGTATCACGCCTCTCCCTATTTTTTCTCTTTTTCTTTCTCCCTTCCCTTCATGCCACCACCCTCGCCCTCTCCCTGTGCCCCCTGCTCTCTCTGCGTGCTAGCCATGGTGGTCGAGGACCACTTCAAAGTGGACAGAAGACATTAAAGATCCAAGTGGTATCGTTGGCATGGAGCTCACAGCAGCTCGTCGTGCACGTTGGTGGCTGATGACTACATTTTGCACACTATGTGTGGTCAACTACGTACCGCTAGGTGGTTGGGGTGGAGGGATTTGAGCTGATGGTTTGTTCTTTGGCCATTTGTGGTGATTGGGAACCACCTTGAAAGGGCAGACAATGCTGACGAGGAGGGAAAGGGAGGGGGAGAGAGAGAGAGAGAGAGAAGAAGAAGAAGAAAAAATAAGAAAAAAGGGAGATGTGGCATGCTATATGCGGAATCCCTTTGTGTCTTTAGTAACATTCATTTTTTAATCGTAGACCTCATTATTTTTTAAAATAATGACTGACGCTTATACAACTTATTATGTATCTATTATTACTCATTGAATAATTAAGTGAATTTGGGTTTAATTTGTATGAGGGAATAATTTCTAGTAGCCCTTGTATCTTGTTTTAATTACTAATATAAATTATTTTCAACAAAAATTTACTAATATGATTTAGCATACTTTAGAAGACAAAAAAAATAATATTTTGTCTACTTAATTTGTTCTTCATTTTGACACCTCTTATATATATATATATATACTAGGTGGGAGCAACGTGCAAAGCACGTTTACCTAGTTTTATGAAATGGTTATTTGTAACAATAAGAACTGACCCAGTTAGTCAGCCTAATTCCCAACTTGAAGTATAGCAACCATGACCAAGCAACCTCATTATGAAGAAATTTAAGTAATACATAGAGAGATGTCAAGATCGTATTCAGGCGGTATGTGAAGCATCAAGGGGTTTTCCTACTAAGAAACTCCAGTCGAAATTCATGCATTGTTGTGCACAGGCAACATTAGACTAATTTCATTTGCACAATAATTACTGTATGCATAACATGTAATTTCTCTGACCAGCCAGGGTCTCCACTTAACACACCCACAAACAAAACGTTATTTGTACTGTTACATTTAAGCTAACAAAAGTTCACCGTGTATGATTACTTCAACCAGATCCCTTTATTCTATAAGGTTTGCTATAAAGGATGTTAGGTGCTGAACATTAAGGTCCCATCGTGAAGGTCATTTCTCACCTTGTAAAAAGCTTATGATATAATTTTATCCTTTTCACCATAAAATTTTGCAGGAAAAAAATAACTTATCATAAGTTGTAAGTAATTAACAAAACATTATGATTAATCCTAAGTAATCCGTGAAAAGTCTACCTTAACCCAATATTGTGCTTTGGTGAATGACTCTGGGCTAGTTATATCATACATAATAATTGCAACTGCAGCACCTCGGTAGTAAAGTGGTGCCAACGCTGCATATCTGAACAAGACACAATCACAATCAATAATCTCCTGCTAAAATTGATATGCAAGGGCAAGAGACACATGGGGTAAATTTCCAACAGAAATAAGGACAACATAAAATGAACTTTTGTTACAATATTCAGAATTTTAACTATTTTATACATGTAAGCATATCTATCTAACAGTACCTTTCCTGTCCAGCAGTGTCCCATATTTCAAACTTAACTGTTGTGGAGTCTTGCAAAGCTATTGTCTGTGATAAGAATGAAGCTCCAACGGTTACCTGAAATATTTAAACCAACAAATGTAAACGCATCAGAAATTAACTATATGGCTAGGAGGAATGATAAACAGCCATACACGCTCACGTGGAACATGGTAGGTTTCTAGTTTTATTTTTTTTTATCAGTCAGGTTGATAAAAAATTACTTTAAAAAATGTTGGCTTGTATCATTAGTATAGTGGATAGCATACTCCTTACCTTGGAAAATCAAGAACCAAAGCAATAAAATCTGATATTTTATGTATATCTAATTTTCTCGTAAGAAATGGTTGGCAGGGGAAGAGATGAGGCGATCCAGATTCCAGACACCCAGCTTGCATCCTTTTGCCATTGTTACAGTATCGAGTACAGGTTGGGGTTGCCAAAAGACCATAAACAGTGACCGAATTTTCAAATCTCTCCCACTTCCTCGACATGAATGGTCAAGAGGAAGAGAGAGAGAGAGACAGAGTGTTGAGCGATAAAAGAAATAGAGAGAAAGGGACTCTAGGGGCAAGGGGAAAATCGTGCCAATCCACTCTCCCAAGACCTGTTAATTTGGTATCTCGTACGATCGTTTCCCGTTAGCCTCAAATAAAGCACGAGCTGGTGAGCCTCTGTTTTAAGAGGACAAAAACAGAGTCAACCGTTGCACCTCCGCTACCAACGACTGAAGCTTCCCAGCCACTTGCCGTCGTGCACCATAGCCCAGCCGTGAGACACTGCCCAGGTCGATCACCATTACACTTTCGTAAGCTTTTGTATCTTCCTCCCGTATTCTCTCTTTCTCTCACTCTCAGTCTCTCTCACGATGCTCTCGAGCTTCAAAGACAGGCAAGAAATCTCAGAGAATCCAAGAATTGCGAAGTCCTGGTATATAATACGATATACCAACTGGGTGAAAACTGTAACAATGCACGTTTGCATAGAACATATAGAAAGTAAATGAAAAAAGATTCATGATTTGGTGGAGGAGACGTTTGGTCTTCCAACATGTTGCAGATCATCGGTGAAGTCGAAGGGTTAATATATTCAACAGGCGTTGTTCCAGTAACTCTTCACATTGCTTTTAATTTTACCATATAAACGGATTTGACGGGAGTTAACGAAATACAGGAAAAGTTAACAGAATACGATGCAATCCGTTAAACCAACAATTTTCCGTTAGATACACACTTTTTATATATAGAGATATATGTATTTATTTAATAGTTAAGGAAGTGATTATTAGTATATTTATATTTTTATAATATTTTTTAAAAATATTTAAAAAATAATAATAAAAATATAAATTAAAAAAAATGAAAATGTCAATTTGATAGAGCAATCACTTGGATTGATGCTACGACCGCAGAGAAACACCGCTAAAAAAACACAGAGATCACAATAAATCCTGCTCACTGCATCAGATCAAAGGCTTCTGATTTGACCAACGTCAAAAGGAAGCTGACGTGATCTTCGGACCTCTCTGACACATCGATCAAGAAGTAAAATCAGCTGCAATTAAAATAGAACTGAAAGTGATCAATTCCTCGTTAAAGAGGTTCGTTGAGACCAGAATATATGTCTGACTTTTGGATTACGAAAACAAAACTCTAGAGTCACCAAATTGGGTCTCGATAATTTTATTTATTTATTTATTTTATTTAATGGTTAAGAAAATAATTTTTAAATAATGTTGTGAATTTTTTAAAAATATATTTAAGAATATAAATAAATAAATAAAAATAAAAAATATTTTTACTCTTATCGGACGGGTCTCGTACTACAACCTTGGTGGATGTAATATTGCTCTCAGGAAAAATATCCTATCTTCGACTGGTCAACCATTTATAAGGTATTTGATTAATTAATAATTTGCACTGTCGATTGTTAAGGGGGGTGTTAGGGATAGCGATTAATCTACCGAAATTTTATACAGATTAGTGTATTTTTTTTTCAAATATTTTTTAAAATCCTTTAAACATTTTTAAAAATAAAAAAATTACAAACTCATTAAAAAAATACTTTCTTAATTATTAAATTAAAAAAATTCGAAAGAAAAATTTAGTGGGTATCTACAGTGGAAGTAGAGTTTTCCGATTGTTAATTCATCGGTCATCATTTGCTGCATGTATGCATATCTAAAGCGACATGATGCCATGATATTCGGTATTCAATTTCAACCTGCACATCGACTCTCCCTGCATACATGGATAACAGGTGAGAATTCATATAGGATTTGTTTTAATAGATTATCTCATTTAGATTGTGAGATGAAACGAGATGAATTGAGATGATTTGTAAATAATAATAAAATTATTAATTAAAATTAGATTAGATAAGATGTGACGAGGTGAGATAATTTTGTCTCACTAATGAGATTATATATCCATTTGCCTACTTGACCTCATGATATACTAAAATTTCATAGTTATTAATTTGACCTTCATATTTAAGAATTCTTGATTGGTTGTGTTTGGATAATAAGATGAATTGGGTTAAGTGTTGAATAGTAGTATTTTAGGGATTCCATTAAAATAAGTTTAATTTTTTTAGATTGATAATATATAAAATAGGTTGAGATAAGTTTAGTTTTTTTATAAAAAATTAAAAATAATAATAAATCTTATTAATAATTAATTTAAAATAAATTAAATTTGATTTAATAACTAAATATAATCTTAAAAAAAATAGATATTAAAGATGAGGGACCGAGGCATGAACAAGTGATGATTAGAGAGACGGGCCGGTTGACTGGATGCGTTCGAAGCGCGGATGCATTCGTGGACCGGATGACACGGTCAAACGGGCTTTAAATGCAAAGTTGAACCAATACGGATGATACAGCTGTTACTTAATTTGACCAAACATGTACCGAGTCTCTCGACGCCAACACCATTTGACATCCGAATGGCCCAGGTGTCAATGCTACTTTTCTTCATTCTTCGGTAGATGGCGTGTTTTTCTCAATATTCGGAAGCGGCTGGTCTTTGCCATCACTTTGGGTTTTTTTATTGTCATTTGGAGAGATCCTTTTAAACAAATTAAACGAGAGACGGACACGAATATCACATGAAGTGAAGCATTTAAGGATTCGGCTTATTTTTTCACTGATCTTAATTTATATATGGGAATTTATATATATGCATTCATTTGGAGTTATTAATGCATGATCGATCTACTTTATTTATAGATATTTATGCATTTTATTTTAGATGAGAAATTAAGATTTTGGATACCGACTTGAAAGAGAACTTGCTCCTTAGCAGTTCCATGCAGCACGTTGATGTCATCATCTACATGAATGAACATTAATTCGTGGGGATGAGGATATGTGGGAAGGATATAAATATATATATATATATATATTTATAGCTTGGTGGGGAATATGGAGGCTCAAAACACAATGACTATGATAGGTGGATGGATGATTTTTATTACGTTGGAGTGTTGTAAATATTAGTGCGTTCTGATCTATCATAGTAGTTCGTGATGGTCTGGATCATAAACGATGAGGCTTTTCCAAATCTGTGTCTGTTCAATATTTCCTTCTGATTTAACACATGTTTCACTATTAAGAGAAAGACACCGTATATAGATTCCATTGTATTAAATATTGCCCATAAACCATGAAAATGATAGTATTTAATGTATCCAAGTCCTCATATTGTGTCTAATTCTCTCTAAATGATAGAATATTATATCTAGATAAGAAAAAGGAAAATTCTATGTACTATACTATCATTCTATTTTCATTCCACTAAGTAAGATGTGGCACATTTATCACTATTGAATAATCATTTATTGGATGCTTCTTTATCATCCAATGATGATGAATGTGCTATATCTTACTTAATAGGATGAAAATAGGATGAGAGTGTAGTGTATATTATTACTCTTAAAAAAAACTACCAATAGAAAGAAGGAATGGACGACGGAGGGGCTAGAAGCCTAAGAGGAAAACAAAAATATAAAGTAAACTATACAGTCTCTTTGTCATTGCTTTTGTTGTTTTCCATTGTCATTTGGAGAGATTCTTAAACAAATGAAGTGACAAATACTAACATATGAAATGAAGTATTTAGGATTTGGTTTATATTATGTTTAGGGGCACTACCACACACCTAGATGGGGTGCCCCTACCCCGCATGGGGGGAGGCGAACAATTTGGGCCCCCGAACTCCGCCATTGCTCCATGTGGATGGGTGCCCTTGTCCAGATGCTGGGGGGGCGAATTGGCCCCTAAGGCTATCAACCCCACCCCGCTTGCCTAAGGCAAAAAACAACTGGAAAACAATAAAAAATCCAAAACCAATTGAAAACAACAAATCCACAAAATTACAAATCCATCATTCAACAGTTACAAACATATATATATATATATATATATATATATATATATAAGCTAAGGAAAACTTGTAAGCTTCGGCAAGACCACGGTGTGGCTATGGGTCCGAGCAAAGAACCATGGCCATTCATGACCTCGGACCCCCGACCACGCCGTGGTCCATGTCAATCATAAACTCACAAGCTTTAGCCTTCAAGAAAAAAAAAAATAAAAAAAAGATGATGAGAATAAGATGAGGAAGATGAAGAGAGGATAAGACACTAGAGATAATGACGAAAGGAGAGAGACAACAAAAGAGAGGAGAGATCATTCTAGATTTAAGTTTCTTTTTCTCTATATAGTACTTAGATAAACTTCAAAATGACATCGTTTTGAGATTTGTCATTTTATTAACAAAAATAATTTTTTAAATATATATATATACATATATATATGGATGGAAGGTGCTTAATGCTGGCGGGCCCAAGTCATCCTTGCATGGGTGTTCTGGTGCGGGTAGAGGCTCGCACCTCAGCATCTGATGGTAGGGGGGCACTTGGCCACTTAAGGGGGAACCGGCCGGTGGGGGTGAGCGGATGGGTGGCGGGACCCCCTCTGCCCACCCTTAATCATGTGAAAAATTTACTCGATACATTATGTTGAAAAGTGAATGGATAATATAGGAAGACTGATGAAAAAATCAACTTATTTTTCACTTCAAATAATATTGTCCATTCATTTTTCAAAACAGATGTATCTAATGAATTTTTAACCGGATGTAACCCTAAGTATATTATAATTTTTTTGTTTATTTGAAATTCAATTCATGAACAACATTAAATGCTTAATAATTTTTGCATAATCTATTTTATTTATATATATTTCTGTATTTTAATTTAGATTATAATTTAAGATTTTGAATACCAACTGAAAGAGAGCTTTACTCTGCAATTCCACATGCACACGAATGAACTTTCGTGAAGATGAGGATACGTGGGAAGGATAGGAAATTCATTAGCTTTGCGGAGGATTTGGGATCCGAAAAGAAATCTTTTGATTTGTCCCAACACAAAAAATGAGACCAATAATGGTTGTTTGGGACATGTTTAGAGCATTCTTGTTGGATTAGGCAAATGTAAAGTTATAATCTGCGTAATATCACATGGTTTTGTATTTAATTACTATTCTATTAAAAATCTATTTTCATATTGGATTATTCATTTATTAGCTAAAATAATAATAAAATATTATTAATTTAATAATTTTTTATCTAATTTTTTTAATATTTTACAATTCTATCAATTATATGTTTATTAATAATCAAATCCTAATTAACATATGGATGGTAGAGACAAACTGTAAAAATCCTAACAAAAAAAGATAGACAAATTGGAAAAATATTAATTATAATTAACATATAATTGATAGACATAAACGGTAAAAATCCTAATTAACATATGTGAGTGAGTAAAGGACACATTAGGGTGGTAGCCTTTTGAATGGAAATTGGAGAAAAAGAAGATACAGGTGAACATATTGCACTGGTTTTTTTTTTTTTTTAAATGATTCTAGAGAATTATTCCCCAAAACAACATCATTTCTGAAAAAAAATAATCCTTACACTTATTTTGTTTCTCAGGCAATCAAAGTACAAAGAGAGAGAGAGTGTTCCTAAGCGAAGAATTAGGCTTCGTTTGGATGGCAAACTCATCCCAACTCATCCCAACTCATCCCAACTCATCATTACAATTTTTTCAAATTTCAATACAAAATATAATAAATAATTCAACTTTTTCAAATCTCAAAACAACTTTAATATTTAAAAATAATATTCTAACAATATTTTATCATCTCAACTCAACTCATCTCAACATCCAAACTCACCTTAATTATTATTTTTTTACTTTTGGTCTAACTACAGTAAAATACCAAATATGATCCAAAGAGTTGTTTTTACTGTAGTTTTTTTTTTTTTGGACCTAATCCAATGCTCCATTAGTCAAACTTCTCACTTTATTTGCATTTGCATAACCAAAGAAAGCTGGGGATACTTTTTTATGCCCAGAAAAATTATAACAAAAAGTGTACAAACCTATGATAGTTGGATAAGTCTTTATTTTTTATTTTCTAAGCAGGCATATTATAAATATATAAAACAGTTATAAGATACAAGAGATAACAAGGTAGGGGCTCTGACATTCATCCTAAATTAACTAGTACAACACAAGAAAGAAAAAAAAAAGGAGGGATTCGGAGCCAATCACTTGACCCTGCCCAATTCTCCCGAAGGGGTTTGTTTGGAGTGCTTTGGATACAGTTTGATAAACAGACCATAATATTACAATAAAAAATTTCAGTGAATTGATTTTTGCTGCATGTTGCTAGTCTGACTATTTAAGAGAGATTTTCACTATTTCATTTTCACGATTTTTGGTTAGAAGAAGCAATAACATAGGAAGATAACAAGTGGAAGAAGCATCAAATCACTGGTAGATGATAGCCAAGAACTGTGAAGGCGCGTGAAGACCATGCGCCACACTAGAAGAATGAGGTTGCTCGGATATAAAAAATCTGAGGCCCTGACCTTAAAAATGTTGCTCGTGGTTGCGACAAGCTCTCCCAGCTGGTACAATGGCTCGTGGATCTCAAGTTCGGTTTGGACCGTCGTTAGACACACACCGCTCTTATTGACGTGACGGTCGTTGGCGATTGGAAAGCAATAAATCAACACTTCTCCGTGCTATGGTCTGAAAAGGTTGATAAGTTTTTATTATGTTGGAGTCTTGAAATTTGGGCATTCTGATCTATCATAATAGTTCGCGATGGTCTGGAGCATAACAAAAAGATGAGGCTTTTCCAAACATGTATGGTCAGTTTTCTAATCAAACACATGTTCTACAATTCAGAGAGAGACAGTATACAGACTCCACTGTATTAAATATTGCCCATAAACAATGTAAATTTCAATATTTAATGCAATGGAATCTACAGTATTTTATGTAACTCTCTCTAAATTATATAATATACTTAAATAAATAAAAATTGTCAATTTTCTACGAGAAAGGAAGAGACGACGCAGGGGCTATCATAGAAGCCCAAAAGGAAAACAAAAAATCTATAATTTATATAGAGCCCAAATGGCCAATTGAATATAACTTTGACCTCTGAATTCTAGCCCACACAGCGTTCCTTCTGGACATAGATCCAATAAAATAAAAAATATTTACTATTACATGAATAGAAAAATAGAGTGCGTGCTTAAACTCATTCACACGAATCAGAATGATGCCCAGAAAATGCCTTATCTGTACTGCCACTGAACAGTACTCACGTGGAAACTGGAATGGAATCCCATTAACCTCGTTTACTCCACCTTTAAAGGCATCAAGTCCGATCCGACATCACAAATTTGTGCTTAGGATTCAGTACCCCGATGAAATTGTCTGAGATTGGTGAGCATGGCATGGCAGTTCCATTTTGAGAATTTCGCTTTTAATATTCCTTTTTTTTTTATTAAAAGAAAAAGTTAAAACAACACGGCCAAATACAGCATTCATGTACTGCTTGGTGATTGCATGTGGAATCATATGATAAGAGCATTGTTATTGGATTCTTCAAAAATTAATACATTTTCAAAAGTTAGTGCGTTTTCAAAATTTGAAAAAATATAAATAAAATGATATGCATTGACTTATTCAAAAAATAAAAGTTTGAACTATAAATTACAATAATTTTATATATATCTTCGAATTTGTATTTGTATTGTTACTTCTTCAAAAGTAATATTTTATTTTAAAAATTACCATAACTGCTTTGCTTTTTAGTTTTCACTTTTCATGATCTTCTTTCCAATGCCCTTTTACTTTTATTTTTGTGTTTAGCTTTGAAACATATGAATGAATAAATATTATTATTAATTAACATATAGTTAGTGTAATTATAAAATATAAAAAAAATTAAAAATAATATTATTAAAAAAATAATATTATATTATTATTTTGACTAATCTAATATGAAGTTATGGCTAGATAGATTTTGTATTTATAAAAAATATATTTTTTTTATCAAATTTTAAAAATAAATTTTAATAAAACCAATGCTAATAATCATGGCCAGTTCGCTAAAAAACCACCAAACATGTGCGTGTTTAGACTTTATTGGGAATGCCCAAAACCAAAGGAGACGCTCGATCGTTGATTGATTTGTAGTGGTGGTCAGTTAAATAGAGCTGTTGGGAAAGAAACGTGTCTGCGTAATGCGTGGCTGCTTTACTCCTTTGAAACGGCATGCATTTATCAGAGCGCGTTCTTGGCCGCAAGCAATGGATGATTGGAGTCTGAGAATGAACCCCGCACCGCGGCTGCCTGCCATCAAGTGGCCACAACGCGTTATCCAAGCGCTTGCATGACTGGCGCAGGCTAGGCTATATAGCCGCAACCCCAATCCAAAGTCTCGCACACATTTTTTCAAATGTCTCGCGTTAATGATGGTAGCAAGGAGTTAGTTACGGGGCATTTGTTGTGCCATTAAACTTGCCTTTATTAGTCCTTGTAAGCTCAGTGGTCGGTCGTGGAGATTGATGAATTACAGATGTAGCAACTCGAATTTAATGTTTACGTTTGGGTTGAATGGCATCATCCTTGATTTATATTAAACTATATATATTGGGTTCGTGATTAGGAGCTCAAATTCAATTCCTTTCAATTACGAGGACAATCATTTCTTAAAAAATTATCTAGAAAAAAAAACCCGAATTAAATATATAGATAATTTCATTGGACGTTACGTTGATTGAGAGTAAGATATTGTTTTTTAAGGGAAAAGAGGAGAGAGAAGAAAAATTGATGGGTGGTGACCAATTAGAATCTGCCGAGAATGTGGAGTGGATGAGGAGAAGGCAGCTTGGATGGAGCTGGAACGCAGCACACGAGGCCAGTTCAGTAGCAGTTACCAATTCTCTAATTCCCAAATGTCATCTCTCTCTCTCTCTCTCTCTCTCTCTCTATTATCAGATACGAATAGCAGCTTATTATTATTATTAGGAGGGTTTTCATGGCCGAGGATTGATGGGCCATGTGCACAGGTTGACAGTCTTCTGTTGGTGTGCACTGTGCAGTCGGCAGACCAGCCACATGTTTTCAAGTCCTCTGTACCCCACGTCCTCCAACCTTATTCCCTTATCATCATCCTTCGTAAACATGCACCCTCTGGCTCCTTTCAGCAATTGCTATTTAATTATATAAAATAAATCTATAAATTAATATCATTTTACTGAATTCATTAAATTAATTTTATAATTTAATATATTATATTAAGTCATATTAATTTATAAATTTATTTTTATATAATTTCTTTATAATTAAAATATTTTTCTTTTAACTATAAAATACTAAGACTAATGATAATCTTACTTATCTTTTACTATTAATTTATTATTTAATTTTTTTTAATTTGAATTAAAATATTCTTAACATAATTTTCTTATTTAATTTAAAAGAAAATCAATTCAATCAACTAAAATAATCATATAATTTAATTAAATTTTAATTTAATTTAATAAAAACTGACTTTCTTTTACTCTTTAGTTAATTTTTATAAAATTTAATTTCTTTTGAATTAATTTACATAATTAAATTAATTTTCTTTTAGATTATATAAAAATGCGATGTTATGACATTTTTAATACAGATTAAAAAAAGGCAGTTAAATAGTAAATTAATTAATAATAAAAAATGTATAACGATATCATTACTCTACTAGTAGCCCACGCTCCATTTCTCCCTTTTCAGTCTCCACAAAAATCAAACTCGCACATACATCCATGCATCTTTGGTCTTCCTCGTGTTATAATTTAATACTCCATTAAATAAAGACATATATATATATATATATATATATATATATATATAAATAAAAGTAGTAATTCTCAAATAAGTTTAGAATGAATTAATCTTGCTCTTACAAACTTTAGCCACACCATCATATATTATCATGATCAACATCTGTTTGCATGCGTACTGGATGACAAAAATAATTCCCCTGGTTCTTGAATCTGGGGAAAATGTTTTCTTATCCATACTCATTAAGCTTGTGCCGAAAGAAGAAAAACTTCAGACGCAAACACTCGTACAGAAGACAAAAGGAGGAACCAGTTGGAACCAACTAGTAAACACGGGCCCAAGTTCTTTGCTGTTCTTTAGAGATTCGGAGTGGCCAAGTGATCCAAGGGACAGGATTTCCTCGAAATGCTACAAAACGTAAGTTTGTCAATCTGAGCGCACTCTTTTTGATTTACCATTTGTTACGTGCATCTTTAAAATCATAGATTTTATATATTAAGAAAAACTCTAACATTAAATTATATAATTTTGAATCAAATGATAATAAAATATTTTTATATATTTTATAATTAACATCATGTGATAAAAAATATTAATTTTATATATCTAAATATTATCAATTTCATATATCAAAATGACATATTTGATCAATAAATATTAATATGTACTAAAAAATATTTTGAATCATCAATTTAATATAAATTTCATATATCAAAGTTATTTTAATACAAATTTCATAAAGTTGATTTTAATGAACAGGAGAGAGAAAAAATAACAAAATAATATTTGGAGAGTGAATAATATTTTTTCAAATTTTAAAAAATATTATTCATAGTTATATAAAATTTTAAAAATACATAATTTAATATAGATTAATTTAAAAAGATATTATATAAATATAAAAATAAATATAAAATATATAAACCATTATCAATGCTCTAAAAGAGCTAAATACTCCCATTAAATACGTTGCTAAAAGGCAGCAAAATTGAGTAACAACTAGAAAACTCACTCAGAAAAAGGAGAATCATTACAAATAAAATTAACTGGAAAGAAAAGCCTCCACCGGTCACCACCGCCATTGATATAGCTGTATCCTCCTTGCTATTATTAAAGTTGCGAGTAATTAATTTGTCCATGTGTTACTTAGTAAATTAATGTTGCACCAGATGACCCATTAATCGCATTGTATTTGTACGTAGATAAAACCAGACCCCTACAAAAAGGCCTCCCCCCTCCTCTACTTTTCCTCGTCACATCCTCATTCATCTCTCTCTCTCTCTCTCTGTGTGGCCAGGTAATGCTCTGGAAGACTAAACAGTCTCATTGCCTTACTTTTCTCTGTCGTTGGAGTACTCCTGAGTCTTTTTTTTCCTCCACTACATTGAAAGCTTTGTTTTTTTTTTTTTTTCTTTTTTGTTTATGCAGGAAAATGGCTTCTTATTTGTGGACTCTGCTACTGAGTTTCCTTTTCGTTGTCCCCGGAACTCTGGGAGCTGCTCCGAGGCAGCCCGTACACGTGCCATTCGGTAGAAACTATATGCCCACTTGGGCTTTTGATCACATTAAGTACTTCAATGGAGGCTCTGAGATTCAGCTCCACCTAGACAAATACACTGGTAAAAAGAGCTGCAAAAAGTATTATTTTTTCCCATAAATAGACAGATGCCATCGATTCCTAGAATAAGTCTTTGTATAAGCATTATCCTTGCCATTATCGCTAACATTCTCCCTACACTTTTGTGCTTGATTCTGAAAAAAAAGGTACTGGTTTCCAATCCAAGGGTTCTTACCTGTTCGGGCACTTCAGTATGCAAATCAAGTTAGTTCCAGGGGATTCTGCTGGAACTGTTACTGCATTCTACGTGAGTGATTTTCATCGCATTTTCATGTCGGTTTTCTTGCACATCAGTAGGAAGGTCTTGTCTTTCATTAACAGATGTGTAGTGTTGGCTTGTTGGTTGAAAAAGCAGAGACTTTTAGGCTGATTTCGGGGCCTTTTTTTCGTAGTGTCACCATATCTTGTTTCCTGTGTAGAACTGATCTTAAAGTATTCATGCTGCAGCTATCATCTCAAAACTCGGAGCACGATGAAATAGACTTCGAGTTCTTGGGGAACAGGACGGGGCAGCCTTATATTTTACAGACAAATGTCTTCACAGGAGGGAAGGGAGACAGAGAACAGAGGATTTATCTTTGGTTCGACCCAACCAAAGCCTACCACTCCTACTCCGTTCTCTGGAATCTGTATCAGATTGTGTTAGTTCCCCTGTTCTTTCTCTCCGTCTTTCTTTTCATTTCTGCATTTAGTTTGAAAATTACCGTATTAGATTCTCTATGATGATGTTGCTCGTATCTAAGTATTTAGAAAGCAAAATGGAAAATAGGAGCGTCTTAACCCCCGAACTCTAACAAAGTCTCTCTAAAGGCTGCAACTTTTGTGGGAAACAAGGTTCCCCCGTTTGATACAATCAGATGATTATTTATGTTTCTGCTGTTTGGATTAGATTTTCCTAAACGTCTACAGTTCTGTTTCTCTTTTTTAGTTGAGATGTTGATCATACTGAATGGTAACTTAATCCGAACGTTTTAAGAAGATTCTTATCGCCCTGTTTTTGTAGAATTAATAACTAATTAATCTCGATCTCTTATGAATTATGATCTTCTGACCCTTCATTTCCCGACAAAATAAAAAACTGCTTTGACGAAACTCCTACGCTGATATCTTTCATTCTTTTAAAAGACATTTTTAGAACTCATCAACGTCCAATATCTGGCCGCAATCAGCGGATACAGTTATCGCACATGTAAACAGGATTTTCCAACAGAATAAGAACAATAAATCAAAGAAAAGCGACAACTAATGTGTTGGGAAGTGTCCCATTAGTGTCAACTTCAGTCATCAGGAACGAGGATTGTTGGCCTCACGGGTCTTGCTTTTCAACGTTGATGCCGACATGACTTTCAAAAACCAGTAGTTTTAGCGGATTCGCTTTTAACTTTTGTTTTTCTCGAAACCGGAAGAAATATTAGCTTGTCTTCAGACGCGGAAATTGGAGAATGGGCGGGAGATAAATGTAAATTTTTTATTTTTTTATTAGTATTATTTCAGTTTTTTTTTTAATTTAAAATTTAGAATTTAGGAATAATGAGATAGATTTTGTTGAGATGATTTTTTTATGAATTGGATAAAATATTATTAAAATATTATATTTTAATAATATTATTATTTTGAGATTTAAAAAAATAAATTATTTATTATATTTTATGTATTAAAAATTTTATAAAATTATAATAATGAGATGAGATGAGTTAATATTAAATTTAAATTTAAATTGGGATAAGATGGTTTTAGATAAAGTTTAAAATTAAATAAAATATTATTTTTTATTAGTATTATTGTTTAAAATAATTAATTATTTATTATATTTTAAAAAAAATATAATTGTGAAATGGGATAAAACATTTTACTGTATAAGCCTTCATCTTTCTTTTTTATATTTTATTTTTCTTAAATGCAGTTAATATTTTGTGTTTTTTTAACGTGCAGATTCTTGGTGGACGATGTGCCCATTCGGGTGTTCAAGAACTGCAAGGATTTGGGAGTGAAATTCCCATTCAACCAACCCATGAAGATATACTCGAGCCTCTGGAACGCCGATGACTGGGCGACCAGAGGTGGGCTGGAAAAGACAGACTGGTCCAAGGCACCGTTCATCGCCACGTACAAGAGCTTCCACGTCGACGGCTGCGAGGCCTCTGTCCAGGCCAAGTTCTGCAACACCCAGGGGAAGAGATGGTGGGACCAGAAGGAGTTCCAGGACCTGGACGGATATCAGTACAGACGCCTCAAGTGGGTTCGCAGCAAATTCACCATTTACAACTACTGCAATGACAGAGTCAGATTCCCTTCCCTCCCTCCAGAGTGCAAGCACGACAGAGACATATAATCCATCCCTCCTCCTGCCCTACTCTACTACTACCATTTATTTATTTTTAACATATGAATTGATGTTGCAAATTTTTTTTTATCTGAGTTTTTATATTTTACTAGATTTCTTATGTTTATCATTTTGATAGATATTGATTTATGATGGGGAGTGCTGGCTTTATCTATATCTGCACCATTAGATGGTTTAAATTAATTGCTCTGATGATGATCAGAAGATTTGCATGTTGGGACAGGTATCCAGAGATTCGTGTATTCACATGCTTGGCTATTTGGGTTTTTTAATGGTTTATATTGATGCAATTTTATAGATTCACGAGAAAGGTTCCGACTTTGCATGTGCATTAATAACAACACCTTACGTTTGGAAAACTAAAAAATATGAGAAAATGTAAAGAAAATTGTCAGAGGTTGAGCGCAAAATAGAAAACAATTGTATTCAAATTCTGGATGCGCCGTTACAAGTTTCTCATTCTTCTATATATGCGACTTCTGTGTTCGACTCTTTGGGCCATAGGCTACTTATTTTCTACAATAAATATAAAGTCACAATTATAATTATAACTAATAATAAATGAGCTATGGCTCAACTCAAATAAAGTCTTACAAATAAAAGAGATGATGACTTTGGGCTATAGGCTGAGCCTAACTACTAAACTCTTGTTAATCAACCCAAGCCTACTATGACTATGGTCCTTCCTATTTTTATTGCAGATGTGTGACACAATGAAGTTTTTGTGTCCTGTTTCATCTTTGTACACAGTTTCAATTCTCAGCTAAAAAAGATGAAATTATATTATTTATAGAGTTTGATGTTAAGAGTTTTATTTAAACTTTATGTCCCACTCATTCATATCTTGATGGGTTTATAATAATAGCTCAATACTTATTATTTAATTGATGAATCACAATAGGATAAGATTAACTCTGAATCTAATCATAGTGAGACACAAAGTCTCTAGATTTCTTAGTGGTCAAAAGTGTATAAATTATACTAAAGAGTTAAGGGTTCTCATCTACAAAACATTATTCTGCCTCTAATTATTGAGAGACACTTGTGAGGTTAAGTTGCTAAGCTGATCTTTCTCTCATAGTCAGTAAAATTTTTCATCAAACTGTGATTGAGAAATGTATGTATTTTAATTGTTATTATTTTATTGTGAATTATAAAAAATTGAAAATCCGATTGTTAATGTTCATTGTTCACGTTAGAATATTTAACATTTGATTCATATCCAGTTAAAAATCGTGGGTTTTTTCATCAATTCTGAATTTATTTTTATGAATTTGGGAAAGGAATATTATGCAGTTACCTCTTATCTTAATTCAATTCCTGTTAGTAGTACCCACATTTGCGCAGTTTTACTTACTAGCTTTAGGCCTCGTTTGGTTATGCAGTTCAGATGAAATGATATATTTTATTGAAAGTTGAATAAAATATTGTTATAATATTATTTTTGTTTTAAAATTTAAAAAATTTGAATTATTTATTATATTTTGTGTAGTAGTTTGAGAAAGTTCTGATGATTATATAAGCTAAGATGTGATGAATCATAAGATAGTTTGGTTTTGTGTAACCAAACCAGCCCTTATTGTCTGCTTGTTGCTCTCTGATTATTTCAAATAGGTTGCTGCTTTGCAATTCTTTTGATAGCTGGATGAATAAAATCAGTACTCATCCAAAAAAAAAAAACCAGGTTCGCATCTGATTACATATCTTCAAAATCATAAATCTACAAGAAAACTGGGTGACAAGTCCAGAAACAGCAGGAAATCGAAGATCACTTCCAATTGTTGGCAACAATGTCAGCAAGATCAACTACCCTCTGCGAATAACCCCACTCATTGTCATACCAAGCAATCACCTTAACCATGTCATCTCCCATAACCATAGTTAGTGAAGAGTCCACAGTTGACGACACATCACTGCACCTAAAGTCCACTGAGACAAGAGGTTCATCGCACACAGATAGGATACCCTTGAGCTCTTTTTGAGCAGTATCCCTGAAAGCTTCATTTACCTCCTCTGCAAAGGTCTTCTTTGACACTTGAACAACGAGGTCAACAACTGAGACATTAGGCGTGGGCACACGGAGGGCAATGCCATTCAACTTCCCTTTCAAACTAGGAAGAACAAGGGCCACGGCTTTTGCGGCACCAGTGGAAGTTGGGACTATGTTGAGAGCTGCAGCTCGTGCACGGCGAAGATCACGGTGGCTTGCATCAAGAAGCCTCTGGTCTCCGGTGTAGGAATGGGTGGTGGTCATGGTACCTTTGATGATGCCTGAGATATGATATTACATTAGTCACTATGGACATGTCGTATAAGTCATAACCATGCCAGAGGAATTAGTAGGATTGCTGAAATATTGATGATTACAAAGAGTGATGAGATAACCGCAAGGAAAACTTCTTATAGAAAAATATTTACTACGTCAGTAATTAATGCCAACCCCAAATATTCATCTTTTAATAAATGAGCAATTATTTCAAGATGGTGCCGAAATCCAAGCAGAGAAGGCACAGAACAGATCATGCAAGAACAATATGCTGTAAATATTATTCTGAATGACTGGTAAAAAATGTTTGCAAGTTGGAATAAGAGGGCCAAGTGGAAAAACTAAGAGATGAAGAGAATCCTAGACAATCATAGATCAGTATGAAGCCCGTCTCCTCTTTCCTTTTCATTGCCCAGGTGTATAAAGTCATGCATTTTAATTTCTAACCTTTTCTAAAAGCTCTCTGCAGCCTATAGGCCATGCAGATGCCAATAAATACAACTTATGATCTTTAGGAATACATCATTTAGTTTTTACAAAGAATTTCTCTTTGCATCTTTTGCATATTCTTTAGCTTTGCCATTCTATGCTATTTCCCATTGCACTGCACACATTGTACGAATATGATATAAAAAATCTCCCACGGGGAGAGATTGCTCTTTCCATCCTCCAAACAAAACCAAAACGTATATAAGACTAGAGGGTGTTGAGGTTGGGTAGGACTCCCAATTCTTAAGCCACTAAGATGCCAATAGCAATGCTACTTGTGATATTTGAAAAGGTGATTGTGCCAAAATTGAGGAAGTTTTATGGCCAACTGGTGAGGGTGTACAAATGACAGGGTTAAGCTTTGCAATCGGAAAACTAAGAACTTTTCTCTCAATCTAACGGGCAGAATGTTGGGGAGTGTTTGTAGCTTGGTGAATACAACTGAATGAAAATACAAAGATAATGGCTAAGACTTGGATAAACTATCCTCCATGAGGCACCCATGGAAGCAGTCTTTAACAGAGCTACAGATTTAAGGAGAGAAAGACAAAGCAATATCATCGATCACTGAGGAGGAAACCTAAATGCTGTTGAGAAGTCATTCTGGAAGGAAAATATCAACGAATGGTTCTCGGGCATATATTTATAAAGAAGATTAGAAAGGCGAGATGCAAAAAAAGGCGGAAGTGTGAGGAAAGTTACCGAATTTCTGGTCGAGCACCTTGACAAAGGGGGCAAGGCAATTGGTGGTGCAGGAGGCATTGCTTATGATGGGCTCATCCGGGTTGTAAGCGTCGGCATTAACGCCAACCACGTATGTGGGTATGTCACCTTTCCCCGGAGCAGTGATGAGCACCTTCTTTGCCCCTGCCTGTATGTGCTTTCCAGCACCATCCCTGTCCACAAACACCCCCGTCCCTTCTATCACTAGGTCTATCTCCAAGTCCCTGCGCAAACCACCCTTTTTTCAGTTACTCTATTTACGTGCTATTCCTCCATGCCCAGACTTGAATAGAATAGATGAGGCGTTCATTTTTGGAGTCAAAATTTGAACTTACTTCCAGGGAAGGTTGACGGGGTTGCGGTTGGAGACAACTTTGATGACTTTTCCGTCAACTGATATGCCATTATCACCAACGGGCTTAACGTCGGCATCAAAGATGCCGAGGGTGGAGTCGTACTTGAGAAGATGGGAGGCCTGCTTGACACCGCCTGTGTCGTTGATGGCAATGACGTCTAGTGGGGAGTCCTTCCGGCCATGCCAACACCTCAAGAAGTTCCTTCCGATTCTCCCAAATCCATTGATCGCCACCTTCAGCTTGGCCTCCACCACTCCCTTCCTGTAACCACCGTTCCTGCCCACCTACAAAAATGTCCAGTACTCAATATCTACCCACGTTGAGAACTCCAATTCTGCCTAAAGGTAATTAAAGACGAGAAGTATTCTTATTTTCTCATATTTTGTCATTTTGCAAATAATCTTCACTGAATCAAAGGAATGCGGCCCAAGTTGGGTGCCACTAATCATGCACAATGCAATTGGAAAGATAATGAAACATTCAAGTTGTACATATAAAGCAAGGAATTTCTATTCCAAAATATGCGATGAAATCCCGAAATCTCCAACGACGTTGAGTTTCTTCATTTTATGTTCAAACTGATCATGTTGCGTGAATCATTGGTCTAAAACAACATTTTGGGTACTTGCCACCAGAGGTTGATCCTTTGCCAAAGCCAACGATGGAAATTAATCAAGTTATTTTGAATAGAATCAATCACACTGAGCTGAAACTGGATCATCCAAGTGGATCAAAGGCCAAATTATTATAAGAGTGTGTACTTTGGGTAAAAAAAATAGCAATTTAGCATGCACTTGTTATAGTTAAAATGAAGTAAAAACGATGCAAGCATTATGAAGTATCAGCTTATCAAACTTGTTTCCTCTATTGCATTATGACTTATGAAGTGCCAGCAAGAAGTTGAGAACTTTGTTGATAAAATTGAGACTCACAGCAGAAGTCTGGAAGGCAATAACAGAGAGCAAGTCATCGGAGGTTTTCCGGGCGAAGGGAAGAGAAGCTGCTGAACTGCGAAGGCCAGCGAATTCTGAGAACCCCTGACTGTTTACCTGAATACAGAAACTAATCGATCATGTCAGTGGAAGCTAATGTGGAAGACATGGATGGGTTTTTTGAAGATAGTATTAAAAGAGACCTTGAGAGATGGCTTGGCCACAGAGAGAGTAGCAGAAGCCATGGTTGTTTTACAACCTGATCAGCAGCAGCAGCAGCAGTGGCTAATGTGAGTTCAAAATCAGGAGGTGGGAGGGTAGATAACATGGAGAGGATGAGATTGCCGATAGCCTCTCATTCAATCTATGGCTGTGGTTGCGTGGCATGTTACTTCTTCCACCCCCATCATCAACCTACTGTCTTTATCTCCCATACACCTGAGCCATTGGTTTTTCGGTTGGCCCTACGAGACCCCTGTTAATTCTTTCATCCAATTGGACTATTCAGTACATTGTTTGGAATTGCTGTGAGTAATATAGTTTTTTTTTTTTGGCTTGATAATCATACTTGAACACTTTTCAAATATATTATATTTGTTTAAAAAAAAATTCTTTTGAGGTTGAAATGACATAAAAGTCCATTAAATTTATTAAAAATTATGATCATATTCTTCATAAAAATCAAACCTTATAATCAAATAATAATGAAAATAGTCTAATAGGATTTTCAATAAGTGTAATGGAAAAATCCCTTCATCAATGCATAAGATCAAAGGATAAAGTTGTAATTATATGAAGTTATATGAATATTTTTATTCATTGACAGTCTTGTTTAAAATTAGAACTAGATTTCTCATTATTCAAAAAAACACATTTAATGCTTTCCCTGAAAACGTACTTCTTAATTTTTTCAAATTGAAAATTACTCTAATATGTAAGAATTGAATAACCTAATTTTATCACTAAAGAGTTTTTCAGACTATTTAAATACTTTTAACTACTCCGAACGCAACTACAAACAGACTCAATTTTAGAAAATGATATATACAGGTGTACAAATCTCATTTAATCCATTTGAAAATAGTAGGATCAATGGTATTATAATAATAATAATAATAATAATTTTATTTTGGATATCTTCCAAAAGGCTCGCACAAAATTCGTGCAAATCATTTCCTTTATGATGTAGTAGGCCTCTAATGAAGATTTACTCTCGTTTGATTACACAAATGAGATGAGATAAAAAATTTGTAAATAATAGTAAGATAGTTTGTGAATAATAATGAAATAGTTTGAGTTAATATGTTTTATGAGATTTTAAAAAATAAAAGAGAAAAGTTGAATAAAAATATTATAAAGTTAAAATAATATTAAAATATAATTTTTTAACATTATTTTTATTTTGAGATTTAAAAAAGTTGAATTATTTTTTGTATTTTATTTAAAAATTTTGAAAAATTGTAATGATTAGATGAAAAAATTAAAAATTAAAAATTATTTATATTTGAATGGTAAATAAATATTAATATGAGTTAAGATAAGTTAAGATCATCTGTAAAAGCAAACGGGAACTTAGGAGATGTTTGGATTCGAAAGTGTTCTCAACTCTCCTCAACTCATCTCATCTTCATCATTACAACTTTTTTAAATTCTTACACAAAATATAATAACATATTTTTTTTTCAAATCTCAAAAAAATCTTCCCAAATTCCCATACCAAAATATAATAAATAATTTAATTTTTTCAAATCCCAAAAGAATCTTTTCAAATTCCCACACAAAAAATAATAAACAATCTACTTTTTCAAATCTTAAAATAATAATAATATTAATAAAATATCTTATTATACTATTTACAAACTACTTCAACTCATCTCAACTCTCCTCCCAATTCAAACAACCCCTTAATGTTATATATATTTCTTTTTACGTTATATCCAATTCCATTGAAAAATTAGAGGGTCTCAATTGGGGCCTACACTCCTTCTCTAAACTGGAGCCTGATACGGTGGGTATGGGTAATGGTCTTTTTGGGCGTGGGCCTAAGAAATGATGGGCTTTCATGGCTTGGTGTTCGGGTCTAACTCCAAATGGAGCATGGGTCGGGTGCGTTCGGAGCCAATTTGGCAATGTTGGCAAAACAGAGGGAACGCACCGAAATACTCGTCTCCATCAATCTAACAATTGGGCAGCATCGGCAGTTCAGAATCAGCATCCCGCAGTTTAGAACCAAAAATATTCTGTGTCTCCACGTATCGCTCTTTTCTCCGTTATCTCAAAGCCTGACTGACTGGTACTTCCATCTCTACCTCTTTTTCTCTCCTTTTCTTTATAGAAAGCTGCTTTTTTTTGTTGAATTTTTAGCAGTCTCCATCTTCATAGGAAGAATAGAAAACTTCCGATACCATCAGTGGGTTCTATTTCCACTTCAATTAAGGTACTGTATATGATAATGAAACCCCTTCCCCAACACATAAAAACATTTATTCTTGTCAATCCCACAAATGAGATTTAAGAATAAGATTAGTTGATTGAACGAGAGGAATATGTCCGGGGATCAACTGGTACTGTAGCGTAAAGGAATCACTTTTCTTATTTTTTTTTTGGGGAAAGAACTGTTCAAGAAACCCAGAATATGAAAGTAAAAAGCAGCAGAAACATATTCGTCATGTCTGTTTGAAGGCCACTTTGGCGTGAAAAGCTACGGTTTACATATCTGCACGTTTCACTTAACTGTAATCGGAATTCCTTACCAGTATTTAAAAAAAAAAAAATTAGGAGTGTGGGTTGAAGGCAACAACAAACAACTTCTCCTTCTCTCATATAGATTTCCTTGCCTAAAATTTTCTACGTTTGTTGGTTGACATGATATTGAACTGTGCAGGTGAAAGATGAATTTGGCGATTTGACAGTTTGGGGCAATTTTTCTGTTATTTGGAAAAAAAGAAGTCCATAATGGACACCAAGTTGCCTCGTACAAAATTATCTGTGTACCTGTACATTCCCAATATCATAGGTTTGCTTGATCTTTATTATATTTTCCTCACTGCGCGTGCTTTCTCTTTGCAAGAAGAAAACTATACTTAAATTCTCAGGAAAAAATATCTCAAGAATGAGTTCTCATGTATTTCTATTTGGTTTTACATAATTTTGTTGCCTTTTGAATGAATGATTCCTGCTTATCTTGAGCGTGTAGGATACATAAGAATACTCATGAACTGCCTTGCCTTTGCCGTATGCTTTTCCAACAAAAAGTTATTTTCCATTCTATATCTAATCAGGTCAGAGTCAATCTTTTGGCCTCTTCTCTGTGTTGAGTTTTATAAGCTTTGCTATTTGTGAAACTAGTGCTTGATGCTTATTGAAATATTCCGTTTCAGCTTTGTCTGTGATGCCTTGGATGGCTACTTTGCCCGCAAGCTCAATCAAGGTATAAGTTGCATCCTGTATTATCACTGTCATTAGTATGTTATTAATCTTTTAGCTGAAGCGTAATGTAACCGATTGATCCATTATTTCAGCTCCCAACTAGTAATTTTAATTTGGTGCGCCTCAATTTTCTTTGTTGCCACTCATGTTGTTAGATACATCAGTCAACAAAACGCTAAGTTATAGCAATCGTTTTCCCATGATCTATTTTAGTGGTAGAAAGTTTTCCGTGTGGGAACTTGCCACCTTTTGACATTTGTCTTTCAAACATAATTGTATCATGACAAGTGGTATTCAGTTATTAATTCAACTATCTGTAAAGAACTAACAAGTCCAGGAAGTTAGAATTCTTTCCTACTTCAGGCAACATTAAACAATATATGTTATGAACACATTATAATATGCCAGTGCTTTCTATAGTTAACATCAAGCAGTTGGTGGAAGAGGAGCTTTTAAGAATCGTGATACAGAGAACACTAATAATGGTTGTTGTGCATCTGGAAAACTACCAGAAGCCTCTCTCTCTCAATGAAACACTATCACCTTTTTTATAATGATTAAGATATGGAACTTGCTTTGATGATTTTAGCTTACATTACTTCTTAGACTGCTGATATCAAACATACACACACACACACACACACAGAGAGAAAGAGAGGCGATCTTATAATCTCTCTGTAATTCTTATCCTTTCCTTTTCCAGTTTCAACCTTTGGTGCTGTTTTGGACATGGTGACAGACAGGTGATCTTAATAATCGCTCTTCCTAATACCCCAATCCCAGCTTCCTCTCCATTTTTATGTCTCCTAGAAACGTGTCATGCTTCCCTCCTTTCTATATTAATGTTCAAATTCTATTTGTTCTTTATGAATTGTCAATGTAAATTCTATCTTTTCTTTCCAGGATTAGCACTGCTTGTCTTCTTGTCATCCTCTCTCAAGTTTATAGGTAAGATTAGTTTTATTATCTCTCTCAAGTAAGATATGTGATAATATTCCTCTTCTATATCCATGTTTTCAAATGCTCACTTAATTGTGTTTTTAATGGGATAATTTCCAGGCCTGGGTTGATCTTTTTGTCATTGCTTGCCTTAGATATTGCCAGCCATTGGCTGCAAATGTACAGGTATTTGTTTTTCACCATGTTTAGTCTAACCTTATTCATATTGGATCTGTCCAGAGTGGTTTACTCCAGAAGAAGAGTGTTCCCTCTGCTGTCGAATAAAAACCAAGTGGCCATGATTTGATAACTACCTTCACTTTTTTTTTTTTTGTTTGGCAGCACTTTTTTGTTTGGTAGGGCTAGTCATAAAGATGTAAAAGACAGCACAAATTGGCTTTTTAAGGCATACTATGGGAACAGGATATTTATGGCTTACTGTTGTGTGTCGTGTGAGGTTGTTATTGTTACTCTGGACTATCTTTTTAAAACATTTCTTCTAATGATTATTACTATTCTCTTGAAATGATTTTATGGCTTCTACAGGTTCTTTACATTATTCTATTTCTTGTTGCAAAAAACCAAACAAACAATGTGATTGATGTAAGCCTCTATTTTGTTTGTTCATGGCATATTTTTTTCTTTTTCCTTTTGAGTTGAACATTAGGTGGTAATCTAGTTACTGTCTTCACATTGTAGGTTTTAGTATATACTGCAAAGCAGAATTCACTTCGGTCTCTTTTAGTTGCTTTAACTCTGTTTGGCTGGGCAATCAAGCAAGCAATCAACATAATTCAGGTAATATATAGACATGTATCTGCTTTATTGAATCTCATGTCCTTCAAATTCTGTATGGAATTGAGAAATGTTCCCAGATGTTCTTTAATAATTTTTCCCTAGTCACTGTTTTTTTGCAAATCCACGAATTTGGTTGGTGAAAGCTGCTTCTGTTATATTTCTTGTTCTAAAACATGTTTGATTTTTTCAAAATTTATGCAATGTGAATGCATGTGGTCGCTATTTTTTGGAGTCTTTTATATGGTTGACATTGATGGTAGATGAAGAAAATGAATCATTTGGGTCATAATTAAGCCAAATGCTGCATAAGAAATGTTAGATGATTATAGAATTGCCTATTTAATTCTGGGAAATTATTTGAAGGTGCTAAAGTTTTGAGCACAGGGTTAGGATCCGAGAACATAGGTATGCCTGCCAATGGTAGAATAGTCTGCTGGCATGGGTTTTGGCCCTTTGGGTCCTTGAAACCTCATTTTCACGAGTAATTAATGTATAGTGTAAAAGTACTGGGGTATGGTAGAGTGAGCAACAGATTTATGATAGTGAATTACAATTGTAGGATTCATGCTGACAGGGATCTCATGTAATTAAACCATTGTGAATTCGGAGTATTAGTAGGACAAATTCCATCTTGGTTAGCTTGTAACTGTTATGCTAGTGGGTTTTGTAATTAGTGATCGCCAATGTTTCATTAATTTTTTGATAAGCATGTTTCATTAATAATAAGCATGTTCATGGTGCATCACGTACAACATCTATTGAAGGACGCTAGCTGGGATACCATCTACATTACCATACCTCGGCATTTGCTGCCCATCTGGCTAGCAGATGTGCCTGCTGATTTTGCCTCTTGGCATTGCCAGCGTTATTGTTGGTCTTCATACAAATCAAATTAATGACATTCCCAGTGATCCAGTCAGGGGTCTCCTTCCTTTGTCGGGATAAATTGCTTCCTTCCAAAATGGAGGATGAAAAAAAAAATGTAGCCTGAAATCAAAGATCAACGTAAGGTATTCATATTCTGTGTCTGGCTTGACAGTAGTGTGGTGGAACATTGCTTTGTTTGGCATGTCCGGATGAAGTCTAATGGCTAAAAGTCAATGTGGAGTTTGTTCCAAGTGTATGGGGCCAAGTGTTGCATCTTTAAAGATGCTGCAAATAAGGAATGGTGATTAAGCGTTGGAAATGAAAACTTACATCTGTGTGTAGGTTAACATTATAAATGCATTTAGTTCTTTTGAAGCAACATACTTAATATGGCATGTAGGGATGTGTTCTTTACTACCTGATTATTCCTGTTCTGGTTTCATATATTCACTTAAAGTAAAGAAACATTGAAAATAAAAATAGTGATTTAGACTATATGCAAATCCTCTCTTCATTCCAGATGAAGACTGCAGCAGATCTATGCGTGCTCTATGACATCAACAAGAAGCAGCGGCCCTGAATTTTATAAACTCATATTTTTCTGGGGTTGAGGTAGTTAACCTCTATATATACTTGAAACCCAATTAGCCCCATTTGGATAGTGAGATGAGATGAGATGAGATGATTTTAGATAAAAGTTAAAAGTTGAATAAATATTGTTAGAATATTATTTTTTAATATTATTATTACTTTAGAATTTGAAAAAGTTGAATTGTTTATTGTATTTTGTGTGGAAATTTGAGAAAGTTGTAATGATAAGATGAGTTGAGATAATTTTTCAATCCAAACGGCATTTTTGGATTGGAATTTGAGCTTTTATGTAAAAGTGGCATTTTTTTTTTCAAATCTTGTCTCTTCTTTTTAAAGATCAACGGGTAAAAAAATGATACAGATTGTCTCTTATGCCTGCTTCATGCAATCCGACGGCCAAAAAGTTACCTAATTAGTAAATGATTCAGGCATGAGCTACTTTTGTGAATAGTACGCAATTGTTCATTCTGATTTGCCGGCTGGTGTATATATTCTCATTTACTAGCCGAAGTGGTGGTAGAAGACAGCTTAATGAGAATGGGTGCGAACTGGATTCTTAACTTGGGAGTATAACATGGTGTTCTAGTAACAAGGGAAGAGTCTCAAACAGCTCAAGGTTGTGTTTCAGATTTATGCATTTTTTTAATTTGTGGAATTTGCATATCCTGTAACTGTAAATATAATTTTTCACTATCTAAATGATCCCCAGCGACCCTCTTCCACATTCTCAATGGTTCTTTCCAACCACAAAAACATCTCACCAATAATATCTGTTCCATATACAGGGAGTGGATCTCATTCCTCTTCCCTGTTTCTATGGTTCTATAATGAGTTTGCTTTGGATCTTGGAAAATGTTTTCCTTCCCATATTTTTTATTTTAGTGGTCTAGCTTATTGAATCGTTTCAGCCGTGGGTTTTGACAAATGAGGTTGTTTGATACTATTCTCTCTCTCTCTCTTCCTCGATCTCTGAATAAATTCCATACATATGGTACCAACAATTTAAACTCAGCGAGTCAGCTTGCTAATAACGATGAAAAATGCTAATATGTCATCTGAATTTTAACCGCTTATATATTTTAATTTTTTTAATTTTGTTTACTTAATAATTAAGAAAGTGATTTTTAATATATTGTTGTATTTTTTAAAAATATTAAAAAATATGAAATACAAGAATAAAAAATACAAATTTGGAATAGGCAGCACGCCCAACAGTCAGCAATCGGCAGCCTAGCATGACTAGATAATGATATGCATACTTCTTTTTAGCATTCTTACCATCATAGAAAGTTGAGAGTCAGAATAGGATGAAAAAAACATTTTATAACGAAACAACATCCTATAGGTACGACCAAAAGTTGCAATATCAAGTTTTCCCATTTCAAAGGTTTGCCTATATATATTTCTAAAAAAGCTTCCGATGGAGAGTGTGTTGTTCGTAAGAGACACAGGAGAGTTTGCCTCCAACACCATGAAGAGCCGATTCGGAAATTCTCTCTTAGCACCAACTGCAACTACCCAAAATCGATAAGATGTAGTTAAAGTGGGGCTTAACTTCAATGCTACCATTTTATGCTCCAATTCCAATGAACCTAAGCTGCAGGAGATGAAAAAGGTTATCAGTTCACAATTCAATGAGTCACAGGTGCAGTGATATCCAACAGCAGGGTATGCAGAGAGCACAAAAAAAAAAAAAAAAAAGATAAAAGGAGATACAATATTATTCTGAGGCCTCCTCCAATAGAATCCCTGGAGGACAACTGGGAGGACGTTGCAGGCTGCAAGGATAAAAATAATCAGCGCATGCATGCCCATCCACTCCATCACAGCAGTGGGACGCCTATATCTACACACATCAACCTGTGGAAAACCACCATGATTATCAGCGCGAAGATGAAGATAACATATAAAGTGGAAAATGACATTTAAATGGAGTTGTTCATCGTTTTTAACCGTAACTTCACCAGAAATAAAGATCCTGCTAGACAATGATGAGCAAATGAGCGAACAAAAATTTCCTTGCTTAACGGGATTGATCATTTAAGATAATTAGACATCCTACCATTATGTAAATCCCAGCGAAAAGAATACCAGCAGCACCAGCAGTGAAACACATGTAACTGAACGTGTAGAGAACCTTGTTAAAATGCATCCCTGCAACAGGGAAAGCATATGATGAAATAAACTGTGCAAGTAGCGTAACAACTACCCAATTCCATATATTAAATTTTGAGATATATGTGAAAAGACTACTTACCACAGAAGTCCAATGCAAGGCCAAAGACAACAAGACAAGACGACGTAACCATCCAGTGAAGGATCCTATCTCTGTGGTCCTAAATGACAGTGAATACAATTCGTGAGAGAAAATAAACCTTAAGTGAAGTAAGGAAAACATGCTCCGACAATATTATTTATCACCTTATAATGGACAATAATGTGCCCGTAATGCAAACCGACCAAGCAGGTAAGAATGGCCATCACTGAACTACAAAAATAAAGATGGTGGTCACCCCAAAAGCACCAAAATTAAAATTTGATTATAATCTATACTAGCAATCTCATCTCCTATTCAAGGATTCTAAGATGATGGGATTCAGTTTAAGAAATAAGAATCCAATGGCATTGTTCCTTTGTCCAGATTATAGTGGAACTTTTCTTTAAGCTATAGCAGAACGCACCTTAGAAGTCCTTCAGGATCAAAAGGGGCTTGACACCATGTTGGAGCATCAGAAGGTAATGGGCCATAATCCGGGGAGTTAATACTGCATTGCTGTGAGCAAAGACAGAAATATGAGTTTTTTAGGGAAAAATGGCAGCCCGGGGTGGGAAGGCAATTGTAAGCAACTTTACAAAAAGGATACCGGTGTTCGTGCATAGATTGCCCTTTTGTACAAATGTTGTATACCCAATATCTTACGATCGATCATTCCAACAGCATTACAAGCTGGCCCAGTATCACCATGCACTCCACATTTCACCTTCTAAAGAGAAACATTCAGCCATCAGTTTCATATGTAAAACCATACCTCAGAATTCTTTAACCTTGTGTAAAATCATCATGGGGGATGAAATAAAAGATCAAATCTTACTGAAAACAATTTTGGTGTAGAGGAGTTTTCAGTTGGAATTTGGTACTCCCAATCAGGCACATACAAGCCATATAACAAGGAAAGATATAGAGTGGTAAGCATCAAAGCCAAAGCCCTGAGAGAGAGACAAGTAGCATACATTAAAGACAGTGCAAATGCAAATACACAAACAGAGAAGCCAACATTTGATACTACTAACTAGAAGGTCCCTTCTCCGTCAGCTATTTGTTTTCTCAGTCACTTGTGTAACAAATCAGAGATATCATAGATGGTCTTCTGAATTAGCAAACAATCACAGATATGATCCCACTTTCTCCAGTTTCTATAAATTTAAATCCATTGGCCTCTACAGAGGCACAGGTTCACCAATACCTCAAATTCATAAATCTAGAGTCTGTGGCTGAAAATTAGAAATAATGCAATCAGCAAAACCTACCATTGGAATCGATATTTTCTGAGCAACGACGACCCCAAATAAACATCATCATCACCCTTCAGCCAAATCTCACACAGTGCTGCCAGCAGATATGCTATTGCAATTCTCTGTGGGGGCAGGGAGGGAGAGGGGAAAGGCATGTGTTATTTTAAAGCTGATGAATGCACTGCATAAAATTGGAAATCTGTTTCATTGGCAGTCCATAACAAATTATAGGTTAAATCTAGCACAATATTAAGCCAGGCAAAGCCAATTCCAGAAGACATAAATCACTTATGCAGTATGTTCTGCTCTCAGGTTCAACTAATAAACATTTGAATGAACCATAGCCCACCATGACTATGCTTCTTGCTTAAGGTACCTGGCATAATAAACATTCAACAAGAGAAAAACGTAGCCACACCCACACACACAAGACAAACCTGTAGAATACCCATCCATCTCATATGTTCAATATCCACTCCATACGTTAAATCTTTAAGGCCATGGAGGAAGCCACCTGTACAGGAGGTAGAGAGTATACATTCAGTAAAAACAAATGAAAGATGCATTCTTGATGAAACACCCCCAAGATTAATGAGCATAAAATACTCAGCTTCTGCAAAACAATGAATATTATTATCGTTAATATCCTACTGTTACTGCTAAGCATTTTACTTTCATCTGCAGGGTAACAGCAAAAAAGAAAAACGTGGATAAATTCTGGTATAGATTGAGGAGGCCAAAACATGAATATCTAGTAAATCACCTTGAAGAAACAGGCCTAACATTAAAAGCTTTAGAGCCCGTAGTATTGCTTTTCTAGTTGCAGTAACTCTGCTTGACAATCTCTGTAGATGGCAAGGACTTTTGTTAGGCTCAGGGATCAATAGTAGTAGAAGTAGCATCCATGCAATAAGATTATTTTCTCTAAATACAACATAAGATCTAAGCTATCTTCTTCTCTGCCTTGAACAGAATCACGAGAAAAGACAAATTAGATTGAAAACAGAAATGAAAGTAACATTTCACATTAATCATATTAAATATTGAGTTAAAACTACGTGGATGCTGGTGATAAAAGCACTAGGTTGCCAGAGCAAGAGATACCTTGTAAGTAAGTGCAAGCGAAATACCAACAATAAAGAGGAAAAACGGCATGACAAAATCAGCAAGGGTTAAACCATTCCAAGGTGAATGATTAAGAGCAGGAAGGACTCCACCAGCATCATCCACGATTATCATTAGCTGCATCAAGAATGAGAGAGATTGGGAAACATAACACCAGTTAGCATATATGTAGAGAGTATGGGCAAAGAGAAAATTTTGTTTAGCATGTACATGGAGGGCATATTATTGTCAATAAATGAAAAAGGGACTTGCACCTTGCCTTGACTGAGGGACATCATAGTGCTAAAACAGACATAACTAACATATCAATGACAATTGGTGCCTCTCTCAGACAGTTGCTCACTTTTGCCCATTAATCTGCACAAACCCAGTCCAGGTATACAGTCCATGCAAGTATCATGCTGTAGAACACACCGCTAGCTTTCCATATTTATTTATAGTTAAGATTGCATTAATGAAAACCACCATAAACCAATTGCGACTTTAAACAAGATAGATGTTTTTCATTTCCCTAAAAACTCCAGTTAGTTCATATAGAGCAAACTAAAATTGACACAGACAAATCTTTTATACCCCAACATGCATTCCCTTATTTTATATCCCCCATACTCGAGGCTTCAACATGTTTGAAGGTTCTGCTGTGTTCCACTCTGCATTTGTGCATCATTGGCAGGGCGGTCTAAAGTCTCAAGAGTACTAGGTTTTAAGCCCTACGGTGGTGTTTGCTACCCATCACATCCCAAACAGGCCAAAGCCCCACATAAGCAGCTGTTCTAAACCGGCTTAAAAGAGTAAAGAGAAATGACAGAGGACTAGTGCACGCTTCCTCAACAAGGTGGTGGGTCGGTGGCCTTCTCCTGAGTGCCCCGTTGCTACTTGGCTTCGTTTGGTTCCCAAACCAAACTCATCTCATCTCACTTATCATTACGACTTTTTCAAATTTCAATACAAAATATAATAAACAATTCAACTTTTTCAAATCCCAAAACAATAATAATATTAAAAAATAATATTCTAACAATATTTTATCATCTAAACTCAACTCAACTCAACTCAACTCAACTCAACTCAACTCAACTCACTTCAACATCCAAACTCACCCTTAATATAAAGGAAAGTGGTGCATTAAACGCCTATATCAAACAATTCGGGCTGACTTTAGGATTGTTGATTCCCTTAGCGTAAAAGGGTTACAAAGGAAGATCGTTGACTTTGCCAGTCCAATCGTTGCCTACATGATGCTCTTGATCCTTTACCCTTTCAAGCGCCAATGACTTCCTCTCCTTTTATTTTTCTTCCATTATAAACCATGAATCATTATGAGTCATATGTATCTCTAAATCTGCCATAAATACATATCATATACTATGGATTTGGTCTCGTGCACATAAACTTTAGAACTTATTCTGAGACACTGGAAATTACAACGCAGCTGAAGCCCGAAAAATATAAGTGTTTATAGGGACGTACAAAGCTTAAATAGCAACCCTTTTGATTTAGTAACTAGATATAAGTCCTCTTTACTCCTCGTTTAGATTAACTCAAACAGTAAGGATCATGGGGCAACCAAACCAATTCAGGATATAGGAAAAAACAATTTTTTTTTTCAACCAAAAAAATAATATTCTTTTTTATGTTCTGCAAATAAAAAAACGAAAAGTAGTCTGTACTCAATTGAAACGGAAGTCAAATTCTTCCTCGGACTGTAGAAAATCGAAGCCGCATGAATAGGACGCTGTCTGATCTCAAGTCCTCTGCTTCCGAACCCCCAAAGATTTGGTTAAAAAGAATTAAAAAACGTGCAGTGGAACCCCAGTTTTCTAGAATCCACATTATGTGTGTGAAAAAAATGAAGAAAAATAAGAGGCACAGAGGAGAAAGATGATGGGCGTGGGGAAACATTACCGCAACAGTGATGCCACGAAAAACGTCCAGGGAAACAAGACGTTGTTGTTTTTGCTGCTGCTTTTGCTTGGGAATTTCCTCTTCGATCTTATTTAAACCACCACCACCGGCATTGAGAATGGCGGTGCCGGATCTTCCACGGACAGCCATTTCAACATCATCTTCGTCTTGAACAGACGAGGGCTTCACTCCACGCTTGATTTTCTCCTCCTGCTCCTCAGCATCATCGTGCCCTCTAATAGGTTCGTATATTCCCATCACTCACTCTCTCTTAAATCCCGTTCTATAGATTTATTTCCTGATGCTTCCTCCGTTCACTCAAATGTCAAAAGCAAAATGCAGTCCCACGAACTAGTCCCATCAACACCCTCTCTGTTTGTAATGCGACGAGAAACACCTGACTGAGAGCGTCAGATTTGTTGTCGTTGCTGTTGTTTTCTTTTTGAAGAAAAGAATCAACTTTCTACAAATGAAAGATCATCAGATTTCCCTTTTCAGTTACCCTGATCCTCCCCCATTTTCTCTTTCTATTTCGTCTTCTGCTTCCCTTGCTCTTTTCTTATCTTCCCATATTTATAGGAAGCAGGAGTTTCGGAGATAAAGATCAAACGGGTAGAATTGATCTTCAAGGAATAACTTTGATGGGTTATGAATAGCCGAATAAGCATCGCATTATGATTGTTCTTTTGAAATCCATGATTTTCTCCACCTCTGATATCTATATTTAAGTCAAAAAAAAAAAAAATCTCAAAACAGAAAGAAAATCTTGGTAAAAACCTTTCTTTTCTTTTTTGTTCTCTTTGTTTTGCATGGCGAGTGGTCGAAAGGGGTTGAGTCGTGGCAGTAGCTGCAGCCGACAGACCATCCTTGTTTTATGCTAATAATATTATAAGTTATCGAATCTATGTAAAACAAATATCTAAATATCGAATCTAAAGTCGCATAGATGCAATGTTTGTTCTTAGATTTCTAATAGTTTTTCTACCGCTCAATAAAAATCACGTGGAAAATATCCATCTATAAGTTAGAAAAAAGACTTGGCATATGTGACACTGAAATCTTCATCCACCAAATCTCTATCTTATGAATGTTTACGAAGAAAATTACAAAATCAGAGTTAAAATAAGTGATTTTTTTAATTAAAAAAAATAAAAAGGACAATCAGTAGGCTTTCTGTAGCTGAATGATAAGGAGCAGCATTTATTCTGTAGCCGCAATGGCAATAGACGGGTTTCTTACTTTCTTTTTAGTAAAGCAACATGCCAATCGATTGCAAGTTGTCCACAGCTATTAGACCTGTCACCACCGCCCAAAGCAAACCAGACATCCCAAAATTGCTGACGACCAATCAGTGACAGACACTGATCTATGCGTGCGCTTGCAGACACGTATGATGTTGAAAAGATGTTGCTCATGGCAAGATGCAGAAGAATAGCCAATAGTTTACTCCACCTCTATCAAATAAACTGAGTCAGATTGAAGACTCAGAAAATTGCTGTATTGTTAAAATAATGGTTTTGTAATAGAATGCAGGGAAGGAATAAGGCATGGAAGATTGATTACGGCCAATATTACCTGAAAATGAAGGTAATAAGAAAACATGACCAGGCAGACATGATAATTTTTCAAAGATTTTATTCCTACCTCATTAACCTACATTTCAGAGCATGCACTTTTTCTTTCAGATCATGCCTTTTGATCAGTGCGGTACTAAGCTTGTTATGCCTTAATTATTAAAAAAAAAAACAAAAAATACAGAGAGCCTTGTAGCATGGCTTTTGATCATTGCGTTTTTTTATTTCCTTTCTGTTACTAATGAAATTGTTCATATGTCTGTCGTGTCTAAGAAGAGGAAGATCGTAGCCTTCAATCATTTGTGGGTATTTTAGTTCTTGATTCCACTATACCGCTACTGGTCTTTAATCTAAAAGAACCAGACTTCCCAGACTGAAAAAGTGGATTATGGCAGCAAAATTATGTCACCTAACAAGAAGAACATCCGTCCGCCCATCCAGACATGCAGTATAGCAGATAGATAAGGATTATCTGAAAATATGAATTAAAGATGGTCCTGTGCTTCTATCTAACAAGAAACAAAGAGAATAACTGGAAAAAAACAAGAAGATATCAGGATTCATGACTATTGGATTGTCTATTTTGCAAGATTATTACATTCACAGCATCATATATCTATTACCATTAACGTACTCACATGTAGAGATTGCATGAAACAATCAGCTACCAAGTAAAACCTATTGTTGTGGAATGGCATTGGTGTAATGATAATTTGTTTTGCACAATTTATTGATCAATGATAGAGATCCTCTCAGTTTTATACCAAATCGGATAATTCAATTCACTTGTTGATCAAACCAAACAGTACACAAAAACAGAGGTCAGGTTATAGAATTGAAATCATTGTTTGTAGCCAACCATTGGCCAGATGGAATATTTGGTTTGATTAAATAGAAGATGCTGGTACATCAAATTATCAAACCACGACAGAGATATAGAGTCCTCAAAAAACATGTTTTTTGGAAAAGAAAAGAAAAACATGACAGATTGTTCGGGCAAAAAGGTCTCTGGGAAGATTTTCCACTCGTATTAATTTATTCCATTTCATAGGTCAATGGCAGCACCATCAGGCTTTAAGAGATGCCCCCACTTTCACGAGGTCTTCAAGTGCCTTTAAAATTTGTGCCTCATTCAAGCCTTCCAAACGAATGCCCCTCTCAACACCCATATCTGTGGGATAAACAAACATTAAATAAATGAAACTAATGCTTACAATTCAAGTTCAAAGAACATGGCCAGACAACCAATGATCGATTGCATAACATGAATAAGCTTAAACAAAGCTATCAATAAGCCAATGCCAAGTCTTCCCACTTGCCATTTATATATCTGGAAGAAACTTCTATGTAGAAATGTTAAATTCAGCCTAAAACCGTTTAAGAAGGAGAGAAGCTATTCACCATCAAACATCTATTGTCTTCTATTTATCATTTGCCACATCTTACGTGTGTTAGTCCAAATTGCCAGACAAACTGAATGAGATAACTATGCTAATAGGCCAGAGTTGGCTGCTGGTACAACAGGGTGACACCTTCACCTGTCACCTCAACCATGCAAGCAAATACTCAGTTGAGAGGCTATGTCCTTCATCCTTTTTCTTACAGTGCTGTTCTTACTATGGGAAACCCTATTTCATTCATTACATTTGTCACCGGCAAGCAACTGATTGATGTTTTGCTCCTATGCTCAATCTATTAAAATACTGCACCATCGATTATTAGACACATATTGTGGAATTACTGAAACATTTAAAACACACACATCCAGGCACATTTCATGTCCACAATGCCAACCCGCTCACTGACCCTTCCCTCCCTTAGTGACCACAACTCTCTCTGCAAATTGCCTAGAGGAGGGCCCGATATCAAAGAATATTCCTATAAACTTAACTATTCAGGTCACCTCCATTCGTACAGGACAAAAAACTTCGATCCCAAAAACATATGCATGTACCACAAGGAGGAAATGTATCTGGACTTGGATCATAACAATATATTTCAACAAAATACGTATATATTAATAGACATTACTGCGTATTGGTTGCTTGCCCAATAAGTGAAGACGAATAAGTGAACATAAGATTCATGATTTGTGGATATTTACACAAACTCCTAATAGATTTTTCCAGTTACTTTAATTAAAAACATTAGAGGCATCAAGGCATGGAAGTCTGGTAAATCGTCGCGAAAAGGAAAAGGAGAGACACAGAGTATAAAAGAAAGGAGATACCATATCTAGCCCATAACTGGGGCTCGACCCCACTGCATTCACGAATCAAGATTGGGAGTTTAGGGTTCAGTGTCTTGAGATCCTTGTAATTCTTCTCCACGAACGCTCTTTCAGAAATTCCAAACAACAGAACTGATTAAAAGCATATAATTGTGTGATGTACGTGGGCTAATTGCAGATTATATTTGGAAAAAAACTAGCTTCTTCAAGTCCGCCAGTAGTAATAAACAATGAAAAGAACATTAATATCTCAAATATTATATATATAGATATCTATATATTGGTAGAAATGAAGAACCTGGTAGCGGAGCTCGCAGGGGATGATTGACATAACAGGATCCGAAGCTCCTTCATATTACGAGACAGATGTCCCCTCCACGCCATTCTCTTCTCTCTTCTCTCTCTCTCTCTTTGTGTCTGCCCCTGGGATCTTCAGCAGTTTTCAAATAGCGAAGGGAAGTGAAATGGAAGGTGGGCCTAGGCCCAGTACACAGCCCACAAAACTAATGGGCTGGCTAGAGGACAACGTGTAGTATTTTAGCGTTACTCGTTTATCGACCGCGGTTAAGAAAGCGGAAGAGTATAAACCATGGTTAACCGAAATTGACTGACATGCGGTGAAAGTGTGGTTAGGTTAGGGTTTGCGAATAGTTAGCGGCAGATACGTGTCGCTATGACTCTATAAAAGGAAGGTGCATCCGATTGCACGCAGTCGAACGGCCGCCCCATTTCTTCTGGTAACCAGCTTCGCGAGCGTCCAGAGGTGTACACAGGTAAGCCCCTAATGATCTATTGTTATTCTATGACTCCGAATATGCGTTCTGGAAGAGGATGCTCTGATTTGCGTTCGTTCTCTTTGTTTTCTTCTGCTAATGGATTCGTGTCGTTGTATGTTTGATGTTGTGTTTTTGGTTTTCTCTTGGAGAGTGTTTCGTTTTCGTTACCTTGTAAACCTAGAACATATGAAGATTTAATTGAGACTTTCTCATATTGTGCGCTGTTCTTTGTCTATTAGTTATATATATTTTTAGGAAGACAGCGGTGATTCAGGTCTCAGAATTCATATTGCGTGAGTTAGAGTTATATTTGAAGATGATATCTTTTGTAAAATACTGAATATGTAATAAGATGATTTCTTCATGGTAGAAAGCTTTTCGCTTTTATATTGTTTCCAAACGCTAATGCGATCTTCGAAGGTCTTCTTGAGATCTCGGAATTAATGATATGATTTGGGTTCATTTGGGTCAGGTTCCTTGGGGGAGATCCATGGCCTGTCATCTCATAGGTCACACTGGAAAGTATAAAATTTACTAGAAAATTAGCTAATGTCCATGATTGATGAATTTTTTACGGTTCATATAGATTGATAAAGTCTGGTTAAATCTGACATATCTATCAAGTTTGTGGATTTCTCTTTTTTTAAGTTCTAGTTGCTACTTTTTAGAATAGCTGTTGGGTTTTTTGCTAGTACCCAGCTGATTGATTCAATGGTCGGTGTTTATTAATCAAATTTCCCTACAATCCGTGATCACGTATGTTTTACAGAGTATTTGCTACACGCTTCTAGTGTCGATTTGTTAAGCTGATACTGTTCAATTGGGTACTTTTTTTTGCCTCGTTTGCACGATTGCTCTTGCATGTATCCGCTGGCATGTTCTTGTGTGAAAATATTTGTCTCAGTTTACCGGATTGTTTCCCTTTTTCATAGATTCTCTTTTGGTGGTTGCTTGAATGTTGCTCCCAATGATTGAATAGATGTAAATCAGTTTCAGCCTTGTCTGAATTTGGATGTTGATAACTACACTTCTGAGGGAGCACAAATATAAAGAATAAGTGACGTGTGGATCTTATCTCCTTTTGCTTATAACTCTCCCTCATTAAAGCCTTTTCTTTATTTCTGGGGCAGGCAGAATGGGTCGAAGACCAGCAAGATGTTACCGCCAGATTAAAAATAAGCCATATCCGAAGTCTAGGTACTGTAGGGGTGTTCCTGATCCTAAGATTAGGATTTATGATGTGGGCATGAAAAAGAAAGGAGTTGATGAATTTCCTTTCTGTGTCCATCTTGTTTCTTGGGAGAAAGAGAATGTCACAAGTGAAGCACTGGAAGCTGCACGCATTGCATGCAACAAGTACATGGCCAAGTTTGCAGGAAAAGATGCATTCCACCTTCGAGTGAGAGTCCATCCCTTCCATGTCCTGCGTATCAACAAGATGCTTTCGTGTGCTGGAGCAGATAGGCTCCAAACTGGCATGCGAGGTGCCTTTGGGAAGCCCCAGGGGACTTGTGCCAGGGTAAGTATTGGTCAGGTACTGCTGTCTGTCCGATGCAAAGATGCAAATGGCACCCATGCACAGGAAGCACTCAGAAGGGCCAAGTTCAAGTTTCCTGGACGACAGAAGATCATTGTGAGCCGCAAATGGGGCTTCACAAAGTTCAGCAGAACTGACTATGTCAAGTGGAAACAGGAGAACAGGATTCAGCCGGATGGAGTGAATGCTAAGCTCTTAGGATGCCATGGACCCCTTGCTGTGAGGCGTCCAGGGAAGGCTTTCTTGAGTGAAGTATTGAATCCTGCAGCTTGATTTTTTGGCGTTCAGACGGTTATTTTAGACTTTTATTTCGGTTTTGGATCTTTGAACCCTTGTTGAATCTTTGAAACCTTTGTTGAACTGCTGAACATCTATTTCGATGACATTTAAATTTGGATATCTTTGTATGTCTATTGCATATGCTATGATCCTTCTTCAATACTTGTTGAGATCCAACGTGGATGTGGATGTCATTTTATGCCCTCCATGGTATACATACAGATACGACCGTTAGATATGCTAAAGTTCCTCCCATAACAATAAGTCTATTTATATATATATCCATCAGATCAGCGCCAGCCACCTTCAAGGAAGATAAGTCCCTCTACCTGTCATTAAGCATTGGATTCCTTAACTTTTTCTAGTAGGTTTGGCATTCCTAAACAAAAGCTTTGTCGACAGATTTGAAATGTTTATTTTCTTATCATTTTTGTCATTTCTTTCATTGCGGAAATAGTCTTCGTGAAATTTTATCTCTATGGATCAAATACGAACACTCCACGATACACCCGACAGGGAAAAGCTTCCTGGACTTCCTCTTCGAATTCTTTCCTTTTCAATTGAGACCTCTCCTAACGGCAGAGAATGCCACATAATACGGCATGCGCTAATAATGACCTCTACCTTTCGTCTCCAGCTATTGAACACCTGCCAGCATGATTCCTAAAAAATGTAACACTTCGATAATTAGAGGTGAATCTGTAATATTAATTTTAATAAAATAACATAGTAATTTAATGTGGTACTAGTGTACAAAATGGTTCTTCAGCTTGAGAGGAACTATACTAAAAAAATTAATAATTATTAGATAATTTGAAGTATCTGTATATTAAATCCTATTATATCATGGCATTGAAAATTGATAAAATCTGCTCCATCTACATGCTATAGTTTCATAATGATCCTTAAGACGCCTACAAGTTATAATAGTAATTCTGGTCCAAGTTCTATTACCTCATCACATATGTCACGATAAATCACGTATAACTAAGCATCACAAACGGGAATTACTCGTTCTACGCATTAATCTTATTAAAGTGATTTTCCACGTTGACGTGTCAGTTAATTTTCGTCTCAGTTTAATTTTTTAATTAATATTTTGATGAGACAATACTAGCATTATCATTACTAAATCAACGTCATTTGTAAATATAATATATATATATATATGTATGTGTGTGTGTGCACTTCTCATTTAAATATTACACAATCAAACTCAAACAAATGAAAATAGAGAGTTGTTAGAGGCATACAGGGATTCCCCAAGCTCAAGTCTTATGTCAATTTTATTTTATTTTTGTTCTCATTTTCTCCCCTCTCCCCTATACCCCCCTCTCCCTTTCCCAAACCCTCGAGCCAAGCACCACTGTAGCCCCTCACTGATTTTGCCTACTCTTCGCCAACGTTGTTGCCACACCCCTCACTGCAACCCAATCATCTCCTTGCCCCGTCACCGATGTCAGAACAACATCATCGTTACCTCGCACTTGCAGGTACACGATCTCTCTCTCACTTGTTCTCTCTCTCCCGATTTGGGATGAGGGGGTGAGGAATAAGGGCGGGGAGAGTGAAAGGAAAAAAAGAACTTAATTGGTAGTGTCACTTCAGTTTATGGTTTATGGGATCTCTTTGTATTTGAGTGTTTTTCATTAAGACAACATTGTATTAAAAAAAGTAGCAATGCTAAGTACAAGCTTAAGATTTGCAAATACTGTGCAAGCCTTTTATATATATATTAAAAAAAATGATCCCACTTATAAGGGGGCTTAGCAAGATATACGTATTTAAAACTTATACAAATTATTATTTAAAAAAAAAAAATAATGCTATATATAGTTATAGAGTATGCAATCCTTAAATATTTCTTTAAAAAAAAGTAAAATTACTGTTAAAAAAATAATTTTTTTATATAAATTTGAGATTAACTCTTTATTTTTCAAAAAGTAAGCAAAAACTACACACTTCAAAATTACAAATATCAAAAGAGTAATAATAGACTTATTACCTTCCTATCACCATTTCTATAGTGTATTTAAAATTTTTATTTTTTTATTTTAAGTATTTTTCTAACATCGTTAATCATTAAAATTTTTTTTAAAAAATATACAAATTCAATAATAATCAATTTCTTAATCATTAGATAAAAAAAATAAAAAAATAAAAAATAGATAGCAAGAAGGCAGGCTCAGAGGGTCAGGGGGCAGAAGACAAAGCCGGGGGGCTGATATATGTCCCAATCTCGGGGAATACTGACTAGTAGCGTTAGTAGGTGAGCCGATTAGAAAGTGCCGTTGTCGTTGCCGTGTTTTCTTTCTATTATTATTTTTTTTAATAATTCTATATTATTGACTTAATAATTTTATTTTCTTTCTTTTTTCTTCATATTTCAGTTCTCAAATCTATATATCTACCGGCCCGTCCACTGTCTTCATCTTCCACTCCGATCACGTTTACTTTTCCTCTCCATTCATAATTCCGAACAGTGATTAGAATTTTTGGTGGATCCTATAATGGCTTTGCAGAGCCTTGCGAATCATCATCCTTTCCTCACGAAATCTGTGTCGCCATCCGTCTCCCCCCCATCTTCGTTTTTGTCCAAATGCGAGAACGTTAACCAGTTGCGAGCCGCTCGAGTTGGAACGCAGGGTAGGAGCGCCAGAAGAGGGCGTAGGGATGCTCTGGAACTCGTCGTGTGCGCTCTGGACCGTACCAGTGGAAGCAATAACAGCAGAGGCGCCAGCGATGGTGGTAAGAAGGGAGCAGTGCCCAATTCCAACTATGTGGTGCCCCTGGACAAGTCGTTTTCCCCGACCAACTCTTCCTGCATCACTCGTCCTCTCGTCGAGATCCTTCGTGACCTCAACAAGAGAATCCCCGACAATATCATCAAGACGAGTTCTTCCCCGCCTCATGATGATCATACTGTGCCCACAACCTTCATCCCCTGGTAATTGCCACTTGTCCTACAGTTCGATTTTTTTTTTTTTTTTTTTTTCTGTCTCTATCGTTTAGCAAGGAATAATGGATATCAATCCCTTGGTGTTTGATCCAATACAAGTTTTTGGTGATCTGACGATGCCCTTGTGTAGGTATCATGCCAACCGGATGTTGAGCTTCTACGCCCCAGGTCAGTCTAATCCTTCCTTACCTTACTTCCCTAGCTAATATTATATAGTACGTACATGCGTATATGTGCCGCGATCTCAACAAGTCTTCCGACTATCATCTTAAGTTTCACCTTTGTGTTTATCTTACTCATTTTACATCCAATACAAGTTTCACCTTTATCTTACTCTATCCCTTGGTGTTTGATCCAATACAAGTTTCTAGAACTTATCATGCTACTTAAAATTTGAATATGGCAGGATGGTGCGGAGAGATGCGTGATGTTATATTCGCTGAAAATGGAAGCGTGACTGTGGTTTATCGTGTCACCATTCGAGGATCTGATGGAGAGGTGTGATTTTCTCTTTAGTTTCCTATGTGTTTTGTGTATGGACGGACACTAACAAACAAAACTGAATTACATTCCTATCTAGCACAGTTAAAGATATAAAAGTTTTCTAGGATGCAATGATGCCCGTTTGTTTGTTTATTCAATATTTGTTTAGCTGAAAAGTATTGATTCCTCTAATGTTACTTTATCCTGCATCATGCATGCCATTACAAATTCTCATTATTCTGGTTAAAATTACCCCTTGTTTATTTCGGTAACACCCTTTTTGCGTATCAATAACAACTAACTTATCAAAAACCTAATTAGATGGGATTTGGGAAGTACTAAAAAAAGCAAAGCATGAATATAGTGTTTGAACCTGCATGATAAAATTCATGGTTGGGAAGATAAAATAAACCATTCAGCTTGTAGGGGAGCCAGAAGAGGGAAACTGATATACATTAGCAAAGGAAAACTTGAGGGTGTATCACCGAAGAGAGAGGTTAGAATTGAGTCATATTCAAATTTGTTTAATCAACTAAGATCTGCTAGCATTTTTTAGGGGTTTGAATGGCAACTTCTAGGCCCTTGCTCCAGTGGGCGTTCAAACGGGTGGTCATGTAGTTATATGAAATCGGATGGTGGTGGCTGGTTGGGTGGGTGGTTTTAATGGTCTTTACAAATAAATCGAATCATGATAAAACCCCTCCATGATTCGTTGTTTACAATTTATTTGGCTAGTCAAGGGATTGAATGGTATGGCTCCTACTGATAACATGACTAATGCTTTTAGATAGGTTGTTGTTGCATAAACTCTCCTTAATCAACCTTACACGTTACATTTTTTTTAATCTCAATAAATATATGGTAAGGATTAGGTCTTAACTGTTGTTTTATTAAGAGGATTGGTCCTGCTCCTTTAACAGTCTTTTACTTGGCGTTTTCTCTTCAACATAAGTAATATTCTTTCAGTTTTAATAGGAGTATCATATTTCTTGTTGTAGTAATGGTTATATATATGTGTTCTCAATCAATTGTGAAGTTGTTATCTTCGGAATTTAGGAAAAAGAGGCTAAAACATGCAATCTTGATTGTAATTGACAAGGTCTTTTATTATAAATTAACAAAAGTTATTGACAAGGTCCTTTGGGCATTTAAGCCATGCTTGATCCAGACAATCAGCTGAACTGTCTTGCTTATTAACTTTGCATTTAGTCATTTTGGTGTTTGGGTGGGTAAACGCAATGTAAGAATCTTCACTCGTGAGAAATGATGGACCCCTTTTACCTGAAAAATGTGAGATGATTCGACAGATTCATATCTGGTGGCATCTAATGGACCCTTCAGTGAATATTTCACAAGTTTATCCATTTGGAGTTGTATTAAGATCATTAGTTTTTATAGATGTGTATTTTTTTTAACTTGTCAAAAAAAAAAAAAAGTTTTTATAGATGTGTTTTTTTATTAGTCAGTGTAAAACATTTTCCTTGTGACAATTTTTTTTAATTGAAACCTTTTAAGGGAACATGTTTTATTTTATTGCTTAGTTGGGACCCCAAATTATATTAAAAAACCCACAAAATCTCCCAAAAATCTCCTAAATTATGTAAAACATATTCACTGAAACCTTCAGTGAATATTTCACAAGTTTATCCATTTGGAGTTGTATTAAGATCATTAGTTTTTATAGATGTGTATTTTTTTTAACTTATCAAAAAAAAAAAAGTTTTTATAGATGTGTTTTTTTATTAGTCAATGTAAAACATTTTCCTTGTGACAATTTTTTTTAATTGAAACCTTTTAAGGGAACATGTTTTATTTTATTGCTTAGTTGGGACCCCAAATTATATTAAAAAACCCACAAAATCTCCCAAAAGTTGGTTGGTAGTGACACCAACCAACTATGATAGATTGGATTGTTGTCAGGTTGTGTTAGCTTGGGCATACCCTTTGACATGTGATTGGGGAGTGAGGGGGAGGGTTGATGACAATGGTGGTGTGGGCGAGAAGGAGGGGGTAGGTGGTGGTTGTGGTAATGATGTGAACGAGTGGAGGATAAGGGAGGGAAGTGGTGGTTTTGGCATGGAGTGGAGGGAGAGGGGGTAATGAGAAAGGTATCGGTCGGGAGGAATTAGTTGTGAAAGTCAGTTGCCATTGCAAATGAGGAAATTGGGTTGACATAAGATTTCACAGGAAATTAGTAGGCTTGATAAGGTTGCCGGTTTCCTTTGTGGGTGGCCAAATCGGCATTTGTGGATGTAGTAGTTTATTCTGAATAAAATTGTTAGGAGAAGTTGATGTTTCAGAAGATTCTGAATAAAAGTTTTTCTTTTCCCAATTTTCTTGCCTCTTGGATGCCTAAACCTATAATGCAAGCGTTGGTTAATTTCTTGATACTAGGAAATTAGTATTCTCGGTGAGAAAAGCCTTTCATGGGAGGAAATTATGGTGCCCCTCTAATAGAGGTAAAAATAATAATTTGAAAGAGGGCTTTAAGGTTGGGACGAAGAGAGAGATGGTTGATGTGATACTAAAATTGGTATATGTTTTAGCTGGGTGAGATGAAATTGATCATAATTTACTACAATTAGGAAATATCAACACTTCCACAGGAGAAGACCGATGACCCTCACAATTCTCTCTAGTCTTTATTGGAAACAAGAACAACCTTTAATTGGAATTAAGTTGATGTATTGAAGTTCATTGTTTCAGAGTTGTATGAGGATTCTCTCTAATCCCTTATTTTTACTTAAAAAAAAAAAAAGAGTTGTATGAGGATGACACGTAGAACGGTTTTTTTAAGAAAAATGTTGGTCATCTCGTGGTTGTACATTTTGAGTGTTGCCTAAAACTTGCATGAACTAAACCTATATATAATTACATATGCTTTAGGAAGAGGGTTATGCTACACCGAGTAGTACAATGATCAAGAAGAAAATCTCATAATGCTTCATTTTAGCTCTAACATATATTGTTTATCTGACACACCAATACAGGCTCATCGCGAGTCAACCGGAACGGTATCGCCCGGTGAGGGCCACATTGTGGATCCAGTTGCTGCAGCAGAGGAAATAGCTTTCTGTAGAGCATGTGCTCGGTTTGGCCTTGGCTTGTATCTCTATCACAAGGAATAGATAATACAGAGAGCAAGGAGAGGTCAATCTTACAATTATGAATCGAGCTTTTGCTTAATTTGTTGAGAGTTGGATGGTACTGTCTGCCCTTCCAGTTGATGTAGATATAAAGTGGTAATCGAGAAGTTGCTGATTATCCAGTTTGGTGAAGAACTAAGCTGTAGACAGTTTGTTTGAAAAACTCTAGCTTATAAATAAGACAAATAAATGTCCATTTTAACATGTTTGTGTAGAAAGGAAGACGCAACCATAGTCCTTTCTATTTGTTTCTGAGATCAATCGGATGATGCAAAAGATGCAAAGGAGAAACCTTAAATTCCTGGTTTTTGTTCCCCCCTCCCCCAAGCAAACTGTTGTAGAATAATCTTACATTACCTGTGGACAAGGTCTTGGGCATATTTATAAGGAATGAACAATTCTCTCTTATAGAACCGATTTTATGAGATGAGTTAGGCCCATAAATTTCTCCATGGTATCAAAGTCTGCTACAGGACAAATGGGGCCCATACTACTTATCCCATGACAAGGACCAGAAAAAAATACTGACATGCACGTGAGGGAGGGTGTTGAGGAATAATCTTACATTGCCTGTGGACAAGGTCTTGGGCATGTTTATAAAAAATGAACAATCATCTCTTATAGAACCGGTTTTATGAGATGAGTTAGACCTACGAATTTTTTCACAAACAAACATGTACAGTGACACCATTCATGAACATGGATCACAAAAAATGTGGGTTTTGTGCAGTTTAGTCACACATCAAACTAGTAGTGATTTACTATGTTTCTTCAAACATGTAATTATATGTTGTACATGAGATTAAAATTACATGGAGTGTTCAGCAGGCTGGGACTGGTAATTGCGTCTCCTCAGTTGAGAATCAGGTGTGGGCTGCTGTAAAAATATTCTTGTTGGATCATTTGGATCAACGTATCTGCAAAATTACCAGTAGATCTTAAACCAGTGATCCCTATACGTATTCACCTTGACTAGAAAACTAAAATACGCGAGAAATACTTTTCACGTACGCATGTCTCATCATTTCATCAACAGGAGTTTGCGCAGCTTGCAGAGGATCCGGCTCTGCGGTGGAATTAGAATATTGATTATATTGTCTCACTGAAGATATCAGGTTGAAAAAGAGTGGAACAAAGGTTCCACAGCCCCCCTTCCTTGAATAAAATCTTGAAGGAGTGAGTGGAGTAAAGTGCCCTGTGCTGGTTTTCTGGAACTACCTGATGTAAGTTATAGAGAGAGTGCGGATCCTGGAAATGGGGAAGAAGACATATCCAACACTCACAGAACTCTCTCACTGACTACTTACAGGTTCTACATGACCAAAAATATTGTTGCAGGAAAATATTGGTTGATTGAATTTTTCACCATGAACGAAAAGCTGAAAATTGCAACCATCATTTACTTGAGATGTTGATTCATGGTTGCACATGAACAACGCCCAAAACATCAAATTACAGCCCAAATCGCATTTCAAACTCAATAGAGCTTCCGCAATTTCGCACCATTCATAACAAATGAAAATAAAAAAGTAATTTAAACAAGAGCAATCTAAACCCACAAATAGTTTAGATAGTGATCAGTTGAGTTGAGTTAAGATAAGAGTTGAATAAAATATTATTAGAATATAATTTTTTAATATAATTTTTGTTTTGGAATTTGAAAAAGTTGAGTTATTTATTATATTTTATTTGAAAATTTGAGAAAATTGTAATAATTAGATGACATCAACTTATTATCCAAACAATGTAGCTGAATCAACTCCTAGAGGTAAAAGCCATACAATAGAATGACTTCTGCTTCTGCCTAAGAGTGAAAGCTTTGAAGAGAGATAAATGCTTCTGCCTAAGAGTGAAAGCTTTGAAGAGAGATAAATGAAAGGGTTTAAAGATGTAGTATGAATCAAACCAACCACCAAAGTTGAAAATAATAATAAAAAAAAGAAAAAGAAAAAAGTCGAAGAGGTCATTAGGTGCATGGCAACTTTTTTTTTTTGATGGAAATAGATTTCATTTCATTAATGAATCTTGAAATTACATCTGTGACTTATTAATATAGGAAAAAAATTCAGACTACAAGTCAACCTATGCATCTGTTCTGAAGTACCCCGGACATAAATTTCTTTATGATGGACTTTGTCTTAACTTCTATAAACTCTCTCTAAACAAACTAAGTTTGTCTGAGAGAATCGCATTCTGTAAAAACAGAGCCTAAACGACTTCTCTCTAAAAGAAGAGAAGTGCTATCACCTTCCGTCCTCCTTATGAGGAGGAGTCATATCACATCGTCTCTTTCCAAAGGAAGAACGAGACTCAACTGCTATGGACACCAAAAGGGTCTAATAGCCTATTTCTGTTATTAATGCTGAAAACAAATAAAGACAGAAAAGCAAATAAGCCAACCCAACAAAACAACACTGCTACAACCACTAAACAAAGCTCAGTGGTGGCGCTTGAAACAAAAACAACCACTAAACAAAAACAAACACTAAACAAAACAGAACCAATAAACAAATAGGATCGGTGGTGGCGCGTGGGGGTCACGCGCCACACTGGGGAGAAGCCAAACGGCCGGTCGAGACAGTGCCGATATACTGGGCCTTGACCTGCCGCACATGGCTCCGACGCAGTGTGATATGCGGTGGCTTGCGTATGACACGCGTTCTCTGTAATCCGCGCATGGGGACGACGCGCCGCTCCAAATGGTGTCCAAAGCGGGAGGCTGCAAGATCGGCGGACGAGGAATCTCCTGGTGGTACGCATGAAGGAGGAATTCCACCGGAGGAGCTCGGATCGACTACTTCCCCATTATTCGGCTGAAACTTGAAAAACAACAAAAACACCAAAAGAAACCGTCGGAGACGACGGTAGAGAGGGAGGAGAGGAAAGGGGATGAGGAAGCCGAAGCTTCCCCTCCCCCCCGCTATGAACGGCCGCTAGGGTTTTTTTTTAGAGAATGGTTCTGTGCGAGAGAGAAAGGGACGAGAGAATAAACTTTCATGGCAACTTCTTTAACATGACTTGTTTGCAGACAGAAACAGAGTACGCATATACAATCAGAAGTACATACCAGGGCATATCAAAAGCAGTAAAGTTCCCAACAGGTTTATTTGCAACAAAGACCATGCGTATATTCGACAAGTAGATTGTTCCCTTTGTTTTAAGGTGACCTCCATTAAATCTGGTAATTCAAGTGTTGAGTTAATTTAAAACTAGAGAACAAAAAACACCATGAAACTCCATCAGCATTATTGACAGAATCATATATTTCCCAAATTATGGATTGCACAAAATCAAGGATTTCTTATTTTTAGGCATATGTTACAATAAAATACTTTCCTTTTATGTAAATTTCCATACTTAGTTTTTCATTGTACATCTATATATTTGTAAAGCAGAACAACAAGTAGATATACTCAGAATTATATTTCCCACGTCTCTCTTTTCTCTTAACATGGTATCAGGCTAGAAAAAAATTTTCTTGCAAGCCATGGCCGAATCCTCCAACCCACCCCTCCCTTCCGATTCACCCAGTTTAATCCTTGTCAATGGCCTTCTAACTGGCGACAACTACCCCAAATGGCAAAAAGCCATGACAAGTGCTCTCAATGCCAAAAACAAACTTAGTTTTGTTGATGGTACTCTCAAACCCCCTGATCCTACGATACCCGCATATACTCAATGGAACCAAACAAAGGATATGGTTCTTACCTGGATTCTCAATTCTATCAGCCCCTCTCTTGCCAATTCTCTTGAATATCATAACGACCCACGTGATGTTTGGGTTGATCTTTCCTCCCGATTCTGTCATGGCAACAATGCCTGCATTTACCACCTCAAACGGGCTCTTTCTTCCCTGCAACAAACCACCACTTCAGTCCATGATTACTACAACCAAATAAAACAAATTTGGGATGAACTTGGTCACCTCCAACAGAGCACTGATCTCAAATCTTTACAACAGCAGGCTGATGATGAAAAAGTGTTCCAGTTCCTTCTCGGTCTCAACAATTCCTTCGCCTCCCTTCGCACTCAAATCTTGGCCATGGATCCTCTCCCACCCATCAGCAAAGTCTTCTCTATTCTGTTTTAGGAAGAGCAACAAAGGCTACTCAACATTCACTCACCTCCATCAGAAACCATGGCCATGGCAGTCCGGTCTAGTGGGCGCCCAAAACCTCCATTCAAATGCACGGCTTGCGGCAAAGAAGGACATACCCGAGATCGCTGTTGGACCCTAGTGGGTTATCCTCTTGGTCGCAACCTGAGACCCAAGACCCAACCTTCCATTCTCAGACAGCCCCTATCACACCTCAACCAGGTCGCAGTTGCTCCGTCGGCCTCCAGTCCGGTTCCCGGCCTTTCACAGGAGCTATATCAAAAGCTTCTCAAGTCCTTCGGCTTGCTCATGCCATCCCCATCCCTGATTGAGCCCTCCACCGTCAATTTCATTGGTAATATTTCATCCTCTCAACTTGATTTTACAATCAATCGGCGCCTCCATTGGGTGGTAGACAGTGGCACAAGCCACCATATCTGCCACCATAAGGAAGCTTTCACCGATCTTCATCCCCTTGCCACTCCCCATTCCATACAGCTTCCCACGGGTCAAGATATTCCAGCCGAGGGTCTCGGCACCTGCATTCTCTCTTCATCCCTTATCCTCACTCAAGTTTACTTTGTTCCTCTTTTAACCTTTAATTTATTATCTGTTTTCCAAATTGCCCTTCAAAATTCCTACATTATTACTTTCTCTTCTAATAATTGCTTCTTTCAGGACCCACAGTCGATGAAGCTGATTGGAGCGGGTGAACTATGCAATGGGCTTTATGTGTATCGTCCCGACCCCCTATGGTTTTTACTGCTCAATCCACTACTAATAAGACTATATGGCATCAACGTCTAGGTCATCCCTTCAGTTTCACTATTCATAATATTTTAGATTCCCTTTGTACTCTTTCTGATTGTGATGTTTGTGCTCGTTCTAAGCACACAAGATTACCCTTTCCAAATTTTGCTAATAAAAGTGTTTCTGCTTTTAATCGAATTTTTTGTGATATTGGGGGAGGATATCATACCTCTTCTTATGTGGAGCCCAATTACGATCATCTTCGTGTGTTTGGGTGCCTCTGTTATGCCCAAACTCTTCGTGCTCACCGTGATAAATTTTCTCCCCATGCTACTAAATGTGTCTTCCTCGGCTACCTCAGTAATCGCAAAGCATACCAACTCTTCAATCTTGATACACAGTCCATTTTCTATTCTCGAGACGTCACCTTTCATGAACAACAATTCCCTTTTGAGGATACTCCCGACACCTCTACCTCTTCTTCTCCATCTCCAATCATTCCTCTTCCCGTCCCTGAACCCGTCTTACCTATCTCTCACACACCACCTACTCCTCCTTCACCTCCACCCTCTTCCCCTTCACCTCCACCCATCTCTCGTCCTCGCCGTCACACTATACGGCCTTTCTATCTCCATGACTACATATGTCCCACCTTACATACAAAGCCCACGACATCTTCACCTTCTACAACGGCTTCAGGTACTGATTACCCTTTATCTGCATTTCTTTCATATTCTTGATTTTCTCCCTCACATATTACTTATTTAAATGCTCTTACCTCTTCTGTTGAACCATCCTGCTATTCTGCTGCTGTCTGACACCCTCATTGGCGTGAGGCAATGTCCACTGAGCTCCGGGCTCTAGAGGATAACTCCACTTGGACTCTCGAGTATCTCCCACCTGGTAAGAAACTTATTGGTTGTAAATGGGTTTTCAAAACCAAACTCAAAGCCGATGGATCCCTTGAGAGGTACAAAGCCCGACTGGTTGCCAAGGGCTATACTCAAGTTGAAGGACTTGACTATTATGAGACTTTTGCTCCGGCTGCCAAAATGACCACTATGCGTTGCTTATTGGCAATCGTTGCTACAAAAAATTGGATCGTTCATCAACTCGACGTCAACAATGCTTTCTTGCATGGCGACCTTGATGAAGAAGTCTACATGACCCCACCGCCTGACTATTGCACTCAGGGGGAGACCCATGTTTGTCGACTCAGAAAATCCCTCTATGGTCTCAAGCAAGACTCCCGCAATTGGTTTTTCAAACTAACTAGTGTACTTCTTGATGCAGGTTTTTGTCAATCTCAGGCCGATCACTCGTTATTCACTCTTGTCACTCACACCAGCATTACTATCATTCTTGTCTATGTTGAAGATATCTTAGTTGCTGGAAATGCTCTTCCCCAAATTGAGTTTTTCAAGAACCTTCTCTCCATTCACTTCAAACCCAAGGATCTTGGCTCTCTAAAGTTATTTCTTGGCCTCGAAGTTGCACGTTCTTCTGCAAGTATTTTCTTGAATCAGCGGAAATATGCTCTTGATATACTTTTTGACAGTGGGCAACTTGGTGCCCGGACCGCCTCCTTTCCGATGGAACAACATTTGAAGCTTTCCAATGAAGATGGCTCTTTGATTTATGATCCTAGCATTTATCGTTGTCTGGTTGGTCGCCTCATTTACTTGACCATCACTCGACCTGACATTGTTTATGCCGTCAACATTCTTAGCCAATTCATGCATGCCCCTCGTGTTCCCCATATGACTGTTGCTACACGTGTTCTCCGTTACATCAAAGGGACTCCCGGCCAAGACATTTTTTTTCTCTTCCTCCAGCACCACACAAGTTACAGCTTATACTAATTCTGATTGGGCCAGCTGCCCCACCACTCAACGTTCCACCACATGCTACTTCATCCAGCTCGGTACCAGTCCGATCTCGTGGCGTACAAAAAAGCAGTCTACCGTTGCTCGCTCTTCCGCTAAAGCCGAATATCGCGGTATGGCTGTCACCACCTGTGAGCTCATCTGGCTCAAGCAACTTCTCCATGATCTTGGTATTCCTCATCTCAAGCCTTTCAACCTTTATTGTGACAATCAGTCTGCACTTCACATTGCCCATAATCTAGTGTTCCATGAACGTACTAAACACATTGAGATCGATTGCCACATCATTCACGATAAAATTCGCTCCGGTCTCCTCAAAGCCGTTCACACTTCTTCACATGAACAACTTGTAGATATCTTCACCAAAGCTTTAGGCCATGGACTTTTCCATCATTTCTCATCCAAGTTGGGCATTACAGATCTCCATGCGCCAACTTGAGGGGGAGTATTGACAAAATCATATATTTTCCAAATTATGGATTGCACAAAATCAGGGATTTCTTATTTTTAGGCATATGTAACAATAGAATACTTTCCTTTTATGTAAATTTCTATACTTAGTTTTTCATTGTACATCTATATATTTGCAAGGCATACCACAATCAATTATTCTTTGGCAGCATTGGTGTTATTCTATCATGGATTCCAGTGCTCTTTGGGATTTTCGACAGCAACCTCTTGAGAGGATACGGGGTGCACCCCTATGTGTTCTTGTTTATTTTTGCGTCAAGAAATTTCTTATTACTTATCAAAGAAATATATATATATAAATAAATAACAACTTTATAGCTGTGAATTGTGATGACCTTAGTGAGTTGCATCACGATCTTTTAAAATTTGATGAATAACAATCACGAGACATCTTTCAGAATAGTTTTCCAATTGGCAGCAGAACAGAGTCCAATGCCACGCTGAAACTTTTAAGGACACGGATAACCCAAACACCACCACAGAAAGCACGGTCTTAAACTTCATATCTCGTTTCCAAATTCAAAGAATCCTCATGAGCCTACTTTAACACACCGCCAAAAGGAAATCAATTCCGGTCATTCTCACTAATCCAATCGAGAATTGACGAATAAAGAAGGAAAAGCCGCAGGTCACTAAGAAATTTTTAATTATACAAACTAAGGCTACGTTTGGATGTTGAACTGAGTTAAGTTGAGTTGAGTTGAGATGATAAAATATTGTTAGAATATTACTTTTTAGTATTATTATTATTTTGAAATTTGAAAAAGTTGAATTGTTTATTATATTTTGTATTGGAATTTGAAAAAGTTATAATGATGAGTTGAGTTGAGTTGGATTGGGTTGAGTATCCAAACGTAGCCTAAGATTATACACAATAGTAGTGGAAGAAGAAGAAGAAGAAACTGACCAGGGGATCTTATCGACCTCGAATTCGACGCCGTCCCTAGCCAAGACGAACTCGTTGACGAAAGGAACGGGCATCCCATTAGGAAACAACTGCGGGTTGAGAGCCATTAATCAAAGCGAAGAAAGCCACGAACGCTGCGAACTAACTATTGCAGGAGAAGTAAAGGATGCGACTACGTTCCCTCCTTGCCGCCAACCTAGTGAAGTGAACACGTACGTGAACACGTGTCCCACCCGTACGAGGGTAATCCTCTTTGATGTCCATTTTTCACGCTAATAAAAAAATACAATGTTTTATTTTAAATTTTATTCTCTGTTAATGATAATTATTATCAATATGAGAAATTTAAATACACCGGAACATAGTTATTGGGTTAAAGCACCGGATATATATTACTAATACATCTAATATCACTCTAAAAGAAAAATCTAGTTGTAAGTAATTTTGTACATTAATATGCGCGCTAATTCAATATGATTGGTTAGAAAGTATATTTTATTAAAAATAATATTAATTTGAATTTAGAATATGACAATAATATTGATATGCAGATTAGTACGCAGAGTTGCTTGTACCTAACAAAACTCAAAATTATAAATATGAAGTGTGAGAATTAACAATAGTTGAGGTATTGAATCTCGTTAGTTATATTTACTTGAGCTATAGAGCATAGTAACCGGTATGAGAGTTTGGCTGGCACTGTAGTAATTTTATTCTCTTTTCCTTCCATTTTTCTCTTTATTTTCCTCGGTTGTCTCTGTCTTCTCCACGCAGTGGAGGTTCTGGGTGAGGCTAGCGCATCGACCTCAAACCCGGAGTGGGTTGTGGAGCAAATCTTGTAGAAGCGGCACGATATTTCCAAGTACACCAGGAAACACACTCTCAGCCTTTATGGTCAAAATGGCCCATGGGATATGCTGGCAAAAGCCGCAAAATTGAAGGCAACAAAGGATCCAACTTTCAAGTAAATGAACCTACTCGCCCGATACTTATTCAGTTAAATTCGAATTGGGCTTAATTCGTAAAAAGAAAAGCTTAATTGTGAAAGTAGAAATCTGTTTAATTAATAAATGATACATATTCAATTAAATTCGACTTGACTCGATTAAGATTTGATCATTCATCCCTAACTCAACTCGATTAGGCCTCGTCCATAAATTATTGAATATATATGTCTATAATTTATCTATATATTAGTACTCTTATATACATATATATACACATATGCTTCTATACACATTAAATTTAATAATATAAGCTTAGTTACTTTTATAATTAAATATGTAGTATGTAACTTAGTTACTTATGTCTAGCCATTTATGTCAATATATTGAATATAATCCATAACTATATATTAGTTAATTAAGTACTTGAGTGATCAATTATAGTACATATTTTGTAGTATGCATAAAAGTTAGTATGTAGCACTTGGTAGTTTTATAGAAGTGTATTCATAAAAATGTTATAATCTTATAACTCAATATTAGTTGTAAGAATTTCGTTAGATGTATTTTTTTTTTGTGGTAATTTGGTATTTTTAATTATTCAATTCATTCAAAAATAAATAAATAAATATATTAAAGAGTACAAACAAAACTCAAGTAATAACTTGACTCGACTCAGCTTGGACTCGGACTCATTAAAGAGTACAGACAAAGATCAATATATAACTAGACTCGACTCGATCTCGTGTTTGAACAACTCGAGCTTAGCTTTCCATGATGAGCTTTTAGCTCAAGCTCAAGTTATTTGAGTCTAGTTCGACTTCATAATCCAAAAACTCAGCTCACTTCGAAGAGATTACAACCCTACTTCCAAATAAAAGAGAAGTTTTGCTTCATCCTGAGAGTTAATGTCTAGTGAAGCTGGTAGAGATCTACTGTTGGTTCAATTGTCTCATGTTATGAGAAAAATGATACAAATATGAGTGGTGCTAGGTTGCCGCTCAGCATTGACCACTGGGTGTGCCACCTAGGCCAAATTCACCTTCTCATTTTTTATTATACTTTTTTTATCATTTTAAAATATTTTTAAAAATATAAAAAAATATCAATACACTAATAATTACTTTCTTAATCAGTAAGTAAAATTAAAAAATTAAAAAAAATTAAATCCACGAGCAGTCAAAATGAGTGGGCAAGATGGAGGGGCATAGTAGTATTATTCTATAAATATTGGAGACCGATGGTGTGCATAAAATGCACAATCGGTGCACACTATCCGTTCACTTAGCGTATTATTATTACGAGATTTTTTTATTCAAATAATTATAAATTTATCAGCATAATAGATTTGCGGGATTTGTAGACTGTATCTTTAGCATTTTTGTACCAGCATTGTACGGTAGCAAAATTGGTGTATAATCAAATTACAAAAAATTAATTAATTTTTTCAAATTCACAGAAATGATGGTGAAAACCATTTCCCTCGAGGCATCAAGCAAAGATGAGAAGATGCAAGGGTCATCATTATTAGTGATGTTTGTCTACTTGGAACATGCTTCTTTCTTTTATTCCACCTTAGATATAATGTGTAATTTTCCTTTTCCTGTTTGTATGTAGGCACTAAGAGTATTCCCATTGGGCCATCCATCTCACTCCTCATAAAATTCTTCAAATTTTAACTAAAATACATCATTCTCTAAATTTGTAGTTCTTCTAAGTACAGGCAGTTTGACGCACCAACCGCGTACCAATTGTTTAGGTGGATTGTTTTGTCATGCCATTGTTATTTTTTAAAAAAAGAAGAAGAGAAAACACGAAGAGAATAGAAAGAAGAAGAAGAAGAAGACATCGGCTTCATCTCCCTTCCTCAACGTAGGCCACTCAATCTTCAGATGCTTTCATCTCCCCCAAATCCCACCCCAAATCTCTTCCTTTAACCTTTGGCCAAGACTCTATGGAGAACTATTGTTCATTATCAAATCAAACAGTGAGTGAGAGAATGGCCAAAGAACTAACAGAGTTGAACTGGATACTCATAGGCCTGACAATTTGAAAGCTACACATTACGGGTTAATCTCTCATATGGGAAAAAAAAAGTGGTTAAGCACCTTTGATGTTTGGAGTAAGAAAAAAGCTACTCATAATCCTGTTTATACAAGGATTTTAATGGTAAATCATGCATCTATAATTACTTTCCCATTTATAGCAACCTTTTGCTCTTTGTAACCATGTCTTGTATTTTTTTTACTGCTATTCATAAAAAACTCAATTCAACTAAACTCAGCTCAATATCTAAATGTAGCCTAATCGTAATGTTGCAGAGATGACATAAATTAGGTCAGGTAGTAACCTTAATATTATTCTTCACTAAAAAATAAAAATTCTATTTACAAGCCAGTATGGATAACATAGTTTCGACACTACTAACATGACATGATTTGACTTAAAAGAAATTTAAAAAATTTCAAAATCTTGCAAATTAAATATTGTCTTGTAAGTGGTGTAGATGAAATATTCTACATGCCTTTCACACCATTGACATTGCATGTAAGGAATCAATTGACAACTTTAAGAATTGAGATGCACAACATGTCGTATATTACTCAATTCATAAAGCATTAAGCGAAAAAATTATGGGTCCAACTCATCTCATAAAACTGATTCTACAAGAGATGATTGTTCATTTCTTATATACATGCTCAAGACCCTATCCACAGGCAATGCAAGATTATTTTTTCTAGTTCTTGTCACGGGATAAGTAGTGTAAGCCTTTAGTCGTCATGTGGCAGACTTTGATACCAAGAAGAAATTCATGGATTTAACTCATCTCATAAAACCAGTTTTACAAAATAGGATTGTTCATTCTTTATAAACATGTCCAAGACCTTATCCATAAGTAATATGAGATTATTCCTCAACATTAAGCTCATAGTTCTAGCTGGCGTACACAACTTATAGGAATTATTATCTCCCTTGTGGTGGCTGAAGTTTGAATAAAAAGGCAATATCTAACACAATTTTTATATGTATTTCACCATGCACTACTTGTTGTATTCTATATTCTTCATATGAAATAAAATTAAAGAGAATTATTACGAAGTTCCTAGCCGACTTCATGAAATTTATACAATACTACCTGTCTCTACTCTGCAGCATGTTTGAACCCATCTTGTGACCCACAAATTACTTCCTGGAAGCTTTGCCTATCAGCTTGCCTAGTTAATTAATAAACGAAACAGTAGTATTCATCGAGCCTCCATTATCGAAAAAGTTACACTGTTTATGGAGCAATTTTCTGCAGACTTAATTGCTATAAAAGATGGTTGCTTGGGTGTAGGCAGAGGTGAATGTTCATTACTGATCATTGAGACCACATCATGCATGTCAGGTCGATCAGTTGGACTTTCTTGAACGCAAAGTAGGCCGATGTTAATGTATCTCACCAGGGCAGAAGTGGAAGATGAACACCCTATCGTTGAATCCATCAACTCCACACTTCGACCGTCTCTCCATAATTCCCAAGCCTGTATTCATTTCAAATTAATGTAAATTTCGTTAAACATTAAAAGTAATTTAGTTTATAGCTCATATCCTCTACAATTCTCTGAGCAAATTGGATGGCCATTTCGAGAGATAGATAGCAAATCTTTGCGCTCTATAACTTTTAATCTTAGCAGCATAGGATTTTCGAGCAATGTTGACTACACATGCGCATTTAAAATCGTGTCTATCTCTCATTGCATTGGACCATCCAATACACTCGGACAATTAAAGAAGACCTTAATTTATAAATTATTAATGTAAAAACATGAAAAACGTAATAGGGTATAAAAGTCACACACATATCTAACAAGATTGAGTGACTCATGGTTATAAAAGCTTGTGTTCTTCTTCCCACTCACAATCTCTAGTAGCAATACTCCAAAGCTAAACACATCAGACTTTATCGAATACAGACCCACCATGGCATATTCGGGAGACATGTAGCCACTGGATTAAAAAATTCAGTGCTTAGTAAATTTATATGGCACTTGCAACTATGGGATGCATGTGGAATAGATTGCATACTTACAGAGTTCCAACAATGCGATTTGTGTTTGCTTGTATTTCATTATCTCCAACTATTCGAGCCATGCCAAAATCAGATATTTTCGGATTCATTTCATTATCCAAGAGAATGTTACTGGGTTTCAAATCTCTATGTATAATTCTTAACCTTGAATACTTATGAAGATAGAGAAGTCCTTGAGCAATCCCTTCAATAATGTGAATACGGGTCCCCCAATCCAACATTTGTTTCTTAGTTGGATCTGTTTAAATGATGCAAGAAAGGAAATTAGCACTCAAGAACTCAAAATTATATATATATATTATATGGGTGTGTATATGTATAATTTGTATATACATGTATGTGTATAATAAGCATCAAGATGACGAAATAAGGACATACCAAAAAGGTAGAAATCCAAACTTTTATTGGGCATGTACTCGTATATTAGTATTTTCTCATCTTCTTCAATACAGCAACCCAAGAGTTTGACAAGATTTCTATGTTGAAGTTTTGCAATTAGTGTTGTCTCATTTCTAAACTCCTCAAGCCCCTGTCCAGATCTTTTTGAAAGCATTTTCACTGCAATTTCCTGCCCCTTAAGTAACTTCCCCTGTGAAAGAGAACCATAAACTTTTTAAACTTCCTTCAAAGTTTACCATATTTTTTAAGCACATTCATTTAGCTGAACGGAACATACATACCTTGTACACTGGTCCAAAACCTCCTTCTCCAAGCTTATTTGCAGTTGAGAAATTATTAGTTGCAATTGATACGCTCTCATAACTGAATAGCGGTAACTCAACATCCTTCTTTCCTCTTTTCTTATCATTATCTTCAGTGTTTGTTGCATCAACGGTTGCATGAGTTTCAGTACTAAGATCAAATAGCATTAGATCATTGCTTGAAGCTACCTCCTCTCCTGTTTGGTACAGAATGATGCGACTTGTGTCGTTTTAGTGGAAAATCCAATGTTTTCTATGAAAAAATCAATTAAAGGAGTTTTTGAATATGTTGGTGAGGCTTGTGGGATTTTTCTCAAAAACTTGGTTCAAATGATTTCAAGAGCATGAAGAATATATATATATATATATATATATATATATATATATAAATATATATTTATATGAGGGGAGAACCACCCACAGTAGAGCCTTTTGGACTCAACCATGAAACCTAAATTCTCGAAGAGACTAGCACAACAACTTACAGCCATGACCTTTTACTTAAATCGCAGTTTGATCTTAGGGGGAATTAAACCTATGACATAGGGAAATCGGACATGTGACATGGGGCTCATGCACACAAGTGCGCCCTTACAAGTTGGACTACCCACAGGTGGGCGGATGAAGAATATATTCACCAATTGATTAGACAAAATTTTGAGGAACACTCCCAAAAAGAAAGTAATGTCACAGATTTCTTATCCGAGCATTTTGTTGTTGCTAGTGATTCACTAAACCCAGAAACAAGAAATAAAAAACTGTAACTTTCTAAGGATTTCTATGTAATTTTATAACTTACCCTTACCTTTGCGTTTGAGCTTTTTCTTGCTTGAGAAACAAAGGGAGAGGCATAAGATTAGCCCTGTTCCAGCGACCGATACAGCTACAATCACCCACCATAGTTTCCATTTGTTTCCTGATTATGATGATAAGAATGACCATTAGCTCTATCAGAACAGAATTATGGTATCGATTCAATAAGAAGATAATGAAAACTTAAGTGGATTTCATCTTATTCATACTGCCTTTGGTGCTAATGTGTGGCTCATAAGCAGAAAGTCTGAGATATATATCTTGTCCAGCCTCACCACCATCCAAGGCTTGCTGCAAGTTTAAAAGAGCTCCTTCCCATAACCTACACCCGCTGCTGTTATGAGCATAAGCTGTGCAAGAACAATTATTCATACAAGCTAATTCACATCTCCGAGCACTCACTGCCAAATATGCTTTTGAGTTAACAGGCAATTTTATGCTTGATATTTTCAAGAACCAATCTTTTTTGGCATTACGATTTTCACATTGCAAAGGGTGTTTTCTCAAACAACCACCAGACCAATCATTTAGTCTGTTCTCGATATCTGAAAATGGTTCAAAACCTTTTGGACAGTCACAAGGAGTAGATGTATTATCACTATATATGCCAAATGGACCACACAAAGCATAGACGTCAGATAATGATTCTGGTCGAGTCCAAACTGGAAGAAACGGCGCCGACTCAACGAAGGATAGCCATGCAAGTTGCTGGATCTGTCCGGTAGAATTAATAAAAAATAATGTCATCAGAGAACTATTATAAAGAGAGTAGTTAAAATAGGTTTCATTTTCATTTGACACAAAACTGTAGTTATATATAATATTCGTCCTCATCTCAGAATTATTGCCGAAAGTTTTTCTATTCCAAACTCCACTACGCCAATAAACTTGGGACCTGTTCCACTCCAAGACATATTCACTTCTTCCATTTGGGTCTAGCCTGTACGAGAACAGACCCGGTGATGGATCTTCTGAATTTTTCCATGAAATAAGCTGCTTCGGTACCTTTCCAGCTTTATCGACCCCAAGCTTTGCACCTGGCAACCATGTATCAGTTGGATGGTTGAAACTTTCCCAAAATGTAGTAGAAATGTTTGACCTTTCTCTTAAAACAAAATTTCCATCATCTAGAATTGTTGCTTCAGTTAAATTTGAGGGGAGATAACCTCAAATTTGTGGACCAAAATAGTTTCTTGGAGGAACCTTCAAGGAGGACTAGATTGCCATCTTCTGAGAATTCTAGTCTTGAAGTAGAGGGGTCAGACAAATGATTTTCTCTATTCGCTACCCAAACAATCCTCTGGCTCTGGAGTCGTTTATACCATATCCCCAAGTAGATTTTTGAAGGAATGCCTCGTGTGAAGAATCCGAGTTCAAAGTTGCCACCTTGGGATGAGATGATGTCGGTATTCATCATTGAAAGGGACTGACCTTTCGAAAGGGTATCATTTGCATTAATGAAGAAGCATGCTCTGAGGAGTAGATGCAGAACAAATAAGACTTGGAATGCATCATTACCCATATATATCCCTCACTAACATTCAGCTTGCACTGCAAATTCAAATTGTAGTTACAGAAAGATGTTTTAAGAATAATGATGCTAGAAATACTCAGAGTGTACAAGAAAACTTTTGGATTATTAATAGTTAGCCACCCGCCACCGCCCTTCGACTTGACCCATTGACTCAACTAGTCTAGTTCTAGGACCGAGTCATAACTCCTTAATTCGAGTAGGGTCTTAAAAACAAGGATGTCAGATAGTCGGGTTAAATTCTGCTCAATTAAATCTGGATTTAAATACGTTCATTTGTGAATTCTTTTTGACTAAGCATCACATTTATTTTATTTTATTTTTTTTAAACTAATTAAATTCTCTACTCATCATTTATATATCACACATTTGATAAGAGAAGAAAAAAAGTATGGTGTGTGGTGTATGAGGATGATGAATAGAATTTTTCTAATAAACATCTCAAAACATTTTTTCAAAATCATCCTTTGTCATAAAACTTGACGCGTTAAATTTATTTTATAGTAAAAATAATTTTATAATTTAATGTACTATATATAACAAATCATATCAATTTATAAATTTTATTTTTATGGAATCTCTTTTTCGACCTACCATTCCTCCAATTTTAAGGTTTATTTTCCAACATATTAATATAATAATGTCACTTCATCAAAAAAAAAAAATCTATACATTTTCTTTTGCTAACTTTAAAATTTTCATGAATTTTTATGCTTACATAAAGATGTAAAAATAATTATAAAACAGAAAATAATTTATACAAAGCCAAGAAGTGTAAAGTAATTAATCTTATATAAAAATAATAATAATAATAAGACAATTCTATAATTGTCAGGATCTCGGTTTACGAAGAGTTTTTCTATGCATAAACCGGTGTGTTAACACACTATTTATGATAGAAAAAAAAATTAAAATATCAATAATTTTTTAACATACCTCATAGAAGCTTTCCACATTAACGGTATATTGGATGTATTAAATAGATATTCTCATTTACGAAAAGTCAATTGGACCAAAACATGTACAGCTGATAAGGAAAAATATAGTCTTTGTGGACCCAATGGGCACGTGAGTGTATTTAACACGAACGCATTAGTCATATGGTTGCTAAGACGGTCATAAATTATAGGTTGCTGTCTAATTGGTTGTCTTGTACAAAATATCTTGTAGTTGTTGTAAATACATTAATGTAGTTAACTGCATTCTATATATTTGATAGATGACTATTAGAATTCTTATGATGCCTCATAAAAGTGAATAGGCATCTCATAAAAGTGATTATAGACCTCCTTATGATCCCTGTTATGTTTGATAACCCTCAAAGATCCACTAAATATGTCAAAATTAAAATTCCACAACGGAAACTCGAATTGAATTGGAATTTCCAAAAACACTACCAATTCAAAAGTAACACAAAGTACATATAAATTGATGAAAATGAAGGAATAGCTAGGGGAAGAGGTTGGGCAACAAAGGTAGGGATCTCGTCTATGTACTTGACAGGCTTCCCAGAGTGTAAGAACTCATTGTTAGAGCTCTCTAGTGTCCATGGATTCGTGTTATCTGGTTTCATTTGGGGTTTTGTTGAATCTAGCCTAAGGAAAAGAAATAAAACGCGTCATTTCAGCCATTTTTGAGATCCTGCATTTTCATTTAAATTTCATCTCCTGCCTCTTCAACAAGTACCGTTTCATTAATCTGGTTGCATTCCATGTCATTTTCGGTGCGCGGTTGGTGCGCGAAACCACCTTCAAGTAGAGTTTTCTTAAATTTTATCCCAAATTTTACCTATCTTAAAAAAACTTCATACATTTCATTCATTATCTTTTCACTATCCTATTAAAATAACTTTTTTCTATTAATTCTTTATTACTTTTTTCTCTCACTTATATTTCCATTCTTAACTACCTTTTTTGTCATTTTCCTCTTCTTTTAAAAAATCACATTCTACTACATGTTATAAACATTATATATGATTTTACTCCGACCAAAGCATTGACACAGTACATGGCATTAAAACATAACACATTATTGAAACAAATCATAGCAATGGGTCTACAAAGACCAACCCGTGGGTATACAGACCAGTCTTGGCATCAATCGAAACATCACATAACAATCAAACCAAACAGAACACGAAGAATCTCAGTGAAATAGCAGTAATACCCATTTCCAACAAGAAAAATGCACAAATCGAAATCACAAGTGAAACCTGAGAGAAATCTAGGTTTTTTTTCAAAACTCAAAATCTCAAAATCCAGCCATAGAGGAACCGTATAGGGGGTCAAATGAGGTAGAGAACCTCGGTGCAAACAACCATGGAGGACCCAAAATGGAAGAGAGTTCTCCATGAAAGAAGCCGAATAGTCATGACTACACAATGGGCATGGAGGAACCCAGAAAATGGAGGAAACTGAATGCGAGGGAAGGGATTGGACTTACAGTAATGAGAGGATGGAGATAAGGTCGTCAATGGTGGCCGCGGTGCGAGGGAAGGGCCAAAACGACAAATGCAACCAACAGTCAAAGGAGAGGGATGCGGGAGGGAACCCAGAAATCAACCAACGAGAATGGTTTAGGTAGGGGTGTATATAAACTGACCGGACCGACCGCTGCCGACGTAGACAGACCACCGAATTCAGAAACAGCCGAAACCGACAGAGAACCGGGCTAGTGATAGAAAATTACCAAAATCGACGTCGGCCAGTTCTGTTTACGGTTCAAGACTAGTCTAAACTAAAGAACAGACCGACGTATATAAGTATATTTTTTTAATATATTTCTTATACAAAACGACGCTTGTCGTTTTGTTCTTAACCCATTGAACAAATGACATCGTTTTTTGGTAGGGTTAGGGTAGGGTCAAATAAAGTAGAAAACCTCGGTGCAAACAACCATGGAGGATCCCAGATGGAGGAGAGTTCTCCATGGAGGAAGTCGAATAGTCATGACTACACAATGGGCATGGGGGAACCCAGAAAGTGGAGGAAACTGAATGCGAGGGAAGGGATTGGACTTACAGTGATAAGAGGATGGAGATAAGGATGTCAATGGTGGTCGCGGTGTGAGGGAAGGGCCAAAACGACAAACGCAACTAACAGTCAAAGGAGGGGGACGTGGGAGGGAACCCAGAAACCAACCAACGAGAATGGTTTGGGTAGGGGTGTACATAAGCCGACCGGACTGACCGCCGCCGATGTAGACCGACCACCGAATTCAGGAAAAGCTGAAGCCGATAGAGAACCGGTCGGCCGACGGTAGCAAATTAACAAACCCAACGTTTGCCGGTTCGATCTACGGTTCAAGACCGGTCTAAACCGAATAACCGACAGAGTTTTTTTAATATATTTCTTATACAAAACGATGCCGTTTCACATGGTAGGGTTACCCCCCCCAGGGTTTTCTCCTTCCTTCCTGTCCTTCTTCATAGTCGTTCTCACCCAAGTCCCAGACTCCCTCTCCCTTTCCTCGAACCTCACGGATCTCACGGACTCACTCTCAGACTCTCCTCTCTCGTCGCCAACGACCCACACACCCCACAACCCTCTTTCCTCTCTTGCCGCCTATGAACCACACGGCCCACATTCCCACTGTAAGTTTTCCTTTGTATTTCATCTTTGTTGGGTTCCATTTCTTTATTAGTTGTTAATTTCTCTGAGGAATTTTTTGGGAGGAAGAGGAAATGCCGAAATTTTTTGTCGTGTATCTCAGATCTCTGTTTTTGCCTTGCTTAGTAAAAATATTGTGGTTTGTGTCGTGTGTGACGAGCAATGGTTACAGTAAAAATATTGTGGTTTACTGGTTTATGCCGAAATGAGCAATGCTTACTGTCCTAAATATTGTGGTTTGTGACATTGTGTCGTGTGTGATAATTTGTGTGTGTGTGTGTGATAGACTTGTGCTTTTGCATAAATATTCTCTGTCTTTGAATTTATTTTCTTATTTTCTTAACAATCTTTGAAGTTGTGGGCTATGATTGAGAATTTATGCAAAAACACCACATTTCGGAAAGATGAGTGAACTAAACTTAGATTAGAGTCTTAGACTTAGTGATGTTTGTCATGTTGCAAACTAGCTGCTGTGTAATACTAATCACTGTTTTGTTTTATAATGTACGTGACAACATGTAACATTTATGTTTTGTTTTCTAAATTAGATGGATTCTTCGTCGTCTCCTATTGATGTTATGCATCAAGTCCAACCATTAACTTTGGAGATGATTTGAAGGAGACCCAGTCATCAAAACCCCCTAGTGCCCCTACTAGTACCACTTGTCCATTACCTAAGAAATGAAAATGAATGATCCATCGATTGTTTGGGACCATTTTACGAAGGTAAAGGGTTGTCCTACAGATAATTCGAAGGCTAAATGTAATTATTGTGACAAGACGTACGCTTGCCACTCAAAGAGGAATGAGACTTCAACAATGCAAAACTATTTGCCTTCATGTCTTAAAAATCCTCATAAACGTGGGTCTTTGGATAGGTACCAAAAAATATTAACAGGTGAGGCAACACCTGAGGAGGGGGTTGGAGAGAGTGATGGTATGTTAAGGAGTCTTGTAACTCATAAATATAGTAAAGAAGTTGTGAGGTTGACGATTGCAGAGATGATAATTATTGATGAGTTGCCATTTATAATTGTTGAAAGATAGAGATTTAGGAAAGTGTGTTGGTGTCTTGAACCTTGGTTTAAAGTGTCATGTCGTGTCACAGTTGTAAGAGATTGTATGAAATTGTATGAATGTGAAAATGGGAAACTTAAAAAAGTGTTAAAAAATAGTGGCATGAGGGTTTCGTTGACGACCGATACATGGACATAAGTATAGAATTTGAATTATATGTGTCTAACTGCACACTTCATTGATAAAGATTGGAAATTGCAGAAAAAAATCATTAACTTTTGTTTAATCCCTAATCATCGAGGGGAAACTATTGGGAGATATGTTGAGTCATGCTTGCTTGATTAGGGCATTGATAGAATATTTATTGTGATTGTTGATAATACAAGTTCAAATGATACTGCAATTTCATATTTAAAATAGTTTTTGAGTGAAAAATTGTTGGGGATAAGTATATGCACATGAGATGTTGTGCTCATATATTGAATCTTATTGTGAATGAGGGTTTGAAAGAGTGCAATGACGCCATCACAATTGTTAGAAATGCAGTTAGATATTTGCATTCATCTCCCGCAAGATTATACAAGTTTAAGATATGTGCAAAAAAAAAAAAAAAATTGATTGTAAGAAAATGTTGTGTCTTGATGTACAAATACGATGGAACTCAACTTATATGATGTTGGAGGCAACTGAGAAGTTTAAGAAGACTTTCAGGCAGATGAAGAGTGAGGATTATAATTACCTATATTACTTTGATGATGACCATGGGTCTGGACACATGGGGCCTTCTAAAGCTAAGGAGTCGGAGACAGTGCGGGTTTTTGTTAAGTTTTTTAGAATGTTTTATGATGTCACTAATAGATTTTATGGGTCTTTATATGTAACAACCAACACTAAGTTTCTGAAAATTTTTGATCTCTAAAATGAGTTGACGGAGTTGAGCAAGAGTCCTAATAGTTGCTTGAGGAGTATGACCATAAATATGAGAACAAAATATGATAAGTATTGGGGGTCATAAGACAAACTGAGCTTGTTTATGTTAATTGCAGTTATGCTTGATCCCTTAAACAAGTTAGGACTTCTTACTTTCCACTTGAGGAAAGTTCATGATGAGTTTCGAATTGAAGAGTTGTTGTCGAGTGTGAAAAATGTATTGAGAGATTTGTATGCGGAATATAATGTGGAATTTGGCTCCAGCACGAGTGTCCAAGAACATGAACCCCTTCTGACATTTAGAACCAAGAATGATGGTGATGACAAGCATGAGACCAAATGGTTCTACGAGTGGTATAAAGCATCTTCTGCCATGGGATCTAATATTGTCAAAACAAAAGTGGATCGATATTTATCAGATGGTTGTGAGGCACTCTCCTCATCGTTTGACTTATTGACTTGGTGGAAATTTAATGAGGCTAACTATCCTAGACTCGCAAGAATTGCACGAGACTTATTAGTCATGCATGTTTCTACGGTTGCATCCAAACCAGCATTTAGTACGGAAGGTCGTGTACTTGATCCTTTTCGAAGTTCATTGACTCCGAGAACTGTTGAGGCACTTATTTGTACTCAAAATTGAATAAGACATCCTGCAACAACCATTGATATTCAGGAGGCTATGGATAATGTGGAGAGTTTCATAATAAAATCAAATAATATTTTTTTTGTTTTCATTGTAATTTAATTATAGTATTTTTTATAATCCAAACTCACTAACATTTGATGTTTTATTCTTATTATTAATATTTATTAATGTTTGTATATATAGTTGGGCACACAATCGAACGTGAAAACTATTGAAGATTGAAGGCTTGAAGTTGAAGTAGCAAATATGAAAATCATTCCCAATTTCCCAATTTATTGTCATTTAATTATGTTATATTTTTTCGTTGTATTTTGCTATGCTTAAACAATTTGTTTTTTTTTTTTTTTTGTAATATGTATTATGTAATACTAAACATCTAGTGAATTTATTTTTATTTTTTTTAATTATGCAATAAGTAGTAAGTAATAATTAATATAGTTAGTTACTTAGTAATAGTAGAAAATTATAAATTACATTACTATTAAAATGAAATCAACTCAAAAAGAACTTGAATAATGAATTAAGAAAAAAAAAAAGAGGCCCAAAATATATGTCAAATTGGCCCAATTGGGCAAGAACAAAGGCCCAATAAAAAGCCCAAACCGATCAAACCGACTGGTAACCAGCCGGACCGATTCCAGCCGGTTTCACCCTTAACATAGGTTGGTTTCAATCAGTTTTCAGCCCCAAAATTGCTTGATCGATCGGTTTCGAATTTTTCACAAAACCGAACCAACCTAGTCTCTTCTCAGCCCTAAGTTTGGAGATGAACAGTAGATCATAGCATCCCCATCCATTCACCACAAATTGGGGAATGGGATGAGGAGGGGTTTGGGGCAAAATCTCCATATCTTTCTCCAAAATTTGGGGATTTTGCCCTTTTAGGGAATGGGCAGCGAATGCTCTAAGGCAAGTAAAAGCAATGAGCTGGGAAATACAGCACACATGAAAGGTCACAGTCATCCCTGAAAGAGACTTTTTATGTCACTATCAAATTCATGCAATGTAGCAATCAGGGTAAATACAGGATAGCCAACGGATCAAGTTGTGGTGATTGCAACCTTATGCTGATCAAAGCAAATTGGTCTAATGCACAACGAAAATGCTATAACATGCTACAACAAAAGCATGCATATGCCACCCCACCTACAAAAGTTACAGGAAGGCGTCCTTCTCGAGCAGCTTCAGGGCGTCTTGTTGGTTGTTTAACTTCGCAACATCAATGGGAGTCTTTCCATCCATGTTCTGAAGTGTACTGCAGAAAGCGGAGGAAAAATAAAATAAAATTCTTGGGCTGCAGATCCAAAAATAAGAAGTAATAAGAAATCAGCCTGTCAAGGATGGAAACATTAGCAAGTTTTTGACTTACACGGCAGCACCATTCTTCAGCAGTAATGCCACACACTCCTTCCTTCCATAACCAGCTGCATAATGAAGTGCAGTGTTTTTATTCTTGTCCAATGCGTCCACTGTTGCTCCAGCTTCGAGAAGGACCTGAGCACACTTCACCTAAAAGGAATTCAAGAGCATCTGCTCAGACTTAGCCAATTTCTTGTAAAAAATTCGAAAACCCATTTCACCTCCCCCATTTATCATGAGAGCAATGTCAGTATCCCGATCACTTTGCCTAATCTCTACAACCATTATAACTAATGCGGTCTAGACTCTAAATAGTGAAGAAGTTTTACAATGAGCACCTAAGCCCAAGCCAATTACAGCAGGTTTTGCTTCGACTCGTTGGATCAGCTTGCAACAAGGGTGTGCCCTACTTCGATACAGAAGCAAACAACAAGAAGCACATAGCTTTTCTGTCATGGTTGCAACAATTCCAAACCATAGTTAACTACCAAACACTGCTACTGGTGGTTAGATAATGCGCTGATTAGTACAAGCTACAAATGGTGCGATTGCTGTCTCAGTCTGAATGGCAATAACTTTGAGAATAATGTCCATTAAGTCAGCCAAACAATTAATGCACACATCAAAATCACACCAGTTGGGGTTGGGTTGGTTAGGAAACCCAACCGATTACACCTCATGGTATATCCTAATAAAAACTCAAAATACATGTGTAAGGTAGAACAAATCACAATCCTGCAGAATCTGATTCCATGAAAAATAGGATGTCAGAGATAAATCTCAATCCATTGCTCAACAAGTCCAAGTATTTGGTCAGAACCTTAGTTCACTGTTCGGTAAAATGAGAAATCCCATTTTCTGATTTATGCGTTTTTTTAAGTATATATCTAAATACTATTATAATTACACCAAATGAAATCTCATAAGAAAAAATATGAAACCAAAGGCATTTAAGACAATATCATCAGGACAAACGACAGAAACAGAACATTGAAGCAAATCTGTAATTCCTGACAATATAAAGGGGCATTTTCGAAACATTCAAAAAATGGTTCCAGAAACCAAGTCAACTTCTATCACATGTAAACTTACTTGGCTTCGGCCCACAATCAGAGCCTTTTCAGGAATGCTAGGGTAGAGTATCACCTTTTCAATTCTCTTTTATTTCCTTTTTTTCATTTTAGGATTCCACAGAATCTTCATTCCACACATCAAGCAGGTACAGGATTCTTGAAATTTACTCATAATCAACTCCCAATTTAGCCATTCCTCGTATCAAAATAGTGTAACCATTCTACCTGCTAAGGCTTTAAAAAGCCCCTTTGTCCGAAGATATTTAACATTTTTTTAAAATAAGGAAGAGGTTTTACTCATGGGGAAAAGAAAGGAAACGGTAAGAAAACTTGTGAACAATGACATACCTCACCATACCCACATGAAAAATGCAATGCTGTCCTTCCCTCCGAATCTTCTTCATCCTTGTCAGCACCAGAGGCTAGTGCCTTTTTCAAACCCTAATTGACATACAGAGGGAAGACTTCAATTCTAGCAAATCTGCTAAAATGAATTACCTATAGAAAACAACCTCCTGCATCTTTCTTAGGCAATTCAACACAAAGACAAGGCACCTGATGTAGGATGCTTAATTTTCTTAAAACAGATTGACAAGTATTCTTAATTTATTTCATAAATTTTACAGGGAATAAGGTGTTAATTTGTCATATCCATTTCTATCACAAAACTGATCCTTGTTCCCCATTAAAATGGGGTTAGAGGTAAGGATATAGATTCAGAATCCACAGAGTTCATATTTAAACTTACCAATAAATGAAAAAAAAGGCTTGATTGAGTTCAGTTGAGTTGTACAACTCCTTGCAAGGTAGACACATTACAAAGGAGATAAACTATTTTTTTAGACAATCCCCACACCAGTAGTCAAATTTTAAAACATTTTTTTAACTCTTCACAACCACACCTCAATCACACTTCCAAGCCACACTGACCAACCAAACAGCACCTGAAAGGTATATGAGAAATGGGAGTGTCATACCTCTACATCACCAACACTAGCAGTGTGATGAACAATTGACTCATCCTCATTACCCAGATCTTCAGGTTCATCTGGGACAGAATTTTCAGCTGAAGTAGTTGCATCTCCTGCAACTGCAAGACCCATAGCTTCACCCAACTTCTGTAGAACGTCTTTATCGTTCCAGTACCTGCAATACCAGAATTTTACCCTCTATAAAGAATGAAAGCTTAGGGTCAACCGAATCCAACCACCATACCATACAGCAAGTCCAAAAATATTATAGCACAAGCCTTTAATGATACAATGATATCTTAATATTCCCAACCTCATCATGGCAGCGGGGCCACCATTCTCTATCTCTTCTAAAATAGGCTTCAGAGATGGATCTTCTTTGATGCGCGCCATTCGTTCCTCAAGCTGGTCTTTGTTTGGCGGATTTGAAAAACTTTCAAGCACGTTAGACATTGATGGATCCTAAGAAGAGATAAGACTTAACATCTGACAGATGACACTTTTATAGTGCATTGACAAGAATTACAAAATAGGAATTAACTTATAAAATACAATAAATACCTGCATTAATGAACTACCAAGGCGCTCAGCCATGGTCATAAATTGGGGATTCTGCATAACCTGTTGCATGGTGTTGTAATATTGTTGAGTATCAAACTGTGGGAAACCATCTTCAAGTGATGCACCCTGAAAAGTCTTCTGGAGTTGCTCTGCCATCTGGTTGAATGAAGGATCTTTTGATATCTGTTCAGCTAATTCCTTAATGCTTGGATCCTGTGTATTTCATGCATTGGATTTTTGTAAGCAAAAAAGAGGGAACTTAAATAGATGTTGAAATTTAAGATCAAGTTTAAGGCCAGAGAAGAAATGGGGGAGGGCAGAAGAAGAATCAAATGTTATATCCATATGGCTCTTACACCATTTCACCAGAGAAACCACCTTTAACTTGTAGAACCCTTCCAATTTCCAAAATTCTAGAATTTTTTTTTTTGACAGGTAATAAGAGATTTTATTCCAAGTAAATAGGCATAGCCCAAGTACACAGGAAGTATACAAGAGAATACACCTAAATACAAGCTAAAGCAAATAAAGAGAAAACACTACAAATATTCATGTCTTACACTAGATTGTTAACCCAAAAATTTAAAGTACTAAAGAAAAAATCCCTAAATTCTTCCACTGTGCGTTCACAATCTTCGAAGCATCTCCCATTTCTCTCCAGCCATATACACCAGAACAAACACAAAGGAATCATTCTCCATTCAGCTTTATTGACTCCATGTCCCACAACACCATGCCAACTTGCCAAGAAATCCACCACTTGAAAAGGCATCACCCAAACAATACCAACCCTTGTAAATAACTCATTCCATAAAGCATTCACCATTTCACAATGAAGAAACAGGTGGTTAACTGATTCGCCATCTTTTTTGCACATGAAACACCAATCCATCACATATAAACCCCTTTTCCTCAAATTATCAATTGTTAAAACTTTCTCCAATGACACCAACCAGCAAAAAAATGCAACTTTACTGGGCACTCTAACTTTCCAAATACATTTCCAAGGGTATGTTTTATTATCATGTCTATTTAACACCTTGTAATAGGAATTCACCGAGAACCTGGACTTGTTATCATGAATCCACTGCATCCTATCCTCCCTGTTCAGATCAATCTTCGAATCATAAAGTTTTACAAAAAAGTCAGCAGCTTCACTAACTTCCCAGTCCTGTAAATCTCTAGAAAATTCCACATTCCAATTCAGCATGTTATTGGAGGACGAATATGAATCAGCCACAGCAGCCCCCTTGTATTTAGCAATCCTGAAAAGACTAGGAAATGCTAATTTAAGAGGTGAATCACCACACCAAACATCATTCCAAAAGGAAATATTAGTCCCGATTCCCACTTTGAAATTAATGTTTTTAACAAAATCTCCCCATCCCAACCTAATAGACTTCCACAATCCCACCCCAAAAGCCCCTTTTGTTTCATTAGAACACCAATTCCCCCACATTCTACCATATATTGCATCTATAATCTGTGTCCACAATGCATTTCTCTCAATGTTGTATCTCCAAAGCCACTTCCCTAAAAGAGCTTTGTTGAAAAGCTTTAAATTCTGCACACCTAAACCTCCACTAGACACCGGAGTACAAACCTTATTCCAACTTACCAAATGAAATTTTCGATCTTCCCCACTACCATCCCATAAGAAATTTCTAAAAATCTTTTCAATCTTTTTAACCACCCCTGCTGGGATAGGGAAAAGAGAGAGGTAATAAGAGGGTAAATTTGACAAGGTGCTTTTAATTAATGTCACTCTTCCCCCTTTGGATAAATAAAGCTTTTTCCAACCAGCTAATCTCCTTCCAATCTTCTCAATCACCCCATCCCAAACAGCCACAGATTTATGAGGAGCTCCCAAAGGTATCCCAAGATATTTCATAGGAAAAGAAGAAACTTTACAGTCCAGAATATTAGCCAGATCACAAATATTGCTGACTGAACCCACTGGAACAATTTCAGACTTAGATAAATTGATTCTAAGCCCGGAGACAGCTTCAAAACATAACAGTAGAGCTCTTAAGGTGCTTATCAATCAGATTCAACGAGTGATTTTAAAGGCGATACTTTTTCCTTGGCAGGCAATCCATATTTTCAACCGTCTGAACACACAGGGTCCCCTAGAGTGGTTGTACTTTCAGGTGGCCATCTGTCATTCTAAGTGCAGACATCCTATCAATGTATATGGTGCACAAAAGCAGGCCAACACCCAACACTATATTTAGGTGAGTTGGCTCATAAAGTCTAGCTTGGCATTTTAAATGAACTTCAAAACTTGAGTATAGAAAGATTTCAAAACACACACACACACACACACCCATATGGATACAAAACAAATGTATGCATGCCCTTAGACCGCCATCCCTAAATTACACATTAAATATTAATAAAATTAATATTTATAAAATAGAATGAGAGCTTATTAACAAGATAGATAACCAAAAAAATTACAGGCAGATCCTTTTTCCAAAAAATACAATACCAAACTAGCGATAAATACAGAATTGCATCCGTCGAAAATCAATTGTACACCATAATCAGAGAATGAAAACATAAAGGTTATCAAATGCAACAAAAATTCCTAACAGCGGGACCTTCATGAATGCACCCTGTAAAATAAACCGTTCAAATAAAACTGACTATGAAGGGCAGTAAGAGATACTGTACATTGAGCAGACCAGACATGGCTGAAAAATCGAAAGGATTGTCAGGAATCCCAGCTCCTGGCGGGGAAGTAGGCCCTCTTTCTCCTGTCTGTGACTCCCCGGAGGATGTCTCAGTTTTGGTGTTTTTTTTATCCGTTGAACCTGACTTTTCATCTAAGACGCAAATGACATATGTAAGAGTACCAAACACCTTAAAGCAGTTATCATTTTCCATCTATCAAAAGAATCTAAAATCAAATTACTCATCAAAAACATCATCACTGCGGATAATCCAAGGAAATCCAACAAGCCTTGAATCCCAAAGCACACGAAAACGAATTTATAAAACACAAAATGAAATACAAAAGGCACAAGTAAAAGCAGCAGCTCACCAGCAGGAAGATCCTTGGAAGACTTCGAGGCCATCGGGGAAGAGGAAAGGAAAACGGAGATGTGACTTCAGATTCTCTTGAATCCTTGATAAAGCTGTATCCAAATTGCCAAATTCCTACAACCCTATAGAAGACCCAAGGGAGTTGCTCACTGCTCAGCACCAGCACCAGCACCAGCACAGCAAGGCACCGCACGGATTATATCATATACAGCTACACAAACCCAATACAAGCCGAGCCTAAGAACACTTTCGTGGTCCATACCGATCTTCATCATTTTGATTTTATTAAACGACCCTTTCGCCTTTGGGCTTTCTTCTAGATAGCATCAGCGGCTGACCATATAATGGGCTCAATTATGTCCACCAAGATTGGGCCCAAGGCTTGTTGGGCAAGAACTAGCAACATATCATTAGACTCGAGAGAAAATAGCATATCATTCACATAATTTAAAATGATAATATTTAATTTATAAAATTAAAATTTTAAAATTTATCTTTTAAATCAAATTATAACATGTAGACACTTTATTAAGTATGTTATCCACACCGAATTTTAAATAGAATTTTTCTATTCTTAATCAAATTCGTTGATATTTAAGCATTTGAAAAATAAAGAATCAAAATGATTTAAATTAACATCAATAAGAAAGCTACGAAAAGGGTGGAGAGATTTTCATAATTTAGTTCTAATATCACTTTGAAAAAATTAAAAAAGTTATATAAAAACGAGCTTGTATCTTTCTATTTGATTACCATTATGTATATAAATAATCACTTATGAATAATACCAAAAATATAAATTGTAGTTCAATCGGGATACTAAAAACATTATGAACATCTTCACCACATGTGTGGGCATGTCTATTGATGTCATATTTCATAGCCTGAACTTCACGAGAGTCCAGTTCGTCCACCTACAGTTATGAAAAAATGAGGGTTTCAGAGTGGTGAAGAACACCTCCGATACTAAAGTTAGTATGCAATATCCTTATTAGGTTTATGAAATCTTAAGTATGAAAGTGTCTAAACCCCTCCTCACTGAGAAAGAGGGTATATATACCTGGTTGAGGGGCGATCCTTGGGAAGGGGATTGTGGATGTGTCACTCCGTACGCAGGTTGTGTGTTCCTGCCAACTCCCTGTTATGCAACAAACTTGCCAGACTTGATTGTGGCGATCACTGACAACCCAGAAGGCATGTTGTGGCGTGCCTGTTTCCGCACTTCATTAAATATGGCATGGCCTCACTCAGACACTGGGGTTCAAGGATAGGGAGTGTCTTTGACCTTGCGCATTGTGGTTGTCAGCCAGTAGTGGGTCATATAATTCTACCTTCTAATCCCTGCCTAGCGCGTGATGCCTGATTGCTCCTCCACCCGAGCCTCCCCCTGTCCTCGAGCCTTGTGAGCTGGGTCTGTTTGGCTCGGCTCGGCCTTGAGGATTACTCTCCTCACACGTGTGATGGGAATTCAAAACGTCCTCGTTGCGCCTTCCTTGAGCACGTACCTTGTGACTGTTCTCCCGATCATTAATGCTTGAGCTTGCCTCGGCTTCTGTTGTCTCTCTAGGGTTGACTCATGATTAAAAAAAATAACATAAAATAAATTCCAAGCCTTTCCGAAAAAATGAAGTAATTGAAAATAGTAAAGTACTTAATTTAATCATCCTAGCTAATTGCTAGGCTGCTAACTGCAAGATCCTGGTTTCCGCTTCAAATTCGAATAAAAAAAAGAAGGTAGTGACGAACGTCGAAAGTAAAGTGTAAATCCAGGCTCGATTTTGATGTACACATTATTTTATTTAAGTTTCTTGAACACGAAGTTGTGAAGAGGAAGTAAGCTGGGTTAATGGTCAACACTGAAAGAGACTTCTTCCAAGTTCCAATGGTGGAGGTGTGGAAATGAAGGAAAATATGAAGGAGTAATGGAAGTGAAGGAGGAAATTATCTGGATCCTCAATAGTCAATACTAACGTAGAGGTGTTAAAAATGATAATAGGGTTAACCCCATCTTCACTTCACGTCTATATTTATTTATTTATTTTGTATGTGTGTATTTATGTGACTAACATGCATGCTAACATGCTGATTGCTCTGCAAGACGGCAAAGGAAGGAATATATCTATATGAAATCAGCCATAAAAAAACAAAGCACTTTCCCGAGTTAAAAAGCAGAATATAACTCCCATCTATGACACTTTTTGCGTCGAAATACGTTGTTGTTTGTGTTATAAAAAGAGTCTCTATACTGTTCTGTACGTTGTCCATTGGCTAGAACTTTGGCATCTTTATGCGATTTGCCAAGTTTACGTAAATGGAGAAGGAGAGGAAATCATCGACTGTAGCAGTGTCGGATGTTGGAGCATGGGCTATGAACATTATAAGCTCTGTAGGGATTATCATGGCCAACAAGCAGCTTCTGTCCTCTTCTGGTTTTGCTTTCACCTTCGGTCAGAATTCCTTTTTTCTTTTCTTCTTTTGTGTTGTTTCTTTCCCATTTGCCATTGAAATTGAGTGTCAAATAGTAAACATTCATTCTATTTACCTGCTACAATTTGGGATCATGAAATACGACAGCCTGCAATTATGCTAATGGGTGGGTTTGGGACAAAGCTGTGGATAATGTCCAAGAACATGCCACTTTATCACAATCACTTCCTGTAAAAACTGACCCTTGTCTCTGCTTTGCATACAGCAACAACTTTAACTGGCTTCCACTTTTCTGTGACTGCATTGGTTGGTTGGTTGTCTAATGCTGCCGGTTATTCTGCTTCATCAAAGCACATCCCGATGTGGGAGCTTCTTTGGTTTTCAATTGTTGCCAACACATCAATCGCGGGAATGAACTTCAGCCTCATGCTGAACTCTGTTGGATTTTACCAGGCACGCATTCCTTAACAAGTTTTTTTACCCATTTTTCTCGTGGGCAATTAAGTTTGCATACTTGCCTTACTTTTGATCTTTTTCTATTTTTTGCTGATCTGGTGCAGATTTCAAAATTAAGTATGATTCCTGTGGTTTGTGTGATGGAATGGATTATTCATGGCAAACGGTATTCAAAGGAAGTCAAGATGGCTGTTGCAGTTGTTGTTGTTGGGGTGGGCATCTGCACAGTAACAGATGTGAAAGTTAATGCCAAAGGTTTTCTCTGTTCCTGTGTTGGAGTTGTATGTTCATCCTTGCAACAAATTGTGAGTATTACCCAGATTTTGGTTTAGTTTGCTTTGGTGTTACTCTACTTATGAATTAGGCGAAATAACCTCTAGATGATTATAACAAGAGTATCCTATCTCGTCTCATTCTATCCCATCTCAAAGTTCAAACACTATAAACACGAACACTTTTTAATTTCAAATCTGCAACCTTCTCATCTAATCATTACTTAATCATTATAATTTTTCTAAACTTCCAAACAAAATACAAAATATAATTCAACTTTTTTAAATCTCAAAACAAAAATTATATTCTAAAAATATTTTATTTTATAATATTTTTATTCAACTTTTTCTCTCTCCTTTTCCAAAACTCCATAAAATATCTTAACCTAAACAATTTCATTACTATTCACAGATCACCTCATCTCACTATCCAAACATTTTAACTCCATAAAACATCTTAACTCAAATTACTAGCATGAATTTGCTTATGCGTCTTGTTCATTACATTCTGTGTGGAAAATGGACAATGTTCCTGCTGCACTTTGCAATGATTGCAATTTGCAAGAGCTTAAGATTCCAGTTTTCTCATGTTTGGGTTTGTGGAGACTGGGAACATATCTATGTTGTAGAAATCTCTTGTATCAGGTTGTTTTACAGCAATACCTCCAAGCATCGATCTTTGATTGTAATTGATTAATGATCTTTTGGAACAGTCGATTGGTTCCTTACAGAAGAAGTACTCGGTAGGCTCTTTTGAATTGCTAAGCAAGACAGCTCCATTACAAGCTCTCTCCCTTCTTCTTGTTGGTCCAGTAATCGATTATTACCTTACAGGAAAACTTCTATCAAATTACAAGCTGTCTTCTGGTGCATTTGTAAGCGCAACCTTTTTTATATGCACTTAGTTTATCAAAAAAAGTTTGTTACTGATCTTTAGAATATATCTGTGCAGTTTTTCATACTACTCTCTTGCTCTCTGGCTGTATTCTGCAATATGAGTCAGTATCTCTGCATTGGACGCTTCTCAGCTGTCTCCTTCAATGTTTTAGGTCACATGAAAACAGTATGTGTCCTGACATTGGGGTGGATACTCTTTGATTCAGAGTTGACACCGAAAAACATCCTCGGCATGCTGCTTGCCGTCATCGGCATGGTTGTGTATAGTTGGGCAGTGGAGGGTGAGAAGCAAGCTGGTACCAAGACCATTGCCATGAAACAGAGTCTATCAGAAGAGGATTCACACCTTTTGAAGGGGGAAAAGGGAGAGGGTCTAGAGAAGGATGTAGAACTTGGCAAGTCTTTAGAATAGGCCAACCTTTTCATAAAGCAAAAAAGTACAATTTCTTTTTATGTCCCCCTCATTCTTTGTCACAGCAAGACATATATGATCAAGAACATGTGTGAGCATGATTTGCAAACTTGTCCATTGAAGATGTATGTTAGTCATCTGTTTTCTGTTTTTTCTTGCACAATTGTTCTTCATCATTTTGGTAGATGCTAGGAAATGAAGTTTAGGTTGAGTTAAATACTGAACTATATCATATCAAAAGCAGTCAATGAAAAACAATCAGAACCCAGTGGATGCGTTCTTCTTTTATCAGATTCTTCAAAAAAGAGCATAGTGCAAAGAAAGCAGCAGATTCGCATCCTGCATTGATTACAGAATGGAAAACGAGATGAGTCAGGCCTCAAATAAAAAGCTGTAGTCTTGATGATATTCTACTGAAAAATTCTACTTGTACAATATTATTTTATGTTATGTCCTCTACTCTCGTTTTGCAACGAAATTTTACGCCACACACCTCCACTTAAATAATTTGTAATTTGTAATTTATTATTTTTATCATTTTATTTAAATACACATATATTTAAGTACTAATAAATGATTTCAGATGTGTTAATTTCAGAGTGCACCTAACATAATGATTTAAATAAAAAAAATAAAAAAATCAATAGTTTATTTATTGGAAAAAAAATACAAGATTAAAAAAAATCTAAACTTCATTAAATTCTAACCCGGGACTATTAAGGATCTTTTGGTAAAATATGATATTTTATTAAATTATACAAGAAAGTTACACGTCAAATGATTAATAGTTTTAAAGGTATTTTAATAAAACAGAACTTAATGAAAAAATAAGAAAAGTTAGCAAAAAAATAACAAAAATTACTATTTATAATTAAATAGTCACTTATTATAATAAAATAAATTAAGATAAAAGGATAAAAATAACAAATTATATATTAATTAAATAAAGATATATGGTGTAGAGTTTCTATATAGAATTTCTCATGCTAGATAATACAATCGTGGCTCATAAAATAGTTCGGAATCGATCGAAATGATCGAAACGAGTTGAAATTTAGAACGAAACAGAATGGATATATATATATATATATATATATATTTTTTTTTTTTTTGATGGAAAACAGAATGGATATATAATGTATCGGATAGTACAACACAACAAAAAGTTGTGACTGTTCTGATTGGAACAAAACGAAATTCAAAATTATGAAATGAATTATTAATACATTGTCAGATTTTAATTCGTCCATTAATTTTCATCATATAGAATGCCACGTCCATAAATCCCTCCCATCTAATTTTCATCATATAGAATGCCACGTCCTACCCCTTTTTATTCAGTTAAAAAAAAAAGATTATTTAAACACGCATGGAGAGATAGAAAGGAAGAGAGGTGTCAAGATGAGAGACGAGGCAGAGGTGAATCTGCTCCAAACGGAAAAGAAATAAGATAATGCGGAGTTTGGAATGGACATGGCGCTTCACCAATTTGAAGCGCCATTGTTTCTATCAGAAGCCTCCAGGCCCTCCGCCTCTCCTCATCTCCGCCTCTTTCTGCAACAAAATTTCACTCCAATCTCTCAACAACTCGTTGTCGTCACCGGTTTACTATTGCAGTAGCTATACGGAATCCGGGATTGGACTCAGGCCTCCCTCTGCTCTGCCTGATGCTGGAAATTTCGACGAGGATGATAAGGGTGCGGACGGAAGTAAAGAAGAAGAAGAAGAAGATGAAAAACAGCAGCTCAGAAGCGTGGCAACCGCTTCAGCAATTTCCGTCGCAGAAGAATCTAATTCGGCGACAATAATATCCTCTTGCTTGGTTGGTCTTCTTACCGGCGTTGCCGTTGTGCTCTTCAATAACGCAGTGCGTCTCACTCTCCAATCTCTCTATCTCCCTCCCGTATTCCATTACCACTTTCAAACTTCTTTCCTTTCCTACTATATCAATTTATGCGAATTAATGTTTAAAAGTATAGTTTTGTGTTTTGATTTGATTGGCCAAGGTGCACGAGATACGTGACTTTTCCTGGGATGGGATTCCGTATCGGGGTGCCTCGTGGTTGAGGGAAGAGCCCACTCAAGTGATATGGAAGCAAGTCATTTTGGTCCCTGCTTGTGGGGGCCTCATTGTGAGCTTGTTGAACCTGCTTCGAGCTGATCCTTCTCTGCAATCGGACCAACAAGATTCTCCTCCTCCTCCCTCTTCCGCACCAACCATTTCGCTTTCGCTGCCTAATAACGTTAAGGCTGCATTGAGACCATTTTTAAAGGCAGTCGCTGCTTGTGTCACCCTCGGCACGGGGAATTCCTTAGGGCCTGAAGGTCCTAGTGTTGATATAGGCACTTCCATTGCCAAAGGTGTTGGCACTTTGTTCGACAAAAGTCCCGATAGAAAGCTCTCCCTTGTGGCTGCGGGATCAGCTGCTGGAATCGCTTCCGGTTGGTTATTCCTCCTTTTAAGTATAATGTTCATGTCATCGTGGAAACGTCTTTAATATTTTCTTGTCTACATTAATTTCTGCAGAGGTTTTGGTAAATATCTTGTGCAAACTGCTATGCATGAAGGTCTACATGTTTGTCGAAAAGTACATAGATATTGTTTTGGTCATGATTCTCATGAAAATACCAGTTAATTCCATTTCTTTCATTCTGTAAGAGACCATGAAACATCTTTTTTGTCTCGTGTTATTGTCGTCATCATTATTATTTGGATTATGATTTCACGATCCTTGACTACCTATATAAAAAAAGTAGTGCTAAGCATACTTATAATTCTACATACAAGATCCATTTTATCAGTTTTCTTTTTAAATTCAAGTTTTGAATTTCAAATTTCATAATCTTCACGTATGGTTACTTAAATAAAAATTGTAAATCCAAATAGCATTTTCTAAAAAAATGATTTCACGATTCTTGACAATTTAACATGTTGCGGATACATTGATTGACGCATGGTGCAGCAAGCAATGTTCTTTGCATGCTACTTGTTGTCAATATCGATTTTCTGCCAACGAAGTTCAATTTTTGCTTTCACAGGGTTCAATGCTGCTGTAGCTGGTTGTTTTTTCGCTGTGGAGTCAGTGTTGTGGCCATCACCAGCAGAGTCGTCCGTATCGCTTACAAATACCACTTCTATGGTTATACTTAGTGCAGTAATAGCTGCTGTAGTTTCGGAAATTGGTCTTGGTTCTGAACCAGCATTTAAGGTTCCAGAATATGACTTCCGCTCACCTAGTGGTAAAATTTGATTTTTTTTAATTGCAGATATAACACAGAAACACACTGAATAATTGTACTTTTTCTTTAATTGTGAAAAGCTCTTGCTTGCCACTTTTTACTGCTGCCAACATGACTCTCTCTCTCTCTCCCTCTAAATTTGGTAAAAGTACTCAAAGACATCTAAAATTATAAGAATAACCGGATTTGTTTTTGGGGGTCTGGTCTGATGATCCATACCATAGGTTGAACAAGTCATTTGAAGGACTGAAAGGAGATGAGCAAGAGACAATATCCTTTCCTAATTCAGTAACACTCTTTCCTCTGTTAATGGACCATCACTCCGATGATTGCGACCACAACACTGCTATAGCCATCAGCACATTTGCCACCAGAATTATTTCCTTCTCCACCACACCATTATCAATTTATTTTTAGGTTCTTCTCGAAAGGAATTTGGCTCAATAATATTATTAGATTATGTGTCATTGATTGCTGTCATGATTTTCTTTATTGAATCCGGCTTCAATTTATTAGTAAGTTTTCCAGAAGGTGGATTGGTGGAGCCATATTGAGGCTGCTGTGGGGGAAGGGGGGTGATAGCCCCCTAAGTTTTGAAAATTTTTGATATACCTCTTCTATACTAGAAGCATGCAAGCCCGGGCTAGGCATTACCCCCTCCCCAAATTTATTTTATGAAAATACAAAATAACCCGTACACTAAATAAAATACTCTGAGAAAGATAGTTCAAATTTATTTATTGGTTAAGCACGTGCAATTATCCTATTTTGTGGGACCAGCTAAGAAAATCTGTGCTTACGTTGATTATTAACTTGTATATGTTAATCTCATTATAGCTTTTTTTCTTCCTCAAGAGTGGTATTTTTATTTCATTTTTATTCAACTAACATTTATATTTATACATATCTGCTCTCCAACTTTTATATTGCATGTCCTTTATGTATCCAACACCCCCCACCCCACCAAAAAAAAAAGGAAAAATGGCCAGGTCTGCTACTGATAAGAGGTTTTAAGCTTTATATTGTGCATACCAAGTGCTTTCTTTGGGTTCAGAATTTTTAGGACAAACGTTCTATGAGATAGCAAACATTGCAAATGCCACCTCAATGTTTCTAGAGTTTTACCAAGTTTTTGTTAGAAAGGCAAGATATTTACTCAAAGCTATTCAACTGTCTTTCAGAGCTCCCACTATACTTATTGCTGGGTATGCTATGTGGCTTCGTTTCATTGATCTTATCTAGGTGCACGTCATACATGTTGGTAATTGTTGAGAATCTTCACAGTTCCATTGGCATACCACGGGCTTTGTTCCCTGTAATGGGAGGCCTAACTGTTGGGTTGATAGCCTTGGCATATCCTGAAATCCTTTACTGGGGCTTTGAGAATGTCGACATTTTGTTAGAATCTCGACCATTTGTTAAAGGTTTATCGGCTGATCTATTGCTTCAGCTGGTAGCAGTCAAAATAGTAGCAACCTCTTTGTGCCGGGCCTCTGGATTAGTGGGAGGCTACTATGCCCCATCCCTCTTTATTGGTGCTGCAACAGGAATGGCATATGGGAAATTCATTAGTCTTGCAGTTGCTCAATCCAATTCTCTGATTCATCTCTCGATATTGGAAGTGGCATCACCCCAAGCATATGGCCTGGTACTGCTCTATGCCATTTCCATTTTAGCAAAGAATTACTTTTATCTACAATTCTCATAAATTTGAAGGGTTCCGCTGTTTATGATTTGGTAACTGAGAACAGAAATTGCATGTAATGTTGGAAGGAATTGTCCTTCTTTGCAGTAGAGCTATTTAGTATTTTCCAAGATAATCAAGTAAATATTTTTTCTTGTTCTTGTTCTTGTTATTTCAGCAAACAAAAATAGTAAAAAACAAAAACAACAGGAAAAAAGAGGTAAGAATGGTGGAGAACCTATGGTGTGATTAACTCCAAGAGTCACAACCTGTCCATTCTCTACTGTAATTTATAAAAGATGCTATATTTCCAGGGCAATGGATGGAAAGTTGCTTTATTTTCTATTACTAAAGTTTTATTGGATCTAATGGGTCTATTTGCCATAGGCTAATGTTACAAGTTTTTATGAGAGAGAGAGAGAGAGAGAGAGAGAGAGAGGAATCGCATGTTATTTAATATTTATATGTTTAAGTGTAAAGTTAGATTTATAATTCTAGTGTGGTAGATAAGTTCGGTATGGTTGAACTACTAGAGAATAAGAACCGTACAATTCAAAGCCATGGTAGCCTAGAACATTATAGTACACAACCTCGCTGGTCCATGGTTTATAAAAAAATGATGGTATATTCTGAGAAGATATTAGTCCTTGCAAAGCAACTTCACCTTTTGTGCTTTTAAATTACTAACATATGCCAGATATGGGATAAGACATGTTGAACAAAGATCTAAGATGAAGCGTGGATGCAGATAGGGCCAAGTGTTGAAATAGGTTGATGCCCAAAATTGCCAACTGAGGTTTTTTGGACTTTGTTTACATTAAATCTCTACATGATATATAGCACTTACCAAGTTTGTGCATATATATATATATATATATATCAATTACCTGATATTACACATCCAAATAAAAAGCATTTATGTAGCATTTGGGACTATAAACACTCATTCTTTCTCTATAGTTGCTGTTATTTGGATTATCATGGATATCCAAAGACTGTGATCAGTTGAACAATGGGGAGCTTCTCCTTGCAGGTTGGAATGGCTGCTACTCTTGCAGGGGTGTGTCAGGTTCCTCTCACTGCAGTTTTATTGCTTTTTGAATTGACACAGGACTATCGGATAGTTCTACCGCTACTTGGAGCAGTAGGACTATCCTCATGGATTACTTCTGGAAAGACGAGGAGAATTGATGTCAAGGAGATTAAAAAGATCAAGCAAAATAGTTATACTACAACCCCACAACCTGAAATGTCTTCCTCTTCTACAATTGGCACATCTTCTTCTGCACTTGCTGAAAAGGCATCTTATATGAGTAACCTTTGTGAAGTTGAAAGTTCACTTTGTATAAATGATTCTGATATGGACACCGAAGAATTAGAAAAGAGAATATTTGTTTCTGAAGCCATGAGAACAAGATATGTCACGGTCTTGATGAGCAGTACACTTAATGACACAGTGAATCTCATGCTTACTGAGAAGCAGTCGTGTGCAATGATTGTTAATGATCATAACATCTTGATTGGTTTACTGACACTTGGAGGCATTGAAGAGTTCAGCAAAATTGTAAAAGCAAGAAGCGAAAGAACCAAGGTAAATAACACTTCTCCAATCACTTCTAAAGAAGAAACACAAAGCAAATCAAGGAGATGGAAGAGAATGGAAAAATGAGAATGATTTCTTATGGAAGTTAGATTGAAGTTCATTTCAAATGGATAAGAAAAGTTGAGAGAGGTAGTCAGTTGATTGGAAGCGACAAGGTACCTCTGAAAATACATGCTTTATTAGAAAACATTAAAAATTTCCAGCCTTGAAAATACATGCTTTATTAGAAAACATTAAAAATTTCCAGCCTTACTGTAAGATCAGAACAAAAAACTTGTTAACCAAAAGCGCTCTAGACATTACAGTTTCCAATGCAGAATTTTCACCAAAATGTTTCTGGTGTTCCTCAACCATAAGTGAGTAAATTCTTTCTGCACCCTCTTGTCACCGTGTAAGCTTGACTAGTTGGTTACTTCTATTACAGGAGCTTTTGGTATCTGAAATGTGTACTTTGGATGGGGAAATATGTCGAGTACCATGGACTGCTACACCTGGGATGGATCTTCTTTCTGTTCAAATTATCATGAATAAGCATGGTGTGAGTCAAGTACCAGTTATAGAGGATGTTGAAGATCACCGAGGGCACTTAGTTGGCCTGTTAGATGCAGAATGTATCAATCTAACTTGCAGGTCTAGTGACCAATTCTTTTACCTCTGCCTTCATACGGAAATCAAATTAAAACGGAAAAAAAAAAGAATAAAAAATGAAACTTGAAAAGAAGATGTTTAGTTAGAAGAGAATTGATAAACAACTTCAATTCCTTTTTATTTGGATGAATAGTTTAACTAAGGTTTTTTATTTGCTTACCTTTTTGGTGGTGGGTGCAGAGCTCTAGCAACTAGAGAATCCCTAAGCTAATATTCCGCTTGAGAAAGGCACGTCACTTACTGAGGATGGTCTGAGTCGCGTAATTCTTGCTTGCGAAATACTTTAGATGAACCCGACTGCCTGACACTAGAGATTGCTCATCTTTCAGTTCTAGAGTTTCCTGTCTCAGGCTCTGAACCCAGACCAGACAAGCGTGTCGCAGGCACAAGCCTGGATGGTGCCTTAGGGGACCTCATTGGCTCACCCCACATGGTGAAAGGTTCTTGCACATTATATCGTGTATCCAGAATCATTAAGAGTTCGACTCAGATCAACTGTGCTATATTACAAAGAAAGGTGAATACAGCTTCTTCTGTAGCTAACAACCAAATGCAGCCCTTGGAGGTAAAAGAATGGCAAGATGGACTCTCCCGGGGACAGGTAGCATTGGTCCATGATCGGAATAGAGCTCATGTTCATTTAAGGTTCTCTCTTTAATCTAAAATTACTTGGATTTTCCTGTTGCCTTTGACCCACATTTATGCTCCATCTTAATGTGACTAAACTTATGAGATTAATCTCATAAGTTTAAGTGCCAAATAATTTGATTGGTGAAGTCGTTTTAGTTCTCGGACGAAAGTCCATCGGTCATAAATGTCTTTACATTTGATAGAAAGGCATTAAGATTTTCTAGTGTCCATATTCGGACTGGTCCAAGGATAGGTTTGGATCGCTCACACAAGATTCAATTTAAGATCGCATTGAGAGATCAATAAACAAATGGAACTAGTGTGATTTTCACGACTACAACTACCAGTACATCGAGCTCAAATAAAAATGAAAAAGAAAAGAGAGTTAGAGCACATCTAATTAGCTGTTATTCAGATCATCTTGTTGAACTCTCACACTAGGTTCATCAACCACTCAATAAACAAGTGGAACTAGTGTGATTTTCATGATCAAAACTACCAGTACATCGAGCTCTAAAAAAAAAAGGAAAAAAAAAGAGGAGAGTTAGAGTCCATCTAATTAGCTGTCTTATTCAGATCATCTTGTTCAACTCTGACACTAGGTTCATCAACCGGCATAGAATCCACATCAAGAGCCTGCAAGTACCAATATTAACCCAAAAGGACTGTTAGAGCTGGGGCATTCACATATGAATGGCTGTACATATTTGCAATCAATAACTATTTTGTGCAAGTGCTTGTGTGATTTAATTACACCTGTGTGCATGCAGTCTCTTCTGCCCGTGAATTGAAACCCCCGACATGCTCGGCATTTTCTTTTCTATCTTCTGGGAGGAAAACTAAAAATGGCATTAGAAATATTGTGCAAAACAAATAAAAAGTTGGATCCACAGAATTAGATTCCATTAATCTAACAATCCCAAAATTTTAACACTGATTAAATACATGATGGCATTAACCTAACAATTCTCATGCACTCACGCTATCTCTACCGCACTCATTTCTTCTACGAGCTTCTTTATTCTTGATTTGCCAACATTCTGAACCGTACAGCATAATGGTTCTTATAGCCATTGTAAAATTTTCCCTTTCATTTTGAGGATTTTAAAATACTGGGGAAAACTTTGACAAAATATTTACCATTCACAAATATGAACAATCTGGTAAATGATACCATTGTTGGTGATATTTCCTTTCATGGAAAGAAAAATTGTATCAAGGCCTAGTTTATTTTTACAGATGAGATGAGTTGAGATTAAAGTTGAAAATTTGAATAAAATATTGTTATAAGATATATTTTTAATATTATTTTTGTTTAGGGATTTGAAAAAGTTGAATTGTTTATTTTATTTTATGTGGAAATTTTAGAAAATTGTAATGATTAGATAAGATGAGACGAGTTAAGAAGTGATATGAGAACAAACAAGGTCTGAATGTGAGGTCAATTGTGTTAATTTCTTTTGCTCTATAATAGATTGAAGTGAGGAGGATGAATTAACTTTTCCTCCTTTTTTTGGGGAAAAATCCTTATTCTGAACAGTTGATACTAGATACTAACCAAACAGAGCGCATACCTGATCTTTGAGCTTAGGTTCAACAATTTCTCTCTTCAATCTGCTTGATAAAGGCATTCTGTTGAAGAAAAAAGGTAGCAAGTAAAAATATGAGTATAGAGTATTACCAGTGAAATGGGGGGACCTAATAAATTACCGCTCATCATTAGCCACCATGTCGGGATCCTCATCTAATCTTTGATCTCCGTCCTCTTGATCTTCATCTGCCTAAACATTATTAAAACAATTAAAATAATTGAGGGTGTCTTATGCAATCCTAGATATAAGAGAAACAGGAGATTTCTAATTAGATTTTATTGAACTAGCCAAAAATGTTTATAAGATGTGGAAGTATAAAAGAGTACAAAATAAGGGAATAAACACATCTAAAATAAAAAGGCAAAGTCTAAGTACACAGGAAGTATACAAATACTGAAACCTAATTACAAGTCAGGAACTAGGAGAAACAAGAAAATCAACAACACTAATTCCATTAAAGACAATGGCCAAAGCCCAAAGAAATAAGAATTTGACACAGATACATTGGATATTATAGAAGAGAAGAATAAAAATGCAGAGCATGTGTTTGAGGAAAGGTCTGAAAAGACCTATTTTTATTGAAAAGAATTTACAAGTATACGGAAGTTGCTTTTTACAATAGTCCAGTCGACTTATTTATACAAGCTACTCAAAATGAAGATGAATTTCATTTGTACAGAATTCTATTGTGATTTCATAACTAATCTTGGGACCACCAGTATCAATTCTGTTAGTACAGAGGGCTTCCAGAATTCCATTGCAAAATTCCTTTTGAGGTGATGAGTCAGTTGTCTTAATAGTCCCCCGCGATCCAAGCTTATCAGGACGAATGGTAATATTGGATCGTAATTGTGCAAATCGAGTTGTTGCTAATGACTTGGTGAAAATATCAGCAAGTTGATCTTTACTTGACAGAAAATAAACTTGAAGAGATTTAGATGTCATACATTCTCGAACAAAATGATAATCAAGTATTACATATTTAGTACGAGCATGCATAATGGGATCAAGAGTTAAATAAGTGGCACCTAGATTATCACACCATAAAGTTGGAGGATTTTTGAGAAATAATCCAAGTTGTTGTAAAAGAGATTGTAGCCAAATGAGTTCACAAGCAGTATTTGCAATTGCTTTGTATTCGGCCTCAGTGGAGGACCTTGCAACCGTAGGTTGTTTCTTAGGGCCCCAAGAGAGAACCAAAATAAATACAAAACCCACCTATGGACTTACGATCATCAGGGCAACCCGTGCAGTTTGCATTGGAGAAGGCCAACAGTGTTAATGAACAAGATGAACTAAAATGAAGGCCAAAATGTTGTGTATTGTTTAAGTAACAAATAATTCTTTTAACAGCCTGCCAATGGGGCAGTCATGGATAGTGCATGAATTGATAAACCTTACTGACAGCGAATGAGATATCTATGAAGGCCAAATATTGAAGGTTGTACACTACACTATGATACAACTGAGGGTCCTCAAAGGAGGATCCTTTAAGTGCAGTGAGCCAAGCCATGAAAGATATAGAGGTTGCAATTGGTTTGGATTTGTGCATATTTGTACCCAACAACAAATATGTAATGTATTTGGACTGGAAAATAGACACACCCATGGCATTTCTAGTGACCTTTATACCTAGAAAGTAGTGTAAAGGACCAAGGTCCTTCACATGGAAATAGGACTCGAGAGCAGCAATAAAATCAGTGATGAGCAATTTATTTGAACCGGTGACAACAATGTCATCAACGTATGCTAAAACATAGATGCAATTAGAACCAATAGTTTGAATAAACAATGATGAGTTAGATTTAGAGCAATGAAAACAAGCAAAACTAACCGATCTGTAAGTTTAAAAAACCAAGCCCTGCGAGCCTATTCCAAATCGTAAATAGATTTAGTCAACTTACAGATATGAGAAGGAAGGTTAGGATTCACAAACCCAGGTGGCTGCTGCATGTACACATCCTCTTCGAGGTCACCATGTAAAAACGCATTCTGGATGTCCTGTTGGTGCAACGACCAGTGAGAAGCAACTGTAAGAGACAGTATGAGTCAAATGGTGATGGGCATGACTACAGGACTAAAGGTCTCTGTGTAGTCAAGTCCTGGTTGCTGATGGAAATCCTTGGCCACAAGGCGTGCCTTACGATGCTCAAGGATTCCATCAGCCTTATGCTTTGTTTTGAGAACCCATTTCGAGCTAAGGACGTTGGTACTAGAGGAAGGGGGCACCAAAATCCAAATATGATTCTGGAGTAGGGCCTAAAATTTGACCACCATGGCTGCACACTATTCAGACCATTTTAAGGCCTCAGTATATAAAGATGGTTCCTCTGGAATTGAAGAGGAAACTGTGAGGGAGAGAGATGGCTTGGGATGAGGCCACCGTATTGTACCATCTGTGTGAAGACGAGAATAGTGAATATGAGATTTGGAGAGAGTGACCATGGGATGAAAATGAGTATTTGGGAGAGCAGAAGTAGATAGAGCTGAAGAAGGATGGGATGAAGACAACGACGTAGAAAGATGGAGTGATTCAATGGGGGATTTTTGAGAAGATGAAGACGGTAGGGAAGAAACAGGATGAGGGCTAGGGTTTGTCGAAGGGATTGAAATGCTTTGGTTGAGTGGGGAGGAAGAATTGACGAAGGGATAGGGCATACAAGATGAGGGCTTAAGGAATGAGGGTCAAATGATGAGCTTTAAGGGCGTGAGGCTTGATATGTTAGGAAATGATGTTCCAGATATGGAAATAGAAGGCGGGCTAGGCAGAGAAGACATGAGTAGAGGAGTGGAAGATGGGTTGGACGATGGGAGGGAGGTGGGCTTAAAGGGAAATTCTATTTCAGAAAATATTACATCACGGGATACATAGGTGCGACCCGTAGGAAAGTGTAAACATGAATATCCCTTGTGATCTGGGTTGTAGCCCATATAAACACAAAGATGAGACCTAAAATCAATTTTATAACGGTTAAAGGGCCTCAAATTGGGCCAACTAGCGGAGCCAAAAACCTTTAAAAATTTATAATTTGTTGAAATAAAATTTGAAAATGAGATTTATTTTGAAGGAGAGGTGTGGGCATGCGATTGATTAAGTAAACGACAGTTTGAAAAGTTTTAACCCAATATGTGTGGGGAACAAAAGCATGAGCCAAGAGAGACAAGCCAGCCTCAACAATGTGATGGTGGCGTCTTTCAACGATATCATTTTGGGCATGAGAATATGGACATGTTACTCAGTGAGAAATCCCAAATTTTTTAGTATGGAATTAAGGGCGAAATTCACTACTCCAGTCTAATTGTACGGATATGACATTAGTGGAAAATGTATTACTAACATATCACAAAAAAACTATAAAAATTGAAGAAACATTTGACTTTGCTTGAATTGGAAAGATCGAGACATATTTTGAGAAGTCATCAACAATTGAAAAATAAAAATGGCATCCTAGTGAGGACGGCACAGGCATTGGACCTTAGACATCTAAAACCAAAAGTTGAAAAGGCTGCATAGACTGAGAGGGGGAGGGTGGATGAGGTAATGCATGAGATTTTGCTTGAGCACAAGTAGGACATGGAGACAACATATTTTTATTCAAGACAAGAAGATTAAATTGACTAAGGGTAAGAGAAGTAGTTTTTGAGGACGGATGCCCAAGACGAGCATGCCAAATTTGAGATGTGGTTCTTTTGCTTATGAAGGCCTGAGGAGACTCGGTGACTAGTGCAGATGCTTCCATACTAGTTGAAGCCATCAGTAGGACATAAATGCCATCTTTAACGGGACCCCGAAGAAATTCCACCCAAGTACGGGAATCCTTCACAACAAAAAAAGAAAAGTGAAACTCAAAGAATACTGGATTATCTAAGCAAAATTTATGGACATAAATTAAATTCTTTGTGATCAACGAGACATGAAGAATCTTACGAAGAAGGTAATTGCCAGAAGATGAGGAAATTTGACTAGAACCGATGTTGTGTATTGGAAGGGTGGATCCATCTCTTATGTAGACTTGATCAGGGCCCTTATATGCTGTAGAGTCCAGTGTAAGGTTTGAAAAATTAGAAGTGAAATGATGCGTGGTAGCGGTATCGAGAAACCATGAAGTGGATGAGAGGTTTGAAGAGGGCAGAGCAGTGGAATTAGCTTGAAGTGAGGGGGTGGAGTGGCTAGTATGTGTGAGTGAAGCGATGATAATAAGAGAGGGCAGTGTGCCCAAGTTTTTGACAGACTTGGCAGAGAGAACGGGTATCTGGGCGAAAAAAGAAATTGGGTGGTTGAACACCACAGCGACGTCCACCACAGGAAAAATTATTCCTGCCTTTGTTTGAGTTATTGGGTGAAAATGGAGGACAAAACTGAGTGGCATGTGAGACAAGTGGGGTACCAGCAAGAAGAGACTATTTTGGTGATTCAAACGAGCTTCATGATTCAAAAGAAAGTTATAACTTTGTTGGGAAGAAAGGGCATCTAGTCGTGTTGTAGTGGCTGTGACTACGGACTCATAATTTGAGTCGAGACCAGCCATGAGGTAAATATAAAATTGAGAGACATTGATGGGGTGACCTGCGGCACTAAGGGAAGCAGCAAGGGAGGTTGCTTTGTTATAATATTCAGAGATGCTTTCAGAGCCCTTCTTAAGGGTTGCAAGCTGGAATTGTGTTTGAATGACATGGGCTAAGTTTGGGCAACGTATAAAGTTATTAAGGTGGTCCAGACTTCTTGTGATGTAAAACAATCCAAAATATGAGAAAGTGCTGAATCCGTAAGAGAAAAATTTAGAGTTGAAATCACGAGTTGATCTTGTAAGACGCAACGAGAATAATTGGGATTGAGCTGATCATTTATGGTGGGAGAAAGAGTGGGGATAGTGCCATCAACGTAACCATACAACTGATGACCTTTGAGGAAGGGAGTAATATGTGCTCGCTATAGAAGGTAGTTGTTGATGGTGAGCTTGAGAGTGACGAAACGAGAGACAGATGTGGCTATGGAAGTGTTGAGGGGTGGTGGAGAAGAAAGAGATGATGTTCCTTAGTTCTGACTGTTGGAATCCATTTTGTATTGAGAAAAAAGAACGAGCGTGAGCTTTACTGGCTCTGAGATACCATAAAGAAGAGAATAATAAAAATGCAAAGCATGTGTTTGAGGAAATGTCTGAAAAGACCTATTTCTATTGAAAAGAAATTACAAATATACGAAAGCTGCTTTTTACAATAGTCTAGTGGACTTATTTATACAAGCTACTCAAAATGAAAATGAATTTCATTTGTACAGAATTCCATTGTAATTTTGTAACTAATTTTTGGACCACCATAATCAATTCTATTAGTGCAAAGGGCGTCCATATGCTTCCAGAATTCCATTGTAAGATTCCTTTTGAGGTAATGATTCAGCTGCCTTAATAGATACCAATGTCCAAACAAGGTGCATGTTTTCTCAGCAATTGTTAGGAAAGACTCCCCCATGACTAATTAGTCATATCGATATTCCACTCATGGAACAAATATTAATTTTGTTAAAAGTCGACCATCTTACACTACTCTAATCGGTCAGGCTCAAAAAAATTAAAATAAAAAATAACAATACCTCATAGCACAAGCATCGAGCAACATTCCAGATGATATAACCACCTCCACCACCCAGTAGAAGTAGTGGTACATCGAATGATCTCATAAATTTGACACACTCTGCATGACCTTTGATAGAAAGATTAAAACGTCCTAATCTGTCCCCAAATAAAGAGTCAGCACCACACTGGAGAATGACATCACCAAGCCTAAAAACTTCCATCACCTTCCCAATTATAGGTTTGAACAAGAAATAGTAGCTCTCGTCATCAATCCCATTATCCAATGGAACATTTATGGAGTAATATTTCCCTTTTCCATATCCAAAATCACATATGTCCTCGGTACCAGGAAAATAATCTCCAAATTTATGAAATGAAACAGTCATGACCCTCTTAGTTGTGTAAAACGCCTCATCAACACCATCTCCATGGTGGATATCAATGTCCACATATAAAACACGTTGCATCATAGAAACATTAGGTATGAAAAGTTATAGGAAAGACAAGCATAGGAAATAAAAACAAAAAACAAAACAAAACAAAACAAAATTAACTTGCTACACTAGTCATTCAGGTTCAAGAGTTGAGGGGATAATGAGATTCCAGCAAGTACAATTTTTTAGTTTTTCAAAATAGTTAAGAAAGCTTATAATCTGGGAATCAATTAGGTGGTCGTGAAAGGCAATTCTGCTAGCACTTCCAGTTTGACAAGATTAGTAGGCTACATGCCCTGGAGATAATATTGGGAGTCAAACACAATTAGCAAGGGCAACAAGAAATTCTTTTATCAGGTCAACTTGAACCTTTGGTTTGTTCTCACTAAAGTTATAATCGGTTAGAATATCTACAGGAACTAATAATGATAGCATAATGCATGCTTGAGGAAGATGGTCATAATTGGTTAGAAACCCTCCTTTAAAGGAAAGTATACTTGTCGTCATCATACTTTGTTTAGTGTATTTATGAATTGATCTTCAACTATTCATAGTGAGAATTATTGAATGTTGGGTATAGAAGTCACAATGGGCCGTCCCATTTTCACGCTTTGCTCTATCAAATAGCTTATATACCAGAAAATTAAACAAACTCAAAGGTGAGCCAAAGTACATCATAGAACAAGATATTTGACCGTGCAATGGTTAAATAAATGAAAGAATAGGATTAAAAACCAATAACATTCAACAAACCTCATGCTTTTTCATAAGCTTGAAAATTGCTAGGACAATATCATTTTTTTTATAAGTAAATAAGTATTATTAATCAACAAATAAGCATAGCCCAGTACAAATACAAAAAGTATGCCCTATCTAAGTAGGCACAATAGAAACAAGAAAAACATGTAGATCCATGCCATTAAAATCAACTGCAATGACCCAAGTACATATAGTTTTAATAATAATAAAATAGTTCCTCTAGTGATCTCTCATTTTCTTCAAAGGTCTGTTCATTGCACTCTTGCCATAAACACCACTGACGCATATGTGAACCATCTTCCACACAGCTTTAATCTGTTGAATGCCTCTTAGATTTGTCCAGCTGGCCAGAACTGCCACCACTGTCTCAAGCATTACCCAAGCCAAGTCTAGTCTACTAACCACTTCATTCCATAACACCCTAGTTTGTCTCACAATGTAAAATGAGATGGTCCACTGACGCACCTCCTTTCCTACACATAAAATATTAATCTGCGATGATCACCCTCTGTTTCCTCAAATTGTTGGTTGTGAGGATCTTACCCAATGAAGTTGTCCACACAAAAGGCTACTTTGGGTGGTGTCTTATGTCTCCATAGCCTTTTCCATGAAAACTAAATATTGGGCTCTTGTGTAAGAGACTTGTAGTAAGAGCGAATTAAGAAAGAACCCTTACTTGCTGGTGTCCACCACAATATATCTTCTTGCTGGTTGCTCGGTTTTATAAAGTATAAAAGGCTGAAAAATTCTTAAAAGTTGCCCATTTTTCAATCTTGTGCCGCTCGACTAAAATTGATATTCCGTTGGATTTACTCCCCCGTTATCACCATGACTTCAGCCACTGAAACATCTTAGCACTTGCAAACCAAAAAAATGAAGAAAATAAATCCTGTAGAGCACTGTTAGCATATTAGATTTTGCTCCAGAATTTAATCCTGAAACCCTCACCCACAAGAAATCTAGTGTGTCTAGTGAATGCCTCTCATCCTCTTCTTATGTGTTTCCACCAGGACAATATCATTCACATAGCAAAATCTGGAAGCCTAGCACTTCTTAGCATGATGCAGCCCACTAGCCCAGTTTAGAGAGATATCGCAAAAACCATGATTTAACTTGACAGAACCACCAACTGAACCACCAGCATATGTTCGAAAGAAGGAGTAGATACCATAAAAAACAGGGCAATCTTCCCCAGTATTAAAGCGCTTGAGTTGCCTTAATTGATCCTGCTGTGCTTCAAGGGTAATGCTTCTGAGGAATGCTACGTAATCATCCGCATGAAAGCGGCAAAGGTCCCTATCTCTAGCAGGAAAGGGCTTGAGATTTGAGAACCTGCATGTGCTAAAGCAATCCGTAGTGGGCAAGAAGAGCATGTGTCATCCTGATAAGATGTGGCTTCATGGGATGACCATTCACATAAAAGTAATTCCCGACCTCTGGGTCGTAGAAATAACACTTTTCTCTTCACCCATCAGGTCCCGATGGTAGGTCATTACCTCCATTATCCATATTAATACTTCTCTTAACAATTAAAGCCAAATGATCTTCTACATGTCAACGGCTCAAATGACGGTTTCCTTCTAAAATTGGCCTAGCGTCACCCAAAAGAAGGGAAAAAAATGGAAAGATATGAAGCAAAAGAGAGAGAAGTAGGAAGTGGAGGAAACATTGGATTTCCAGTACGAACAAAACCATACACAAAAGGGCTTAAAAGAACCTTGGTTCAGACAAGATATAGAAGGAGACAAAAAAAATAAAGAAATTGATAAGAAATATATGTAAACAAACAAATAAACAAAGCTTACAGATATAAAAAACCCTAAAAACAATTGATTCTGCGTGATGAAAACGAAGAATGCATTTGTGCCGCTATTTGAAATTCGAATGTTAAAAGATGCAAACATATATAAGAAGTAAGAGTCACGTACTGACTTACGTGCATATAGAATAGGAAACCAAAAACAAAAGGTTACAAAAATGAAAAGAACATAATATAACAAAGGGATCAGTGCCGGTATCTCTACCTGAATTCTATTTAGCTCGTGCTACTTTTATCTCTACGAATAACAACCAATGCTGCTCCAAAAGAAGAAGATAATTCGATGAAGAAGAAAAAAGGCCTCCCCGGCCTTCCTCCCAAAATGTGGATCTAAAAAGAAATTAGATATCATGTCAACATGGCCAATTTTTCCAATATTTATCATTCAACAGAGATTGTGATTGTAACACATGCTCAAACGATGAATCCTAAAACTCCAAGGCTTTGAGCCGGACATGCCTCGTAACTGGTTTTTTGTGACAGACTATATTGGATAGACAGATGTCGATAAAAAAAAAAATCAAACTTACGAACTGACGTGTTTAATGTACTACGTTAAGTTATAAAATTATTTTTATTATAAATTAGATGTAACGTATTATATGAAATTGTATTGGTTTATGAGTTTATTTTAATGAGATTTTTTTGTAGCTCTAACATTTTTTTAATATAATTGTATAGTTGTAGGATTTTTAAGGTTTCGTTTGTTTTCACATATGAGATGAAATGAGTTGAGATAATTGAATAAAATATTGTTAGAATATATTTTTTTAATATTATTTTTGTTTTGAGATTTAAAAAAATTGAATTGTTTATTTTATTTTGTGTGAAAATTTTAAAAAATTATAATGATAAGATGAGATAAGATAAGAAAAAATTTTGTAAAAATAAGCGAGGATTCTCACATACTATCTTTGAAAAATGCAACCAAATTTGTGAGCTACGTTACAAAAATCTACTTTTTAACTGTGAATATCCTCTTATATATATATATATATATATATAAACTGTGAATAACCTAAAATTATATTCTAACATTAGTCTTTATTACAAAGAAAAATGATAAAACAACTACCCCTTACAATTTTTCTACAATCTTCCAAAAAACCGATATTTTTGAGATTTTTATTTTAATTTTGATTTTGATTTAATGTGTTTAAAATTTTTTTAAAAAATATGATTTTATTGATAAGTTGTAAATAAAGTGTAATTCGTTTGTAAGGCTATCATTACTCTATTACAAAATGCACATTGTATATTTTTAGTATAATGTGTTGTATTTGACAATTTGTATATAATCAGGAATGTGGCAAAGTATTTGGATGGTATTATTTATTGTCCTTTTAATGATCATTATATGGCTATTCGCTATTTTTTGCTTATCATACCAATCATTTAGAAATGATAAAAAAAAAATAGTTAAAAATGACAATGAGCATTACAAAAATAAATATATAAATAAATTACAATTTTCAATGGAACTTCCTTGGATCAGCCTAATTTATCAATGTCATGGCCTTTTCATTCTATGTATTGCTTCCAGCAGACATCAATTTTTTTTCTTTTTTTTTGTTCTGTGTTCAACTTTCTCCTTTCTCTTTGATCATCCTGTCATTAGTGAAGGGAGGCAACAACAACAGGCATTGGATGGTGTCGTGACAAATGGAGATTTTAAGATCGCCAGGAGGTAGAAAGATAATAATAAAAATGAAAAGACCTCAAACTTTATTCTCTCATGTGCATCAACAAAAAGGCTCAAAACTCTCTTCGTCACACCGAAAGGAAACTAAAGAAAGCGACTACCTATTTTTGCGTATTTCCTTTCTCAATGTACTTTCTGTACCTTCAACTTTATAGATGCATAAAGTTTGAGGTCTTGAAGCAAATTTTCTTCCCCACGTGAAGAAGAAGCCAAGCCACTCAACAGATGGCCTAGCTACCTTCTCTTTCCATGGATCATACGTTTGGAAACTCTCAACAACAACATAACCTCTACCATCCATGCTCTTGGTGTTTCCCAACAGCTAGCAAAAGGGAAAGCATCATGCCCTATATATAAAATGACGGAAAGCATGGTTTTGGTAGCCAAGAGTCAAGACAATGGATGGGAAGCTCGAATCTAAGGGCAAAGTTTGTGTGACAGGGGCTTCTGGCTTTCTGGCTTCTTGGCTAATTAAGCGACTTCTCTTGTCTGGATATCATGTCATTGGAACTGTTAGAGATCCAGGTTTTTCTACCTTTCATTTTTCTTCCCCTCCCCAGAAAACAAGAAAAAAGGCGCGGCTACTGCATGCATCATCCCTCCAATTCTAGCTTCTTAGTTGTTTTGAAACTGTGTTTGTCTTTATGCATGAGCAGGAAATGAGAAGAAATCAGCGCATCTGCTGAGGTTGGAAGGAGCGAGGGAGAGACTCCGGCTGGTGAAGGCTGATCTAATGGAAGAGGGCAGCTTTGACGATGCAATCATGGGATGCCATGGTGTTTTCCACATTGCTTCTCCTGTGCTGAAGCCTTCATCTGATCCAAAGGCATGTTCTTAGATATATACCTGACATATTGATCAGTCTGCAGCTTGCCACTTTTATAATTTAAAGCCACCAAATTAAGCAATGAGAGTTTGTCTCAATGATCTAGATTCTCTCAAATTTCCCATCCAAGTTTGAGACATTTAAATGGAACAGATATGGACATATGAATTGCACCTTACAATATTTATTGTGCTAAGAAATTTCCATGCTAGCTAATAGAAATGATGTAGGATCTATTTATTTGCCTATTTCTCTTCTGCTTGAATAGCTCAAACTCTAATTTTTCTCGAGTCTCAAATGATCAGAGACCAAAACGCCCAGATAGCAGTTGTAGTCTTGCATGAAACTCGGTGTAATTGTCTCTCTGATCAGTAGGGATCAGATCTAAAAAGACTTATTGATTAAGCTGGAAACATCCATAGCCTTATTGTGCTTTTCTCGCCCATTCTCACCAACAGGCAGAGATCTTGGAACCGGCTATTCAGGGTACACTAAACGTTCTAAGTTCATGCAAAAAGAATCCATCTCTAAGGCGTGTAGTTCTCACTTCATCTTCTTCAACCGCGAGGGCAAGAGATGATTTTGACCCCAATATACCTTTGGACGAGACATCTTGGAGCTCTGTCGAACTCTGCGAGAGACTACAGGTTACATATTAATTAAATATCCAACGTGTTTGACTCGCGAGAGTGCAAATATTATTAGATGTCTCGCCACCCGTCATCTCTTAAGCTCAATCCTGTCTTAGTTAAACAATTTAGTTTTGCTATACAACTTCTATCATACTTCATATTTTTTAAAATTTTTAAAATTTTTAATATTTTTTTAAAATTTTTTTTAATTTATTCTTTTTAAACTATTTCAAATTTTCTATTCACTATTTATATAATAAATATTTGATAAAAAAATTAAAAAATATATAATGTATGGAAATTGTGTGTATAATAAAAAGTTGTCGAAATTTTTTCTTACCTTAAACCATGAACTGACATTTAGTTTGTCATCTTTGGGCATGGTGATTGGTTCATTGCTAAAGATATGGTATGTTTTATCAAAAACGCTGGCTGAGAGGGCAGCATGGGATTTCTGCAACAAAAATGGGATCGACCTGGTGACCGTACTGCCCGCATTCGTCATTGGACCTAGTTTGCCACCAGACTTGTGTTCTACCGCATCAGATGTGCTTGGCTTACTTAAAGGTAACTTGCAGTTTAGACTGGTCCTTGAAATCCAATTAGGATTATGGATTCAAAAATACTTGGCGTTTTCCTGTCAGTTTTTCTAATATATATATATTTTTTTAAAAATTTTGAATGAATAAAACAGGGGAAACAGTGAAATTTCAATGGCATGGAAGGATGGGATATGTCCATATAGATGATGTAGCACTTTGCCACATCCTTGTTTACGAACATGAAGCTGCTTTCGGACGATACCTTTGTAGCTCTACTGTTGTAGATAATAATGAGTTAGCATCCTTGTTAGCTGCTCGATATCCTTCCCTGCCTATCCCTAAAAGGTAGATGGTATTTCTTCGTTAGAGACGCTTGCCTTGTAAACTTTGTTTAGTTGAATAAAATATTATTATAATTTAATTTTTTATTTAATTTTTATTTTAAAATTTGCATTTTTTTTTTTGTGTTAATTTGAATTTTTTTTTTTTTTTCAGGTTTGAGCAACTAAACAGACCACATTATGAGTTGAACACATCGAAGTTGGAGACTTTGGGATTCAAGTTTAAGTCAATACAAGAGATGTTTGATGAGTGCATTGCATCCCTGGTGGAGCAAGGTTACCTTTCTGTCTAGCAATGCTCTGTGGTGACACTTCTCCTGCCGACAGTCGTTGCCCCTCAACTATAATTAATGAAGCCGTTAAACAAGGAAAAATACCTTAATAGTGAAGCCGTTAAATAAGGAAAAATACCTTAATAGTGAATAAATTAGCTTCCTATGATTAATGTCTATCATCCTTTCTATATCCCTTTTTATATACATTCACAGGAATAAAAAGAAGAACCCGTTTAGAAAAACATCGTGACAACATATGTATCTAACGTTTGTGACCTCTTCTATATAGTTTTTTTTATATCATTTACACGACTTTAAAAAAAAAAAATAGAAGATGGTTCTCAAATTTTATTGATGGCGGAAGAAAATCATGGTTATAACCAGAAATCTAGGTATTACAAATTTTCAAGAAAGATCAAAACCTAGGCCTCAAAAAAAATCCTAGATACCAAACCAAAATTACACGACTTGATGATTGCATTTATGTACCATACTTCATGTATAAGTGATGTGTTGAGTCTCCATACTTTCCCATCTCTAGCACTTATGGTGACCGCTTTTTCAACTTGATATCTGTAATGCATTCTTACACGGCAATATATCATTCAAGAGGTATGTATATACATTGATGGAGTACAACCACACTATGTTTGTCGACTCCACAAAGCCATCTGTGGCCTTTATTAGAATAAATACCCCTGAGAAAAATAAACAAATAGATAATATGCATTCTGTTGTAAATACCGTAGAGACTTGAGGTGAAGTTGTTGCTGTCTACGATTCTGTAACAACTTTTATTCTCTTTTGATTCTTTTCATTGTGTATATAGTTATAGCCTTTCCAGATGAAATGCAATGAGGAGAATTTTCCATTCTGTTATGCTTTCTCTGTTTTCACTCTAGTCACTCTAACATGGTATCCAGAGCTTTCGACTAACAGTCCAAGATCCATGGCTGAAGCTTCTTCTCCCCCACCTCCTCCTCCTCCTCTTCCTCCGTCTCCATATTCTCACTCCACCATTACTTCATCCTTCTCACACATTGTTACCACCAAACTATCTACTAAAAATTACCTTCTATGGAAGGTGCAAGTCTCTACATATTTACGAGGTTAGGACTTCTTTTCCTTTGTCAATGGTTCTTCTCCTTCCCCCCGTGAATTTCTTCCTGCAACTTCCAATGCTCCACCAAAACTAAATCCTGCTTTTCTTTCCTGGCGCAAGACTGACCAGTTAGTTCTTAGCATTCTTTTCTCCTCCCTCTCTGAATCTATCTTAGCCCACGTTCTCTCATCTACCACTTCTCATCAACTATGGACCTCTCTTTCCTCCATGTTTTCTTTTCAATCTCAAGCCAAAGAGTTCCAAATTCGTTTTCAGCTTACCAACTTGTCCAAAGGAGATCAAACAATATCCGATTATTTTGGGAAGGTACGTCAACTTGTTGATTCTCTTGTCTCTACTGGCACACATGTATTTGATAAAGAGATGGTCACCTATCTATTAAATGGCCTTGGCTCATCCTATGAGTCCTTCGTAACTTCAATCACTACTCGAGCCGACCCCATCTCATCTCATGAACTCTATCAACTGCTCCTTATTCATGAAACTCGATTATCTCACAATAATCGTGCTGCTATCTCTTCTGTTAAGCCTTCGGTGCATTTTACATCTACAAATCAGCGTGGGCGCAACTCTTTTCGAGGGGGTCATCAAGGCCGTAGCAGAGGACGGTACACTCCAAATACTCATGGTGGATGCACATCCTCACCTCAGCACTTTTCTCCGCAGACCAACTCTTAGAACTTCTCCTACCAGTACAACTCCCAGCATCCCATTTGTCAGGTCAGTCAAAAAGCAGGGCATGTTGCGCTTCAATGTAGGCAGCGTTTCAACCACTCCTATCAATTTGAGCTGCCACAAACTTTTTCTGCAAATTACACTGCCCAGAGCCCATCTCAAGGATCAGTTTGGTACCCCGATTCAACTGCAACTCATCACCTTACTAATGATATGTCTAATCTCAATTTGTCGTCTGAGCCCTATGCAGGTGGTGAGACCATTAGAGTGGGTGATGGTGTCGATATTCCTATAGCAAATTTCGGTGACTCTTCTATACACTCTAACTCCTCATATTTTCTTCTTTGCAATTTACTGCATGTTCCATCCATAACCAAAAACTTGGTCTTTGTTATGAAATTTTGCATTGATAATAATTGTTACTTTGAATTTCACTCCACCCATTTTTTTGTGAAGGACACGAAGACGCAGAAAATCCTCCTCACCGGGCTAACCCGTGACGGACTCTACATCTTTCCCACTACCGTGTCTTCATCACCTTCTCCATCTGTCCATCTTGGTGAACGCACGTCCATTGGTCAGTGGCATAGACGGCTTGGGCATCCCTTTTTAGCCTTGGTTTCTCATGTACTGCACTCTAAGTGTTTGTCCTTTTTCCCCACAGAATCAGTTTTTCAATGTTCCTCTTGTCCCCTAGCGAAATGTCATCAGCTTCCGTTTCATACTAGCCCTGCCCATTATACTCGGCCTTTAGAATTAATGTGTGCCAATGTATGGGCCCCAGCCCACTATATTTCTCACAATGGTTATAAATACTATATTTCCTTTGTTGACTATTATACTCGTTTCACTTGGGTTTTTCCAATTAAATTGAAATTTGAAGTACACCAAATTTTTTCCTCTTTTTTACCATTTGTTGAACGTTTGTTTAATACCAAGCTAATTACACTTCAAACTGATAGTGGTGGTGAATTTAAACCACTCACTTCTATATGTAAACAACTTGGTATAACTCATCGGTTCTCATGTCCCCACACTCATCAACAAAATGGGTTAGTGGAACGTAAGCACTGTCACATTGTCGAGACGGGACTTGCTCTTTTGGCCCATTCTTCCCTCCCCTTTTCTTATTGGGCCGAAGCCTTTGAAAAGGCAGTTTATCTAATTAATTTACTTCCAACTCCAACATTAAAAAATAAATCCCCATACTTCATGATTTACAAATCTGAACCGGACTATAAATTCTTAAAAGTGTTTGAATGTGAGTGTTGGCCCAACCTAAGGCCCTATACTTCTCATAAACTTAATTTTCGATCAACATCCTATGTTTTCTGGGGTATAGTTCCACTCATAAGGGATATAAATGCATGGATATCAAAACTCACAGACTATATATTTCACGTGACGTTTTATTCAACGAGAACTCGTTTCCCTTCTCAAAGTTTCAGCCCACCACAGTTCCTCTCCACATTGTATTTGCTCAAGCCGCACTACCCATTCTTTCCTCTTCTCTGTTGGGCCCAGCACCTAACCCACCAACTCACTCACTCAGCCCGTCCATTCTTGGCCCAGGTCCAATATCTCCATTACAATCTTCCCCCACTTCTCAGACCATGTCGTCTTCCTCTTCAACTTTACCAAATCCAGAAAACTCCCTTGTTTCCAATTCCATCGAAGCCCCTCTTCCACCTCCTTCTACTTCGTCTCCTACCCTCATAATTTCATCACAATCTCCCATAATTACAATTGCTCAAACCCACTCTTCTCGGCCCTGAATATTTACTGATGGTACTGTCCTCTATCCCACTCGACATTGTCTTACTGTCTCTACGCAGGTTCCGGACGAGCCTTCAAGCTTCTCTCAAGCCTTCAAGTTTTCTGAATGGAAACCAGCTATGCAGTAAGAATATGATGCCCTTCTTCAGAATTGTATTTGGATGCTTGTACCTCCCACTCCTCACACAAATGTTCTTGGCTGTCGATGGGTGTTTCGCACAAAAACACATGCAGATGGTTCTTTTGAAAGGAGAAAGGCTCGCTTGGTAGCCAAAGGGTATCATCAGCAACCTGGTATTGATTTTCATGACACTTTTAGTCCAGTAATTAAGCCCTCTACAATTCATCTTGTGCTTTCGATTGTTATTTCTAGAGGATGGCCCTTGCGCCAAATTGATATTCAAAATGCTTTTTTGCATGGATTGCTATCTAATGATGTTTACATGTAGCAGCCTCAGGGCTTTATTGATCCCACTCGGCCTCATCATGTTTGTAGACTTCAAAAAGCCATTTACGGCTTGAAACAAGCTCCAAGAGCTTGGTTTGCTCAGTTGAGCACTTGGTTACTCGACTATGGCTTTACTGCTTCTAAAGTTGACCCCTCTCTTTTCATTCTCACTCATCATGATGTTCAGATTTATTTGCTAGTGTATGTCAATGACATAGTCATCACCTTTTCAAAACAAACTGTCATTGAGTCCTTGATTCACAATTTAGGCTCTGCCTTCCCTGTAAAAGACCTTGGCAACCTTGTCTTTTTCTTAGGTATTGAGTTGACTATACACAAGAGGGCCTTATCTTATCTCAGCGTAAATACCTCAAAGCTTTGCTAACCCAAAGCAACATGCTTCAAGCAAATTCCATGTCCTCACCTATGGCTGCATCTCTTAAACTATCCAAACATGATTCTCCTGATTTTGAGGATGTCACACTCTATAGAAGCATTGTGGGTGGTTTGCAGTATTTGTCCATCACAAGACCTGATATTTCCTTTGCTGTAAACAAAGTATGCCAATTTATGCATACACCAAAACTTTCCCATTGGGCTGCAGTCAAACGAATTTTAATATATTTAAAATTCACAATCAATCATGGGTTATTTTTTGCATCAAAGTCTAGCCTCACACTTCAAGCATATTATGATTCAAATTGGGGTGGGTGTCCTGATGATCGTAGATCAACTAGAGGTTATTGCATTTTCTTAGGCAAACATCTCATATCATGGAGTTCCAAGAAACAAGCTACTGTGGCCAGATCTTCAACCGAGGCAGAGTATAAATCCATTGCCTCTTCTGCAGCTGAAATTATTTGGTTACAAACTGTTATTTGTGAACTTGGCATTCATTTATCTCAAGCTCCCATTTTATGGTGTGACAAGCTTGGAGCCACTTATCTCTCCGCCAATTCGGTGTATCATTTAAGGACAAAACAAATGGATATTGACTATCATTTTGTGAGAGATCGAGTAGCTGCCAAATCTTTAAAAGTTTCCTTCATTAGTTCAGAAGATCAAGTTGCTGATGTGCTTACAAAACCTCTTGTTTCTGATAAATTTCTTCGCTTCAAATCAAGTCTCAATGTTGTAGATATACCCTTGAACTCGAGGGGGCGTATTAGAATAAATACCCCTGAGAAAAATAAACAAATAGATAATATGCATTCTATTGTAAATACTGTAGAGACTTGAGGTGAAGTTGTTGCTGTCTACGGTTCAGTAACAACTTTTATTCTCTTTTGATTCTTTTCACTGTGTATATAGTTATAGCCTTTTTGGATGAAATGCAATGAGGATAATTTTCCATTCTATTATGCTTTCTCTGTTTTCACTCTAGTCACTCTAACAGCCTTAACCTAAGCATTGCCCCACAAGTATGATTCATCTCATGTGACCACAATGTGGTTATTCTGGTTGAGCTCTAGCGCTCTTTGTGATTGCGATTTTGTTGTTTCCTGCTCAATTCAAGCTTATTGATATAAAGAGGGACAGTGACCCGAGTTGGTTCGATCGGCATGTATAAATAATAAAAAATATAGTATTTTTTTTTTCCAACAAGTGATACAGTCTCATTTGTTTAAACAGGTCCTTGAATTGTGCCTGTTCATGTAATGCTCATACCAGTTTTCCTGTTTATTTACTACTCAAGCACTGTCATATACTTTTTACATCAATTTTTTGTATTATTCACGTACTGTTTATGTCAATTTTTACTATTTATTTAAGTTGATGTTTTCAAAATTTAAGAGATAAAATATTGTGTTTAGATAGCCAAAATTACTGTATGGTATAACTCCTGATGAGATATTTTCATTGTATTGACTAACCAAACCGGGTCTTAATATATTTTTTACTTTCCTTTTTTCTCATATTAATATGTTGTATATATATATATATATATTAATTAAACTTAGGAAAATGCTTTGTACACGGACAGACAAATGTATCTAAGAAGTATATCGATCAGTTTTTTTTTTTTTTCTCGTTAAGTATTTGTGTCAGTGTTTTTTTTAATATAATACACAAATATATGTTTAAAAAAGAAATACACGCAATCCTACTAATAAAAAAAAGAAAAGAAATGCAAAAGTCTCACCCCCCCTTTGTTTACTTATTGTTGTTTTACAATACATGTTACTATCCCAATATATAATTAAAAATAAGAAAAGTATTATTTTCCATCTTAATTTTGGTATTTTCGTTGATATTAACACATAACTTATTTTTGGAAATTCTTTACATTAATCACTTGTATTCTTATTTTATTGCACAAATTCTTAATAACCTTAAATTGATCTAAAATCTAATTTTACTTGCTAAGATAACTTGGAGATAAGAATGTCAAGATTCTAATGTTATATTTAAATGTTGTAGTTATAAAAAGATCTCAGACAAGACTTCAGGTGATACATTAGATTAATAAAAATATTTTTACAATATGACATATTATATCAAGTCACATCAGTTTATTAATTTATTTTTATATTTTTTTCTAACTCTATCACCTCTAAAAAAAAATTATAACAAAATATTCCTCCTTATTTTATGTTTTCATTTTATTTAAAATTGAGTTTTTCTATTCATCATCTTTATTTTACATATCTATTATAAAAAATAAAAAAACTAAAATTAAAAACAAACGAATAGTATAGGATGAGGAGTAGAATCTTCAATTAAAATTATGAAACATTATTCTCATTAATCATTATTCACTATCCCATACTTCATATCTTATGAAAAATATTCTATAAATAATCTCCTCATATTCTATAAAAATACCTCCATACTCAATGGAAAAAAATTATAAACTAATACATAAAATTTCTCCAAAATTATTGGTGAGCTATGCTTCATGAACACCCACGTACCCAAAAGCGCCAGAGGGCGGGAAGTGGGAAGCAACTCGCTGAAACAAAGTCGACAAAGGGCAGGGGAAGTGAGAAGGATTAAGGAACTTCGGTGGTCTTTGTCGACGAAGCCGGACCCGTCCATATGGATTTTGTGTACACCAGCATTCTTTATCGCTCTTTAATCTTTTGGGTTTATCCATTCTTTGTCTGAGTTCAGGGTTTAGCAGAGTCTGGGCAGTGGGCACCAAAATTACGAAAAGCGAAAAAGAGAAATTTTTTCAAATGGTAGTGTCCCATGAAAAGAATGAGAGAACTTGAACTGTGACTTTAGTGAGGTATTTTGGGTGCAGCCGATTTCTTCAGGGCTCGGAAACAGACCGGAGTGAAGTGGCCAAAATACGAGATGCAGTTAAAAACGGGAAGAGCTACTGTGGCAGGCTCTTGAACTACAAGAAGGACGGTACCCGTTTCTGGAATCTTCTTACTGTCACTCCAATCAAAGATGACCATGGGAGAACCATCAAATTTATTGGGTAAATGTTTCTTCCTTCCTTCCTTTTTCTTATTTTTGTGTGGTTCTTTTCAAGAATTTGTTGTGGTCTAATTTTTGACATTTTTTCTCTAGTTACTCGTAGAATTGTACGGGCGATTCTGTAGGTTCATTCATGAAGTTGTAGCTCCTTTTCTTGACTTCAGCTCAGGCCTTGGCATTTTTTCCCCATTTTCTTTGCACGAGTAGCCAACTTAAGCTAACGCTGACTTCCTTTCCATTAGTATTGAACCAAAATAATCTAAATACGAACGCTGAAAGTGCTTTTGCCTAGAAAGAGAGGGAAAAAAAGAGAAGTTTATGGCCAAGAAACCTCAAGAGTACGGATCTCAAAGAATTAAATTCCAATGGACTCAGAAACCTCGGTCTCAATAAAGCTACAGTTTGATTTACAATTTTAAAAGTTCGTCAACTTCTTGGGATTTATGTATTATGGTTTGAAAAATTGTTAAAAGATCGTGAGGTGTCGTAGAGTTGTGAAGTTTATCTTCTCTTGTTCTGTGTATGGCTTGCCATGGGTTAAAATGCCCATGTTAGTTCATTCCTGCAGATCTGCCTAACATGGGATGTCTACAAGTGACTACATCACCTCACAATGTAATTTCGTGATGTTTGATAAGCATTCGTGTCACTTTACGGTCATAAGAATCTTGCGGTTATTTCAAACGAGGATTCCTTGACATTGAGTTCTGAATCTCCAAAAGATAGAGAGTAACATCACAACGCTGCAGGACAAACAAAGAAGGATCTGCCTTTGAAGCTGTAAAACCATATGCAAGTAACCATGAGCTAAGTTGGAAAAACCAAGCATGTGGTGCTTGTTTTAAACCGTATAGAGCCTTGTGCAATTTGCACACATATGTTGGATGTAGTGGATCTACAAATCCCTGAGGTTGCTGCATGTACACCTCATCAGCCAATGAACCATGCAAAAATGCATTTGCAATATCAAGTTGGCGCAAGGGCCATGATCGAGTGACAGCAATGGATAAAACAAGCCGTATTGTGGAAGGCTTCACCACTGCGGAAAAAGTCTTGTCGTAGTCTAAGCCATGCTGTTGATAATGCCCTTTAGCCACAATACGAGCTTTCCTTCATTGAAAATGCCATCAGCGTTTGTTTTGGTGCGAAACGCCCACCTGCATTCAAGAATGTTAGCCACGGATGTGGGGGGTACAAGAGACCAGGTACAGTTTTGTTGAAGTGCAGCATATTCTTTGGCCATAGCCTCTCTCCATTCCGAAAACTTTGAAGCGGCTGAATAACTAGAAGGTTTGTCTAGGACAGTCAAGGTTGTGGTGAGACATAATCGAGTGGAGTAGGGAATGGTTCCATCCGTGAACTGTCTTGGTCTAGATGAGTTTGTCTGGGCATGTGTAATGATAGGAGACGGAGGTGGCTGTAAAATGACTGGAGGAGAATGAAAGATAGGAGCAGATGATGAGAGTGGGGAATTCAGTGTCGACACAACAGAGGATGTGGAAGGGCTCAAGGTAAACGATGAAGAAACAGAGTTATGTGGGTTTGGGCTTGGACCGGGCCCAAGGATAGATGGAGAGAGGATGAGCAGAGGCACAATTGTTGACTGGGCTGGAGGAGATAGATGAATGGGCCAAGATTTTGAAAGTGGAAATGAAGCCTCATTAAAACTAACATCCCGAGAGATGTATAAACGAATTGTGACTAAGTCAAGGCATTTATAAACTTTATGTGAAGCACTGTATCCCAAAAAAAAGGCATGAAACAGAATGAAAATTTAATTTATTTAAAAGATAGGATCTAAGATTGGACCAACATTCACATCCAAACACTTTCAAAATTTTATAATCTGGTTCAGAATTATAAACTAGAGAATGTGGTGATTTATTTTTGAGAGTGGGTGAGGGGAGAAGATTAATCAAGTAAACCGCAGTTTCAAAAGCATCGGCCCAATAGGAGAAGGGTAGTGAGGAATGGGCCAATAAAGCGAGCCCGGTTTCAACTATGTGCCGGTGTTTTCTTTCAATGAGGCCATTTTGTTGGTGCGTATGAGGGCATGAGAGACGCTGAGTGATGCCTAATTTTTGACAAATTGGAGTTAATGATTTAAATTCACCTCCATCATTTGTTTGTAAAATTAGAAGTTTGGAGTTGAATAATTGTTCAAGATAAGGCAAAAAGGTACTGAAAATTTGTTGGCCCATTCCTCACTACCTGTATATCGTGTATACTGATCAACAAAAGAAAGATAGGATTTAAAACCCAGTCTTGAGACATAAGGGGCCGGGCCCCATAAGTCAGCACAAATGAGTTCTAAGGGCCTGAAATATTGGGCCTGACTATTACAAAAGGGCAACTGGTGACTTTTAGCAAGAGGACATTCAGGACATTTAAAGCTTGTAGTGCTAGAAGAAATAGGCAAGCATCTTGTGTGCAGAACACGTGAAACCAATGCTAGAAAGGGATGCCCAAGCTTGCGATGCCATTGTTCCAGAGTGGTTCTTTAGCCAAGATGAGTGGATGGAGATGAAGAGGCGGTGGAAGGAAAGACATAGAGACCGTTATGCATTGGCCCTGTGAGGAGGAGAGTCCCCGTGTGTTTGTCCTTCACAGAAAAGTGAGAGGTGTGAAACTCAAAATAGCAAGAGTTATCGATACAAAATTGAAGAACAGAGACTAAATTCTTAGTGATGGAGAGAACATGTAACATATTATGAAGTGAAAACGAAGAAGAAGAAGACATGGGTTTGAAAGAAGAGTCACCAAAATGTTGGATGGGGAGACCACTGCCATCTCCAACCCGTATTGTATCACCACCACTATACTGTTCAGAAGAAATATTCAAGTTATTCAAGTCATTAGTTATATGATACATAGCTACAGAGTCCAAACACCATGATGAATCAGAGAATGATGCAGGGGCAGTGTAGTTAGCAGAAAAGGATCTTGAAGCATCAAATCGATAAGAGTGATCAAACCTGTATTGGCATTGAAGAGCAACATGGCCAGATTTATTGCAAACCTGACAAGTAGGGCGTTGGGCAGTATACTGAGGTGCAGGATTTGTAGAGTTATTGAAGGAGTTGGTTCTTCCACCACGAGAGTTGGAATTGAATCGACCTCTCCCTCGACCTTTGCATCCACCCCGAGAGAAGCCTCGGCCACGTTGGTCACGCCCGCTCGAGGCACTGAAGTTGACAGTGGGTTCTACAAAGGATATAGTATTCCTTGTTAGATGGGATGCTCGTGCCTCATGTATGAGCAAGAGTTGATACAGTTCATGTGAGAGAGGCTCTGCTCTGGTTGTTACCGAAGTAATAAAAGATTCATAAGATTGTCCAAGGCCATTTAGCAAGTATGTAACAATCTCTTTGTCTGGAAGATGAGTTCCAGTGGCAGCAAGAGAGTCAGCAAGAAGACGGACCTTCCCAAAATATTCAGAAATCGGTTGGTCACCTCTAGAAAGATTAGTGAGTTGAAAATGCAGTTGAAATTCTTTTGCTTGGGAGTGGAGGCATACATTGAAGCCAAAAGAACCCAAAGAGCTCGGGCAGAGGTAGAGGATAGAATGTGACCAATAATAGAGTCAGATAGAGAGGAGAATAGAACGCTAAGGACAAGTTGGTCCGTACGCTTCCAATAAAGAAAGGAGGGGTTGGCTTTGGGTACGGTAGTGGAGGATTCAGTGATGGTTTCAGGAGGTGGGGGAAGAGACCCATCGACATAACCAAAGAGGTCTTGGCCTCTGAGATAAGCCGAAATTTGTACCTTCCATAGAAGATAATTATCATTGGTAAGTTTGGTGGAGATGATGTGTGAGAAGGAAGATAAAGTGGGAGGGGGAGGAGGAGGAGGAGGACGAGAAGGAGGAGGCTCGGAGGAAGAGGCCTTGGATCACAAAGACTATGGTCTGAAGGCTCTCGATACCATGTTAGAAAGGAGAAATACGTTGCTGGAAACTCTCTGTTTTCATTGATGAATTTTGTCTGTAGCAGATGGTATTTATACATGATGTAAAAGAATAAAAAACAATTGAGTTGGTTACAAAATCACCGTAGGCATCAGTAACAAATTCCTCTACTGTTAGTTTCTAGAACTTGTATTTGGTTGTGTGGTACTCTGCTGTTGTAAATCACGATGGCTCTGTAGTTGTCCTCCATTGCTTGCTGTAGTGTCATGCCGAGTGCTCTTATTCTGTTTGTGAAAAGGTGGCATAGAATCATCTATTTCAATACTACCTTGTGTATTTGCTGGGTTTCCATTGACCTCCCTCCAATTTAGGGGATTTCAAGTTGGACTCACTTTTCTCGCACACATCTTAGTATTTTTCCTTTTTCTCCCTGACAATTGATTCTCAAGCATTTTTCTCTGATTGTAACTTGTAGTATTGTACTTCAAAGTATTTCTCACTCCTCTCTTGTGATTACTCATATATTAAGATTCCGAAACTGTTGCTGAACATCCTAGGCATGGATGATGTAATTTTATATGGTCTGGGAGATGGATAAGTATGTTGGCATGTGATGCTTTTAGATGTGGTTGAGATTAGAAGTAGGCCACTTCACTTTAGCCTGTTTACCCCATCCAATAAAGACTCTTAGAATTCTGATGGGAGATATATTTCTGATATTGGTGCCTGTACTGTATTCCTGCCCCCATTGGATTGGCACTGTAAAGCTTGGGGAATTCAGTATAAAAGTTCTGCCTATTTTATTTTCAGATATGCTATTTTACTTGCTGGGACTTTGAGTAATATTAGATCTTATGGCGATTTGTCTGATATGATTTGTAAGAAATTAGCATATCATATTGTTTGATCTTATCATCAATATTTAGGCCAGCAACAAAACTCCATATGGCTTTAATGGTAGAGTGAACTGTATGCTTGTTGAGTACTTTTGTTGAGACCAGTTTACCAATCAATGCATGATTTGAAATATTCACTGCGATTTCTGGGGCTGGTTCAAGGATGATGTCCTCCCACAATAATGCCTTCGTTTTGGAGACTAGTTGATCAATATCTTGTGGGTCGCTTTCCGTCGATTTTACTGGGTCATGCAGGAATGGTTGGTTGGTTGTCTGGTAAAGGCAAGGTTTTTGGTTGTCTAGTAAAGGAATGGTTGGTTGGCTTTAATGGCAAGGGTTTTGGTTGGTTTGACTCAAACCGTTTGAGAAGGTGATGGTTTGCGTTGTTTAACTTGGGATGCTACAGAGAGGAGAGAAAAAGACCCATCTGGAGAGCTCATACGAAAGTTGTCCCTAAACCAGAAGAGATCAACTGCGAGTCTTACTTATTTTAACTGTGAATATCCTCTCATAACAAAAAAAAAAACTGTAAATATCCTAAAATTCTATTCTAGCATTAGTCTTTATTACAAAATGCACTTTGTATATTTTTAGTATAATGTGTTGTATTTGACAATTTGTATATATTTTCGGAATGTGGCAAAGTATTTCAATAGTATTATTTATTGTCCTTTTAATGATCATTATATGGCTATTCGCTATTTTTTGCAGCTTATCAAAGCAATCATTTAGAAATGATAAAAAAAATAATAGTTAAAAATGACAATGAGCATTACAAAAATAAATATATAAATAAATTACAATTTGCAATGGAACTTCCTTGGATCAGCCTAATTTATCAATGTCATGGCATTTTCATTCTATGTATTGCTACCAACAGACAGCAATTTTTTTTCTTTTTTTGCTTCTGTGTTCAACTTTCTCTTTGATCATCCTGTCATTAGCGAAGAGAGGCGGCGGAGGCGGCGGCAGCAGCAGCAACAACAACAGGCAATGGATGGTGTCGTGACAAATGGAGATTTTAAGATCACCAGGAAGTGAAAAGATACCCACAAGAGATCAACATTTAAATAGTTATGTTTGAACAAAGACTACATCCACTAGTGTAGATGATCACAAAGAAATTCACCAATCAAAAAATAGAATATGAACGAGAAAAATGATAAAATTATTAAAACCCAAAACTCCAATACACTCAAATCTTACTCTACACAAAAGAAAAGTTTTTTTTTTTTAATAAAAGAAAAAAGTATTATGAAGTTTTCTTTAAAAACTCCAAAAAAGGTGTTATTTAGTTATAGCATTTCACTCTTTTGTGCTAGTATAAATCAAAAGACCTCAAACTTTATTCTCTTATGTGCACCAACAAAAAGGCTCAAAACTCTCTTCCTCACACTGAAAGGTGGAAACTAAAGAAAACAACTATCTATTTTTTGCGTATTTCCTAATTTCTCAATGTACTTCTGTACCTTCAACTTTACATATGCATAAAGTTTGAGGTCTTGCACCAAACTTTCTTCCCCACGTGAAGAAGAAGCCAAGCCACTCAACAGATGGCCTACCTACCTTATCCTAATTCCCTACGTTTGGAAACGCTCAACACCAACATAACCTCTACCATCCTTGCTCTTGGTGTTTCCCAACAGCAAAAGGGAAAGCGTCAGGTAGCCAAGACAATGGATGGGAAGCTCGAATCTAAGGGCAAAGTTTGTGTGACAGGGGCTTCTGGCTTTCTGGCTTCTTGGCTAATTAAGCGACTTCTCTTGTCTGGATATCACGTCATTGGAACTGTTAGAGATCCAGGTTTTTCTACCTTTCATTTTTCTTCCCCTACCCAGAAAACAAGAAAAACAAGCAATGTTAGCGTGCGGCTACTGCATGCATCAATATCCCTCCCATTCTAGCTTCTTAGTTGTTTGGAAACTACTGTGAGTTTGTCTTTATGCATGCGCAGGAAATGAGAAGAAATCAGCGCATCTGCTGAGGTTGGAAGGAGCGAGGGAGAGACTCCGGCTGGTGAAGGCTGATCTAATGGAAGAGGGCAGCTTTGACGATGCAATCATGGGATGCCATGGTGTTTTCCACATTGCTTCTCCTGTGCTGAAAACTTCATCTGATCCAAAGGCATGTTCTTATATATATACCTGACATATTGATCAGTCTGCAGCTTGCCACTTTTATAATTTAAAGCCACCAAATTAAGCAATGAGAGGTTGTCTCAATGATCTAGATTCTCTCAAATTTCTCATCCAAATTTGATACATTTAAATGGAACAGATATAGACATATGAATTGCACCTTACAATATTTATTGTGCTAAAAAATTTCCATGCTAGCTAAAAGAAATGATGTAGGGTCTATTTATTTGCCTATTTCTCTTCTGCTTGAATAGTTCAAACTCTTATTTTTCTCCTGTCTTAAATGATCGCGCAGATAGCAGTTGTAGTCTTGCATGAAACTCAGTGTAATTGTCTCTCTGATCAGCAGGGATCAGATCTTAAAAGACTAATTGATTAAGCTGGAAACATGATACATAGCCTTATTGTGCTTTTCTCGCCCATTCTCACCAACAGGCAGAAATCTTGGATCCGGCTATTCAGGGTACACTAAACGTTCTAAGGTCATGCAAAAAGAATCCATCTCTAAGGCGTGTAGTTCTCACCTCATCTTCTACAACCGCGAGGGCAAGAGATGATTTTGACCCCAATATACCTTTGGACGAGACATCTTGGAGCTCTGTCGAACTCTGTGAGAGACGACAGGTTACATATTAATTAAATATTCCACGTGTTTGACTCACACGAGGTATAAATATTATTAGATGTCTCGCCACCCGTCATCTCTTAAGCTCAATCATGTCTTCGTTATACGGTTTGGCTTAAACCATGAACTAACAATTAGTTTGTCATCTTGGGGGCATGGTGATTGGTTCATTGCTAAAGATATGGTATGCTTTATCAAAAACGCTGGCTGAGAGGGCAGCATGGGATTTCTGCAACAAAAATGGGATCGACCTGGTGACCGTACTGCCCACATTCGTCATTGGACCTAGTTTGCCACCGGACTTGTGTACTACTGCATCAGATGTGCTTGGGTTACTTAAAGGTAGCTTGCAGTTTAGAGTGGTCCTTGAAATCCAATTGGGATTATGGATTCAAAATTACTTAGCATTTTCCTGTCAATTTTTCTAATATATATATATATATATATTTTGAATTTTGAATGAATAAAACAGGGGAAACAGAGAAATTCCAAAGGCTTGGAAGGATGGGATATGTACACATAGATGATGTAGCACTTTGCCACATCCTTGTTTACGAACATGAAGCTGCTTTCGGACGATACCTTTGTAGCTCTACTGTTGTAGATAATAATGAGTTAGCATCCTTGTTAGCTGCTCGATATCCTTCCCTGCCTATCCCAAAAAGGTAGATGGCATTCCCTCCTTAGACACTCTTGTCCCGTAAATCTCGTTTAGTTATACAGATAAGATGAAATAAAATGAAAATTGAAAGTTGAATAAAATATTATTAAAATATACTTTTTTAATTTAATTTTTGTTTTAAAATTTGAAAAAGTTAAATTATTTATTATATATTTATTTTGCCTATTTCAGGTTTGAGCAACTAAACAGACCATATTATGAATTGAACACATCGAAGTTGGAGAGTTTGGGATTCAAGTTCAAGTCCATACCAGAGATGTTTGATGAGTGCATTGCATCCCTGGTGGAGCAAGGTTACCTTTCTGTCTAGCAATGCTCTGTGGTGACACTTCTCCTGCCCACAGTCACTGCACCTCAACTATAATTAATGAAGCCGTTGAATAAGGAAAGATACCTTATAGTGAATAAATTAGCCTCCTATGATTAATGTCTATCATCCTTTCTATATCCCTTTTTATTTACATTCACGGGAATAAAAACAATAACACGTTTAGAAAAACATCGTGACAACATATGTATCCAACGTTTGTGACCTCTTGTATCTAGTTTTTTTTTTTTTTTTATATATATATATATCATTTACACGATTTTTTTTTTTTTAAAGAGAGGACAATATCCAAATTTTATTAATGACAGAAGAAAACCGTGGTTACAACCATAAACTTGGGTATTACAAATTTTCAAGAAAGATCAAAACCTAGGCCTCAAAAAAATCTTAGACACCAAACCAAATTTACACAACTTGATGATCGCATTTATGTACCATACTTCATGTATAAGTGATGTGTTGAGTCTCCATACTTTTCATCTCTAGCGCGTGGTGACCGCTTTTTCAACTTGATGTCTGTGATGCATTCTTACACGACAATATATCATACAAGAGGTATGTATATACATTGATCGAGTACGAACACACTATGTTTGTCGACTCTACAAAGCCATCTATGGCCTTAACCTAAGCATTGCCCCACAAGTATGATTCATCTCATGTGACCACAATGTGGTTATTCTGGTTGAGCTTTAGCGCTCTTTGTGACCGCGATTTTGTTGTTTCCTGCTCAATGCAAGCGCATTGATATAAAGAGGGACAGTGACCCGAGTTGGTTCGATAGGCATATTATATAGATAATCAAAAGCATAGTATTTTTTTTTCCCAGCAAGTGAAATAGTGGTGGGATTCTAGTACTTCCAATATTAAAGAAGTTTACTTGTATATTCTATTTGTTTAACGAGATGTTTACAATTTTGTTTGTTTGTTTAAACTTTAAAGGCTTCGGCTCATGTATACTAGTAACTGAAAGAGTAATGCTACATACAATTGTGGAGTGATAAGTGTTGTGTAATTATTTTTAAAAATATTAGGATTTATTATCAAAAAAATTAATTTTTTATCATTTATTTATTTATTTTCAAAAAAATTACGTGGCATTTGCATATTCCACAGTTACAAATATCATTTCTGTAATTTTTTTTTTTTTTTGTTCTTTTTTTCACCTGAAAAGGATAACACCAAATTTAATTAGAAATGACAACGAAATCTATCTTCAATCTGCCACATTCCTGTTCTGTAGCCTCACAAACAAATGCCAAAGCGTGTCCTTTTATTCTCCCATACGTAGCATCATTATTACTTGGGTCTTTCTTTTCTTTTTTCTTTTCCTCCAAACGCAGAAAAAAATTGGATAAGTAAATTGATGGCTCAAACGCATCTGTACGTGCAGACAACAGACGAACGTCTAAGAAACAAAGGGTGTGATAGCATATTATTCCGAGCGTTATCTTCATCCACATGTTTTCCTCTCTCTACATCACAACCAAGATATGAAAACCAAGTGACAACTCGGGGAAGAATACTAAATATTATTCCCTCGTATCAGCGCGAGCATATTGATCGAGGAATTTCAGTAATGGATCTGCCATGCATGCCATATTAAGTTCATGCATGCTTCCGAGTTTGAGCTCATAATCATCTGAAACAGGGAGAAACCTGTTCGTCTTCATTCTTTGCAGCTCTTCCATGTTTGCAACATGATGTTCTTACACTTGAGATAATTTGTAAGACTCTTTCTAGTTAATTTTCATGGCAATTTCCGGACCATCTCTCTTTTCTCCAGATTTGGTCCTTACGTTTAATATTGTACATATGTACGTAGTATGTGTTTTAAAATTGCTTTGTTCTAAGTGCGTCTATCCATAGATCAAGTAATAGTGCAGCTCCGCTCATTTTATTGCTCTGGTACTTCGGCAGGCAGTTCTTCATAACTCGCTGAAGAGAGATTAATCGGAAAATGGAGAAACCGAGAGCAAAACCTTCTGCAGTGTACGAGGGAGATGATGAGTGGAAATCCATGGAGGCCTTCGAACTGCCGGAGAAGATTCAGGGTGAATTAGGAAGCACTTCTTCCATTGCTTCTAGTAGTACTGTTGGTAACAGAGATACGGACGCGAACAAGGGGATGGCATTTGACCGAGAGGCCGTCGGCGACAAGCCGGAAAACTCAAATTCTTCTAGCGATAAAATAATAAGAACTGAAGCTGGCATAGTGGAAAGGACAGCAGAGTGGGGTCTGGTGGTGAAGGCAGATCCCGTGGGAGGAGGAAGTTTCAGAGCAGTAGGGAGTAAGAACTTCCAGACGGCGGAGTCATCTCAGGAGCATGGAGATCAGAGACATGTTAGAGCGGAGTCGACAAGGACATCGGAGGAATCGAACTATGGACATGAAACATCATCGGGGAGCTTCATCCCGAGAGTATCGCAAGAGTTGAAGGAGGCTCTGGCAACTCTGCAGCAAACATTTGTGGTGTCGGATGCCAGAAAACCAGAATGCCCCATAATGTACGCCAGCAGCGGCTTCTTTGCCATGACCGGTTATTCCTCGGAGGAGGTCATTGGAAGGAACTGGTAACCCACCATCCCGGCCTCTATTTTTTTTTTAAATATATTTTTTACTTTCCCTTTTTCTCAAATTAATATGTTGTATATATATTAATTTATTTAACTTTGGAAAATGCTTTGTACACAGACAGTTTTACAAGTTTTTATTGTAAGTTTAAAAGTCAAGAATTTATCGATGGCACTGTAATTTGATGATATTTAAGAATGTATAGAGATCGAGTTTTCATATCTACAATCCTACTAATAAAAAAAGAAAAGAAAAGAAAAAGAAATGCAAAAGTCTCACCCCACTTTCTTTTGATTATTTATTATTGTTTTACAATACATGTTACTATCCCAATATATAATTAAAAATAAGAAAAGTGTTATTTTCCATCTTAATTTTGGTATTTTCGTTGATATTACCACATAGCTTATTTTAGGAAATTCTTTATATTAATCACTTAAATTCTTATTTTAATGCACAAATTCTTAATAACCTTCAATTTATTTGAATCTAATTTTACTTGCTAAGGTAATCTGGAGATCATAAGAATGTTCAGATTTTAATGTTATATATAATAATGCTGTAGTTATAAAGAGATCTCGTAAGTGTAAATTTATAAATTAGTATGAATTCAGGTGATATGTTAGATTAATATTTTTACAATATGATATATTATTTCAAGTCACATCAATTTATTAATTTATTTTTATATTTTTTTCTAACACTATCACTTCGAAAAAAATTTATAACAAAATATTTCTCTTTATTTTATGTTTTCACTTTATTTAAAATTGTATTTTTCTACTTATCATTTTTATATCACACATCTATTAAAAAAAATTAAAAAACTAAAATTAAAAACAAATTTGTAAAGGAGTAGAATCTTTATTTAAAATTATTGGAGAGGTATGCTTCATGAACACCCACGTACCCAAAGGGCGGGAAGTGGGAAGCAATTCGCTGAAACAAAGTCGACAAAGGGAAGGGGAAGTGAGAAGGATTAACGGTGGTCTTTATCGACGAAGCCGGACCCGTCGATATGGATTTTGTGTACACCAGCATTCTTTATCGCTCTTTAATCTTCTGGGTTTATCCATTCTTTGTCTGTGTTCTGGGTTTAGCAGAGTCTGGGCAGTGGGCACCAAAATTACGAAAAGCAAAAAAGAGAAATTTTTTCAAATGGTAGTGTCCCATGAAAAGAATGAGAGAACTTGAACTGTGACTTTATTGAGGTATTTTGGGTGCAGCCGATTTCTTCAGGGCCCGGAAACAGACCGGAGTGAAGTGGCCAAAATACGAGATGCAGTTAAAAACGGGAAGAGCTACTGTGGCAGGCTCTTGAACTACAAGAAGGACGGTACCCGTTTCTGGAATCTTCTTACTGTCACTCCAATCAAAGATGACCATGGGAGAACCATCAAATTTATTGGGTAAATGTTTCTTCCTTTTCTTATTTTTTTTATGGTTCTTTTCAAGAATTTGTTGCGGTCTAATTTAAGACATTTGTTCTCTAGTTACTCGTAGAATTGTACGGGCGATTCTGTAGGTTCATTCATGAAGTTGTAGCTCCTTTTCTTGACTTCAGCTCAGGCCTTGGCATTTTTTCCCCATTTTCTTTGCACGAGTAGCCAACTTAAACTAACGCTGATTTCCTTTCCATTAGTATTGAACCAAAATAATCAAAATACGAACGCTGAAAGTGCTTTTGCCTAGAAAGAGAGGGAAAAAAAGAGAAGTTTATGGCCAAGAAACCTCAAGAGTACGGATCTCAGAGAATTAAATTCCAATGGACTCAGAAATCTCGGGCTCAATAAAGCAACAGTTTGATTTACAATTTTAGAAGTTCGTCAACTTCTTGGGATTTATGTATTATGGTTGAAAAATTGTTAAAAGATCGTGAGGTGTCCTAGAGTTGTGAAGTTTCTCTTCTCTTGTTCTGTCTATGGCATGTCATGGGTTAAAATGCCCATGTTAGTTCATTCCTGCAGATTTGCCTAACATGGGATGTCTGCAGGTGACTACATCACCGCACAAAGTAATTTCGTGATGTTTGATAAGCATTCATGTCACCTTACTGTCATAAGAATCTTGCGGTTATTTCAAACGAGGATTCCTTGACATTGAGTTCCGAATCTCCAATTTCATAATAAAGAATCTTATTTATGGCCTTTAGAAAGCCGAAACCCCACCTCACTACTCTGTGCATTTAATGGGTTTAACAATCGTCTTTTTTTGCCTTTTTTAATTATTATAGCAGTTGTTTAGTGCAGTGCTTTCCTTTTTGGCATGAATTATGATCTTATCTTATTCTGAAATTTTTTGAATGATGCTGGCTCTGCAGAATGCAGGTGGAGGTCAGCAAATACACTGAAGGTGTTAATGATAAGGCATTACGGCCAAATGGGTTGCCCAAGTCGTTAATCCGTTATGATGGTGAGCATGTGTACCCACTTTGTTATTGGATGCGACTATGACTTCACTTAATCATCATATTTACTTGCATGTCAGATCGTCAGAAGGAGAAGGCTTTAGGCTTGATCACAGAGGTGGTGCAAACTGTAAAACATCCAGAATCTCACGCTCGAGCTATGATTCATGACACTACCAGCTACCATGAAGAATGGGAAAATTTCAACCTTGATTATATTCTGCCACATTCTGCTGAAACTCAGAATACGAATACACCTAATAGACAAAATCGTTGGCCGGATTCCAGGGGTGATGTGTCTCAGTCAAGTTCTTGTCAGGAAGCAGACAAGAAATCTAGAAAATCCAGACGCATTTCCTTAATGAGGTGAGTTTCTTTGATTTACTTTGCTTCATTATGGTAAGGCTGATGCTACATTGCTACCTAAGGGACTTTTACAGTATGCACCTTGGTGTTTATTATGCAAATGTATTCATTCAAGGATGGCTATGAAATTCGTAGCAGGACCCATGAATTCCTTAGAAGGGTCAAATTTCTTATTGCATGTGTAAATTCTACAGTTTTAAAGGGCGGTCTCTGAGCTCTGCCAGGAGGCATGAAAAGAAACAAAGTATAGAACAAGAGGTTTTGATGACTAAAGACATAAAGTGCTCCGACAGTTGGGACCATGCTGAAAGAGAAAGGGATATACGCCAAGGAATTGACCTAGCAACCACATTGGAACGCATTGAGAAGAACTTTGTGATCACTGATCCTAGACTTCCCGACAACCCTATTGTAAGATGAAAGTCAATTATGTGAAAAGCTCAAGATAAATACTCCAAAAACCAGATTTTGGTAGCTTGTCATCTAAGGCTCCCATATAGTGAATTCAATCCTCTCATGTTTTTTAAATGTAAATGTGGCATGTCATAGATGTAAGATGCTTCTCTGATGTTATTTCCTGCACACTGCTGCTCACTTTTTTGAAGTTGCTTCCGCCACAGCATACTGCATGTCTTATTCCCTGCTTTGCATGAAAATATAGCTCTACACCATATGAAAGCGTTAATATGTTTTCTTTATGCGTAAACAAATTATAAAAAATAACAACCGTCATCTATACTAGACTGACACTGCATATTTTATGTCTTAGGTAGTATCAATACATAATATACACTCTCTATTCTACATAATCTAACTGTCATGGTTCTCGTTTGCAGTAGTTTGACATCTGCACATGGTATGGATTGTATTTTGAAACTGATCTTAATCATTGATGTGCAGATATATGCATCTGATACCTTTCTCGAATTGACAGAATATACACGTGAAGAAATTTTGGGAAGAAACTGTAGGTATGAAATAACCATATTTTATATATTTGCTACATTGTATTTTTGCTGGGTTGCCATTGGCCTCCCTCCCATTTTAGGGGATTTCAAGTTGGACTCACTTTTCTAGCACACATCTTAGTATTTTTCCTTTTTCTCCTTGACAATTGATTCTCAAGCATTTTTCTCTGATTGTAACTTGTAGTATTGTATTTCAAAGTATTTCTCACTCTTCTGTAGCGATTACTCATATATATTAAGATTCTGAAACTGTTGTTGAACATCCAGGCATGGATGATGTGAAATTTTATATGGTCTGGGAGATGGATAAGTATGTTGGCATGTGATGCTTTTAGATGTGGTTGAGATTAGAAGTAGGCCACTTCACTTTAGCCTGTTTACCCCATCCAATAAAGACTCTTAGAATTCTGATGGCAGATATATTTCTGATATTGGTGCCTTTACTGTATTCCTGCCCCCATTGGATTGGCACTGTAAAGCTTGGGGAATTCAGTATAAAAGTTCTGCCTATATTATTTTCAGATATGCTATTTTACTTGCTGGGACTTTGAGTAATATAATTGAGTAATATCAGATATATTATTTGTCTGATATGATTTGTAAGAAATTAGCATATCATATTGTTTGATCATATCATCTTTATTATTTCTCACTTATAAAAAGAATCATCTTTATTAGCTTTCATATTTTGTTATTATGCACTTGTCTAAAAAGCCTTTGATTGGTACTGCAAACTCTTCCCTAATTTACCTGCTGCATTTTACAGATTTCTTCAAGGACCTGAAACAGATCATGCAACCATCGCAAAAATTAGAGACGCCATTAGAGAACAGAGGGAAATCACAGTTCAGTTGATCAATTATACTAAGAGTGGTAAGTGAATTCTATTGATACTTGTTGCTTGAAATCTAGGGAAAGAATGACACTTGGTTGGAAGTGTCATATAATATATATAGTGCTTTGGTTTTGGTGTTATGATATTTCCTTGTTTTGGAGACTTAAATCTTTTACATTTTTTTTCCCTTTCAACCTTTTATTGCTGTCATGCTAAATTGTTATGATTTCATGACTTAGGAAAGAAATTCTGGAATTTATTTCACCTGCAGCCTATGCGTGACCTAAAGGTAACAGATTTTTTGTATGGAGAATTGTGAAATCAATTATTGAATTCAACATCCATTGAAATAGGATTTTAATTCCCTTTGCGGGTTTTCACTAGAGGTCCGTGTAACTTTGATAGGGTGAGCTTCAATACTTCATTGGTGTCCAATTAGATGGAAGCGATCATGTGGAACCCCTGCGCAACCGCCTCTCAGAGACAACAGAGCAGCAGAGTGCCAAGTTGGTGTGTGTTTTTTTTTCGTCTTATGTTTTCTCTTGTCTCTGTAAAGGATTTCTATAAGAGTAGCACACTTTCATGGTTGGTAATGCTGGGTTATTAAAAACAACAGAGTTATGAAGTAAAGTAACTAATATAAGAATTACAAGATGAATGAGGGGACATACCAAGAAGTATGGTATAAGTAATGAAGACGTCGGTAAAAAATTGGTTGTGGCACCTATTGAGGAAGAGATGAGGGATGGCTATCCAAAATAATATAGCCTTTTCACTAAACTAGCACGCATAGGCGATGCTCTTGTATATTGTTTTTTGATAGATAAGAAGATTTTATTAAGACAAGTAAAAAGGCATAGTCCAAGTACATAGGAAGTATACAAATGCAGAAACCTAGTTACAGTCAGGAACTAGAGAGAAACAAGAAAAAATGATGGACACTGGTTCCATTAATAACAATGGCTGAAGCCAAAAGAAATAAGGTATTAAAGAAGAAAATCATGTTCTTCTATTTGTCCCTGATACTTGGGCTCTTGCCTATTCTTATGATCAATAAAGTTTTGTTTACCGAAAAACTATATATATATATATAGCCTTTTACGATGAACACCAGTGACTAGTAGTAGTAGTGGCTATCAATCTAACATGAGAAAAGTTGACAGAGACTTTGGATAGAACAGAATGCCCCCAAAAAAGATACATGCCGATTAGTGTTCATAGATCCCATGGTGATTAGTTGCGATTAAAGCTTAGTTGAGTTGAGTTGAGTTGAGTTGAGTTGAGTTGCATGTGTTCTCATAATTCACTTTCTATGTACCGATAAAAAAATTCACTTTCTAGGTGGATTTATTGTTAACATACTGATTCGAACATGATGTTGATGTCTCATTACACGCTTTCAATGTACAGCATAGTCATGAATTTTTGGTGGAACTTCTTGTAATTTGAAACAAGGTCATTATGCATATTAAACATGTACAACATTTCAGGCATCAACACTGGGTACAACAGCAAAAAAGATCTCGTAGAGCAGTGATAATCATGTCTGAAAATTCAAACAATTTTACAATTACAACTACATATCCCTTATTGATATAATCAACCAGATTATACTTTGTGCCAAACTGCCTATCTAGGTTTGGTTGAATGAAAGACAGTTTATGAAGGAATTAATTTTTTTCATAAGTAAATGACGAAATTAAAAATAAAAAAGTAATAATTTGGAGATTGGTACTGCCAGCCAGAATATTTAAAATATTACTGGTGAAGGGATTTGAACTTATTTGATACCAGTGCCAACTCATTCCATGTCAAGTTCATATTTTATCTTCATTAGGTCAAGCTATATTTTGAAATCAATGGTAACTTCCCCCCTTTTTTTGACATGTTCAATGTTTGTTTCTCTTTTGTCAGGTCAAAGCCACTGCAGAAAATGTTGATGAAGCTGTCAGAGAACTTCCTGATGCCAACTTGGTAAGGTACTCTGTTTTTCATGTTTGGACTGGTATGATGCATATTTCGTTGCTCTAAAATATTGTAATGTAGATTTCTTTCAGAATACTATTATATAAAGTTGCATGGTCATCGATTCTTACAATTCAACCTCCAAACTTCAGAAAGGAATAACGTGACTCATCCGACTTCATAAAACTTCTTCAGAATATGTCTATAAAAAATATCTACCAAATGTTCAAACCATAATATTGTGAACATGTACATGATTTTGAATGTTGTGTGCATAAACACACAAACACGTGCATGCCAATTCCCACACACCTATATAAGCACTGACTTGATTTAGAAACTCTGGGACATCTTATGGCATGGATAATTTGTCTGATAAAAATTCTTTCATAAACACAAAGTAGTTCAGAATTTACAAGTATTTTCAATTATGGATAAGTCATGTTTTTGTATGACATCCTCAAAATTTTCTTTTCAGTTCTTAGGACAGCTTATGTGTTAGCAATTACGTTGGTTCATAGCTGATGCAACTTTTATACCCTTCAATTTCTCAGAGGCCAGAAGATTTGTGGGCAATTCATTCTCAACCCGTCTCTCCAAGACCCCACAAAAAGGACAGTCCTTCTTGGATAGCAATACAAAAGGTACAAATTTGTAAAAGTTAGATTGTGCTGTGCTACATTCAAATACTATTCATATATTTTCACCAAACTGATGTTGAAATTGAACCTCAAGTGGTTGGGATAAGGATATAATGAGTTGACTGTAAAGTTAGTCTATATAATTTTCATTATTTTTATTACATAGAAATTATATATATTTGATGGTGTCAATCCCAAGTGCATGGGTTCTGTTTTTGGGATAGGTGATGTTTGGGAGTTGAGTTAAAACATAGATGAGTTGAAACCATCTCATATGGTCAGACGGTCTCAAGATCCAATCGACATGTGAAAGATGAAACCATCTTATTCCAGGAGTTCTCTACTTTTCCCAATCCTATTCATTGAGAAGTCCCTTCACTGACACTGACTATACAGTAAACTTGTCCCCAAGTCTGAGCCCCATTCTCATCCCGTGAGTCCCTTCCTCTTGCTTTCATACAGCCTTTCTCCTCCGTTCCACCACTTCGCACACATACTCGCCACCGAGAAAGAACTGTTCCCTGCATATTTATTTTTATTAATCGGTCATGGTTATTTTTGGAATTTCCAGGTTATTTTTGGAATTTCCAAAATATTTAAAGTTGGAAAAAATAAAGTCCAGTGTTTTCTACGCTGTAATCGATAAATGGAATGGTCTAATTTTATTTTTTATTCAAATTTGTAAATATTTTGTAAAGTTGGGAATTTTACCAAAAATTACGCCGCACAGTTCTTGGAAAAAGGAAGATGTCTTTTTTTACTGATAATTAACTATTTTCGAATTTTCGAAATAAATCAATTTGGGAAAAAAAATATTGTTGGGAATTTTCGAAATAAATATATACATTAAAATATAAAATAATCGTTAAATATACTTTTCAATCATTGGTGGGACCCTGCACTTCGATTTCCCATAAAAAGTTAAAATCATCTCATCTCACCTCTACATCCAAACATATCTTACCATGGGATCCACGCACTTTTACAAAACCAACTCAAACATCTTAACACTATCACAGAAATATCAGAATTTCTCATCTCATCTCACTTCCCAAGCATCCCCTTAAACTTCTGAAGCTTCGGATACTTCTGTCATTTCACCTTTGTGGCTAACCTTTCTAAGTAATGGACTCAAGTCCTGATTGAATCTAAAATATTATCAAGGGGAATTTTGCACCTAAAGCACAAAAGACTAGTTTATATCTTAGAGTCATGCCTCAAGGCAACATTTAGATTTGAGCTTATGGAATTATAGATGTCCGCTATGTGGATTGGCATTTCCTAGAAAGTCCCAGTAATCTATGGAGTTGAATATGGATCTATATATAGCTAGGCCCTCCATTTGATGCCTTAACTTTTAGGATAAGTGGTTATATATCATGGTATTAGGGGTGAAGATTCTGTGTTTAATATTGTCTCATCTATATTCCTACAATTTAGCTTAACCAACCACATGTTTGGCCACGCATAAATTGAGACTCATTTCTATTTCGGGGTAGGCATGCAATTTTGAGCCTACTCATGAGAGTGGGAGTCAAAGATTCCTCATTGACTAGGTGTGTAATTTGGTATGGATTTATATACTAGTACAATTAGTAGTTTAATTTTTTGGGACAAGTGACAGTTTATCAACATTAGATTAAATGTATTGAATCTGCTATGGACCAATGCACTAGTTCAGCCTCTTCATGTAAATAGTTTAAGCTTTTGGTACAAAAATGTAATTTATTAACATTCTACTAAATATTATTGATGGTTTTTTACAAGTATCAAATATGTTATGTATTTGATTCTGTGGTAGGCACCATGGGCCTTGAAGATTTTTGTTATTACAAACTGAGATTCTTTGAAATCCGTTAATGTTGTTTGTGAGTTATGTACGCTTTGGAACCTAGCAGCTGTTATCTTTACTATTATCTCATTATTTCTTCCTTTTATCCCTTCGTAATCAGATCACTGCACGCGGGGAGAAAATAGGGCTACATAATTTTAAGCCCATAAGGCAATTGGGTTTTGGAGATACTGGCAGGTACAGTGCTTGTATTCCAGATCGGATTGAAATGGATTGTCTTTGTTCTGAAAACTTGTGACATAATTTTGTCTGACTTCCAAACTACAAAATAATGCATGTCTAATTTTCTGTTTGCATGGGTGCGTATATTATAATATTTTATTTATCCCTATTAATGATAAAATGCTCTTCATTTTGCATTTTAGTGTGCATATCATATATTTGCTGGGAACAAGGGAAGGATGGTCTCCCTCCTTTTTCCGCTTCTATAAAGATAGGTTTATGAAATAAATCTTATAATTATCTAAACTTAGGGCATTTTATTCCGTCTGGTCCGAGTCACTCCTGCCATCTTCCCTCTGTGGTTACTTCAGACCTTTGGAATATTTTGATCCTGTACTTTAATGCGTGTATCATGCATACTTTGTCTAATCTACTATTGTCTTATCTTCTTTGATCCTGGACTCTAATCTACTATTGAAACATTAATGCTGCATCTACCGATCATGTAATCTCATTGACCAAAACGAATGGATTAAGGACAACACTTAGTGGGGACCTTTTACCCATTAAACATAAAAAAATTAATAAAATAAAGCATATGAATGTTTCAGATGTAAATTTCATATTCTTCTTGCATTAAGGTATGGAGGTGGATAAACACCCAAAAAAAGGGTACTGAGGAAGACTGGAAGGGTATAGGAATAAGTGCACGACAAACTCTAACTTATTTCATTGGATTATGAGATAAATAAGTCTGTAAGATAGTTTAGAGATGCAAAAGAAGTCCAACGGCATGAAACTGCACTACCTTTCTTAGAGACCTAAAAGTTATAGGATAAATTGGTAAGACCATGAGGATGTAATTGATCAGAACAAGGAAAAATGAAAAGGAATTTGGACCCCATAAATCTTGGAAGGTTTTCAGAATCCATGTTTAACAGAAAAATTGGTTTCTTTTTATATAAAAAGAAGAGGATTCATTTTATGGATAGTAGACGAATCTAGCCCAGGCAATATGCTCAACTTGAAGGACAGTGTCGCACAACTGTAACCTTGGCACATATCTTTTCCAACACCCAATCCAATGACTTCCTAAATTGTTTGTTTTATACTGATTTATTTAGCTTGAAGGAAAATTGAATTGTTACTCCCTTTTTTGCACATGGTGATTCACTCATGTTTTTGAGACTGCTGTGTAATTGATTAAATTACTCGGGTATTTGTTGCAGTGTCCATTTGGTGGAACTGCAAGGTACAGGTGAACTGTATGCTATGAAGGCAATGGAGAAGTCAGTCATGCTGAACCGTAACAAGGTTTGAATATAGAAGAAAACCATGGTTTAACTATTAAAGATACCTCGAACACTTCCTTTCTGTTCAAAATTGATGTAATAAATGATCTGATTGCAATTTTCCTGTCTAATTGATATATGCTACCTGGAATTAACACGAGCTTTTTTCCTTTTGCTATATTGTTGATTCTGAAATGTGTTGAATGCAAGCATTTGCACTATACAAAGAAAGTTTCTGACAAATTTTCTTGGGTGTCAATTAAAGCTGACTCCTATCGAGTCTGGAGACTATTTGGTTTCTGTTTCTGTTCTAATATTGATACATTCCATGACTGAATTGTTTAGAATCTGTGGCATTTTCTTACTGTCATCATTTCCTCATAATGCAAAGATACATACGTGCATTCCTAAAACCATATGAAATATGTATTTTGATAAAATGTACAAAGCTCAGGATAAGTATGTACATGTTTGGAAATTGTTTAATGCTTGGTGAAGCTATTATCTTTGACTATTCACTTTCACTTGTGACAAAGGTTGTTTTGACATTCCCTATTTTGTTAAACGTGACCAAGTTAAGACCAGTCTATCACCTATCACAATTTTCTTAAAAGTTAAAACTGGTTGGCTAATAAAGAAAGAAAAAGTGCAGCTATAATAGTTTCTCTTTATAAATTGGAATAGGTATTACAATTTCAGATTGTGAAAATTCATTCTAATTTCAGTATCCCATGTTTAAAATTGGGCACCACTATCTGCCAAGTTATTTGACTTACGTAGGTTACTTGTAAACTTATGGTTTTGTCCATGTTGTAGCAGGGCTTGCCCCACTCAACTTATTAATTATTTATACAATACCCTGCTGTTTTCACACAGAGACTAATGCATTGGTTTTTTTATACTTTTCTATAAATCATAATCAAGACATATAATTGTTAGAAATGCATCCACATATCATCAGTGATGTTTACATAGGATTTTTGTTACTAGGTTATGCATGCATGGCACTCACACCCATTTACATGCTTATATTTGCACTCTTTTAAGTTTCTGCAGAACTTTGAATTCATTTCACTTTTATGTTCTAAACCTCTACTATTATCATTGGTATTGTACAGGTTCACCGAGCATGCATTGAGAGGGAAATCATTTCGCTACTCGATCATCCTTTTCTTCCCACACTCTATGCTTCATTTCAGGTATTCTCGTTTTTGTAACCATATTTTTTTCTTACTTAAAAACCTATATGCTAAATAACATAGACATGTATATTATCTTGAGAATTGGAGTCTGTGAGCTGTAACTGGAATACCATAAAGATTCAATCAGACTTTATCGCTTTCAAGCTTACGTACACTAACTCTAACACGACTGAAGTAATCATGCAGGCATCATAATTTAAACAATTGTCAATTTTTCTGTTTTAAACCTGTCCTGAAATTAACATGCACTAGTTTTCCTTTTATGAAGTTGAAGCGGTTTTGTTGTAGTTTACAAGATCCCAATATATACCCTAAAAATTGAAGTTTTACTTACGTTTCCATATTCAAAAAGTTCATTTTCAAAAGTTGTATTGTTTTAGTAGAGTATTAAATACATGTTGGGAGTATCCATGAATATCGGAACCCTTGTAGAAGCATCTGAGTTACATAAGAGAAAACGAATATCCAAAATATAAAGATTGAATTGTAAAGATGTATTTAGGAAGAGGGGGCTTGCTTCTTTTTCCTGTTAAACTATTGTGGGCACCCCTTTATTTTGTGATCTTACATACGTCATTGATACCAGTATTGGAAGTTTCCTTTTTGGTTGGTATACTGAATTTGTAATACATTTTGAGTATACTGATCTCTTTCTATCTCCTCAGACATCTACACACGTTTGTTTGGTAACAGACTTTTGCCCTGGTGGAGAATTGTTTGCTTTGCTTGACAAGCAGCCAATGAAATTTTTTAAAGAGGAATCTGCAAGGTGCTCTTGGTTTGTGCTTTTGTACATATTTGAGTGCAAAAGAAACTTGATGCATGATTTTTATTAGAAATTCATAGTACTGAAAACATATTTTAGCCAGTCGAAACTCTTGATTGTACTGGAATTTTGCTACCATCAAAGTTGATATAAACTGTCGCATATGGTTGCTGCAACTATAAATGTTATGACTTCACGTATCCCTTGCAAAATGTCTCTAAAACTGGGTTGTTAATTGTTGGAAAACTCTGCCTACCATACTCCCATCCCACTATGATGAGGTAGCATTGCTCGTCAACCTTTGCATCTTTCTTTAAAGAAAATAAAGGATGATCCAAGGATGATAAAAGTGCCGCATTTTACACAGTGAGATGAAAGTGGGAGGGGAGTATGCGATGTAACATTACTCTTTCGGTGCTAACTTTTATTAATCTCTAGGTTCTATGCAGCAGAGGTCGTCATTGGGTTGGAGTACCTCCATTGTTTAGGTATTTCGAAAACATGAGAATCTCATGTCCTTACTGTATTACTCAAGTTTTTTCCCCTTTCCCTTTTGCTTATATAATGAATCAGATGAGACCACCGGGAAATTTTATATGCAAGTGCTGCCTAGGACAGTGGAAATCATTGTTGGGATATAAGAATTGAATCATTTCCCGAGTCCAAATGTAGGGAAAATAACAGGTTACTGTTAGCGAGAGGGAGAAACATGAAAAAACTAGCGATTATTTTCATTTGTTATGTTATTTTTTATTTTTTACTTATAAAAAAAATTATGCTCAAACCACAATTGGCATTCCTCTCTTCAGGCCAAATGCACACACAAAGCTACTGAAGAAACCGGAAAGAGTTCCATTTACCAAAACAGAATGGTGCACCATAGAAATACAATCCACTATCCAAGATCACCATTTTTTTCCAGACCCTTATATCCTCAACAAGCATAAAAGAAAATCTCAATTGACAGTATCATGGGCTTTCTCGATCTGCTTTGTATAGCACCTCTAGCTCTGCGGATACATGCCTACTATCCTAGCTGTCGTTAGCTATAAGAATGGAGTCTGGGATTTGTCTACCTATGGCAAAGAAATTCTAGGGCCACGATATGATCTTCTATCGTGGACAGACGTTCAAGGAATTCAAAATTATATCTTTCAATACTTTCTTCCTTTGGACACCCTCTGTAGACTTTAATGGGATAACTTTTCTTTATTTTCATGTATTGATAGGTGACTCTCTTATACACCTCGTGTACTTGGGTGCGCCTTTTGTACTTTATAATGAAGTTTTTTTTTTTACTTATTAAAAAAATATAGGACAAAAGATGTATTTTAATAAATATTAACTGGTGAATTGTTTATGCACAAAATGTTTGGTTATTAAAAAAATATAGGTATGTACTTATAAAAAAATAAAAAACATATATATAGGAATGTAACCAAACCAATAGCACATGTTACCTAACAGTTAACTGATTTTCATATAATATTTAGTTTGAAGGGTAATACACAATGTTACCATCTAAAAGTAGTGCTTATCTTTGGCTACAAAATTAAGAATCTCTACTGTTAAGCATTGGTCCATCAGAATCCTTTAGAAACTGAGTTCCTGCTTATGATACAGCTATAGTAGAGTAGCCTAATTATCTAGCATATCAATGGATACTGGTAAGTGTAGCTTGACTGGATGATTATATCAATTCACATCAATGAAGAGGAAGAAATTTCAGCATTGCACTTATTAATTTTTTCCCATGCCTTTGCACAGGAGTAGTTTATCGTGACCTGAAGCCTGAAAATATCTTGCTACAAAAGGATGGACATGTTGTAATAACTGACTTTGATCTATCATTTATGACCTCGAGTAAACCCCAAGTATGTTACATTTTCTGTCAGAATATTTTCCGCGTTACATTTTGCAGACTCGTATATGAGCTTCTTTTGTTTCCTTCTATGGTGTTACTTGTCTTCATTACAAGGCCACCTTAAGTTGACAATGTAGAAATTGTTAAAGTGGTGATAAAAGTAAAAGTATCTATTTAAAGTGCAAACTGTTAGCAATCCACTGCTCTTTTTCTTATTGATGGATCATGCATGGAAAATCTATTGTGTCTTCGACAGGCTGTGTGATTGAAGCCAGAATGTTCCTGTTGCTCACTCTTCTAAATTGTACATCTTTCTTTTCATAAAACGGTGGAAGTCTGTGGTTCAATTCCACTGTAGTAGAAGTTTTATGCTTCTCTTTCTTGGTTCTATCTCCTCATCATCATTATACCATCACCATACAAATAAGCTTTATACTCCATCAATTATTTGCTCCCAAATACTGTTGAAAATTCTCTTTGGATCTCTTTTATCCATTCAGAATAATTTTTGAATCATGAATGTGGGGAACTTGAATGACTAATCTTCTTACTTTTTCCTTTCTGTTTAACAATTATTAGTTGCTTAAAGTAGGAACTACTGACTGCTCTTACATGCTACTGTGTACTGCAGATCATCACACACCCACTTCCTGGTAATAGGAGGCGATCTAGGAGTCAACCACTGCCAACATTTGTTGCAGAGCCAGTTACCCAGTCAAACTCATTTGTTGGGACTGAAGAATATATTGCTCCTGTATGGTGAATCTTCAATCACGCTAAATGTCCATGTGCTTCATGCCACTTGAGTCCATAATTTATCACATGAGACAAAACCATTGTTTTGGTTTCTGTCAGATTCTAGAGTTCTCAGGAAATTCTTCAAACCATCTTTTATGGAAATTCTTCAAACCATCTTTTATGGAATGTTTTGAATGTCTTAAATGTGTATTTTCCAGGCATCCATGGAAAGATAATTGTTAGCTGAACTCGTATGTCCTGCAAGTCCTTTTCTGCTTCATGCCCTTTTGCATGCACCCAATTGCTAAGGACGTTGCTTCCCTATACTCTATACTAGGTTCTGGATCTAGTCCTATATGGAACTCAGCTTTGATGTCCCGGATAAGAATTTCTAGCATGGGCTTTTCATAATTTGTAAGAAATATATGTTTCTGTTTCAGAACATGCGAGCTGTTCCATAATCCTGATCATATTTAGCAGGAAGTGGTTTTAAAAACTACAAAGATTATTGGTTATGAGAATTATAATGCGAGTAATAATATTTTATCCACTAATTCTTTTCAACGTTCTTATGAATACTTGATTTCAGGAAATTATTACAGGTTCTGGACATAGTAGCGCCATTGATTGGTGGGCTCTTGGTAAGCACATGCTCAATCATGATATACAACTCTGATGCGTTCTGTCAGTTATTATTACTGTTTACATTATTTGCTTGTTTGTTCTTCTTGTTGTAATAGGGTGAAAATTGTCTTTCGGAGCTGTTAACTTGATTATAAAGGATATGCAATTCTGTATCTACAAAGGTTATAGCACTGCACTGGGCATTGAAGGCATAAGCCTCCAGACACAGGGCATTAATTTTTTAATGCGTTTATTGTAGATGATAAGTATATAAAACATAGTAACAATTCAGGAAAAAAATTTGCAAAATGTTGTGTTGGACAATCTTGAGCATATTTATATAGCAAAACCAAGAAAAATCATCAACTCCTCATCACATCCAATTACATCAGCTTTACCATGAATAGTCAAGTATTTAATGTACATTACACGAGACCTATGCCTCATGATTTAAGGCATGAAAGGCTCATTTTTTAATATGCTTTGGCTCACTAGGTGTATGCATGATGAGATTCTGTTGGGTTTGCTCCTTTGGAGTCCCACATTGGTGGGAAGTGAGGAAGAGGCAAGGTCTCAAGGGTTATAAATAGAGGGGTTTGCCTCTTGGTTAAATACACCAATTACAAGTTATCAAGTAATAACTTGTGACTAAAATCCTCTGTTGGCCTTTTCTTGTAAAAGGGAAAGAGGTGAGAGTTAAAGTTTTCTTAGTGAGAAAATTTTGTTGGTGTCATTTGTGGTGAGAAGAAAAATTGTGTGATTGTAACAATTTTTCACATGGTGTATTTTCTTCTCTGGGTCTGCTGGTTTTTCCTCCTGCTTTGGGAGTTTCCAGGTAAATTCTTGTGTTGTTATTATTTCTCTATTTTTCTTCATATTCCTGCATTTTGTGGATCCTGGGGGGTGAATTTGGGAGGTCCAAATTCTCAACAATTGGTATCAAGAGTTGGGGTCCTTTTTTGTGGGGTGGAGCTTTGGTGTGGTAGTGTGGATACGTATAATCTAAGGAGGTTCTGTCTAAGGAGATTGGAAATTCTAAGTGTGTCCGTTGTGACCCTCCAATCTTTCCTGGGAACCTTGAAGTTCTGTCTAGGAAAGAGTGATCTTTCCTGGGAACTTACTTAGTGAGTACTATTCATTTCTACGGTAAAAAAGTCAAAGTTTGGGTCTAAGGAGAACGATGGCTGGAGATCAAATAAAAGCACATGGAATCGAGAAGTTCAACGGCACTGATTTTGGGTACTGGAAGATGCAGATTGAGGATTATCTCTATGGGATGAGACTTCATCTTCCACTGTTGGGAAAAAAGCCGGAGAGCATGAATGATGCTGATTGGAGCCTGTTGGATCGATAGGTTCTAGGGGTTATTCGGCTAACCTTGTCCAGAACAGTGGCACACAATGTCAGTAAGGAGAGAACCACGGCGGATCTCATGGCGACTTTGTCAGGTATGTATGAAAAACCGTCTGCGAACAATAAGGTGCACTTGATGAGGAAATTGTTCAATTTAAAGATGTCGGAAGGTATGTCTGCAGCCCAACACTTGAATGAATTCAATACGATCACAAATCAATTGTCTTCTGTAGAGATTGAGTTTGATGATGAGATTAGAGCATTGATTCTGTTGGCATCATTGCCAAATAGTTGGGAGGTCATGAGGATGGCTGTGAGTAGTTCAGCCGGCAAGGCAAAACTGAACTACGATGACATACGTGACATGGTGCTTGCTGAAGAGGTACGGAGGAGAGACTTAGATGAGTCCTCGAGTTCAGGATCTGCCCTGAATGTTGACAATAGGGGCAGAGGACATGATAGATCAAGCTCCAAGAGCAGAGGGAAGAGCAAGACGGGATTTGGGCAGCAGATCACGTGCTGGAGTTGTGGCAAGACGGGCCACATCAAGAGAAACTGTAGGAATCAAGGTGCTGATGATGATGCTGTGAATGCAGTGACAGAAGAAATTCATGATGCCTTACTTCTTGCAGTGCACAGTCCGAGAGATGATTGGGTGTTGGATTCAGGGTCCTCGTTCCATAGTACCTCACATCGAGAAATCATGCAGAATTATGTTGCTGGTGATTTTGGGAAGATGTATGCTGCTGATGGAAAGTCACTGGATGTAATGGGAGTGGGTGATGTGCGCATCACACTTCCAAATAGGAGCGTGTGGACTTTACAACAAGTCAGACATGTTCCAGATCTTAAGAAAAACCTAATCTCTGTGGGACAACTTGACGACAACGGTTTTGCAGTTGTGTTCTCTGGAGGAGCTTGGAAGATCACCAAGGGTGCGCTGGTTCTAGCGCATGGTAAGAAATCTAACTCGTTGTATTTGACATCAGGGTCTAGTGATGGACAAAGAAATACAAGAGTGCAAAAAGGCAGGTTTGATCGCGCGAAACATATGAGGAAGCCAAAGGGAGTCAGTTTTGCCGTTTCTCATGAAAGTCTGGAAAAATTGGCCAGGGTTGCCAAGATCGGTTCAAGACCGGATACTCCTAGAGCAACAGGAGTTGTGAGTCGCCCAGTAGATGTGCTGACTAAGGGCGATGTACGTGGAAAACTGAAGTCGGGCTTGACTTCAGTGCGTCTTCTAACATGAAGACAGGGGCAGAAAGTTGCTATGATAGCGGAAACTATGAAGATCTTCATCTAGGTGGAGCATGGCTGTGGGACCAGTCAAAGTCGCAAGGTGGAGATCGTTGGGTTTGCTCCTTTGGAGTCCCACATTGGTGGGAAGTGAGGAAGAGGCAAGGTCTCAAGGGTTATAAATAGAGGGGTTTGCCTCTTGGTTAAATACACCAATTACAAGTTATCAAGTAATAACTTGTGACTAAAATCCTCTGTTGGCCTTTTCTTGTAAAAGGGAAAGAGGTGAGAGTTAAAGTTTTCTTAGTGAGAAAATTTTGTTGGTGTCATTTGTGGTGAGAAGAAAAATTGTGTGATTGTAACAATTTTTCACATAGTGTATTTTCTTCTCTGGGTCTGCTGGTTTTTCCTCCTGCTTTGGGAGTTTTCAGGTAAATTCTTGTGTTGTTATTATTTCTCTATTTTTCTTCATATTCCTGCATTTTGTGGATCCTGGGGGGTGAATTTGGGAGGTCCAAATTCTCAACAGATTCCTGATTAAATTTGAAAGAATCAAGGCATTTTAGAACTGCCACACTCTGAAGCTAGCCTTTTGAAGTTTTATTTAATTGTGAATATAGAGGGTGACATAAGCAACTTCTTTGTTTGTTTATTTTACTAATAATGTGTTTTCTGTACGATGCATAATAATTTTGCACATTCTTTTGTCGTTATTGCCCGAAGTGATTCATGTTTAATATCCAGGTATCTTCTTGTATGAAATGCTCTATGGTCGTACACCTTTTAGGGGGAAGAATAGGCAGAAAACATTTACCAATATCTTGCACAAAGTTCTGACCTTTCCAAGCAGCATTTCTGTGAGTTCAGAAATTTTTTATGAGCTTGTCTATTTGTAGGGAAATTTTTGTTTTACTATCCAGCTGGACGTTTTGGTTGATGATGTATGTGTAGGGACAACATTTAACAATAGAGTGGAATTAATGCTAGTCAACTATACTTTTGCTTAAAACTTGACCCTAACTTCTGCTTATAGTGAAGAGCAATACGTGGTATTTTGCAACAAAAAAGATTCCAGATAACCTGGGTTTAGCCCAAAACTCCTACTGCCAAAGAAGTGGAAACACTCTCTAAAGTCATGAGAGTTTTAATATATAAAAAATTAACACAAGGTTGTAAGCTGACATTTGGGTCCAAGCCTTTTTTCAGCATTTAGGTTATTGCTTAAAAAGAGAAAAAAAAGAGTGAGTGGTCCATCATCACGAGCCAAAACTGACCAGCCCAGAAAGCACAACAAAAAAAAAACGACATTTTACACTCGGCACAAACTTAGTGCAACAGAAAAACAAAACCAATGTTTAAATGACTGGAAATATTATCAGGGAAGAGCCAAGATGCAGCTGCAGGTACTGCTAATTGCTCTGGACTTTGCTGTTGCTAATGCTATTAGTCTTGCATCTCAAACTCCCTGATCTCTGACTTTGGCTGCTAATGAAATGTTGGTTCGAAGTTCTAGAAAGTTTCAAAATGTTAGTTGAAAGCCTATAGTTTACTTCAATCGATATCCCTCAGGTAAGTTATTGCTAAAGAAATGTTCATCAGGAAATGCATGATTTAATTAAAGCTCTATTTACTAAGTGGACATCATTTGTGGAAAATAAATATATTGCACTGCGAAAGGAGACTGCTTTTCATCAACACTGTGAAATTGGTAATGCAAATGGTCCATTTTTATTTTTATTTTATTTTAAGGAAGAATAGCATCTTGAAGAACCATGGATATGCCATGTTCTAAGGAATGGACTGTTGTTATCTATGATAAACTTATTGCATGTAAGTCACAAGATCAGTAGTTATATGTTTATGATTTCTGGGATCCACATTCTAGATCGCCAAAGATAGTCTATCTTATCTTTTAATGTGATAATATTTATGTATTAAAATGCATCCTGGGATGAGTCACGACCGGTAATTAGCTTCTTTAAATATTGGATTGATCATATTAGGCATGCATTGTTCAATCATTTTTCTTGGAGCTTCTCTGCTGATTATGCAGCAGCTAGCCTTATTTCCTTAATGCTGCAGGTAAGTCTTACAGCCAGACAGTTGATTTACGCATTGTTGCAAAGAGACCCTACGAGCCGTTTAGGATCAAGTACTGGTGCCAATGAAATCAAAGCACATCCTTTTTTCCATGGAATTAATTGGCCTCTAATCCGCTGCATGGTAGTATACGCAACAGTTTTAAGTAATAGATGAATCCTTCATACTGGTTCTTAGAAATAATGATAAACGACTTGAAAACATGCTGAGAACTAGAAGAAATGAATCTTTCAGAGGACTTGATACAGGCTAAAAATATTGTTTACCCATGCACTCACTCGTTTTGATTATCAGCTTGATTATATGCAGAGTCCACCGCCATTGGATATGCCTCTTCAATGCATCGTAAAATATCCAAACGCCAAGGAAGCGCGGTGGGAAGATGATGGAATGCTTGTTCAGTCTACAGATGTGGAGATTTTTTGAAGGTTCTCATTAATTGTTAATTAAAATTAGATCAGCACTATGCCATTCTTCATGCTGTCACTGCAAGCAGAAGCTAGAATGTTCAGCATGTTCATCCACATCAGCGGTTATTAGAATGTTAAAAAAAAAGGGTTCATCTTTTGAAGTTATATGTGGATGTCACATTTTGGACAAATCCTAGAGCTGCTTGAATTTAGTTTTTTGAGCATGATTATAAGTTCCTTTGGGTTTTACACATTTTCTGTATCGACTGTGCAGGCAGTTATTGTGTTGCCGAAATTGGATCTCGTGATGCTGGTAGACGGGCCACCTCAACTTTGAAAAATACAAGAAAATCAGTCATCAGGAAGGATCCTGTAGCATGCTTTATCCTTGGTTGGGCTTGGCTGTATCAACGGCATGTATGCAGGGAGAAAGTGTTGTAGAGATTCGGTATTATCAGAGCAGTTACTACATGTTCTAAATAATGTAAATGTTGGTCAGTTTCCATTTCTGTCGAGATACATTTCCTTGTAAGTTATAAACACACTAATTTGCAGATGTGGAAATAACTAATAGGATAACGAAAATCTTTTTTTTTATTATTTAAATTTTTATAAATGTATTCATTTATGAATAATCCAAAGGAAATAAGTTAATTCACAAAACTAATTAAAAAAAAAACCTATCTTCCAAACTCACTTGGCTTAATGAGATTAGACTGTATCTAATATTACTTTCTAAATATTATTTGTCCGGCTCATTAAGCTGGTCGCACCACAAATAGAAGATTATTTTATTTTATTTTTTAATTATAAGAAACGAAAATGCATCCGTCAGTCACATTGCCTTGCAACTAGCTGCTAAACATACCCTTTGGAATAGTGGAATGGTATTACTTAAAAGAAAAATGACCTCCAGTATCCGGAAGATGAATAAACCATATACAACATGTAATCAAAGGAAAAAAATGAAAGGCAATAATCGTGCAATCTTGAGAAAACAAACAATAAAAAGGTGCATTCCAGTTGTTAAAATACTGACGGACACAGAATAACAAAAATACAGACAGCACTTCAATGTCAATATATCAGGCAACTACAAACGCCTGTCCTCTACTTTGTAGCCTGAGCAATTATATTACTTATTGAACTGCGCTGCTCTTTTGCTGTCTCTACCAATGAATCCTAATAACCAACAGTATGATGCACTCAGCAAATGGTAAATTTGCCAAACAAAGGCATTAATACAGAGAAAAAGAACACATACCTGTGCAGATATCAACCGCGCAACTGTCTTCTTGCTAGGCTCCTGAAGTTCGCCAGCAATCAATAGTTCATCCAATATATAGTAGGCCTTCACGTATCAAACAGTGAATCAATTCACATCCTTGTTTATTAAAAATCCAAAAGAACAACGTGGTATTGTTACTGACTTAAGCTTGAATTATATACACGATGGCAGATAGGTGGACTTAAAACCATCCTCAAATACCAGGATAACAGAAAGCTGGCCATAAAAGGCACACAAAGTAGAAATACCTTGTGGAAGTTGAAAATCAAGTCCAGCTCACAGACCTGCAAAGCATTAATAGATTAGTGGGGTGTCTATCCTTTATCATCGATCAAATAAAAAAGAGTGGACTGCTCTTATAAATGAGTCAGATTACGATTCACTAACACTGCCGAAGTATCGGTCCAGAATCTCCACGTAATGATGAATTATTTCAAGAATCTCTAATTCGTTGTCTTCTTGATCAATGCACATGCAGAAATACAGGCTAGCATACCTGCACAGACACATTCGAATCAGCTCCGCGGCTCATATAAAGACGAAAAATAATATTTCTCAAGAAAGAGATTTTCATCGTTGTCAAACATGGTCATATTCTTGCATTACCTTTTATAAACAACTTTGTAACCTTTCCATTCAACAAAATTACACAGCTTGGGTCCTCGGGTAAGGATCACTCCACTTAGCTCCCGTATAACCTTCACAAAAAATGCAAAAAATATATGCATATATATATATATATATCAATATTGGAAAAACATGCACATAATATTCAGAAACATCAGCATAAACAATACTCAGTTAGGAATGCGATAAACAATACACCTTATTTTACAATCAACCAATGCGATTGTCACTTCATTAAAAATAATTTCAATTTTACGTAACTACCCCCACCTTTTGAAATAGACTTGTAATATAGTTTTGAAAGAGTTGTAAATTTATCATCAACCATACAAAAATTATCACCCCAAAGATCAATAGTGGTTTTCTACATTATGTTCTTTCTCAGCATTCACATTTATCTTGATAACAGTATATCACACAAATATAATCTGATCGTGAATAAATGCATCTATTTCTTTGAATTATATAAAGCCTTGGTAATTGGGAATAAATACAAATTCACAATCAAGCGAAAGATTTAAGAGCTATTTTTTTATCGGTAAAAAATTTATATGGATCAAAAGAGTAGGCAAAAGCCCAAGTATACGGGAAGAAAGATTTAAGATCTGAACTAAACGAAAAAAATGCGGGTGATACCTTAGTTCTTTCCTTCTGCGAATAAGGTGAATACCATTTTGTCAACCTCACTTTTCCTTGCCGACTAAGAAGAAGCACAAAGTGAATCTACAACAAGTACAGGAAAATAAACCATTAAAAAAGCAGCAAACACAAAAACCTCATCATGCCCCAAACCCGGCAAAACTACTGCACACTGGTAACGGGCGTGTAAAATCTGAATGACATGATTCTTGAGCTAACAAAGCCACCCAATTAGGCCATAACCAGAACAGCCAATAGCAAATGCAAGAGTTTAGGCGGGATTTTCAAAGTTTTAACCGTATAGAGAAGCACAGATCTACAACAGTCAAAGCCAACGCAAGAAGAAATTTTTACGAACGAATACAACAGCAGCAGTGAATTTGAAATCTAAATTAGAAAAAAGGCAATGAAAGAGAAACAGATAGAAAACATAAATATAGATAGATAGATAGAAACAGCCGTAGTCAACGACCACAATCGCCTAAGGTTTCAGAGATATATAAGGAATTCGTTACTCATAAATTTCAAGCTGCAAGAACGAGCTCCAGATCTAATATCACTGCCATTCATATTAAGCTAACAATTAATTAATTCACTCGCTAACAATACCATTTCTCTGGGTGTTTTGCAATGAGATCAAATGCCACTGCCTAAAAAGCTCAGAAATTCCTAAACCACGCGCCAATTATACTCGCTTCTTCTTCTTCTTCTTCTTCTTCTTCGAATACTTTAAGAGGCTTACAAAGAGGCTACCCGCCCCGAGACGAATGCCAGGCACCTTATTACAAGGCTTTAGCTGCTAAAGACCAGATATTGGGCCCTAAAATTGCAGCAGAAGTAATCACATAGGGCCCACCTCAATCAATAATGAATGTATGTATACGTACGTGTATATATATATATACATAAAAAATACTAGTTGAATCAATAAAAATGATCCATAAAAATAATGGAATGTATTTTTAATTTTTAATTTTTTTCATAATGATTAAGGAAATAAATATTAGTGAATTTATATTTTTTTTATTTTTTAAAAATATTTAAAACTGTGTAGTATTAAAATTTAAAAAAAAAAAAAAAGTGCAGTTGCATTTATCTTCTTTCGGTTGAATATCGGTCCTATAGCACTGTCCTATATATATTAGTTGCAAACTTGAACTAATCACTCAAATAAATAAGACTTAATTTGTGATATGAATTAACAGATTTTCCTCCAAAATGGGTTGGAAGGATTTTCTCCAATTCATCTATAAGTATTTATTGAGCATATGACGTGTAAATACTTTTCTAAAAATTTGAAGTTAAAAAATTATCATGTTCTTTCAATAAAAACGCATGCTTGAGGGACATGATTTTTTAAAACGAATTCAAGAATTTCCATCCTCCCAACTTTATTTTTATAAAAACGGATAGAAATTAGAATGTTATAAATATTTTTATTTTAGAAACTAGAAATTTTCACATGCATTCATTCCTATGTTGTTTACTTTTGGCTTTTCCCAACAGCAAAGATATGCATTAGACACACGCTGGAGCACCACATGCTCAATACAACATAAACTCATCAGGCATCAATTACAATATAGATAAAGCAAATGTAATGAGGCAGTTCCTTCTTGTCTGGATCCGACTACCATCAACTTGGCAGCGAAAAACAAAATTAAGGGAGACCGAATCACAGAGATCTTCTAGGGCATAGAGAATTATCTTTGGTGAAGTTTGATCAGCATTTAAACTATCTGTACGTTCACATCGTTTTCTTCACTTGGCTTGGTGCGCACAAGAAGCGGGCTCTTAGATGACCAAAGCGTTCGGCGATGGCAATTTAAGATGTCCATGTCCTACAAGGTCAGAGCACCTTATTTTAGAAACGGTGGAAACTTAGAGAGCCTATTTGCAATCCAAAAGAAGAAAAAATAAAAGGGAAGAAAAATGAAAGATATAAGATCAATTACCAAAAAAACCCCTTGACGAAAGTCTTCTCTAGGGTTGGTGAAAGCACAAGGCGCACTTATATGCAAGTGCTGCCTAGAGCATAGGCACCAAGCACAAGCATGCAGGCCCGATTGATGTGAAACACACATGACAGTCAGGTGATCAACTAGTGAGGTTAAAGCGCGCCTTTGTAAATGCACCTCACTTTTGGTAAGCAAAGCGCTTCGGCCTTGGTGCTTTGCACATCGGTGTGCTTTCACCAACACTAGTTTTATCTCCACTGATAATTCTGGAACTAAATTACACATGTAACAACTGTAACTTGAAAGAAAGTGAACTAAATTATGCACTCATAAGTCTCCTCCTCCTCTACCTCCTAATCTTCCTCCAAACCACCATTGCTACTACTGGGACCACTGCTGCCTCCCTACTCCGAAAATTCGTTTATACTACTACCACCACCAGACAGACATATACTCACCACTGCCGCATCCTACCCCTACCCATGAAGATTCACTTAAGAATGGATGGTAACTTCTTGCAACATAAAAATTTTAGCATCATTTTTCTTCTGTATGTTGAATAGAAAGTATTAGTTTCGAAATTACTAACGTCACCGAGGATGAGCATGGAAAGCTTGACCAAGTACACAGGGTGCAAGTCCAACAGATATATAAATAGAGATGGGGGGAATAGTGAAACATTAGACCAAGTGGAGAAGCAGAAGTATTTGCTGACCATAGGCTCCTGCCTCCATATTGTTCAAAATGAACATTAGTATGGAGATATTTAGAAAATAATTTTAGTTGTTGTCTATTGCTAGTTAGTACTAGGTTGCAGAAAGAAAACCAGTCTGTCTGTTTAACAAAATACGCTACCCAGGGGGATTAAAAATTCCATCAACCACATAAAGCATAAGAAATTATAACCACAAGTAACACAGCAATTACACTTATGACTCTGAGTGACTGAATGTGATTCACATGCTGTCTGGCATGTGAGGATAGATAAAAGAAAAGCAAGGAAATATATTCATGGCAGGCGAGGATAGAAAGAAAGCCTTACAATATTTATCAGAAACCTCAAAAACGAAATGGTGCCTCTCGGCTTTCGTTCCCGAAGATAGCTTCCCAAACAGATGGATGTGTTGGCTTTTTCTCCATATATTCTTTAATAGCTTTCTTGTTGACGAAAAATCCTTTTTGCGTTAAGGTTGCAATTACGGTCCGAGCTTCTTCAACACCCTTATTCAAACACAACCTAGCGACCAAGCCCAGAAAGGTAGTGACATTTGGAGAATGACCAGCTTCCAACATCTCGATGCAAAAGGCAGCAGCGTCGTCCAACTCGTCGCACTGATACAGACCCTGTATCAAGACAGAGTAAGAGAAGGCATTAGGAGAAATGCCATTGTTTTGCATTTTCCTGAAAATCCTTTTGGCATCCTCAAATTTGTGGGCCTTGCAGAAGCCTTCGACAACAGCAGTGTAAACAACAACTTCGGGAATGGTACCCTTCTCGCGCATTAAACCGAAGAGCTTCATGGCTTCTTGAACCAGGCCGTCTTTGCAAAGGCCATCGAGCATGGCCACGGAATTGGGGATGAGACCCGTCTCCTTGAGTTTCTTGAAGATCTCATCCGCATCTTGGGGCGGAGGCGGCGTTGGTGTATCCACCTTTCCTTCCTCTTGTTGCTGTTGTTGTTGTTGTTGTTGGAGCCGGTTAGGGAACTTTTCCCCCTTGTCGAAACCACCACCAGCACCAAGCTTGAATTTCTCCAGGAATTCAAAGTTGTCTTGGTCACTATCGGCAGATGGTCTTCTGTTGCGAAAATGAATGTCGAACTTTGAGTTTCCTTGGCCTCTCAAAGGCCGATTCGGAATCGGCTCCGGAGGAAAATCTGTGAGTTTTTCGCCACTTCTACTTCCACCTCCATCTCCACCTCCCGGTCTCACGGATCGTCCTCTGATGCCGCCGTCGTCTTCGAGGGAGCTAGAAGTCAAACAGCGGCGTAATTCCACCCAACGGGGAAGGGGCTTCGAAATAAGCTTAGAAATCCGACCTTGAATTTGCAGCGATGCCATGTATAAGAACGAATCGAGAAGACGACGAAGCTAGGGTTTAGGGTTTTTGTTTTCTCCCTTCGTTGTGCGCAACACTAGTCTAAACCCGGCATTGGAGGTTAAATGAGTCATTTTAAGTTCAACGAAGAGGGCAATTACGGTAAAACGGTCAGCAGATAAGGCAAATTCTTTGGAGGCTTTTCTGTTCTGTTTTGTGTTGGCTGAAACACAAATACTGTCCCTCCAATTGCCACTGCCTCCATTCCCATACCTCCCTGCTTCTGCATCCACCTCCGGCGCCGGCGATGGACTTGTAGATTAAGTGAAATTATAGAGGTTTTTTGCACTTCTGCGTTTGATTGTTCTCCGAATGCTTCTTAGCGTTTAATCAAAAGGTAAGCGGCTTTCTTCGCATATAGAAGCTGCCACACCTGTATCCTAGTAATAATCCTCTTCCAATGAAGTTTATGATTTATTCGTGGGGTGTATTCTCGAAGTAATTATTATATTTTCTTTGCTATGTTCTCATAACTCGTAAAATTTGCTATCTTTCTGTTTTGGGTTTCTTCGGTTCGTGATGCGTATCATCATCATCATTTTCCGATGATTGTTTTGACGAATGAAACACAACATCCCTTATGAAAGTCTCTCTATTTACAACTGAAAAACCTATAAATGTAGAGTTTTGTTAACGTTCATTGATCTAAATAACAAATGTCACACATTGTTAGGGGATATGGAAATATGCAGCAGTCAACGTGGTAGTAGCATCATTTGGTTCTTCAGGGATAGAGGTTTTGATGATAAAAGTATCCAAGAGATGTTCAAAAAGTGCAAGCGCCTTGAGGGTGTGCAAAGTGAGAACGCCTCCCAGAACTGGGCTTACCTCAAAAGCATTGGCATTCATGAGAGAAAGCTCCCTTCTATTGTTTCAAAGTGTCCCAAGATACTTGCGCTGGGTCTCCATGAGAAGCTTGTCCCCATGGTCGAGTGCCTCTCCACGCTCGGGCCAAAACCCCATGAAGTTGCTGCTGCCATTGCCAAATTCCCCCACATACTCTCCCATAGTGTGGAAGAGAAGCTCTGTCCACTTTTGGCCTTCTTTCAGGCACTCGGTGTCCCTGAAAAGCAACTTGGCAAGATGATATTGCTCAACCCAAGGCTCATCAGCTACAGCATCGAATCGAAGTTGACAGAGATAGTGGATTTTCTTGCTACTCTTGGCCTTACCAGAGATGGGATGATTGGCAAAGTTCTAGCGAAAAACCCTTTATTATGGGTTATAGCGTTGACAAAAGGCTGCGCCCTACTTCAGATTTTTTAAAATCAGTAGGTCTTACGGAGCACAATCTTCAATCAGTGGCAATGAACTTCCCTGAAGTTCTATGTAGAGATGCGAACAAGGTACTGCGACCCAATTTTTCTTATTTAAAAAGATGTGGTTTTGGAGATCACCAGATTGCAGTTTTGATAACTGGTTTTCCTCCCATTCTGATCAAGAGCATCAGGAATTCTTTAGAACCTCGAATCAGGTTTCTGGTGGAGGTAATGGGGAGACAGATTGATGAAGTCACTGATTATCCTGACTTCTTTCGGCATGGATTGAAGAAGAGATTACAGTTGCGGCACAAACTTTTGAAAGAGAAGAATATAGCTTGTAGCTTGAGTGAAATGCTGGACTGTAATCAAAAGAAGTTCTTAATGAAGTTTGGTTTGTTTGAAGGGTATGCCTAAGGTACCCTTCTTTTTCATGCAATTTTCTTAGAATTTAGGTTAGGTTGCTTTTGTAATTTATCTATTTATTCTTGGATTATGTGGAGTGCATTTAACCATTACATGGTTCTGGGTGCGTCCATTGAAAGCTTCTGACTTCAGTATCTGATTTTCACTCGTTCAAGAAACATGTTAAGATATATAGGACCATAGGTGCCCTGGATCCATGGGTGACCAGCTAAATGCCTTGGCTACAAGCCTACAACATTGTTTTTTGAGTCTGAATATGTAAGAATCTGACCCGGCTTCACTGTATGCCATATTAATTGTTATTAGCTTATAGCAGGTGACACACGGTTTCAAACTTTCAAGCCTTAAGTTTTCGAAGAAACCAACCAATTAGATCGTAATATACACTCCAAGACAGAATACAAGATGAACAATATGTTCAAGAAATCAACACCATGCAGAGTGTGTAAGGATGATCTGCGGAGAATTGAGGAAACATTAATGCAACAATTCACGAGCTTACAAGGAGTCCAGAAAAAAAAAGGGGCATCTTTTAAAACATCCCATTTTAATGCAAAGGAGAATGCCTAAGCGACGACTCCTCCCCTCTGGGTGTTACGTCCTGTACATCCACATTAATCACATGAGAAAAACCTTTGGAAGAGGATGTTGCAGTTGAAGTTGTAGTACTGTCAGTGATGCTCAAGGAAGGTCCCATGGAAGGCCATGTGAAGGCAGGTTTGAATGGAGGTACATGGGGAGCGGGCATAGTACCGGCTATGATCTGGAATATGGCCTGCGTTTGAGGCCGCTCACTGGCAATGGGATGTGTGCATGCGAGGCCAAGAAGTAAAAACCTCTTAGCTTCATCAACCACATAGTCTTTGCCGAGCCTCTCATCTACAGCTTCAAGAATGCTGCCCTCGCGGTGTAACGTCCAAACCCAATCGGCCAAGGAATAGAGATGGTGGCGGTAATTGATTTGGATCCGAGGACTTCTGCCACACACGACCTCAAGCACCACTGTCCCAAAACCAAACACATCAGATTCAGGCGTGGCTTTCCCTGTGTGGAAGCACTCAGGAGCAACATAGCCCAAGGTGCCTGCGACTCCAGCTAATCCTAGTTCTGCGTAGGAATTCCGGTCATTATCCAAGGCTCGGGCAAGCCCGAAATCACCCAGGCGAGCGTTGTAGTCGGAGTCTAGCAAGATGTTGCTGGCTTTGAGGTCACGATGCACAACTTTCTGATCATACTCATTGTGCAGATAATGCAATGCTGACGCCACGCCGGCTAGTATCCTGGATCGGCGTTCCCAATTCAAAGTGTTCTGGTTGGAACCCTCGTATAGTTGCTCATCAAGACTACCATTTGGCATGAAGTCGTACAAGAGGAGTAGCTTTCCTTTGGCGTAGCACCACCCTGAACAAAGACCCACCTATATGTTAGGATGGCAATAATCCGGAATGAAAACTGGCACATAAACATATTCGAGCATAAACTTTTAATGTTAGGGTGGGAGAAAGATAATCACATAAAGTATATACATGATGCAGTACTTATTCGACATTTGATGCTGATAAGAAAATTCACACGAGCAACAATTAATAATAAATTACTATGATTCTCGCTAAAGAATCTTGCAGTAGTATTACGTACGAGAAAGGCTAGAGGGAAAATATCATTAAGCCAAAGGCGGCCTATTGGTTGGGGTGGTTTCGATAGATACTTCAGAAGGAATGTTTTGAATAGTAATGAGATTTTTTGAGTTAAAATGAGATGAAATAATTGTAAAAAAATATATATTTGAATAGTGAGATGTAATGAGATAGTTTTGACTTAGGAGATGAAATACTGTTTATTTACTATTCATTTAAATAGATATTTTCAAAACTTTAAAGATGAAATATTAATATTTTTGGATAGCCAAGATTACTGTAACGTACAATTCTAGATCAGATGTTTTTATCTAACTGGCTATTCAAACCCACTCCGTTGACCGTGTGATACATGGGATTTTAACTTAATTGGCAATAAAGACAAAAAAAAAAAAAAAACATTTGAAAATTATTGGAGATCATTAATTCGAATACAGAAACGTAACGAGTTTTCTCTTGCCAGAATATGTAAGCCTACGTAATACGTACTAAACTACTATATATTGACCAAGCAGTCTTCCATTTAACCAGATAGAAAGGATTAATATTTTGTTCAAGGGCTTTAGCGTTTGATTATGCAGTAGTATTACGTATACATACTTGCATATTCTTGACCAGAGAATGATTGGTGACGTAAATGAGAACAAATAGAAGAATTCTATCTGCGTTTCACCGAATGCAAGGCGATCGATGAAAATAGATCATGTTCAAAGGGCCAACTTCTTATAATAATCTGATCTTATTTTTTCCATCTATTTCTTTAGGGATCGGACCACGCGAAAATCACGGCAAATAAAATCAGATCGATGATGTTACTTTGTGGATAAAGCTTGAGATTATCTTTGAATAATTTAAGGATGTACGGATTGCAAGTTGTGACAAATCATTCCCAAAAGAAAATAGCAGGCCAGGGAGAAAAGTAATTAGAACCATAACCTACCAAGAAGAACAGGTACAGAAATTATAAAGAAGATGAAGAGAAAGAAGTTTAATTACCAACTAAGCGGACGAGATGTTTATGGCGAAGGCGGTGAATAATGGTGAGCTCAGCCAAGAAATCATCTTTGCTTTTGATGTCATCTCTGGAGAAACGCTTGACAGCTATTTCATTGGCAATAGTACCGTGATCTTTGGCATTCAGAATCCCTTTGTAAACGATCCCAAAACCACCTTCACCCAGCTTCATACTCTCATGGAAGTTGTTCGTTGCCTTCTTTATATCTTTATACTTGAATTCCCTGGGAATCCCAGGCAACCATCTCAAGTGCGCATCAAAAACGTCCTTATCACTACTACTGCTGCTTCTCTTTCTCTTGTTCACGTACAGAACACCGCACAGGATTAACAATGTCGCCGCCGGGACTCCAATCCCAGCACCTATCTTCAACCAAGTCAAATCTCTTTTCCCGGGCAGAATATCTATCTCTAGACTCCATTTCAAGACGCAATTCAACTGAATATTCGTACCATCACCTGTAGAAGCAGCAAACCCAAAGAAGGATTCTTGTCTGACGTAGTCTTTCAGGTTTATGCCCTCGCTGAGAAGAGGTTTTTCAGGCTTGGGCACCCCTTCTTTCGCCATGAAAATCTCCATCAGCTTGGACGCGCCATTGTACTGCACCCATACCGTGTAATTAGCCGGATTTTCGGGAGATAATCTGATGCCATGATCATCGAGAGGGACGGTCTTGGCTGATCTAACAGTGTTGATGTTAAGGCCAATATGATTGTCATCTGGATCAATGTCCTCTTGCTTTCTGGTATCAAATTCTATGGCCACCATCTGGTTGGCACGGTTCCCATCGGTTGCGGCGCTGGTGAGCCCAAGCCATTGCCCGTAACTTTCGTCAGGTATAGATATATCGGGGGCTATGAGAAAAGCAAGGCCCTCCCCAGCAGTCCAGTTTGCCTCTCTGAAAATATTTATGACGAAAGTCGAGTTGAAGGAGGCTGTATCATCGGAAGACCAGAGCCTGAAAGATCGTGAAAACATAGCGCGGCCGGACTTGTTTCGGAGTCTGCCCAAATCATTTCTTGAATCTGGAGTTATCTGAAAGGCTCCATAATCAATTTCTGCATAGCCTTGAAACTTCAAGTGCGGATCGTCCCTCGTCTGATCAAAGTTTTCAAACGAGAAATGATCCCTTCGCACGACTGGTAGTACTTGAGCTTGCATGTAAGCTGGATGCAGAAGGCTGATCAGCAGGATAATGGCAACGGCGATTATCGAACTTCCATTTGAAATACCCATTTAATTTGTTTGAATATTTTTCGAGCGAATGAAGTAGAAGAATGCATATGGGGGGAGGATCAAATGAACGCACGTTGCTACCTTTTCTTTCTCTATATTAATATTCTTAGTTTATTGGTTAGAAATATCAACGGACTTCCCACGCCACCGCGTCAATCTATATGAATATTTGGACCCATTCCACGAAATTATAACTTCTCTGTGTTTTGTAAATCTAGGCGATCTGGATGAAAAACTCATGCTAATGTTCATCGCTAGTGAAAAATATTACTTATAACTCTTTTATAGCTATATTATAATTGTAAAGATAATGATAGTAGTTATGTTTGGTAGGTGAGATAAGATGAGAATTTTTAAAAATTTTGTGAATATTAATATTAAGATAAAAGTTTAAAATATTAATTTAAAATATTGAGATTTGAAAAAATTGAATTGAAATTTGAAAAAATTGAATTGTTTATTATATTTTGTATGAGAATTTGAAAAAGTTATAATGATGAAATGAGATAAAGATAGAGATAGAGGTGAGAAATCTCATCTTTGCCCCAAACATAATCGTAATTCTACCACTTTTTTACTCTATAGTGTATTTAAAATTTTTATTTTTATTTTTTATTTTTTAAAGTATTTTTTTAACATCCTTAATCATTAAGAAAAAAATTAAAAAAGATAAAATTTTACTAGTAATCACTTTATTAACTATAAAGTAAAAAAAAAATTAAAGAAATTAAAAAAAATAAAAAGAGTAGTACATGGGTGGTAGGAAGTAGTAAGACCATCATTTAACTCGGTGTAAAATTGTTGTAGGTATATCATTAATCTTATTCTATTGATGTGATACATTTTAAGTAGTTTTATATATCAATCACTTAAATGTTAGCCATTTAAAATATACCAAAAAATAAATATGATTAAGAATGATAAAATATAAAGGAAAAATATCATTTCTCAAACGAAAATATTGTATGTAACAACTTAGTATATTTTGAGATTCTATATAATGAACAAAATATATAGAAGAATGTCAATATTAGCATCTTGAATATATATATATATATATATATATGAAAAAAATTAAAATAACTAAATCTGGAGTCTCCTCTCTAGCTAGAGCTCCGTCGAAGGTGGTGAGGTTGTGTTTGGTTCCCTTAATGCAGTCAGGTCCTACTATGTCAAGTGGGGAGGGACTCAGGATGGAGGTCTAGAGGATCAATGGAGGAAATTCAGTTTGAGGAGGATGCTGGAAATTGATAGTAGTGGGGGTGAGGAGATTAGACGAAAATGAGAAAGAAGTTTCATTGGGAAGGTTTGCTCCGATCATGTGGTGGGAAAGGATCTTATTAGTAATACAATGACAAAGATTTGGAGGATTAGTAAAAGGGCTATCTTCCATTAAGTTGACAAAAATATCTTTGTTATTACTTTTGAGACTCATGTTGATATGCACAAAATTCTTGAAAGCAAACCATGGTTTTTTTATAATGATTTGTTTATGCTCTTGCCTTATGGCAGAATTATGCGACCAGGAAAAATATCATTTGATCGTGAAGTATTCTGAATGCAAATTCATAACCTGCCTCTAGGTTGTATGACTATGGAATGGGGCAACCAGATTGGAGGTTCTGTGGCATGTGTCATTGAAGTCGATGTCGAATATGACAGCATTGGGTGAGGGAGGTGTTTACGCGTAAAGGTTGAGTTATTACTATGTAAGGCCATTGCTAGGGGCCGATTCATTAATTTTCAGAGATCAAAGCATTGGGTTCATTTTTGTTATGAGATATTACCTAAGATCTGTTTTTAGTGTGGTTGGATTCTCCATGGAGAGCAGAGATGTCTGTCTACCTGAGTTGGTCAAGGAAAAGAAGTTGCTTCAGGGTTATAGTTCAGGCCTTAGTTTCATGCTGAAGGATTTTCAAGGTGTTGGTCTTACTCGTTTAGTAATGAAAAAGGAAATGGGGGGAAAGACTCTGGGATAGATGGTGGTAATGTAACAACCCGACCCTAATATTAGGCTATAGATACATTTTATGTATTTTCTTATAGCTATATTATTATTATTATTATTATCATCAGATTTTACATTTGTTCTTTTAATAAGATTATTATCATTTTATTTTTATTATTTTATTATGACCCGATTTTTACAATAGCCTAGAGTTTTATTTGAAATTAAACATTATTTCTCCCTATCTCCACCCATAAGCCTCATCCTTATCCTCTAATTAATAACTCCAAATCCTATTAGGAAACCAAGCTCTCAACTCCAAATCCTATTAGGAAACCAAACTCTCAACTCCAAATCCTATTAGGAAACCAAGCTCTAAACTCCAAATCCTATCCCATCTCCTTATGGTCACAATACCATTTTCCTTGCCTATAAAACCCACCCCTAGCCGAGACCTCCAGAAGAAAACATAAGAAATCACAACCACCGAAGCAAGCCGTAGCAGACTGAGAACCCACCTCTCTCGTTCATCTCAGCTTCTCTTAAGCTTTCGGGCTTGCCCCAGCCACCCACAGCCACCGTCGTCTCGTCCAGCCAATCCCCCATCGCGTACTCTTCCGGTGACGAGTTACAACTTGAGATTCAAGAAGAAGCGCAACAAAGTAAGTTATTTGATCACAAAATTAGGATCATCACAGTCAGCTTATATTTGAGTATTATTCAAGCCAGTTCATTGATAGCCAATTTTTATGTACCACTCATGTCATATGCAAGCATGTCATTCAACATAGCACACGATCATGTCATTCCGCATCATGTTCAGTTTCAGAAACTATAATTATATATGTATTATAGCATGCATCTCATGGTCATAAGGCACATAAGCTATCTTAAGTTCAAGTGCAAGATAAGATCAGTTCAGTTAATCAGATGGCCATTCAGATGCATGGTACCATTGCAGTTCAGTTCAGGGTGGATGTGCAAGCCACAGGACTCAAGCGTGGTCCACCATAGTATGCCAGAATACTATCAGCGGCTCCCCTCGCGGTCGCGGGACGTGGGGCTGATGCACAACCTCGCACACAGGGTTAAGTGTGTTGGCCAGTCAGTTCAGTCAGTAATCAGAACAATCAGTTAAATCAGAACAGTCAGTTAAGTCAGATCAGTCAGTTAATTCAGATAAATCAGTCATGCATAGCATAGACATCAGTATGAACAGTCATGAATTTTAAGCTCTCAGCATGAAAAACTTTTATGAAAACCTTATGTTTAGTATGTTAACGATGTGATGGATTTCTTACTGAGTATTCGACTCATTTTAGTTTGTTTTCATTTTTTAAACCACCCAGGCGATGATGATGATTACGAGCAGACAGGCCAGGATTAGAAGGAGCAGATATTTTTAGTTTCAGACCTTTTAGAAGAAATTTATTTTATTGCTTTATGATATGACTTTTTATTCAGTTTATTCATTTAAGTTTTGAAGACATTTTTTTTATCAGACAAAGTTTTTATGAAATAAATCCTAAATTGTTTTCTTAAATATGAGATCTCTTGCCGGGTTTATTTTATGAAAAACACGTGACACTCCTAGCCTACGGGAAGGGGGTGTTACAGGTAAGGTGGAGATGGTGGCCTTCATGAGTAGTACGACAAAAGGGCGGCCGGAGAAGGTTTTGGATCAGGGACGGATTGGTCTTACTTTTTCCCAATTACAAATCCTATGGCTGTAAAAAGGGGAGGCAATTCAGTTGCTGGATGCAAAGGGCAATTATTAGTAGATTCAAAGGGAAAAGTGGACATGCTTGAAACTAATCTTGATTCTATTTCAGGGGAGAAGTTATCGCAGAAAAATCTGCAAAGTGTTGCTATTATGGCTGTTACGACGGACAGGGTTACCTTTAATGGGCGGAAAATTGCTTTTGAGACACATGTTTCTGTTGGGCCCAAGGAAGGAAATGGGCCTAAATGTGAATCAAGACCATCTTCTGAACATCTGGGTTTTAAAGGCTTGGTTTCTAATGTTCTAACGGCTAGGGCACCAGAACCTGTAGTGGTGGAGAATTCGGCTTCTGTTCTAAATCCTTCTGAGGCAGGGGGAAGGTCGTAGATGGAAACGTCGTGCTCGTGCTTAGGGGATACCTTCTGCCTCTTCTCTGTCACCTGGTGACAAGCATACTGCAGAAGTAAACTATGTTAGTTCTGTTCCTTTAAAAAAACTATAAAAAAAAAAAACTCGTTTTGATGATAAGCCGAATGACAGTGATCATCCTTTGGAATTGGTGGCGGTTGCGATTCAACCCTGCCAGGTATTATGAGGATTTTAAGTTGGAACTGTTGGGGGCTTGGAAACTCCCGAACATTCAAAGCCTTTGCTTGATAGTGAATGAGAAGTTTCCCAATGTGGTCTTTCTTATAGAGACCAAATTGTCATATGCTAAAACTCACAATGTTGCTAAGAGACTCAAGTTTGATGGTTGTATTGTAGTAGAGGTTGTAGGGAGGACTAAAGGACTTATGCTTTTATGGAGACAAAAGGATCTCTTAGAGTTGGTTAATTATTCACAACATCACATTAATGTGACTGTAGATGATGAGTAGTGTAGTTTTAAGTGACTTCAGTCTTGTTTTTATGGGCATCCATATTCGGATTTAAGGAGTCATACTTGGGAGTTGCTATCTTCTTTCAAGCCTACGAAGTGGGGAAGGAGAGTTATTGGAGATTTTAAGTGTTGTATAAGGAAGAAAAGGTGGGGGGAATCCTAGAAGTGAAACGTTAATGGGTATGTTCAGGAATATGATGGAGGATGGAAACCTCTTTGACTTGGGATAGAAAGGTAATAAGTTTACTTGGTATAACCCTCATGAAGATTAGTCTTTTACTAAAGAAAGACTCGATAGAGCTATTGCTAACTCTCTTTAGAGAGTAAAGTATTCTGAGTTTTCATTGGAGACCTTACCAGCTATTTGTTCTGATCATAGCCCAATACTACTACAATGCAGTATTGAGAGGTCCTCAGTTCGTAGCTTTCATACTTTCTTTAAGTATGAGGCAAGTTGGAACAAGGAGGATGGATGCAGTGCTGTAGTTTCTAAAACTTGGCAAAATAGAAATGGGATAAAGAATGGGTTGGATAGGGTGACAAGTAAGCTGGAAACAACAAAAAAAGTGCATAAAAAATGGAGCAGGAATATGGTTAAGGATAGAACCAAAGCAATTAGGGAGAAGTTTCAGCTATTAAGTAATATGCAGAGAAGAGATGGACCTAAAAATATGCAAGAACAAAAAAGGTTATGATAGGAACTCGATTTTCTGTTGGACCAAGAAGACACAAGGTGGAGGCAAAGAGCAAAGAGACACTGGTTGACAGGTGGAGACAGAAACACAAAGTTTTATCATGCATGCGTGAACCAGAGAAAGGAAAAAAAACATTATCAACAGAGTTATTGATATGGATGATACAAAATTGATTGAGAAGAATGATATAGCTGCAGGCTTTAAGAGACATTTTTCTGCAGTTTTGCAATCTTCACAGCCTAATTCAGTTTGTATTGATTAGTGTCTTCATGAGATAGAATCAAGGCTCACAGCTGAGATGCAACAATAGTTGGAAATGGATTTTATAGAGAAAGATGTGGAGGTGGCCCTCATGCAAATGTCTCCATTCAAGTTTCCAAGACCTGATGGCTTTAGTGCAGGATTTTATCAAGAACATTAGGAGACAGTGGGTCAAGATGTAACTCAAGTTGTACTGGAATTCTTCAAAAAAGGGAAGCTGCCAAGGGATTTAAACCACACTCATCTAGCTTTAATTCCAAAGGTAAATTCCCCTAATTCAGTACATGAATATAGACCTATCTCTTTTTGTAATGTTGTTTACAAACTGATTTCTAAAATTTTGGCAAATAGAATGAAAGGTGTGTTGGATAAGGTGATTTCTTGAAACCAAAATGCTAATAGATTGATAACTGATAACATCATGGTGGCTTATGAGTTACTTCATACTATGCAATCGAAACAAAAAAGGAAGGGAAGGCTCTATGGCTATTAAGTTAGACATGTTAAAAGCCTATGTTAGGGTAGAGTGAGACTTCCTAGAGGCTTTGATTCTAAAGCTTGGTTTTGGCAAGAAATTGACTGATCTAGTGATGGAATGTCTAAAGTCAGTTTCTTATTCTGTTGTCATTAATGGGGTACTAGGTGAGGCCATAATTCCTTCAAGAGGTTTGAGACAAGGTGACCTTTTGTCATCTTATTTGTTTTTAATTTGTACTAAAGGCTTTAGTTCTCTTGTGTACAAAACTGAATCTAACGGTCTTATCAAGGGAGTTTCTGTGACAAGAGGTGGGCTAAGGATCAATCTACTCTTTTCTGATGACTATGTAATTTCCTGTAGAGCAAAGCTGGTTGAGTGGTATTTGATTCATGACATTTTGCTTCAATATGAGAAAGTATCATGCCAAACTTTAAACAAAGAGAAAACTAGTGTTTTCTTCATTTCAAATACTAAGGTGGAAACAAAGGATTTCATCTTACAGCAAGTGAATGGTTCGAGGTGCAATGATTATAACATATATCTTGGACTCCCAACAGTGGTAGGGAGGTCTAAGTATAATACTTTCAAAATTTTGAAGGAGAAGATATGGAAAAGGATCAACAGTTGGAAGACTAAGCTCTTATCCTCAGCAGAGAAGGAAATTAAAGAGTGTTTTGCATGCAATTCCAGCTTACTCAATGACTGTTTTTAAACTGCTTGTGCTGCTCCTTAAAGAAATTGAAACACTCTTGGCTAGATTTTGGTGGTGCCATAAAGGATATGGGAAAGGTGTCCACTGGAAATCCTAGAGGTCATTGGGTTTGGTTAAAAATCAAGGAGGCTTGGGTTTTAGGGATCTCAGTAGCTTCAATAGAGCTCTTCTTGCCAAGCAAGTTTGGAAAATGAATAAGGATCCTAATTCACTGGTTACTCAAGTTTTTAAACAAAAGTACTTCCAAAACAGTGATTTAATGGATGCTAAACTGAAAGGTTCTCCTTCATTTATTTAGAGAAGCTTATGGTCCAGCTGAGGTCTGGTAAATGAGGGGATTGTTTAGAGGGTTGGCAATGGAAAAAGTATAAAAATCTGGAAGGACAAGTGGTTACCTAGTCCTGTGATGTACCAGATTCAAACTCCTATTAATACTTTAGATCTTAAGACCAGAGTGGATGCATTGATTGAGGAGCAGCCGATCCTATAAAAAAGATTTGGTGGAAATAGTTTCCAATGAGGATGAAGTTAAGCTCATATGCTTTATACCAATTAGTAGTAGAGGATCATGTGATAAACTGATATGGGCAAGCTCAGAAAGGGGTAACTTCTTTGTCAAAAGTGCTTATTTCTTGGAAACTATGTTGTTGAGTAGGAACTCGGATGAAGCTTCAACAAGTGGGGGTAATAAAGCAATGTGGAAAGACTTATCGCACTTATAAGTCCCAAAAAAGGTAAAACAACTAATTTGGAAATATCTCAATAATATCCTTTCTACTAAGGATAATCTTTTCAGGAAGAATATAATTGAGAGCAACCTATGTCCAATATGTGAAAGAGAGATAGAGACATTAGTGCATGTTTTATGGGATTGTTCTGCAGCAGTAGATGTTTGGGGTGGAGATACCTGCATTTTTAGTAAATGGAAAAGGCATCTTTCTGATTTTCAACTGTTATGGTTAGAAATGATTGTGAAATTGAATCAAGAAAGCCTTGAATTGGCCTCAGTTATGTTCTATCACTTATGGGCTAGGAGGAATGGTTCTATTTTTCAAAACCAGTTTTAAGAAACCTACTACAGTTGTTGCAATGGCTCAGACAGATATTTCTTTGTTTAAAGAGGTCAACCGGAAAAGTATAAATAGACCAGAAGGTTGTCATGGGAGAGGATCTAGTTAGAAATGGATGCCACCTAGTTGGCCTTCTTTTAAAATGAATTTTGAAGCAGCTTTTGACAAAAATAATGGCAGAATGAGAATGAGGATTATCATCATGGACTCTGAAGGAGGTTTGCAAGCTTGTTTGACAGCTTATAAGGAGCATGTTTCCTCAGTTTTTCAAGCAAAAAGTTCTGCTCTTTACAGAGTCGTGGAACTTTATATCGAGTTAGGATTGAACCGAGTGAGGTTTAAAGGGGATGCTAATGTTGTTGAAGATGCTGTCAACTCCAAAAATGAAGATAATTCTTGACTTGGTCAAGTGACAAAGGATTTGCAGCAACTAATGGACTACAATCCAGCATGGTGACTATCTTTTTGTAAGCAAGTCTACTAATAAAGTTGCTCACATAACAGCTAAGTTGGCAATCAGTGATGTTAATGAAAAATTCTGGTTAGAGGATGGTCCTATTGAGGTTATAAATTATGTTATGGATGATTTAGCTTGTATGGTTTAAGTTTATCTCATTAGTGAAATTGTTTCCTTTCAATATAAATATATATATATATATATATATATATTTGCATCTTGAATGATTCCCAAATCTATTAATTAATTTACTCTAATTTGTTTCTATATTAATTAATGATGAGAGACATTACAAATATACACTTGAGTGAGAGAGGGACAAAGAATTATTTATAGGAAAAATCTTTGTATCAGCCGATTGTTGGAAAACACCCCACACCCCCTGTGCCAGACCGGGTGCTGCACCTACCCCTAACCCTCTGGGTCCTGAGCCTTGCATAACGTAGACCCAATAGTTGAGTGAAAAAACCATAACATTGAACCAAAAAAGTGGGAAAAACATATGCAGATTCAGAGGCTAATAATTTACAATCACTCAACCAATGCACTTGACCAATAGTCTGTTTGGTTTCCAAGAAAATGATAGAGAATATTGAACCCTAGGAATTGGTCATTTGTAATTAAAAATGCTTTGGAAAACCAAAACAATCAAAAGAAGAGAGAAAGGGAAAGATCGCTCAGTTCAGCGGAGTGTTCGACACGTAAATTTCTCCAAAGAGAGAAGCCTGCATACCGGCCTGTTGAGCTTGAATTTATTGGAGTCATCACTGCGATCTTTCTCTCTTTTACCCAAAACCATACAGATGGAAGAAATTCATTAAACATCTAAAAGAAAAAAATATATATATAAAGAGAAATATTTACAGGACAGAATGGAAACCCCAAAAGGGAGAGAAGGGTGCCGGTAGCATAATCTCCAAATGAAAAAATCTTGCTAGGTTAGGGAGGAAGGTGGTCTTTGCGGGATTGTTGATTCGAAATGGGAAATGGGATTGTTTCTCCAAAATGCGAGTTTCTGTAGGGTGAAGGGGGGAAAAAAGAACTAATTTCCACATTTTGTGTGGGGTGTGATATGTTAAACATTCGCTGATTTGTAGAAAAATTATAAGTAGTGTGATAAAATTATTAATTCAATTGGATGTATTGTTTTTTCTAAACTTAACTTAATAATTGATGATACATCATCCAGTTTTTATATAATTAGAAGATAAATGAGGAGTGGATCATGACGTAAGTGGCTTATAGCTAGGAATAAAGTAAGTTCCATATTTTGAAAATTACATAATATATATATTTAGAGAGAGAGAGAGAGAGAGATACTACATGGATATACATATTTATACCGGCCCCCAAAGATTGATGAAGAGGACGTACGGCTGATATTGTTGACCATTGATATGGAGTACTTCTTAATTATAAACTCGATCAATTTGGAATATTTATTAATTATTAGTCAAAAATTCCAACCACCCAAATTTGAATTTATTTGGAGAACTGTACATGAGTACAAATTCGTAGCAACGCGTTAGGTAATTGGCCTCAAAGCATACAGAGATAACTATATACGTCATTGACTGTATTATTTATATAAATATATATATATATATATATATATGTATGTAATTTCCAAACCGGTTCGACACCTAAGGCATGCGGTGTAGGAAAAAAAACCCGGCAGCTGAGTGGATTTTTCCTTTTTCCATATAATATACTAGCATGAAGATCGATCGGGACGTGACAAGTATATATGCATAGGCAGCCTTCATGCTGCATGGGCTTCGATGATCTCATGCGACCAAGTAGATAATTAAGGTCCTTACAAATGAATGAAATTAACGTGTGTATTGGAAAACAATGTCTGTAAAAAGCAAGTAAAAAGTAGAAGAAAATTTACTTAGTTTTAATAATTGATGCATCCAAACGATCAAAGTTCCTATTAGAAACCTAACCTATCTTTAGGTTATGGTATGATCGGTACTTCTGTGTCTAACAACTCTCTCAACTTCTCGTGTTTCAAATGCTTTAATTTTAATGAGGAGTAATGTTACTTTTTGACTAAAGTTTTTTTTTTTTAGTTTCAATTAACATATTCATTATTTATAAGTGTAATATATTTTAAGTACTTTTATAAGTATTACTTAAATGAAAAATCACTCAAAAATGCGATATATTAATTATAAGTAGAATTCTGAACAAATTAAATATTTATGTTTATAGAGAAAAAGAGAACAATAAATGAAGGTTTTGTTAGGGTTATCCCATATCGATTGTAGAAGTAGTTGGTAATCAGTTTATAAGTATAAAGAAAAGTCTTATTTTTTGAACTATATTTTGGAGTTGAGAGAGGTCCATGACCACTCAAACTGGTATCAGAGTACTCCGATGAGTCCGATCTAGATTTACCAACAGTCTGAGAGAAAAACGGATTGTCACTACTCTGACTTAGGGAGAGATTGTTAAATTTGTCTCACATCAATTATAGAAGGGAATGATTATCAATTTATAAATGTGAGAAAAAACCTCACCTTTTAAGCTAACTTTAAAGATTGAGAGATCCATCACCACCTAACATGTTTTATATATGGCTACTCAATAATAAAGTCAAAAAGACAAAAGCTAGCATAGCGGAAACGACTTGATTCAGAAACTGTTCGATCGAGTTGGTAACATGTTCTTGTCTAGCTTTGACCTTCATGTGTGTTAACATGTTCATTGAATTAGTACATGAAATATTGCTCGCTTTTGGCTCTCACTTGTTTTTCTTCTTTTTGGCATTTGTTTGGTGCCAAATTCTAGACCTGAGTCAACCCTTGGTCAGATGACCCAAATGTTATGTTGATCATGAAGGTGTGCACGGGCCATGTTATGATAAAAGAGAAATGTTACGGTTATGAAATAAGTCTTATAAAAATATATTTATAAATTGATATAATTTTATATGATATATTATATTTATTTTATAATAAAAATAATTTTATAATTTAATATTATATTACATCAAATTATATCGATTTATAAATTTATTTTAATAAAATCTTTTTAGAGTGTCATGATAATTCCATCAATTTAGGAATCATGCTCTCTATTTGCTCTTGCTGACTTTTAAACATTCATATTTCCCTTTTACTTTTTCAAAAGCGAGAGATATACCAAGTCAAATAATTCAAGTCAATTTAAAAAAAAAACCAATACAAGTCAATTCAACAAACTCTCATTTTCCAGGATGGCCGCGGGTTTCTCATTCAGGAAAGGGATCAGACCACTCACGCATAGTGAGATGGACAGCGGGATGAGATATTTTTAAATAAAAATTAAAAATAAAATAAAATATTATTTTTAATATTATTATTATTTTAAAATTTTAAAAAATTAAATTATTTATTATATTTTATATAAAAATTTAAAAAAATTATAATGATTAGATGAGATAAAACTGTTTCTGTATCTAAACAGATCACAGTATTCGATTTATATGGCTACCTAATTTTTTCTTTTGTTTCAATATTTTATTTTCCTGACCAATGGCCACTTTAACTTTAATTCCTCAAGGTTGAACTTTCGCTTTAAACTTTTATAATTTCATATCTTCCACATATAGTATGCTATTGGTGCACTTGTAGACATGCATGGACTTCACCTAATATTTCATTGATTCTAAGGATATAAAAATAGTCATAAAAATGGACAATTTTATGTAATTTGTTGCTAGATCTACTAGTATATATATTAGTTGATCATGCAACGTATATTAACTCTCTCTCTTTTTTCTTGTTTTACCTCTCTATTTCACTTGAAATCGATACTATTCGATAATTTGAAAATATAGTGTATGTTGGTCATTTCATTTACCAATTTAATTAGTTTTAAGAACAAAATAAATAAAATATATATTTCATATTTCATACTAAATATAGTGTATTTTTCTTGTTCCTTGTAAGTTTCCATGTGAATTGCAATGGATCCTACTGGACAAACAGTTTTTTTTTTTTTTTTTTTTTAGCAATGAATTAGCCCAATCTGTTGTCTTTACATGGGCAACATTAGATATGGTGCACCTCTCCCATATATATGTCTAGCTTCTCTCCTAATTACACTAGAAATTAGGACAGAAAATGAAAGTTCATCATGTTGATTACAAAACAGACAGCACCAATGGTCCAATGGGAATTGTTCAGCCAAGCCCAAACAGAGCTTGGATCACACAATGAATTACACAAAGCCAAGGAGATGGCCTCCACACCCTAGAAATCCAAAGTTCCAAACTATATGAGATTCAAACTGAACTAATCTACAAAGAAGCCAAAATGAAGAGTCCCTGGCAAAAGAAAAACCCAACTGAAGACCATCCTCATTCATAGATTGTAAAACCAAACTAAAAACCATGATCAACTAGAAGAATGCTTGATAAGATTACCAAAGAATCGCTAAAAAAAAAAAAAAACCAATTCACAATTGGTAATCATTTGAGACCAAATAAGACATGGTTGCAATAGCAACATAGCCTCGTTTGTTTTCACAACTCCTCTAAACTAATTTAATTTAATTATTACAATTTTCTCAAATTCTCATACAAAATAAAATAAACAATTCAATATTTTTAAATATCAAAACAAAAATAATATTAAAATAATATATTCTAATAATATTTTATTCAACTTTTAATTTTAATATCAAGTACTCATCTCATCTCATCTTATATGCGAAAGTTTCGCATTGCAAAAACATACCAAACTCTTTGTAAAACATGCCAAAGGAAGAAATATTGTATTAAGAGGAAATTTTGTAAAAACATGCCAAAGGAAGAAACATGCCAAACTCTCTCGTGTTGCAAAAACTTGCCAAACTCCTTTGTAGTTCTTATCCAAATTTGAGAGGAAATGGATACGGAACAAGAAATAATGTATTGAATAACAAACACCTCCAGCAGGATAACAACACCATTAAAGGAAGAAAAAGCTAGCGATGTGACAGTCCAGGCTTTTCGCACACTTCTTTCTGCAAGATTTATAGAACCTCCTCTTGAAACCTCATGGACCCTTTTTTTTATAAGTTTTCTTTATCATTAGCATCAGAGTCAAGAATTCATGAACAGTTTTCTTGTGTAAAGGATGCTTCGTAATAAAGCTCCAGATATTGCCATTAGCCATGTCTTAAACAGCCGCACGAAGGATGCCTCAGATTCATTTATTAGGAAAGCACGACCAAACAAAACGCTGTCCATGATGTTTTACCCCGGATTGATCGTCGTCACCAAGCACAGCATAGATGAAATTGGGGTTCAACTTCTCCACCTGCATTTGCCGCAAATAACCCAAACCAAGTTGAAGGTCCCTTTCTAAACTCTCTCCTCTGGCGGTTTTTCCTCATGCAGTTTCTACAGTCGACCTCCATAAATCCAACTTTGCTTATTCTACCATACTCTTTAATGAGGGCGGACATGATCCTACGAGGACCCATTCCAGCAACCTGAAAAGTGTCAATCAAGGTCTTGGCAGAACCAGCTCATGGTTGTGCTCCCCGACACAACCCATTTCCCTGAATCCTGCACCCCCACACGTGGGAGTTGGGCTATCGGCCATTTCTTCATCATCGATGTCCACGCCATCATCAGCAAGCTCTCGTCCACTACCACATCCTACCAACCCAATATCAAATTTGAGAATCCCGTTTCCATGCGTGGCCTATTGAGGACCTCAATCCAACCCCTTTTGGAGGAGAAAAACAGATATTTATTCTAGAGGAAAGAGAGGATAGACTAGTTTGAAAATTTCTCTAACTGAATTGCTTATCAAGTGGCTTACTTTGTGCCAACGTATTCATGAGTATTTATAGGCTTGTAGATTCACCTAGCATTTATCTTAATACATGAACTTATCTAGTATACGAACACTCAAGTACATGAATATCCCAAATACATGAATTACTTCTTTCAACATAAACCTTCACTCTAGTTCATGAATCTTCCAAAATACAACTCTTCATCTAACATTTACTAAATTAAGTTTATTATTGAACAACCCCACTGTAATAGCTAAAACTGGAAAAGTAGTGAAAATGAATAATCTGATGGAAAATTCATACGTATTGGATAGAAAATGATAATGCTCTCTTCGAGGGGAGCTCCTCCATGCATGAAAACAGAATAACAAATTCTTCTCAGGTTTCTCGATACCTCTCCCACAGTTCTTACGCTAGATATACTAGTTAAAGTAAAAGACAGAATTAACCCTAATATTCAGTTACATATAAAAGGAAATAAGCATCCGTAATCCTACTATCAGGCCCTGGGCCCATTCAAGCCCACGTCCATATCTCCATTCATAACTGGCCCTCACCGTTGCTTCAGGCCCATTCCTTCACGTCGGCCCATTCAAGCCCACTCACGCACAAGATGACAAAGCTTCTGGAATAACCCGAACCCTACTGCCGACATCTCTAACTCTTCGCATTGACTTCGTTGTTTGCCCCTTCCCAGTCGGCGTGTAACAACTCTCTCCCCCATCAAAACACCTTGCCCACAAGGTGTGGGTAATCGGTGCAAAGCTGCGTGTATGGCTCCCAGGAGGCTTCATCTGGAGTTTGACCATTCCAGCGAACCAAGAGCTCGACCACTGGTAAATTTCGAACCTTTTTTAGTCTACGGTTCAAGATTTCTTCTGGTTCCGGCTTCAAAATTCCAGCTTTGTCCGTGGGTGGTAGTTTGGGTATGATACTGACTTGACTCCCTAACTTCTTTTTTAATTGTGAGACATGGAAGACATCATGGAGTTGGGCCGAAGGTGGTAGTTGAAGACGGTAAGCCACCTCGCCGATTTGCTGTACAACCTGAAAAGGCCCGTAAAAACGCGGTGATAGCTTCAAGTTCTGATGATGGCGAAGTGATGATTGTCTGTATGGTTGGAGTTTTAGGTAAGCCCAGTCACCGATCTGAAATTTTTGTTCTTTTCTGCCCTTGTCTGCGTACCTCTTCATACGTTCTTGTGATTTGGCCAGATTGTATTTCAACAGAGCCCACAGTTGATCTCTTTCCCGCAAGGTATTCTCCACTTCCTCTAATCTCGCCGTGCCTGCTGTGTAGCTTGTTAGTTTAGGCGGTGGATACCCATATAAGGCCTGAAAAGGGGTTATTTTACTCGAGGCATGCTGGTTCGAGTTATAACACCATTCTGCCAAAGGCACCCACTTAGACCACTCCTTCGGTCTATCACACACATAGGATCTCAAGTAGTTTTCCACCCACTTGTTCACAGCTTCGGTCTGCCCATCTGTTTGCGGATGGTAGGCCGTACTGAACTATAACTTCGCATCCTGATTACACCTAATTCCAGTACTGATTAGGTGAAGTCCATGCATGTCAACAAGTGCACCAATAGCATGTCAACATTTAATGAAATATTAGGAGCTAATGAAATATTAGGTGAAGTCCATGCATGGACTTCACCTAATATTTAATCGAAACCTCGCAAGGCCTTAATGGACTTTGGTGGTGGCCAACTCAGCATAGCCTGTAACTTCGCAGGATCTGCACGAACCCCCTGGGCAGAAATTAAATGCCCCAGATATGCAATTTCAGTGCAGCCAAACTCACATTTACTCAGCTTGGCATAAAGCTGGTTGTCCCGTAGGATATCAAAAGTGAGCTGTAAGTGATGTAAGTGGGCCTCTTCATCCCTGCTGTAGATCAAAATATCATCAAAAAAAACCAAAATAAACTTTCGTAAGTGAGGTTTAAAAACCTGGTTCATTAAACTCTGGAAAGTTGAAGGAGCATTGGTTAAGCCGAATGGCATAACCAAAAATTCATAGTGTCCCTCGTGCGTTCGAAAAGCTGTTTTAGGGATGTCTTCATTCTTCACTCTGATTTGATGATATCCCGACCTTAAATCGAGTTTAGAGAATATTGTGGCTCCATGTAGTTCATCCATTAATTCCTCCACCACAGGAATTGGATATTTGTCCTTCACAGTGACATGATTGAGGGCACGGTAGTCAACACAGAGACGCCATGTACCATCTGCCTTTCTTACCAGCAACACAGGTGAAGAATAAGGGCTTTGGCTAGGTCTGATTACACCTGATTCCAGTAGCTCCTTTATGATCTTTTCGATCTCATCTTTCTGAAAATAGGGGTAGCGATAGGGTCTTACCGAAATTGGTTGAGTTCCTGGCTGAAGGGTGATGCTATGGTCATGAGATCGAGGTGGGGGTAAGCCAGATGGGAGGGCAAAAATGTCAGGGTATAGGTCAAGCAGGTGCTGTATGGGTTTAGGGGGTATGGTGGGTGGTTGGGTTTGAGGAATTTGGTCAATGAGTTGTAGTAGTAACCCCTTATTTTCCAGAGCAGTAGCCCTATTGAATGCCCCTTCCTCCATTAAAGTGCTGCCTCGCAGCCCCTTTAAAACAAACACAGTGTTCTGATATGTAAATTGCATTGTGAGGTTATGGAAATTCCATAGAATCGACCCTAACTCCTGTAACCACTGCACACCAAGTACGACATCGCACCCTGCCAACACTAGCAAATACATGTCAGTAGAAAACTTCATGTTCTGCACAGCCATAGGCACATTTTTAATTCTGCCCTCACTTTGGACTTGTTCCCCGTTTGCCACTTTCACTTTAACCTTATCATCAGTCAGCACATGTAAGGCAGTTTTAGATAGTATAGATGGATCCAGGAAGTTGTGAGTGCTTCCTGAATCAATGAGGATAGTAACTGGCTGACTGCCAATGCGTCCCACCACACGCATTGTCTTAGGGTTCAAAGACCCCACAATAGCATGTAAGGTGATTTCTGGGGTATCACCTGCAACAAGGGCGTGCTGTGTATCAAGCTGGTCCCCTTCCTTATCAGTTACCACGTCAACTACTTCATAATTGTCCTCAATTTCCTCAATTAGATACAGCTTTGGACTGGAACACTTATGGCCCGGGGCCCATTTAGAATCACAAGAATAACACAGGCCTTTAGCCCTGCGTTCTCTCATCTCCTGTTGGCTAACTTTATGGACAGAAACTATGGCTTTGGGTTGGTTTGGGGGAATATTGGTGGTAGCAGGTGGTGGGCAGGATTTAATGTAGGTGGGGTTATGGATCTGTGATGTTGTGTTATAGGGTGGGTTACGGTATGGGGGTTTTTTCTGGAAGGAGATTTTTTCCTCCTGGATTTTGGCCAGTCCATAAGCTGTGATTAAATCAGGGGGAGTAAACATTTTAACTGTTAGCCTGATATCATCCTTCAGGCCACTGAGAAAACAACTCAGCTTGAAATTCTCAGATAAACCAGGCAGCCTGTTGGATAAGGCTTCAAACTCCTCTTGGTACTCTTCAACACTACCCTTCTGTGCCAACTTAGCTACTTGTTCCATGGGATCATCATAGGTGGTCGGGCCAAATCTGATTAGTAATGCATGAACAAAGGAATCCCAAGTGCTAATTCTCCCAGATTGCTCCATATCCTGGAACCAAACTAGTGCCTTCCCTTCCATGTGTAGAGACACTAAACGCAATTTATTCTGAGGGGGAATATTATGATAGGTAAAAAAATGATTTACCTTAAACAACCAACCATGGGGGTTATCCCCGTGAAAAACTGGGAAGTCCACTCGAATGGATCTGGGATGTAAGTCTGTATTGTGGCTAACGAGTTGTGTGTTCTCCTGATCTGTGTGCTCCTGCTCATTGCGTTGATGGTGAGAGGATGAATCTCCTGACAGAGTTGTTTTTACACTGTGCAGGTCTGCAGCCATCGTAGCAAACTGCTTCAGCACAGTCTCGAATTGGCGTCGCATAGCCATCATCTCCACTCCGATTGATGTGAATTGGCTCTCATTGTTTTTGATAATCTGGTCTGTAGTTTTTTTCTGGGTATTGAGTCCTTCCTGTAGGTCTTTCAAACGGGTGTTTTCAGCCATGGTAACAGGGCAGGAAAGGGGCTCTGGATACCACTTGTAATAGCTAAAACTGGAAAAGTAGTGAAAAGGAATAATCTGATGGAAAATTCATACGTATTGGATAGAAAATGATAATGCTCTCTTCGAGGGGAGCTCCTCCATGCATGAAAACAGAATAACAAATTCTTCTCAGGTTTCTCGATACCTCTCCCACAGTTCTTACGCTAGATATACTAGTTAAAGTAAAAGACAGAATTAACCCTAATATTCAGTTACATATAAAAGGAAATAAGCATCTGTAATCCTACTATCAGGCCCTGGGCCCATTCAAGCCCACGTCCATATCTCCATTCATAACTGGCCCTCACCGTTGCTTCAGGCCCATTCCTTCACGTCAGCCCATTCAAGCCCACTCACGCACAAGATGACAAAGCTTCTGGAATAACCCGAACCCTACTGCCGACATCTCTAACTCTTCGCATTGACTTCGCTGTTTGCCCCTTCCCAGTCGGCGTGTAACACCCACCATATGAATTGTTATATGCTTCGCAGTGGAGAAGGGCATTGAGTAATACAAACTTGAAGTCTAATGGGCGTAAAAGACTTTTTGAGAGCTCTTCAACCAAAAGAATCTCTCTTCCCAAACTATTACACAACATAAACAACAGAGAACAAGGAAAAGGAGAACCCCCCTCCCCCCAAAGATAAAAGCAAGAGCCTTTTTCTCCTATCTTCTGTAGTAATTGTGGCTAGTAGCCGTGGGGTTAACACAGAAATGTGAGAGACAGAGCCAAGGTAGAAAAGTATGTTGCTTTTCTTAAGTTCCTGTTAAGAAACAAGGGAAGCCCTAGAATGGCTGTGTCTTGGATTTGGTTTAGGAATTGGGAGTATCAACCTAAGTTTGCAAAATGCATCATAGCAGAAAAATAAGGTGGCGAATTCCACCTCAGACGAGGCACCACAAATAGAAGTTTGAAGAATATTCCCATGCCTGCCAATTCTGTTATTCTGTTATTTGTCCAGTTGTTATATTTTACTTTTCATCCTATAATTTTCCTATTGGTTCACAGTGTAATCGTTTGCCTATATAAAGGCATGAACATCAATGAATACAAGTAAGTCTGAGAACATTTTTCCTGCAGATCCACAATGCATTTCTATCCTTTTCTTCACACTGCATTTCTATTCTATTCTGTTTAATTAGTGAGGGTTTGTTCCTTCCCAAAAACAAAAAAGAAACAAGACTTTGAAGAAAAATTAGATATGGAGAGAGAGGAGAGCTTGGAGAATGGTGGGTAGGTAATGTTCTTCATATTGTATTCCATTTCCAGTTTCCACTGTCGAAACTCTCGTCTACCGTATATTAAGACGCATTTAACTTACAAGAAATGGATAAATATTCATGTAATCAGATCCCAGTACTGCCTGTATATAGGCACAACGAACTCTACTGACGTGGCATTTCCAGCGATTATATTATATTATTACATTCTTTTAATCAAGGATTTTTTTCAAAAATCATAAATTCATTAAAAAATAATTTCTTAATTATTAAGTAGAAAAGAAAAACTAAATCGATAGATTTATCAGTGGGGATCCACTTGAGCATTTTTTATATTGTAAAGCTTGTGAAAAGCCCTGTGTGCAAATCATTTGTGATAAACTTTATGCATCTTAAATTATATTATTTTGTTTGATATCTATTATTGATCATTAATATTTGACGTTAAAGTTTAACCTATACTTATTCATCTTAAAAAGTTATATTTACAATATGATGTAGAGAACACACCATCTATATTGTTGACATGTTATAATTTGATTTGTAAAAAAATTTTAAAATTGAATATTCTTACAAATCAAATTAAGACATGTTGAAAAGTGTGTCATCATCAAGGAAACTTCTAGCTTGTTTTTGTTTTTTGTTTTTATTTTTCTTTTAAGGAAGAATAATGTTAGCATGCCTCCTTTTTCTTTTAAGGAAGAATAATATTAGCCTGTCTCTTCATTTTGACCGTTCATATTTTTTTTTTAATTTTTTTTTGTTTATTAATTAAAGAAGTAATTATTATTGTATTGATATTTAAAAAATATATATAAAAAAAAATTACTGAAGAGTCAATTCCAATTATCACTGCGGGACGGCACCCTCACAGTAATCTTTTAAGGAAATGACACTCCTGACGGATTAGGTAAAACACATGTTTCTTCTTAAAAATATAAATATTTGTCTGAAATGAAGGCCCAATGGATCGTGCAACCCATTTGTATGTCCGGACCCATTTATCTAAACCCATGTAGCAGGCATCTAATTTTTTTTAATTATTTCTCTTTCCATCCCTATTTCTCTTTATTCTCAATAAATATACTCAAAACTTTATTGAGAATATTTTATTAATATAATTGTAAAGAACCTTGCTATTCTTCACTATATTGTAATAAGGGAATGATTTGGAGATGGAATGTGGCTGCTGCAATTAGTAAACAGAGTGCATCCAAGGTGTTTGTCAAAATGGTAAAGAGGCAACAGATATGAAGAAATGCATTAACATTGCTACGTTGGAGTTGTTTGAGACAATTCCTTCCTCCTGCTACAGACTATGGACTGGATTCAAGATCAAGAGTACCCTCTCCACAGATGCCTCTCTCTGCTCAAATACCGAATCTCTTACAAACTTTCCAGGCCAAGCTAAAGTGTACCTGTCCTTGAGTATGAAAGACAGAACGCACCGTATTGATTAGTATAAACCAAAACGCTGCGTTTTACAATTAAACTGAATAAAGACCCACTAAACTGAACGCACCGTTTTGGCCTATACAAGCCAAAACGCTGCGTTTTTACAACTGAATGATGAATAACAGACCACTAAACGGGACACACCGTTTTGGCTCATACATGCCAAAATGCTGCATCTTACATTGACTTAACCACTAATAATACTGCTTTATTCCACGCTGCCTCCTACTTGCTGCAAACGGCGACGTCCCGTAACCCCTTACTTCAAGCAGTTCACAGATCACTTCCTATCTTATGCAATTCATGTCTTCGACTAGTCTTAGGGTTCCCTTCCTCACGGCGGCTCCCTAACAATAATCCCATTTTTTCATCTTTTGATTTTATTTATAACTTTTATTTGGTTTATATATTTTTATTTTGTGTGTTTATGATAAAATTATCACATTATATATGAAGAAATATTATAAATATTAAAAGATACGGAAATATTATAAAGCTTTACACCAAGTGCTTGAACCCTTTATTTAAATAGAGAAAATATTTGAAATGATTATAAAATTATTTAAATAATATAAATTAATTAATAAAACTAAATAAATAATTATTTTAAGTGAGCCTTTAGCGATATATTATAAATAAAAGTGAAAGAATATTTATAGTTTTAGAGTGTGTACTTGTTTAAAAAAATATATATGAAATTTACATTAAAATAAAATTAATAATAAATTTTGTTCTTTTTAAAAAAGAATGCAAGAAATTTAAACATTTAAAACTAAACGTATCATTACTCTAAATAAAAAATATGAAATGAGTAGTATAACTATCAGAATGTGAAACTTGGATAAGTCGTTAATGCTAAAATATAATGTTAAGATACAAGTTTTGAATAAACAAATTACATATAAATTATTTTTAAAAAAATGAATCTTACTGATAAAAAATAATTTTCTTACACTTTTTTAAAATAAATCTAAATTTTTATATTTAAAATTTCTACAAATGATTTCTCAATGCTAAATGCCGAGCGCCCCCAACAAAAGCCCATCAGTTCTTAATTCTTATTAACAAGGGGGAAAAGACAAAAAAAGAATTTTAATTTTTAGTTTGGATAGAAAAGAAAAGTCATATGCGGAGAGTATGCAAGAGCCTTACCAAAAAGCTGTACCATTGGTAGGGGTAAGAATTTATATAATAGACGCTGAACTTGTTGTCTTTGCTGACTTGCTCCGAGTTTTGGATGCAGAGATCAGCTGAGAGAGCGAGGTGAGCTAGCCGAGAGCAGAGACTGAGCGGACGAACATTCAGCTACAGTAAGCGTTCCCGAGTGGCAAATTGCCGGTATCATCTTTGGGTGAAACAGCATTACAAAACCACCTTGACCCGCAAGCATTCAGGTGTATTATTCTTCCTCTCCTCCTCCTCCTCGACCTCCTCCTCCTCCTCACCGTTTCATTTTATCTGTTTTTGCTGATATTTCATGTATTGTTTTTCCAACTTCGATAGGTTTGTGCGCTTTTGCTTTCTTTCCTGACTTTTATCTCTTAACTTCCCTAACGCCCTTTGTTATTTCATTAAAATACTCCGTTTTTGTTGGCATCTCTTTTACACGTTTGAAGTCTGTCTCCTTGCAGAATATGATGTGTGGATTTGTGTAATGAACCTTCTTAATTTTGTAGGCTTGGGGTGCTACTATAAAGGAAACCATCTCCAGCTCCGTTAACAGGAAGTAAAAGGGAACAAGAAACAGAAAGAGAGATATGGATGATAACATGGAATCGGGCAAATATTCGGGAGAGGATAAGGATGATAATCTGACGACCCGTACGAGTACACGAGCTGAGGAAGAGGAGGAGAAAGAACCAAACCCCACCCAGGTTCAAAACGTGGATTTGAAAGCCGAGAACAACATTGATGGTAAAGGTATTGGTGAATTCCCAATTGAAAACCCAGGTCCGGTTGATTCTGCTTCTTCGACCCTGAAAGCCACTAACGATGATGATATGGCTGCCAATGAGGTAGTAAATGGCAACGCTGGAACTGATGTTAGCGATGTCATCCATTCAAATCAACTAGAACCCGCTTCTCCTCCTAAGGAGTCTATGGATATGGAACTCGACGTTCAAAAGAAACAGGAGGACATCGAAGAAACTGATGGTAGTGATTTAAATCCTTCGAATCGGCTAGTTCCCAATGCATCTCGTGAGAGGTCTGTGGAGACGGAGGCCAAAGATGATGAGAAAGGGCATGAATTGAATGTTGGGATGAGCAACATGGAGTTGTCTCCGAATAGAGAGATTAAGGAGCAAGTATCAAAATCCAAGTTGAATGAAGGAAATGAAGTTCGTATGAAGGGGTCAGAGCAGTCATTTCTCTCAGCGCTGGATGAGGGTGACGATTCAGGAACAGAGGAGGAGCAAACGGCATTCATGACGGCGGTAGAGAACTTCTACAAAGAGAGAAGCTTGGAATTCAAGCCCCCAAAGTTCTACCAAAAGGAATTGAATTTGCTCAAGTAAGTGTCTGGCAATTTGTTTATGATTAGATAAGAGAACCTCTTCTTACTTTCCTTTCAAAATACTGATTCTTTATTGCATCTAGGTTATGGAGAGCTGTAATAAAACTTGGCGGCTATGAACAGGTTTTCCTGGTTTATTTCTCCTTAAGTTCTAATTGTTTTCTTTTCTCTCGAGGGCCATCTTTTTGTAAGGCGTAAGCCTTGGAGATTTTTGTTTGAACATTTTCAAAAAGAAACCACAAAATCAGAAATACATGGCTTGATTCTTGATTCTGAATATATTGGACATAACTCAAAATATTTTTGGATGATTTCACAGATTTCCTTGTCTTCAAAGGAATATATTTAGTAGTTAGCCAACAACAAAGTCCACCCCCCCTCCACATATAGACGTGCATGATACACTTCAATGAAACTTCACGTGCTTTTCTATTCTTGTCACTGCCATGATAGTGTATTACAGGCTTGATTTCTATTTCTGGCCATTCATAGGTGACTTCATGCAAGTTGTGGAGGCAAGTGGGACAATCGTTTAATCCACCAAAGTAAGGGAAATAAAAGTTTTCTTTTCTTTTTTTGTTTTTAAGTTTATGCCTGTCTGTCTTCTAGCTAAGTTAGAAGTTTATAACAAAAAAATTAAAAATTGACAACTGCAGTTCTCCTTAGCATGGGAAAAAAGGGAAAATCAAGAGTACTTTCAATCCCAAGAGAGTATCATTCTTATTTAGTTATAGTCCACCTCCCACCCGCACTAAAATAAGCTTCCTTTCCGGTTTTGCAGGGACACTATATTTATAGTTTCATTTTTATTTTGAATATAACAGCTGATTTCTGATCATTTTACTTACCCAGGACCTGCACTACTGTTTCTTGGACTTTCCGAATTTTTTATGAGAAGGTTATGCACTACTTGCTAAGTTTCACTTCCTGTACACTAATTAGTTCCTCCTTTTTGTTTTCTTATTTTTATGTCTTTTATCGTTTCTGATTATCATTTCTGCAGGCACTACTTGAATATGAAAAGCATAGAATGGGTGGTGGTGAGCTCACAGAGTCTACGATAGTAAATAATCAGGTATAGGACATTAGCTAATCATTTGGCCAGGTTTTGATGTTTCTATAAGCAATGATGTCCCTTCCATTGCCGGTATGGAAACTCTACTTCAGTCAATTTTGACAATTAGGCTGAAGAGAACTGGGGGAGAGGGTGTGGTGGTTGTTTCGTTGAGGAACTGTACGTTTGGTTTTTTGCCACTGTGATTGAACAATGCATGTCAGAAAATGGTCTGGTTGATAAGCTTTTGAGAGACACTCTATTAGGGCTTGAGAAATGGATGTCTTGGCAAATGCTGGAATTGCTGCCCTGAGTACATGAGCGAAGTTATTGGATGATTTGTTGGAAGGAGATTACGAAGGAAATAAAATTATTCTTATGGGAAAACTTTGTGTTTGGACTGAGATTCACAAAAATGTGTCCATACATGAGATGTTTCTTTGAGTGATGAATTGATTTGAGAACAGGTTATTGTTGTTTAATCAGTACTGCAGGGATTGTTTTGGATATTGGGTGCATTTCAAAATTACCTTCGACTCCTCTCTTTCTCTCACTCTCTCCCCTTTTGGAGCAACCTGCAAAGAATGTGCTTTGGAGGTTTCCACTCCTCAAGTTTTCAGGGAACTGATACCTTTGTTCTATGTTTGCTTCTGTTTTGCAATTTTTGTTACTCTGTTTGCTTCTATGTTTCCCAACCACCCATGGTACACATCCACATAACTACATGTATGCTGTTTTTCTTTATGTGGATGCACTCTGGGCACAGTTGTGTCTTTTTGAAGAGAATCTTAACATGAAAAAAAAAATTAATTTCCAATTATTTTAATGGGTCATATGAACAGATTATGTATGTGCTTGTATTCTAACGGTCTTGGAAGCTGGACTGCTTGTTCATTTTTAATTCATGAGGAAATAAGATCTGCTTCTGCATAAAGTGATGAGAATGACCAATGATTCACGTGGTGGTGTTTGGGTGGTAATCTATAATTATAATGGCTTTATTTGTATCCGGAGAGATAATATATGATTATGACTTTGTATGCAGGTTGGCGCCAGTCAAGCTTTAGGATCAGGTAGGACACTAAGGGATGCTGCAGCTCGTGCGATACAAGGTTGGCACTCTCGACGTCTTTTTGGTCATGGTGAGACTGGCAACCCAATTGTTAAGGTCTGTGGAGAACTTTTAGGCTTCATAATTTATTTTTTTTTGTTTTTTGATTTTTTTGATTTCCGTTATTTTGCTGTTCTTCCTTCCATGTTATCATTTCTTCACACACTCTCTCTCTCTCTCTCACTAGGAGAAGAACTTGAGTTCTATGCCAAAGGGTGACAAACAGCTTAAAAGTATTGGTATGGCCACTCTACTATTTTAACAGGTTCAGTATTTACTGCCATCATGCCCTCTTTGAACTTGGTTATTGATTTAGGTTTTCTAAAGCGGAAAAAGCCATCTTCTGCTGAGCGTAATGTCCAAGTTGCTCACTTTAAAGTCACAAAGCCACAGTTAAGTTTACTACTTCGTTTTGTTCCACCAGGCCTTGGTTGATTTGACTCTTCTGGTTTAAGAGATTAAATTGTTCTATTATTTTGGACAGCTTGGACACCATGGTCGTTGATGTTGGCCCCCCAGCTGATTGGGTGAAGATCAATGTTCAAAGATTTGTGAGTTTCTCTTGTGCATCGCTCTTCATAACAAAAATTCTAATATTTTTTTTCCTTCGTCTCTGTGTCTATCTAACTAGGTTTAAAATTTTGACTGTTCACAGAATGACTGCTTTGAGGTGTATGCATTAGTTCCTGGGCTTCTGCGTGAGGAGGTTATTATAAGCTATCTGCAAGTGCTTTCATTTATCTCATTTTCTGATCTATTACCGTGACAGAGTGCTTGCTTGTGCATTTGAAAGCATGCTTGAGAGTGAACTTTCAAAAACATGTAAGTTGAATGGAAATGAAAATGGACAACATGTGCATGGCTCAGATAGGGGGTCATCCCCCTTCAAGGACCGATGATGCTGTGTAGTCTAATATCTGAATATCGTATCAAGGACATATGTATACAACAACAGACCAGAAGTGAAAGGAAAGTGAGGCCTGCACATGGTGCTAAGTAGTCTATGAGAACCTGAGTAAATTTGTTTTGAGCTGGGTCCAAACTTTGAGCATGAAGTTTGAGCCAGAGATCAAGCAAACCTAGTCTATAATGAAGTTCTATCTTTTAGTCCTTGAGTTTATGAAACAATTCTACGCTGCAAAACAGCTGCTTGGGATGAACCCAACCCCTCTTTGTATTTTTTGACTCAGCAGAATATCTACTGTCATATGGTATTGAATTTTCTTGGTCAGATTTGATTGTTTTTTGGTAGGTCTCAATCAATCTAAATTGGCAAAATAGAAATCTTGACATCAATTCTAGGATGTAGGTAACCCACCACTAATGCTTATTGAAACCTGCTTTTGATGCTTGTTATATTCCCTTTTTTTAAATGTTGATTAGAATCTTCTTCTACCAATGCAGGTGCATGTTCAGTCCGATCCAGCTGGATGCTTGGTTATATCCGGTCAACCAGCGCAACTGGATAATCCTTGGGGTGTAACACCTTTTAAAAAGGTTTGTAAAGAATTTCTTATGTTTAGTTGTATGTGCTGTACAGTGTTGCTTTGCTGCAGTGGGTCCATGTAATTCTGCATAATAAAGATCTTCTTCAATTGCCTGACTAAATCAAATGGCCCGATTCTAAAGAGAGATAGACCCATCATGTGAGCCCTACAGTATTTAATGTTGCCCCTAAATGATTTAGGGATACTCTGAATCCCACTTGAATATTTAATGTTATATGTATCTCTCTTTGCTTTAGACCATTCAATTTGGCTAGACAATGGAGAGGATCTCAAATTCTTTGCATAATAGAGTGGAAAGTATTCATGTAAATAATGAATGACGCTAATGCTACATGAAACCCCTTTTCTTATACCACTTTTTTTGGTTTAGTTTGGACTGGATGTAAATGCTTTCGAGCTAATGATGTGCATAGGAGGAGTTTAAGGAATTCTGATTTATGTATTTATAAAAAAAAATCTTTGTATATATAGGCATGAGGCTCTTTATCGAAGCATACCTGACTGTAGTAGTTCTCTTTCCCAGGTTGTTAGCTTCCCTTCCAGAATTGATCCACATCAAACATCTGCTGTTGTCACCCTGCACGGACAGTTGTTTGTTCGTGTCCCGTTTGAACGGTCAGATTTATAGAATGTGGAGATAATGGTCCCCTTCCCCAGACATGAAGATTGCCGCTTCAGTTTGTGTCTAGAAGATGAATTTAACTTCATATGGACAATTAGAAGTTGAATTTTGCAGTGTAAGTTTTATTTTTTCTAGTCATGCTTACAGTTGAAGCTCACGCCTACCTGATTGAGTATGCATGCATTTACAATCTAGTATTATGTAATTAATTAATAATTGTAAGATGTTATGATTAAACAGTGATAATGGGACCATATATAGGCGTGGGCTGGTATATTTATGGTGTTGTAGATTACTGATCCCTTTTAGCAATTTATAATGATCTTTACCTTGAATTATCTTACATAATTAATTGCAAATACTTGGGAGATTTAACTCAATGTAACAAGTGCTGTGAATTACAATCGTTCTTTCTTCGTAGGTAAGTTTATGATTTTCATGTTATATTACATTTGAAATATATGCCATCTTATCATCCATGGAAAGAACTCTTGGAATGGGGGATGGGGATTGGAGATCTCATATGGTCAGCCTGTATGGTTATTGCAGTGATGTGGTGTGGTGCAAGAGAAAAGTGACCTGCTAGGGTGGCTGAAGGCTACCTGAATCAAGATATATACTACTTTGAGAAGCCCTGCGAACTAAGCCTTCGCTAGAAAATCAGCCATCTGAGTAATACTAAATACAGTTATAGATTGTGCAAATACCGTACACTCCTTTAGAAAAAAAAAAAGTAGAATTCAATATTAAAAAAATAATTTTGTCATGTGGGTCCCTATCTTTACTCACCAAACTATTCAGCTAATCTCAGATCCTCCGAGCAATGTGGGATCCTTCCTCCCTCGTGTTCCAATTTTAGATCGAAAGGAAAAGTATTACGTTTCGAGAAATATAAATGCATGTACGCGAGCAAACGTGTGTCAATGAAGAAAGCATAGTACAATATGAACAGGCAGATCAGGATCAGAGAGATATGAATTGGAAAAAGGTAAAAACTTGATAAAACAAGGGGAACAAGAAAGAAAGAAAGGAGAAATCTCGAACAAATGAGGAAAAGAAGGAAAGAACACAATGCTTTGATATTTTGTACATTCATGATAATGGAGAAATCTGTGACTGATCAGGGTTGGTTCCAATCCAGCTGACAACTGATCATCATGCTTTCATTCATCTACCTGATGATAGTTCTTATGGACTCCTATGTGTACTACAAATCCTGCCCCAGAAACATTTCTTTTCCACTATGATGAAACATCAAATCATTTTCATCCTAGCTACTTCTTTTTCCCCAAAAAATTGTGTCAGTAGCACACCATGATCTTATGATCTTCATCTGCTTCTCGTTGCCTCTCCACCATGTCTGACAAGAAGAACCTTAAGATCACTCGAATGGAGGTCTGGCTAGCCGCATTAATTGCCACCCCAACCAAACGCACGATCATTATGGAAAGTATAATTTCCCGAGCTCATACCCAATTTGTAAAAAGGAACAGTACCACCACCTCCACCACTGCTGCCGCTCCCCCCATGATCACCCAATTGCCCACTACCCCCAATACCGGTCACTCCCGAAGATTGTGAGTTTGCCGGTTGTACCTGCACCGGTACTGGCGATTCTTCCTCCTCCAATGGCAATCTTTCATATAACGCGTTAGCAAATGACGCAACCATCAACAGAACAGGACCTGAAGCCGTCAATGGCGACACCACACTCCCTCCTACGACCTGTCCCTGCCCGCCTGCCAAAAATATCGTCAAGCCACCTGCTCCCAGAGGAGCCGGTGGCGGTAGAGCTGCCCCCGTCAGAGACAGAATCTCTAACCGCCCATGTAACGTTACTACACTCCCAGATGGGGTTGCCGATCGCTGGCGCAAGGTAACATTGGTTACGGCCCCGTTGGCACTAAGAACGCAAACTCCGCAGCCGCGGCGCCGGGCGTAGCTTGACACCGACTCAACTATGTCTGAACCCGCAGAGACTTCTAGTACACGGGATCTTAGCGCATTTGGGCTGTCCCTGGTTATGATTATCGGCGGCTTGGGCTTGTTCTTCGAACCTGGAGGACGTCCACGAGGCCTGCGAGTAGTGGAGGAGGTTGCTCCTGAAGTTGTAGTGGGGGCAACAGGTGTTCTTAACTCTTTCTCTGAAGACTTTTCTGAATCTGCGAGTTGGGGCTGTGCTGATCTTTGCAGCTGGAGCTCCGGCGCCGGGAGCTGCCGTGCATAGCGATCAGGACCTGGTTCCAAGCCGGACATTTGGTGAATCTATTTCTCTATCTCACAGATTCTCACCACCTAACTATATGCTTCTACAATGAAAAGGAGAGGATACGTTTGATACTACAAAATCATCTCTATAATGATGATTACTGATCATGAGTTGCTAATCCCTACCCAGCTTGCATGAGATCTTTGCAGGATTGAAAGAAGTGGGAATAAGAGGTTGATCAACCCTACAAAAGTATAAAAGATGGAGAAACCGGCCTCCCATTATATCATGATTAACGACAATGTCATATAATATTTTATTCATAAAGAATACTATATTTTATACGTAAAATTAATAAAGATATGCTCTTTAAAAGATGTGTTTGAATGTTCGAAAACCAAACATTAAGTTGAATGAATTCAAAGTACGTAGAAAAAGCTGAGAAAGACGGGGAAGCTGTATGCGGCCAGTACCGTATCACCAATAAAGAAAAGCCGGTCCTTTTTCTATTATTAAACACTACTTTTTTCATATTAAAATGAAAATGAATGAAAATATGTATTAATCTTTGATGTTCAAATTCTGCCAACTCTATTTAAAAACTAGTAAAGTTACGAGTGCAAGAGACTTAAATGCATGATGCAATTAAGTAGCTAGCGAGCTAGCATGCCTGGTGAGATCGGTATTTTTTTATCTAGTTTGCTGTAGCTTCGAGTTATCATCTATTTTTCTCTTTTAAAGATCAGAATGGTTAACATAAAATCATTATGATTTAAGCTAGCTTTTGGAGTAATTAAGCAAGGTGGTGTGCCAACTAATTGTAATACAGTGAAAAGAATTTATTTAATTTAGCTAGCTGATGATGGACACTATAGTTATTTGCATCGAGAGTGACTATTTGTAGTAAAAGTAGACTCATTTTAATAAAAAATAATTATTTTTACAGAAAATAATTGACCACAAATAAACAGTTTTTTTATATTAAATTTTATTTATGCACTCAACATATAACTGACGTGGAAACATTTCACATCATTTGTGTTTTAACTTTTTTTTTTTTTAATAACTACAGTACTTAATTAATCAGATCTCTTATTGAATGATATATTTACATGATATCAACTGAAAATAGAGAAACTTTTAATAAAATAACATAAAATAATTAGCAAGCAAGCTTCCAGGCAAAGCAAAACTAAATAATTAATTAGAAGTTGTTCATAATTAATTCCCTTAATTTGTATTTCTTTTAATTTACAAGTCTTTTGAAGGCCATGGATTTTCTTTTTCTCCTAATTCCTAATTAATTACCTGATCATCCAGTACTTACTTCGATTAGCCATGACTGATATTCATGTACTTCCCACGTACAATTTCCCCTTAAAAGGAAAAAATTACTTTGTCCACTAATTGTTACCGTTATATTTGAACTCTCAGTATTTTTTACTTAATAATTAAAGAAGTGTTTTTAAATATATTAGTATTTTTTTATTTTTAAAAATATTAAAAAATATATAAAAAAAAAATTACAAAAGCAACTAAGTAGAGACTAAATTTCGTAACGTATTAATTGGCAGAAACGTAAATCACGTTTCAGACTCATACTTAAATATATAACTCGGATCGGAGTTGATCAGGTCTCGTTTTTCAAATCACGTACGTATTAATTAATTGGCAGAAACGTAAAGTGACAAAGCAGCTTGCTAGGAATACTGAAGTTTAGAAGATCGAAACAGGCTAAATTTCTTTTATTTTGCATGGGACCATCGTTGATAAATTAAATACTAAAAAAAAATAATAAAAAAATCTCTTAAAATCAACATGATTCTTCTGAAAATTTGGTGACAAACTGACCCAGAAAAGTCCTTAAAAAAGTGTTTTCCTGTCTCTCTCAAAAGGAGAGGGAAGGCTAGGGGTCCCTGCTTTTTGGATACCCATTTTAGAAAAACTCCAATTAATCATCGTTGTTCACTCTGCCGAATCATTTAATATCACTAATGATAGAAGGATGACGATCAAAGGAATTGTGGGTAGTATCACTCTATTGATAAATCCACTACAAGAAAATAGACCTTTTGTTACAATTTTTCATTTAGCCGTAAAAGAAATTGTTGTGAGTGGACCTTTATTGCGATATTTGTCATTTCACTTTTGAATTCCCGCGCGAAATTAGGAAATGCTGATTGGAATTTACTGTATAATCTTTTACAGCGAGTAAGTTATACTCGTAATCTTCTTGTATTTAATATTAAAATGTCTTTCTTTCCATATTTTAGAAGCATTAATTTTTGGGTAAGTAGAGAGTCTATTGCAACACTTCTAAATTAGACATAGTAATTGGCGTTTTGATGTAAAAGTATTTCTCATTTGATATTACGTCTGAAAGACGGACAAAGACCATTTTTCTCCACGTGTAGTAAACTGTACTTTTTTTCATCATATGTTTGCAGATAGTATGCCGTATCATAATTGACTATATGGATTAAATGAAGAGGAGGAGCCATTTAGAACAAGGTAGCATTTCATTACTGTTTCCCATCACATATTCACTTCACAAGGTAACATTTCTTCTCTTCTTTGTCTTCCTCTTCAAAATTATTTTCTACTTTCTTTAATCTTCTTTTGTTCATTGTGAATTTGCTTAATTTTTTCTAAACTTTTGCTGTGAAATGTCAGATTTTGATGGCGTAGGATAGGTCGTTTGCTTGTTCATTTGCCACCACTGTTTAATAATTGAGTAGATACTTGTTAGCTTTTTGCATGCTAGACTTTGAAAAATGAGACATTGCTTGAACACTTTTCTCTTTAAAAAAATTAAAACTACTTCCTTCCTCTATTAAGCCTCTGCAAGTGGTAATTAATACTTCCCCAAGACTTCCTTTTATTGCTTGTCCGCAACTAAAGTATGAAATAAAATGGTTATTGTTGTTTATTTCTTTTGTGTCATTGTCATTTCCTTCTCTTTTCTTTTTTCTAGTAAATATAAATATTTATGATGCAATTGTATTTTTTATTGACATTTTTTTTTCTAAACAATCAAACTTCATTAAAATAAAAGATGATACATGTTATAAGGGGTGAGATTTTCCAACAAAATATCCCAAAACAACAAATACAGTACAAATGTGGTGAAAAAAGAAAAAAACAGGTTCTAAGACCAATTTCTTGGTCTCCACCCAAGCTCTACTAAGAGGGAATCGTCTTAAAAGATGTTTTGAAGGTAAGTCACCATTGAAAGCGATGCAAGTGGATGCACTGTAATTGAAAGTCTTGAGGTAATTGTTGGTGAGGTCCTTTGTCTCTCTCACAAGATCACCGGTTAGGAAAAGCAATAACTCAGATATACCGATAGGGGAAAAGCAAATCTGCAGCAGAAGAACAGTCAACCCACGCCTCTGGAGTGGCGCGTGAGGACCATGCGCTAGTGGAATGGAGGAGGCATATGGCTGATCTGAAGGATCTGAGGGTGGGGATTCTGTTGGTGCGGCGCGTGTAGCCGATAGAGCTGTCGGAGTGCGGGGGCGCTTGAAGACCACGTGCAAACATATTGGGCGCAGTTTCACGTCGTCCAAGTAGATCGGCGGGCGAAGAACGTCGTGGTAGGGCGCATGTCTACTGTTCATGGCTGGAGTGCAACAGATCTGAGAAAATCCATGCCGGTGGAAAAATACTACCATAAAAACATATTCACAAATAGGTAGTGGAAAAGAAGAAGAAAACGAAAAGGAAATAGAGAGGAAGGTGGAGCCGAGGCTCACCCCTTCCTCTCCAGTGACGGCACTTGGATGGATTTGTTTTCTTTTTAGAGAGAAGGCAGAGCTTTTCTGTCTAACTCAAACATAAAACCCTTTTTATTGACATTGTTATATCAGTTCTATTTGCTAGATAAAATTAGTATAATAGATTTGTGAACTTATTTGTGATCAACTGGACAAGATATATCTTATGTGCTTGCGTTATGTTTCCCAATTCTGATGTGCTAGCATTCTTCACCTGCATTTGCCTGTTCTAAGTAAACCATCAAAATAATAGTTGAGAAGTCTTTCTATCTCTCTGTCTTTGCCTGCTCTCAATAAACCATCAAAACGATGTGCTTGAATTAGAATTCTTTGTGTTGCTCATTTTTGGCAATTTATTTTGTAGGATTTTCTTGGACTAGTTGAAAACTCTCTCTCTCTCTCTCTCTCTCTCTCTCCGACAGATATGATATCCAATTAACTGTTGGTGATGCTATCATGGTGAGCATTGCTTTTCATTCCAAGTTTGCTCTCTCTTAGTACATCACTTATAGTCCGAGCAAGTTTGTTGAACTCTTTTCCAAGAGAACTCTATTTTTGGTTAACATGGTTGTTACTTGTGTGTTATGAGTTGATACCTACAATCATATATACTTTAGTTTTCAAGTATATCTTTAATATCCTTGTTGTGTGTTTTAGGCTATGACAACCATATAATTTCACTAGTATTTTTTTATTATTTTGTAATAGACTATTTTCAACTAATTTTAGTTGCCGAAAATTATCAATTTCGTCGAGTTTGCATTGCCGATATAAGCTTTTTTGCAATGACATGTGCGATTCTGTGTACTATTTTCCTGGCGCTTATATATCTATTTGCGGCGGTATATCAACACTGCAAATAACCATATTTTTGCGACTTTTTTTGAAATCATTAGTAAAAAGTTTTTGAAAGCAACTTTTGCGTCCAATGTACGTTGAAGTAGAAACATTTGGGAAAAACTAATTCTGGCAATTCTCGCCACTTTTAGCGACGAAATATGGTGTTGAAAAATGCCATTTTTCTTATAGTATATATATTGTCTCTCACTTTTAATTCTTAAATAATGAAACAAAAATTCAAAAGATCTAAATCAAAATTTTATATATCTTCTTGTTTTTCTATGTATAATCATAAGCCATAAGCACTACATTAATATATATATATATATATATATATATATATATATATATATCATAGACACAAAAATATTACACAAAAGTAAACTAACATAGTGATGTAGCGACTTCATGTGATCTGTAACATCTACTTTATAATAAAAATAACTTTATAATCTAATGTATCACATCAAATTGTCACTTTGTAGACTTACTTTTATTTAATTCCTTTATAGTTAAAATATTTCTCAAACAAGAATACTCTAATATATTATACGGTATAAACTTTAAAATTGAGTCATTTTGATAAATTAAAATAATAATAATAATAATAATAATAAAGAGGCCCGTGGTGATATAGAAACAAGAAAGGGTGCGTAGGGAGGCCCTGATTTCATTTGGGCCCAGACAACCTAGTCCAAGACGAAAGTCGAGGTCAAAACCTTTGCATTTGCAGTCTTGTAAATATGAACACGACTTTGCCTTTGCAGCAGATTATATTAGAGGCCTTTAGCTTGGACTTGACGCGGCTGTTCCAATCATTCCACTATGGCGGGCCGACCATTCTCTGACTCAACTAAAGTTTCGTTTGGTTGTTAAATTTATTTGAATTTAATTCTGTTTAACTTAATTTTAAATTAAGTTTAATATTCAAATATCTAATTCTTAAATTATTAAACTCATATCAAATCAAAACCTCTTTACATGTAGGATACACAATATTTTTTAATTCAACACTTTTTTATACATGTGACTCACAACCTTTTTTAATTTCTCATAAATAAATCTAAACTTATATTAACATCCAAACACATTTAAATTCATCTTAAGTAAATTTCACAAAACTCATTCCACAATATCAACTTACTAACTCAACTCAATCCAACTTAACTAAACGTCCAAACTCAACCTTGCATAATTAGAGTTGTGTTAGGAGTTTTAAAATGTATTTTAATAATCTTAAAATTTATTTAATAAAAAATAGTTTACTTGAGTATTATATATGAAAGTATTCTTTAACCTCGAATAAGTTAAAAGTAATTTTGAGATCATTACAACTTTTAAATTTTTAAAGATATGATTATAATTTTAAAAAATCAAATGATATTTTTCCATCATTTCTCTTACCTCGTAAAGTACCTTTTTTAATTTGTTTGTAAAAAAATATAATATGATTGAAAGCTATTTAAATATATGATTATCAAACAGTAAATAACTTTTTAATGATAGAATTTATTACTTAAGCTATAAACCTTAAGACTATAATTTATATTTCTTATCGCAATCTCAAACATGCACGTATTCTCAAGCAAATATGTAGGGAACATCTAGTAGATTACTTACATGATATAATTTAATTTAGAAGATAAATTTTAAATTTTAAATCTTACATTATTACATATCAAATCTTATAATTTAAGTAATATTATGTACTGATTTAAGAATAGAATAATTATTCTTCAATTTATTAGCCAGGTAATAATTATTTATTTTCATATTACGGACCCACAGTACTGATCTCATCTTATTCTAAGATACCATGTTAATTAAGATTAATATTTATATAAAGAATTGTAATTACATGACCTATAACTTACTCGTAAATAACACGGAATCAGTACATTTGTCATCACCTTTTTATATATATACTCGGTCCAGACTATTACATCATGCGTAGATAAAGTTCGAATCTCTATCGCATTTCTTCCTGCCTGCCCTTTCCGTAAAGAAAAAGGAAAAGGAAAAGGAAAAGGAAAAGAGAAGATGCCTATAAAGGAAATTACGAGGAAGTACTGTTCTATTTTGCAACATTCAAATCATTGAAACTGCTAATTTTATCCGTGATTAGTATGATAGTTTCATTTAGATAATGAGATGAAATGATTTTAAATAACAGTTAAAAATTGAATAAATTATTATTAGAATATTATTTTTTAATATTATTATTGAATTGAGATTTGAAAAAATTGAATTATTTATTATATTTTATGTAGAAATTTGAAAAATTTATAATAATGAAATGAGATGAATTGATATGATTTTTCAATCCAAACGAAGCAAAACCTTGTTCTTAAACTATTTTCAACCAAGGAATTTGGTCGTAATGGCCAACTTCTTTAGTTGTATTAATTTTGGTATTCTTGTATCAAAAGTGAGAATAATTAATAAAATTATGTATTGATGTTATGGTAGTTCTTTATGGTGAGATGGGTGTTTAAGTGATTGTAATTATCATAATATTTAATATAAAATAGTCACAATGACTGTTAAGAATATAATATAAATAATTAAATATATATTTTTTTATCAGTTTAAACTTTTAAAATAAATAATAATTTTACAATAAGATCATTATTCACGTGGTTTTGAATGTTTTGTTGTGTGGTTGAGGATGCGCCAAGCTAGAGTACTCAAGGTGACAACCCAATTGAATAATTGTGGCCACTCGTCATGACCAGGATATTTTCCATGGCATGTGTATCGTGCTGAAGAAAAAGATCAATGTTGACTACAAATCTGTCAACTAACTGCAAATAATTCCATCTCAAAAATATTGCAGATTAATGTATATGTAGTCACACATGACCACTTTGGTTTCAACTCGTGAACTCTGTGTAAAAATTTGACTGGTCTCGGAGTCGATCTTTGACAGTAATGCATGATCAGATCACCGTCAACAAAACTACTTTCAACCATAGAAAAAAGATCTCTTGATCTGACTCATGTGACCCAGTTCATATTCAGGATTAGTGTCGTGTCTAAATGATTTTATAAAAATAAATTTATAATTAAATTAACGTAGTCTGATATAATACGTTAAATTATAAAATTAATTTTTATATAATATAAATTTAACGTATTATATAAAATTATATCAATAATTTATAAATTTATTTTTGTGTGAAGGTTTGTATGGTTGTAGCATTTCTTTTATCAAAATGGGGCATAAGGATATATTAATGGTGATGGTTATTAATATTGCCGACATAAGGACATGAATACCTTTAATAAAAAAAATACAAATTAAATATATATATATATATATATATATATATATATTATTAAGGAAAAATGGGCTACTATACAATTTTTTGATAATTGGGAGAGTGATCCTCAAAAATTGAAAGTCTGGACATGATTTTAAATAGATCTAGTGATGGGTTGGGTATAACTTATGCAGTTTTTCCATAATTTTTTTTTATGAGGCTGGCATCGGTTTGCAAATTAAGTTGGGAGCTGCCAACTATACATGATTCAGTCAACTAGCCTGGAGCCATGACTGAAGTAATGGACGGCCCTGATGCACATTAAAATATCGAGTGGTTTACAGATACTTTCTTTCTTTTGAGTTGGCCATTACTGTCAGCAATTTCACAGATCTTACCTAATTCCTTGTGTGAATATCTGAATAAACCAAACCAACACTGCTGTTGTAATTTGGAAACACTTTTCAAAACTTTGTCCAAGTATTTTCTGATTTAACAAAATTATGTTTTTAAAAAATGAAATTATTTATACAGTTTTGGGTATGCAAATTCTGGGTACTTTTCTAAAAAAATAAATAAATATGAGATATAAATAAAAACAAAATCCATTTTTTAAAGATAGATATCACTTTTCTATTGATCTTTAAAAGAAGTGCATCATGTTTGCAAATCCTAACTGTATCTTACATTTACTCCTTTAAAAAAGTAGCCAAAGTTGTAGGTTAAGAACTTAATTAAAGAATTATTATTATACGAAAAATTTTACTTATCATTCACATACCACACAAAATTTTTATTTTTTTTCTTATCAAATGTGTGGTATATGGATGATGAGTAGAAGAACTCAATTAGTTTAAGAAGATTAAAACAAAAATAAAAAAATAAAAATAAATATGGTGTGTTGTGTATAGAGATAATGAATAGCAAAACTGTTATTATATAACTAGGGTTATAATTGAGCCAAGTAAAGTCGATCTTTTGATTTGCCGAGCTCGGCTCGACTCAAAATACTCGAGCCTGAGCTCGAGATATTTTTTTATTCTTTGTTCAAGCTCGACTCAATAAACTAAACTCTCAACTTGTGCTTGAGCTCGTCCCACAAATGAGTTCGAGTCGAGCCAAGTTCAAGCTCGAATTGTTTATTTTTTTTATTTTTTGAATAAGATTTAATAATTAATAAATAAAAATAAAAGATCTAATATTAAATTTATACAACTAAAAAATAGAACCTCTATTGAGTTATAAAATTTTAAAATATCTAACTAGCTAGTTGATATTTATCCAAAATAATAGTATATTATATGCCTATATATATTATTAATACATACACTTAATATGATAACATATATCTATTTCATATATGATTCTCACACACTAGTATCTGAAATTATTAAATTTTATTGACTAATTATTGTACAAATTATAAAATATATCTATGAAGTATATTCACTATATAGACATAAGTAATTAGATTACATATTATATATTTATTTATAAAAGTTGTATGCTTATATTTTTAGCTAATACATATATAAGTATATATATATAGGTGTATGTATATATTTATTAATATATGAATGAGTTTTAATTGAATCGAGCTAACGAGTCGACTCGAACATAAATGAGCGAGTCTTAATAAGCCTTAGTTAAGTCGAGTCGAGTTTTGTCGAGTATGTATCATTTACAAATCGAGCAAATACTGCTTTTACGAACGAGTTTTTTTTTTCATGAATCATACAGTTCAATTCAAGTGTAACCGAACGAATACTAAACGGGCTATAGAAAAGACTGATTGAATTTACAGCCTATAAATAATTCATCAGTTGAACCGGTACTTTAGAATGGATTAATATACAGTTGCCTGTTGGGGATTCCGATTATTGTTCTGGATTACGTTCTAAACCCATCAAATTAAAGTGGGAAACTCAATTAAAAAAAGTAAAATATCCAAAGAATTAAACGATAGTAAACCTTTCCATAATGCTCACGATTTGCAGGTACTTCTTATACATGGCATGGAATTAAGAAAAACAGAAAGAAATTAAAAAAGGTATGCGTTTGGAAAAAAAAAAAAAACTGAAAACAAATGCACTTGTATCTTTTGATGGCCGGTCTGCTACGTACCAAACATCTCTATCCCTGCCTAAACGGCAGTTTATGTATGTCCATGTTAATTTTGCATGTTTACAGGATTTACGATCGAGGGTTTTGGAGCCTCGATCGAGCTTGGAGTCTTCGATCTCAGTACTTGATCTGTTCCCTTAAGAGGAGATCTTGGGAACGTCTTTGGTCGCCCCGGCCCTGTTGTACTTCATGTGGCTATTGACAAGCTGTCCAGCTGCTAGAGCAGACATGAGGGAGAGCTCCCCAGCAAGAACAGAACCAGCTACGATGGTGGCAAGCCGCCTTGCGTTTGATCCTGCTGCCTCTCTGTTTGCACCCTTCACTCCAAGCAGGTTCAAGCATGCTGACTGAGAAGCAAGTTGGGTACCTCCTCCAACTGTACCAACCTGGAAAGAGAAAAGATCCGCGTAAGGCCACTCGTTACTATATGGAAAATACAAGATATTTTGGATAATCTGTGATTGTTGGCAATAATGTCTGTGAATCGAGATAAGGAGGGAAATCAAATCAGGAACTCCTAGAATCCTGGTTATTTCATGCAAGTTGTGGCATTTGAAGTTTTCGTGCAAGTGGTTGAAGTATTACTGCATGCAGTTTGAAATGTGGAATTTTTACCTCAATAGAGGGCATGGTGACGGAGACGTGAATATCCTTTCCATCATTGACAGCTTCCATCATGGTGATACAGTGAGAACTCTCGACATTCTGAGCCGGGTCTTGGCCGGTGGCTAGGTAGACGGCGGAGACGATGTTACTGGCATGGGCATTGAAACCGCCCAGAGCTCCAGCCATGGCGGAACCAGCAAGGTTCTTGAGCATGTTCAGCTCCACCAAGGCTTCTACGTTGGTCTTGAGGACCTTCCTCACCACATCACCGCTTATGATAACCTCACAAACCACTGACTTGCCCCGACCCTCAATCCAGTTCACTGCAGCAGGCTTCTTGTCGGAACAGAAGTTGCCAGAGATGCCAATGACATCCATGTCCGGGAAATCGTTCTGGAGGAAATCCAAGACGTTCTGGACACCTTTGGAGACCATGTTCATCCCCATAGCGTCGCCCGTGCTGCATGAGAATCTCATGTAGAGGTTCTTCCCGGCAATCGCACATTTGATGCTCTGGAGCCTTGCGAATCTACTGGACCTGTTGAAGATCATGGCCAAGGTGTCAAAGTTGGCCGGTTCCTCCAGAAAGAACTTCAACTGGGCAGCTCTCCGGGCTGTGGCGAACCTGACGACGGGAGCCCTGGTCATGCCGTCCCTTAATAAAACGCTGTTTGAGCCTCCGGACAAGTGGATGGCCTTACATCCCCTGTTGGTGCTGGCCACCAAGCAACCCTCGGTGGTGGCCATAGGCACCATATATTCCCTCCCATCCAGCAAAAGCGGCCCCGCTATCCCCACCGGAATCTGGACGTACCCAACCGGCATCTCGCAGCACTGACCCAAGATGGATTCGTAGTCGAAGTTCTCTAGTGGGAGCCCAGCCAGCGACTTGCCCGTCATCCTCTGCAGCGACTCGCGCCGGATGGCTGCCGCCCTTTTGCAATCGCCCAGCTTCGTTTCCAGCGAGTACGAAGGCGTCTTCCCCTCCACCACCGACTTTATGATCACCTCGTCCTCTTCCGTAGGTGGTGGGACCGCCGGCGCGACTTGGGGAATCGGACAGTCCACGAGCGCAGCGCCGCATGGGACTTGAGAATCCTCCTTCAGAAGGGCTTCCTCATCAAGCTTTTGTGAGCCAACCTTAGGTGCGATGGACTGGTCCTCATCTTCGACAGCCCATACATCGGCGGAAGGGCGAAGAATGGACTGGACGAAATCGATTCCGAAGAATCCAAGGAGGTAGATGAAGGAGGCAACAAAAGCGAGGATGCCGATGATCTCAGAGAGATCGAGGATGTGGAGAGGGGTAGAGTGACGGATCTTCTCACGCCAGCGGGTAAGCAAGAAGTAGACCACGGAGAAGAAGAGTGTGAAGAAGACCCCATTGGTGAGGTAGAGAGGGAGAGGCAGTGCGTCCGAAGCTTTGGGATCCTTCTTTAAAATATCGTCCACAACTCCTCCCATTTTCATTGGTTTAACCGGCGCCAGCGCCTTGCTCGAATATCTCCGGCCCAATTCCATCGTGAAATGAGCAGAGAAAGCGGTCGTCTGGCGGGGGTGACGCCGGCGGCGAGTCCAACGGAGGACGAAGAGGAGGAGTGTAGAGTCTTGACTGGTTTTGGTCTTTCGATGAATGGAAGAGCGTGCATCGGCACTAATATTTATAGGAGTGTCAAGTTGCTTTCTTTTGTTTTTGTATTTTACCTGTATGTCCTAATTGGTAGGTGATCTTCATCTTCCGATTCTGTACGTAGGCTTTTCTGTCTTTTTGGAGACACGGCTCACACGTACGAGGAGAGAGCAAGGAAGCAGGGTGGGTTGGGGAACGAGGACCGGTTCCATTAACGAGTAAAAATAAATCAATGGCACGTGTAAAATAAAGATTGGTGGGCTCCACACGGCACCTAATTTAGGATTGATTTAAATTTAAAGATGACTTGAGATGATTTTAAATGAAAGATAAAGGTTAAAAAAAATATTATTAAAATATTTATTATTATTATTTTAGAATTTGAAAAAGTTAAATTGAGATTTGAAAAAATTAAATTATTTATTATATTTTACGTCAAAATTTAAAAAAAATTATAATGATAAGATAAGATGAAACATTGAATCAAATCCACCTTAGTAATTGATTAATTTTAGTAATTTTGTCTCATTAATTTTAGTAATTTAATTATTGTTTGGAATGTCTCTTCTTATCTTGTATTCCTACCTACTTTTGATTTGCTCTTGATTCAATGAACGTGGGATGTCATGTTTGCGTTCTTATAGTCCAACAATTTAATTTAATTTAATTTTTTAATTTGATGCTCTTGGAATTGAATATCTTTTCATTGTTTAGAGTATTTTTTTTCATCAATCTCATTCGCAAATTTCGATGCTTAATTAAATTTGAGTTGATACGCCGATATTATTACAATAAAAATGTTAACAAAATTGGTAAAAAAAAAGAACATTACAATTTCACTCATTGTCGGATAATGTGTTGAAGAGAGATCTTACTTATTATATTTTTAGCCATTATCTTTTTTATTAATTACGCTTTGATATAATATTAAATGATTGATTTTTTATTATTATTCAATCACGTTAGGATGATATCTGTATAGAGTTCTTTAAATAATACCGAATAACTATTATGTTTCCATATAAAACATGATTTTACTATCCAAACCATTCTTTTTTTTTTATCATTTTAAACTAGTTTGCATATCCTTATTTGCAAACTTACCATTTAATTTTGTCCACTTTTTTTTAGCTGATTTTGTCAAATATATAATGCTCTAATTAAGTTTGCTTTTACCATATATATATATATATATATAGTCACGGCTGGTTTCTTCCCTTCTTCTCTTCTTAAGCAACGTCAACGCAATAGCATAACGAGAGTCCGATAAGGATAAACGGACGCGCCCGCACACTGCACATACATACATATTATATATATATATACATACATATTATATATATATGATGTATACCTTCTAACGTGATATGGATGCAAACCACATATTTTGACTAATTGTAAAGTTAGCAATAAGTGAAAGTCACTCCGTCGGTACCTATATATATATATAATACGATCGTGATCAATTAGCATTAATTTGAGCTGGGAAATTATAGATGATCAAACCGTCATGACCTAGCTAACGTGAATATTTTTCTGTCCAGATTTTTCTTCTTTTCTTACAAGAAATTATTGCAAGAAACATCAAACGTCCCATTTCACAACTTTTGATCTATCTATCTATATATATATATATATGATATTTTCTCTTTTTACAAGTACTAGCATTTTGACCTAATGTGAATTGGGATCGATCCTGCAGCGCCATGCAATTTTCTGTCTAAATTTTTTTACGTTTCTTACAAGCAATTGGAAATATCCATTCAACGAGATTGTTGATGCCAACTATATGTAATTTTTGCGAGTATATATATATATATATATATATATATATATATATATTGTTTAAGCTATAATTGGTATGGGGTTGTAAAATATGACTCTATCACACACACACACTCTTTGATCACTCTCACAAACACACGTCATGTTGATCTTTTCCCTAACTTGTTATGGTAAATATAAATAATTAAATTTATTTTTTTTTATTAGCTTAAATTTTTTTTAGACAAATTTTTTTTATATTTTATTTTATTTAATTAAATATTTCACGTATTGAGTCTATTAATTAAAAGAGAGTATGGTTGATTCACCCATGAGTAACATTAAAATAAATATAAATAATTAAATCTACGTGTTGGGCCGCTTAAGCTTTTGCATGGGACAGGTTCACAACCATTGCACCTAGTCATCGACTAGCCCTCTATTGAAGGACATCCTTTATATGCCTATATATAGATCATGGTCCATAATCTCTAAGATCTACGCTCAGGTTTAGTGGCTATATATAGATCACAGCACTACATGATGCAATTTAGTGCAAAATGTAATTAACTTACTAGGGCAGGCATGCATGCATGGGGTTCTTAATTTAAATCCATGCAGGTGCCCTTCCCTGGCTTCCACCCATGTCATGATCGGTAAGTTATAACATTAATTACTGGCCCTAACCCAATTATAAATTGATATGAGTAGTACTAATTCAGTAATTCACCTTATTGAAACTATACGTGCAGTCATTTTTATGTATTCTTTACGCATTCTATTAATGTGATTGACTGCATTTTTTTTTTTAATTTAAAATAACTATTTTAGCCAATCACGTCAATATATAGAGAAGTACGTAATATTGACTATATATAATATAATTCAAATGTTCTACCTCCATTAATATTCATTGATGATCATTCGATGTTTGGTATTAGCTAGAGCCTTCAATACAATCGGTGGTTAGTATATATGGCTGCATGGTTTTTTTTAAGTACTGCAAACTATATATTCAGCACACAATTAATTAATCTGATTAAATGAACCGCTTTGACCAACCACTTTTTGTACATATAAATATATATATATATATATATATATATATAATATTGATGGTTTTTTCATTCTTTACGTGTTCCATATATACAATGGAACTAACAAGATACACAATAATGTTATCTATCAAACTTACCCTAAAACATGAATTCAATCAATGTCTTCTAGGCTCCGTTTGGATAGTGAGATGAGATAATTTTAGATGAAAGTTAAATAAAATATTATTTTAATATTATTTTTTAATATTATTATTATTTTAAGATTTAAAAAAATTGAACTGTTTATTATATTTTATATTAAAATTTTAAAAAAATTACTGAAATGAAATGAAACTATTTCTATATCTAAATAGAACTAACTCTCGTGTGAGGGCGTTGTAACAGCCGTTACGATTTATTAGCATATTTAAGTGTTGAATAAATATTAATTGTAAAATCTACGTTACGTACGCTAGCTACGTGATTCTCTCTTTTAGAGATTCTCCTAAAATTCAGATAAAAAAAAATCCAAAGAGATCACAGTTCTAAACGAGGTCATAAATTACTGCAAAAAGAGAGATTATCTTATATATATATATATATATATCGACCAAAACCATGCAACAAAACCAATAGCTAGCTAGCAGGCATAAATTACCATTTGATCTTTCTTCCTAATATATTCCTAATTTCATTGATCTTATGTTTTTCATGCACTGCAATGGTTTGTATTTTCAACATGAGCCATGCATGCATGACGCTAATTAATTAAGGTCTGAATCGGCTGGCGCCAGCCATGCATGCATGTAATTTTCTAATACAAAGAACGACTTTGATGCGCATTAATGATGATCAGAGAAAGTACAATGAATATTGCCCATATCTATCATATATACTCCTCATTTGTCAACATATATACATGAACTGTTCATTTTAACTCATTATCATCATCTTTTAAAAAAAATAGATTCAAATGATATATATTAGTGTAAGGTCTTCGCACAACATGTTCGACAAAAGTGAGTTCTAAAGTGGACTTCATGTAATTGCATGGATCATCAAGACCGTCGCTACATAATTAGGTTAAAAATCATGTCTTTTTCTTTAGGCAGAATATTTCCCAACTTGGGTTCTGTTTCATACAACATATTCAACACTACAGAAATTAAGAACAAAAAAAATAATAAAGGAATATAACGTGCGGAATTAATTTCCTTGCATTCACATTCAAAAAGGATCGAGTGAACTGGACTTTGATGATGCTAGATAAGTACCACTACTATATGGACGGTAATGTCACTTTAAAATCCCGGTTGGATTTAGAAAGGTTTCATCTAATCTCATCTCATCATTACAATTTTTTTAAATTTTTATACAAAATTATATAATAAATAATTTAATTTTTTCAAATCTCAACTCAACTTTTTCAAATATCAAAATAATAATAATATTAAAAAATAATATTCTAATAATATTTTTTTTAACTTTTATTTTTTATCTAAAATCATCTCATTGTTTATGACCAAAAAAATACAAAAAAATAGTGTTGAAATTCCGCCCGTTGTTTTGTAGAAAATATATATGCGTGACTCAAAAAAAGGTATAATCTTTCATCATCGTTATTATATATACCTTTATTAATATATTTAAAGTCCATGCCTGATGAGCCTATCAAAGCCGATCATAATTGAAAATTGGGTTTTCCATATGATAGATTAACCCGCGTCATGATTCATAGATCATCTCAATTTCTTGTTCAAATTGGATAGTCCAATTCGATACTGCCCAAAAATCTTAAACAAACAATATTAAGGGCTTGTTTGGACACAGCTTGGAGTATCTCAGAATTCTATATATGAATAGTAATAAAATAATTTGAATTAAGATATTTTATTGATTTTTAAAAATGAAAAAGAAAAAATTGAATAAAAATATTATAAAATTAAATAATTGCTTGAATATAATTTTTGTTTTGAAATTTATAAAAGTTATATTAATTTTGTGTTTTATTTTGAAGTTTGTAAAAATTGTATTGATTTTTGTATTTAGATAATGATTAAATAATGATCAGATGAAAAAGTCAAAAATTTAAAATTGAAAATTATTTTATATTCGAGTTATATATGTTTGGGAAGAAAATTTTGAGATATTTTGAAAATCTTGAGAATTTCATATCTCATCTATGTATCCAAACGTCCCTAAATGTTGTAAAACTTATAGTATATGTCCATATGTTTTCAAATTATACAATCGAATTCAGTCACGTAACTAGAGATTTCACTATTCATAAATAAACGTGCAAAAAATAAGTATTTGTACTAATATTATTATATAAATATAAAAGGAACCATTTAAATAGAGCTAGCTAGGGGCGTTATGGCGGATAAAATATTTTATAAGCATGCATGGACTTGATCATAAAAGTAATTTTATATGCATGATTATATACATAGTCACACGTACATTCAACAAATTTTTGTTAAACCGAGTTTGAATATTTCACGATTCATGTTAAACGGAGTATTAATTTATTAATGAAATTGGATTGTAATAAAGTAGTAAGCCTACTCAATTTGAACAATTATATATTGAATTGTTCACTTTGAATGCATGGTGGACTTGTTCAATATATAGTAATTTAATAAGATCAGTACTTGGATTTTAAGGAGATGCCATTGCATATAATATTAATATTCAACTTTATTTATATATGAAAAGATTTCCATCCTAAGATAGTAATTAGACCACCATACTCTATAATCACTAAGTTAAATTTGATTAACTTTTCTCGGGAGGCTTAGAGCATTAGTAGTGACCGAGCTATTCTTTAGTCAAAATTTAATTAGGAAATTCACTTTTTCTAATTTAGTTAAACCACTTTTCAACAACACTAAATAACAAATTATCTAAATTTATCAGTACTATTCCATTTAAACATCTATTTGTAATTTTTATTTTATTTATACATGATTTGTCTAATGCTATATTGGCCGTATAGATCACTTAAAGATTAGTGATCACATATGTTTGGCTAGCCAATTTCACTGGCTACATTTAGCCAGCCGAAAAGATCAAAGCTAAATTTACTGTAGCTTTATTGAGTTTATTATGGGGTATTTTTGAGCCAAACTTTGACTCAATTTTATCTATGACTAGCTTGTTTATTGACGCATCAAATACACCATTGATATAGACTCATACCATGTTTATATATATTTTTTTATAATACTTGGTATATTCACACATCTACATATTATAAGGAGTAGAACTCGATCGACTCATACGATCACGAGAATCCATGCATGTGATCCTTTGTCTTGGTGAGGTGCAATTTAACTCAAAATATGCTGAAATGAAGAGGTTTTGAAGCGTTCCAAAGGCTAGTATTTTTCTACACGGAAGTGTTTGTCTTCGTCCTAGTCCTAAATTTTTTACACAAAAATAATGTTGAAGGTTGTTCTAATTAATTAAATCGCTGACCAAGAATGATACTAAAATATAAGTCAGTAGTCCAGGGCCAATTCGAAGATGTTAATTGATTGTTCAAATCAAGCCTACCTGATCTCAATAAAACAATACACAAGTCAGTGGCAGAAGGGTCGACGTTCTTCCAAAATGTGCAGTAAAAGACAAAGAACATGAACAGAAGAAACAAAGAAATAAAGAAAATGCTAGTGAAATAAATTAGCAGTATCCAGGAAATAAACTATAATCTGTTGATCATGACTCATGCTGCTATCCTTTTTTTTCCACCTTTTCGCTCCCACCAACCCCGCAACAATCCTTTTGTAGTTTCCAAAACCTCTCTCCTGCGGGACTCTAATATTCTTTTGTAGATTCTTTATGAGTAAGTATATTCATGGTGTTTTATTCCCCCACTAGGGTGGTAAAAATAGATTTGCAATTAAATGATCTACATGTATACGGCACTTCTGCTGTCTACATCTGATCTACATGTAAACGTCACTTCTGCTCTCCACATCTAATTATAGAGTCATGATTTCTGTCTCGAATTCTTCTATTTAGCACTTCTATACCACACACATATGCTTATGGGAGTTTTTATTTTGTATTTTTTTTTTTCTTAATAGATGTGTGGTATAAGATTGTTAAATAGAATTTTTCTTTTTACCTCTCCTTAACACTCCTCCCATTTAGGACTGTAAATTGGTCCAATTCGATCTAAATTTTCGGTCCATCGTTTTTCCTAGACCGGTAGCTATTGGTCCGGTTCAGTCCAGCCTATTTATTTTATTATTTTTTATCTTTTTTCTTCAAATATTAATAAAAAATTATTTAAATTATTAAATTAAAATTAAATGAATTATTAATATGGATTATGTAACTAATTCATTAGAAAAATATTTTACTATAATTATATTTATGATGTTGATAGTTACTACTTACTAACTTAGACTTTATTCTTTAGTATGCATAATAATTAATAATGTCCTACATTTTATATATGGTTAATGAATATCAAATAATTTCATTTTATATAGATTATTCATGCTTACTTGCAACTTAGGTATTTAAAAAAAATTACCTAATTATTTTAATTAAGTGAAAATAGTAGAATATGTATGATGTATTAACTATTTACATATAATGACATAAATTATCACATGAACTATTTACATATAATGAAATAAATTATCACATGATTTATGATTTATTATGAATTGATAACAAATATTATTTTATATTTTATATGGTCAATGATAATAAATTAGATAAAAATTACATCATTAACTTATCTAGTTACTATATAAAAATAATATATTAAATTATTTAAAACATTTTCAATATATATAGGGATTCAGTCCAATTAAGTCTGGTCCAAAATTTGTAGACTCCAGGACCGGACCAAATGTCATCAGTTCACATATTTTGGGACCGAGACCGATTGGTCCAAAATTTGGTCCAGTCGATTTTGCCGGTCCGGACCGAATTATTTACACCCCTACTCCTAATATATAACGTGGGAAAAGAGTTGATCAATGATAATTGCTTTTAAATGATCTGTTAGAGAAGATCATTATAATAACCTCTCGTCGGACTGCCTTAAAAATTAGGATTAATTGGAAAATTAGTACCCGGGCTAAAAATTATTGACCATATCCGTGGTGATACTCTCATGGCATCAAACCAAGAAAATGGGACTGACCACTCTACCTATTGGAGCCATTCCTACCTTCACTTTTTTCAATTTGTTGGTGTCTTTTGGGTCCTCCTCCCCATACGTTTGTAAAATTTGATATTAGGAATATATCATCACCAATTATCCAAAAAATATAAAAAGCAAAATGGTCGTGGTCTTTGGTAGATTAGAAAGAATGCTGTATGTAGTAGTATTCACTCTAAAATACTTTTGTTTATTTTTAAGCAAATACGAGTACAATAGTTAAAGAAAAAACAGTTGGGTGAGGGAAATTACAAAGGGATAAGAGATCTTTACCACTATCAAATCAGGGTAAAAAAAAAAAAAAGGGAAAAAATCTGAGAGAGTTCATGAGAATAGTGCATTATATGGAACTTGAGAAGATTTTCAGTTTATCTAATTAGCAAGCAGCTCATACATACTATTTAGGAGGTAAAAATAAATAAATAAGGCTCAGTATATTCTACAAAAATAATAAATAGCTGGCACGAGCCATTAGGACAAAATAAATAGATGGCGTATGTGTAGTATATATATAACACAAAATAAATAAAATATCATTCCATTATTATTGGGCCTATACATGATTGGAACACATTGCTTAGGACACGCTGGACTTCTCCAGAACTATGCTCGCTCTGCACAAGATCTACCAACAAAGGAAAGAGTTGTGAAACGTACCTTCTAAAGGACTCCGTGTCCAAGCCACTTAGTCCCCATAATGCTGAGACTGCTAAAGAAGTCCTGGCCCCTAATTCTTCCTTTTTTGCCTGGCCCAAAGGAACATTGCAGTGTAGCACCCGCAGATTTGCTGAGTTTTGCTCGGCAGAGTGAGAACCAGTACAGTTCAAGTATATCTGCAATATCTTTTGACATACGACCACAAGTTCTGCTTCAATGTTCATCTCCTCAGACACGGATGGATTATCTGCAAGTAACTTTTGGAGAAAGTTGAGGTAATGCTGGTAAGACTCGTTTTCAAAATGAACCAGGGGTGGCTCAGAGAGCCCCAGGATAGAGCACACAATTGGCAGCTTCTTTTGCAGGATTTTCTCAGAGTTAAGGTCGTGGGCATGTGATGTGATAAAAGAAAAAACTCCCTGGAGGATCACGATGTTGTCTACCGACAAGGATTCTGGGTGTGTAAGATCAGTCACAACCTGAAATTAGGAAAGGTTTAAAGGGTATTACACTTTGTCACATCAATCCAACTTCAGAGACAAATCTACTGGAATATTTTTATCAAGGTAAGTAGACACAGGAGGACAGTTCACGGGTAAAACCATCAGGATAAAAAGTTGTATTTTTTGCCATGTGATGAAGATATAACCTACCACAAATGCAGCATCATGCTAGACTTAAAACATGTAAGTTATGTATAATATTGGCTAAAATATGAAGGGTACCACCATGGCTGGCTTTGATGACAATTTTTAACTATTCAACTGGTTAAGAATGTATATGAGATGAGATAGCATGAGGATTCAACAAACCCACACAATCCTATTCAACTCAGTATCCATATTCAATCTGTATTTTCAGATCATGACAACCACACTTAGATGTTTATGTATTTGCATGTGTGAGCACCTTTATATGGGTATTTAAGCATGTATCTGCGCATAAAGATGGAGGAGGAACCTGTACAATAAGCAACTGTGTAGCTACATGACTCTTAATTCTTGAAACCGCATATTGTGCAGTCTGCAGATTACCATCCTTGAGATCATCGTTTGTCAACATATGATCAGAAGATGTTTCTAAGTCGGCATAAGATTGAGCATTGTCAGGCACCTCAATGTTATCCATGGATCTCAAGGCTGTCATAATCACGGGCACTGTTGATGTGGCTGCTTCCTTCAAAGCCAGAAAAATCTCTTTCCATTCATGTAGTGAGAGCCTGTTGCACAAATCACTAGCCAAACGCATCAAAGCAGCAACCCCAGTGCTAGCAAGACCTTGAACAGGATTTCTTATAAATCCTGCAAGTATTGATACCACACCTGGTAGTTGAGACCTGACTACATCAAAAAAACTGACAAAAACATCCACTAGACACTGTGCTGCCACAGCAGAAGTTTCAGAGTCCGATCTACTTCCTTCAGAATGCAGAGATCTTGAAGCTGGTGAATATTCTTGATCTTCAACTTGCTTCTCTCTCTTGTCCGAATGAGAACTAAATATGGGGAAAACCACAGAATTGAAGACACCAGTCCAAAAGTGGTCTGAAAAGAGATGACCGTGATTCCTCAGAATGTTAAAAAGCACTTCCAAAGAACTCTTTCTTATAGCCGATCTGGGGTCAGATGTTAGTTTTGACAACCCTGAAACAATTGAAGAATATCATATACTTGAAACGAAAAAAGGTGCATTGAAAACCCAACCAGCCCCGACCGCCCAAAAAACAGTGCATCAGTCTTCATATGGGATAGAAAGTGCTGAAAGAAGACAGGTTATCACCATAACATATAAATCCGTATGGAGACTAATGATGTTATGGATAATGTGAAAGTCAACGCCCAAAATGGACTTGGTTTGATAATTGTAACTATAAAAAGTGCCATCTTTACTCAGTTTAAAATGAGATAACTGAAATAATCAATATACGTAGTTACAACATCGATCCCTGCATGCATTTAGATAAGATCATAGATCAGTCACTCTGTCAGTAGTCAGGTTCTGCCATCAATCATGACCGGCATGCAGTTCTAGCTTTCGCTGTGAATCAAGTTACCTATTAGCAAAGGGACCCAAAAGGATGTGTGCCCGTCTTTATCAGTAAAAGTATCTATATCTGAAGCATCTGCATCTCCAACTGGATTGAATGAACAATCAACCTTGCTGTTCTCATTCCAAACAAGTCCTCCCTCAGCAAGCTTCGCAGCACAGAAGTGGAGAAATGCAATGGCATTGAGGCTAACGTCACTATTAGATCTGCTATTTGCGAATGTTATGAGGCACCTAAAGCAGTCTGTAAAAGTCATTGTCTCCGTCTCTGTTGCATAAGAGAAATATTCTCGTACTATTTTTTCCAGTGTCTCAAAGGCCAACAAGACTATACTCTTCTGCTCATCAGCTGCAGCAGCTGTAAAAACCTAAGAAACCAACACAACTGCATAAGAAGCAAGACACTTGAAGACAGAATCAGCCGCTTCTCTAGCAGTTTTGAAGGATAATTTAACATCATTTTTCCCCTCTATAACAAAATGGGATATGAGGATGGACCGGCCAGTTTTCAAATAGGGAGATTCAATGAGTCAACTGGTGAAAGCTAAGTCCAGCCATCCGTACTATCACATGCAACGTACAAAATAATTTCTCAAGAATCAGAAGGTCAAAATATCCCGTTTCTTGCCAGAATTCCAATTAATTTTTATGTAATGTGGGCTAAAACATCTATGACATCAGAAATTGATAAGCCAATGCCAACATACCATAAGAACACTTTTCCAGCCAGATTTTACATTACTAACACGGCTGAGGACCATCTGTGAGATGCACCGTACTATTAGCTCCCTGATTTCTGTAGAGCTGCTTTTCTGCATTACAATCACAAATGGTTGAAGAAATTCATTCTGGAAGTTGTAATTTGCCAATTCCTCGCGCTCTAAAAATTTCATAGCAAGCTGCCTCAGGGAATCCATGACAAATATTGCCACCGAGAGATTTTCTGACAGTCCAACTGAAACAAAGAAATCAGAGAGAACATTCCATATGCGAGACCATACTAATCTGATGCGATTCATGTTATAATGCCTGCAAAAGAGCAATGATTTAATCATAAAATCCATACCACTCTCATTGGGAGTCCGGGACAACTGAGGTATTTAGAAAATACACTAATAATCTAATAAGAAAATCAAAATAAAAGAGGTTTCCTTGGAACTCCAGCAACTGGCCATCCACATTTGATTCATTAAAACTCATCCAGTCAAATGCATCAAGATTACATTAGAGGCAAAGATTTGCTATTATTACATTCTCATACGGCATCAAATCTAAGAAAAATCATGAATTCACAAAATAATCATCAAATAACAGGGGGAATCTTACGCTATCTCAACTAGCTTTGTCAGGCTGAATACCCGAGGGTCTGTTGGAGACTGTAACTCTGCCATGGAAACTTTGCACAGGGCCTTAACAAAAGCTATTATTGCTTCACTGTTCAGCCTTTGGCTATGAGCAAATACATGGTTAAACTCAAAATTCCCAATCTGGTCCAGCAAATTCAAGTTTGAAATGAAGTTATTAATCTGTTCTGGAGTTACTAATCCTGAAGTATTGACTCCAACAGTGGTGCTGTCATATGAGACCCCGCGAACAACAGCCACCATAGCTGGATTCTGTAGAGTTCCTTTCTTCTTTAAATTAGGAAAACCCAACGGTTTTGGTGTTTTTTCCTCTATTTCACCATTTGAAACAGTAAGAAATGATGCATCAGTCGGTGCACCCTCACCCAACAGTTGCAGATGCTCAATTCGGGAAAGGCATGTTAATATGTGTTCCCATGCTTCTTGAAGAAAATTACCATCTTCGATGGCAATTGATATTATTGCCTGTACAGAAGAAAAAATGTAGGTAAAAGAGCATTGCATGGGGAATGAATGAAATAAATTATGGTACAACAATCTTAACATCTAAATAAACTTGACTCTGATTGGAACGATCCTAAATGAAATATTCCACTCTGTTTAATGAATTATATATGGCTAAATGTCTGGAGAGAAAAGGCATAAAATTACAGTGCACAAAGATCCAATCAGTTCCACCTTTAAATGCATATGTTCTACCCTTAATTTATTCCTGCAGTGGCTCATCTTTTAAACAAAACTGTGGAGCAAGATTTTCCACAACCATTGCATACTTACCTTCACAGCATCAACATTTTTTTGCTTCATATCTGCAGCACAATGTAGATAAGTAAACTTGGCTACAGATGTCACAAAAGCATCTCTCTGGGTCTGCAGCCCCATCACTGCAGTAACATGTGCAGCATGTCTAAAGCCCTGTAAGCATTGAGAAGTAGTATGCCTGTCAATGCTTTGATCGAGCGTTACACTGAATGCAGCCAGCATAGGACCCCAGCAAACCTCAAGCATAAACCTCAATATTGCTACATCAGTGACAGCATGATAAACTGACCTGTGACATCAAAGGATAGTGAATTTCTAATCATAACAGGGCTCAAGAGAAAATAAAATAAAAAACTGCAAACATAGGTGTCTCACATTCACTGGATAAAATGTCCTCAATTATCAACCTATGTATCTCATTCTGTGGCTGAAACAGCAAGAGAGAGAGAGAAATTGTACTAACCACCTAATTCTAACCTGTCATAAAATAACCAAGCAGAACATGCTTGTTCTTTTAATGTACTATAGAACATTGAATAACTCTAATGGAAGATCTGCAAGGTACTGGTAGTGTGGAAGAAGTGAGGGATTTAGGCTATGTTTGGGTAGTGTGGTGATCTTAAATGATCTGTGAATAATAGTGAAAAAGTGATGAAAGTAATGATACAATATTGAATGGTAGTGAATAGGATTAAGAAGTAGTGAAAAGTAGGTGAAAAATAATGATAAAATATTGAATAGTCCACTACCCAAACACAGCCTTATACATCAAAGGATGAGGAAAAAACTAGTGATAAGTAATGAAGAGTGGGCTACATTATCAAATGAGGTGTTTTAGAGGAAAAAGTCAAGGGCTCTATAGTTGAGGGTGTAAGGGGCACAAAGTTTTTCCATTGAGTGGCTAGCTCAAATTTAGGTTGCGCCTTTATGCTTTTCAATGAAGTTAACTTATAAAAAAAATGACCAAGCAGAAAGATTATATGCCCTAAAACCACAGCAACACATCCCATCCTCCCAAGCCCCATTGATCCTCTTGTCACAACAAGACCCTCCTTGTTAATGACTTACAAGTTCCAAAATGTAATGTAAAAACAGCTATTAATTATGTCATATCTCAGCTTACTCAGATTTTCCAGATTTTTCCTTAAACTGCTCCTGGATGTGCCTTATGAGAAGCCTGTTTGCGCCCAATGCTTTCTCTTCAATTTGCTTCCCAGTGACTAGATTGAGTATGCCACCCACGCCCAATAATCTATTAAAGCTGCTAGCTTGTTTGCTCTGCGGTGCAGAAGACCTATCACTCATCTTAATTTCATTTCTAATAATTTGATCATAAAGGGTGCCAAGATACTCTTCCGGTAAATCCTTTCCATCATCTATTCCTCGGTTGTTTCTGATAAAATCAGACTTCGTCATCTGGTTAGCCAACCAATGCAGGAAGGAATCATAAGAGGATAATTTTTTTTATGTGTCATAAGAGAATAAAAATTACTCCTACATTCATAATTAATCAAAAACAAATTTGCCATATTGTTTTTCTTGAAAACTTAGGTAAAAAACATTATATGTTCTTTTTATAGATATGTTCATGTTCTTTTAAGTACTTTAATCCATTATTTACGATCTTCCAGAAAGATAACAAATGAGATCTTGGGAGATCTTATATCATGTCTTTAATGAAGATACTATTTAAATTCAATAAAAAACCACACACAAATAAATATTCATTCCAAAATTGACGTAGATACATAAGTAGTAATGGAGGATTTAAAAGGTTTGAAAGAGGACAGATTGCTAAAGGTTGAGCATACCTTATCTTTTACCATGTTATTATGGGCATCTGTGTTGAGCATTATCACAGAGTAGGCAAGAACATAAGCAGTATCAGCACTAGTAAATGAGTTTGGGTTGTATTTACAATAGCCCTCAGCAAACTTCTCCATGATGTGGTCAATCTTCTGCGCCTCTCCAGGTAACCTGAAGGCCCGGAGGAAAAACCTTATAGCTTCACCGAAATCCATTCCTTTGAAATTAAATGAGTCTATATAAGCATGCATGACCTTTAAAGAAAATTCCTCCCTTTCACCCATATAGTCACCAATCATGGTTTCATTAAGGCCAGAAGCATTCTTCAGGAAATAAGCCACAGCTTCTGGAGAACTATCAATTCTTTTGGTGCTTATCAGAAACTGAATTCCCTTGGAAGGTTTCCTATTGAAAAGAGAGATACCTTTCTGCAATTAACCCAAAGGTTGTCACTAAAGAATGAACCAAAATACATCCTGGATAAGAAAACAAAAATGACAGAAAAGTTGGAGTAATAGGGATAAGACAGTTATAAGCACAGCAACCAATCAACTGAAAGGATCAATTATAAATGGACCACCTTGGACAGCAGATTATTAATAGGTGCATACTCTATCAGTACATATTATAAATGGCAGATATAATATTGCCAGAGTGGTTATGCTGCCACTCCAAAAAAACAATACTAAACCTGGAGTTCAATTTCATAAGCTCGGCGTTGCTCAAGGGTAGAAGCATCAGAAAATTCAGAATTCACTTCTGGATGTAGCTCATAGTCAGGAGCAGTTCCATCTTCTCCATTTGGGGACAAATGATTCTCAGTAGTATCACTTTCATAACTCTTTGGCAGATACAAGTCTCCTAATCTGAGATGTTGGTCCATCCAGGCTCCCATTGACTTAATGATGCTAACTAAGCACCTTACCGATTCATGCCGAAAAGTGATATCCTGTGCTGGAGACAACGTTGTTGCTGAACCAGAAGGTGGTCCTAGAGCAGTTTTCAGGAGGCCATTGAGAATCCTGCAAATATCTGATGGAATTATAAGGGTTTTAATACATTTTACTAAACACAATTCCAAAAGTTTTTTTTTTTTTTTGATAAATAAAATGGAACTCAGCAAACACAATTCCAAAAGTTAACAATGGGAAAGGTTTAAAATAATATATTATATACGAGAGAGAGAGAGAGAGAGAGAGAGAGAGAGAGAGAGAGGCACACCCAATGAGTTCTAATCCCTTGATGCAAAAAAATAAAAAAGAGGATTAAATAGCTCCAAAATAGAGAAAATGGGTTCAATCTAAGTCATATGAACATTGGAAAAACCTTGAGTAGTCTAATGTAACCAAATGATCCAGAGTTAAAATCAGGCCCAATTTAGATTCAAATAGAACTCCAAACATCGTCTCTAAAGGGATTATAAGGGGAATGATCCATATTGGTCCCACCGATGATCCTCCTACAAGGGGTCCTCGATTCTTCTCACCCAACTGACATACTAAGAAGGTGCGGTTGGCAGTTCAATAGGTTGGTAATAACATTGGAAAATAATTCACTACAGTCAACTTCTGTTGGCAATTTCAGATCCAGAACCTTCCAGTAAGTTGAAGTGTGGGAGGAGTTCTGTTGTATTAGTTCAAAATAGAATTTTACAAAAAAGGCCTGCAGTCAAGATCCTCGGACTGCAAGGCAATATTTCTTCCTTTCATTCAATATGCTCAACTAAGCTCTAAACAATCTATAATCATCATTTTCAAGATATTTCTTTGGCCATGAAATTGCATTACATTTTAAATTCTTATGAGTCTCTAGAAATTTTTTATGTGTTCCTTGTTTAGTTGGTTTTCAGCTATTATACTTAATGGAGGGGCGGTACATGAGTTTTTGTCCTCATTTTTCTAGCTTTAGAATGTATTTAGGTGTTTCTTTTGTGTACTTCCTGTGTACATGGGCTGCACCTATTGCATTTGATGAATAAAATTTTTACTTATCAAAAAAAAAAATTCTTATGAGCAACAACAGCACTCCCACTATTCTACCTTGAAGTGATTAACAGAGTTGCAATCTTCAAATTCAAACTCTTAAATAAAACAAAAAATAACTAAACAACATAGGAGTATTTTGCCCATGCTCAGTTATCATTTTTGAGCTCATAAGATTTGTTAATTAAGAGCCTCTAATAATAGCCTTTAGGGGAAACTTCTTACAGATTCCCTTCATTTTCCATATGTTTTTGGAAAATGTGGTTAGTAACCTCCTCTGCTTTGCCCAGCTTGAGATGCAGTCATTGTGCTCCTTTTTTTAAGGAGTAACATTCTGTGTTATGACAAGTTTTGGATCAAGTCCCTCTATTAGAAATTCCATCCACGTGGAAAATTATTTTTTCTTATTTCTAAAAACAAAACTAAAATTAAATATATACAAACCTTTTTATAAATAAAAAAATGGGGCATGGAGGGGAGGTCTCCCCTCCCTGCCTAGCCACCACAAGGTATATGGCCACCCTTGTGGTGGCCAAGCTCAAGTCACCTAGTGGTGGCTGACCAGGCTACCCCATGGTGGCTAGAGCACATGGGTGGCCATAGCTATGGCCACCACCTTGTGGCCAAGGGAGGAGGAGAGACCTCCCTTCCCAGTGCCTCTTTTTTGTTTCTTTTTTTTTTTAACTTTTTTAAAAATAATTTATTATGATTTTATTTTTTATTTTAATTTCATTCATTGAAATAAGAAAAATAATTTCCATGTGGTAGTCATGTTCTCTGTTAGTTAAGGTGGATGGACTTTCTAAAGGAGGGGCTTGATTTAAAAATATCGAAGCACGGGTTAGGAAAATGCACAAATGCCAAATCTCAACCTGAGCAAAGCACAAGGGGTTATTAACCAAGTTTTCCTAAATTTTTTACTACTAAATTATGTGTGATTAATGTAGGATTCGCATGATGTACCCACCGAACCCTCACACCTATGTGGAGTCATACTAATTTGTGACGCAAATACTGTGTTTAGTTTCTAACTGAGGGCACATTACTCAAAAGTGTAAATAGTTATCTGCCTGTATTCCGTGAGCCCAAAGAAAAAGTCACAAAATATTAATTAAAGGTCAGGGCAGTAACAGTATTAAAGACTTCCTTCAAGAGAGTTAAATCTAGGGAACCAGTGAAAATGAAAAGGATGCCTGTATACTCCCCACACAAACTAAAGATCTTCCTCTTTCAAATTCATTAAAAAAAATGACTCCATAAAAATCCCTAATCTAAGGGCAATAGCGACACAGATATAGAGAAGTGTAATACCTTTCGAAAATGTTTGGAGCATCAACATCGCAGTCATAGTTGACAAATATGTCTACGATAATCTGGGGATCTTGAGAGACCTTCTCCAATAATTTGAGGACAGTCATTTTCTGCAAGAAACTTGGCTGAAGCACATTCTCAAGTACACGGAGGACAAGCATGGGAAAAAATATACCAATTTCTGCTTTCAACCCTGATCTAAATTTTGATAAAAGGCTCATAAATATAGAACACTGAAGCTGGAAAATAGCCATAACTGACAATGGACTGTTCTTTAACAACGATAAGCAAAGATGCTGCTTGATAGCATCGAGAAACCTGCACCAAGTAAAGAAATAGGATTCTTACAATCTGTCGAGTCTTTCAAGTTATACGCATAATATCAAACACCACCCCCACCCCCCAGGAAAAAAACAAAAACAAATTGAGGCGAGCCAGTAAGAATCATAAATCATATACTTGGTTCAGGTGTGAAATTAATCTCACAAATTTCAAAAAGAAAGTAAAAAGTGCAGAATCATGAAATGGGTCAATCCCAGAACTTTGATAATGATCAAATATACAAGGAGAAGGATTTGCCTCTCATTGGTGCGCCACAGTGCACCACCATTTCCCATGACGACATTGAGCAGCTCCAAAGACAGAATTTTGCCCCTCAAGAAGATTTGGTCATCAGGGTGCTCTTGTGACGAGAACTGCATAGACCATTTACACAGATTCTTGAAAATCAAAAACCCATCCTCGATAATCTCACTGTCCCCATCGGTCGATTCATTCATTTCGTCTCCTATGTTTGAAGTCTGCATATGCCCATTACCATTTTGCTCGGATAATGAGCTAGTAATAGGTAACTGAGTATTTTTTTCAGCAAGACCTTCACTTGCACTAGCATCCATTACCTCATTGATGAAATTTTGAGAAAAATGTATGGAGCTACCTTCGTTCAAGTTTTTGTCAGTGAATTCCAACAATTCAGCAACGGAAACCCTTCGAAAGGGAGCACCCAGGTCCATGGAGTCGTGCTCGACCCTGGTGAATACGATGACCATCATCTGAGCAAGAACCGACTTTGCACAAATCTGATTGGTGCCATTCAATCCGCCGAGATACACATTGTAGCAGGTCCTGACTACATGCACCAAATAATCGCCCCGGATCAAAACTCCGGGGGATCGAACGGCGGAAAGCAAAACACGGATCACACCCAGCTCGATTGCTTCCTCTCCGAGACCAGCCGACCTGCACACGCCGTCAATCATCTTGTAAACAGAGGATGTGTTGTTGCTACTGGGATCGGGGCGGTCGATCTCGGCGCGGATGAGGTTGAGGGAGAATAAGCTGAAGGCGCAATCGAGGACGGGCTCGACGACCTTGGCGTAGGCGGAATCGAGGGCCAGAATGAGGGGTTGGAGGAGGGAATCGGCATGGGAGGAGGAGAGTCCGAAGAGAGGGGAGGCGACGTCGGGAGTGGGGGACTCGGAGAGCAATTCGAGAACATCGAGCGTGGATTTGCAGGCGGAGACGAGGTGGGAATGCTTGCGCCAAGCAGCGTTCTTGATGATCTTGTCCAGGTACGGGCCCAGTACCCGGCCGCACCGGGATGGCCCCCCTAGGGTTTGCGAAGCCGACATTTCCTTCTTCCTCCTCTACTTTCTCGATTGGATGGGGATCAGTGGATGGATTCTCGCAGATCTTTTTCATTCATTCATTCATTCAGTTTGATGAGAAGCAATGCGGGAAGGAGAGTGGACCATCAAGCCAGAGTTGCGTTTATCGCCCATCGGAAAGCAATGCTCGGCCACCGGCCGGCCGGCCTACACTGTGTATTGCTCACCGACACGATCTCTGACTCGCTTCCCTTGTGACCACGAATTCATAAAACTGATCTGAACACAGCCATCATATTGCTTCGATTCATAAACCCTATTCAAGACCAATCATATCTACCACTACTATCAGCTTCCCTTCCATTCATAAAACCTTCTCATGCATGCGTTTCTAACGACTGAAAATACAACACAATTTTACGTACCAGAAGGCCTCACCGACATATCTCTGGGTCAGGTTATAACGCTAAACGTATTAACGTCGATATACTAAAAAATTATAAATTTTAAATTTTAAAAATAAAATTAATAAAATGAGTATAAAATTATAAATATATATAATATATATACTGGAGAACGGCCGAGGTGTATTAGTCACTTAACATAATGATTTAAATAAAATAATAATAATAAAATCAGTAATTTATTTGTCTAAAAAAAAAAATTAAAAAATTAAAGAAAGATAAAAAATCAAGATTAAAACTAAAATCTAAATTTCAGCAAAGTGTGAGTATTGGTCTGCATCTATATTGGATTATATATTTACTCTCTATATACTAATAAAATATTATTAATTTAATAATTTTTTTTAATTTCTATTTCCATCACAGTTTATAGTTCTATTTATTAAAATATTAATAATAATTATATTCTAATCAAATTAATAATATTCAATATTAATATTAATAATTATTATATTCTAATTAAATTAATAATTAATATTATATATTGAGTGTTATAAGTATTTTATTAGTTAAATTTACTTAAAGTTGAATTTTAATTTTATAATGAGAATGCTATAAAGTGTTTATGTTCTAAAGAGTAAAGTCATTTTAATTTTTGTATTTTAAAAAAATTGAAACAAAAAAAAAAAGGAAAATGAGTACACTGTTAGAACAAAAAGAACATGAAAAAGAGATTTCAATTCATGTGCACCACGGGGCTATTAAGGGTCTTTTGATAAAACATGATCATTCATTAAATTCTACAAGAGAGCTACACGTGAAATGATCAAGGGTCTTGAGCACTTTTTGGTAAAACAGGATATTTCATTAAATTCTATAAGGGAACTACACGTCAAATGGTCAATAAATTTAAGAGCTTTTTGATAAAACAGAACTTAACGAATTTAACAGAAAAACAAGAAAAGTTAACGGAAAAATAATAAAAATTACTATTCATAATTAAATAACCACTTATTATAATTAGAGCAGATATATAAATATATATATATATATATATATATATATATTACATAGCACTACTCAGGCCTCGTTTGTTTTCAGGAAACTCTCATCTCATCTCATCTCATCTCAATTTCATCATTACACTTTTCCCAATTCCAATACAAAATAAAATAAACAATTCAACTTTTTCAAATTTATCTCATCTTCTCTCACCTAATCATTACAACTTTTTCAAATTCCAATACAAAATAAAATAAACAATTCATCTCATCTCAAAAGTTTTCATCTCATCTCATCTCATCTCTGAAAACAAACCAGGCCTCAATTAAAGGTACCCTTAAGGCTTAAATGTTTGGTAGAGATAAAAATCTTATAAAAATAAATTTATATTAATATATCTTTTAATGCAACACATTAAATTGTAAAATACTTTTTTATTATAAAATTGATCAATTGTATTAAGTAATATAATTGTACAAGTTATTCTACAAGATCTATAGCTAAATCTAGCATTTCTCTCTTACAAATGAATAGTATGAACGCGTCGCGTAGTTGTTATAATATTATATTAAATCATCACTTATTATAAATAAAGATTATTACATGAAAAATTATATTAAAAATGATTAAATCATACTATCATCCCTCTCTTATTAAAATTTTGGATATTTGATGAGCAAGATCACATCATCACATACAAGGATTGAGTGATATTAGATGATGTACATAATTCTTTAATATTTATATCTATCTCTCTTCAAATTCTTTGACTCAATTGAACAGAAAATTTATAAAGTTGTAATTCATTTTATCCGCACGTCAAATTTTAGTCGTGCAGCAAAGTTCCCAATTAGGAATTTTGGCCAACTAATCCACTTATTGGAGGATAGAAATTTCCTTGACAACTTTAAGTTCAAGAATGGGAGAGAAATAGGCGCAAGACATTCAAATCACTCTTCGATATTTATTTTTTCTCGAATTATAGAAAGAGAAATGTTATTTATAATTATAAAATGTATAAATTTTACGCACTTTCTTTAAAAAAAAATTGATAAATAAAACTCATATAAAAAAATCATTTTTTTAATAATAATTATTTTTTAAATAGAATGACAAACTTACACATTCTAAAACCTTATTTAGATATAAAAGTACATTTAAATTATTCATCTAATTATTATAATTTTTTTAAAATTTCATACAAAATATAATAAATAATTTAATTTTTTAAAATTTAAAATAATAATAATATTAAAAAAATAATATTTTATTTAATTTTATCTCAAATTAAACTCATTATCTAAACTCTTACGGTCTTCCACCTTGGAGGACAACCTAACTTGTAAAGCTGATCGAGGAGTTCCTGCAAAAGCCAGAAAAAGATCGTGGAATTGTATATTCACTGTTACTTCTAATAATTGCACATTGCACCTACAATCCTGCTTTTCTGATCACTATGTCATAAAGAGGCAAAAAGGGACCCTCGTATTCCAATTTTTTCAACTTTCTTCACAACTTTCAACCCACATTTTGACCATAAGACACCTCTTTGTGGGATAGCTGGAAACTTTGATCGGTGAACAGAGATGCATGTGGCTATCATCTGTAAAAATGTGCTTGGATCCTCCAATCTGATGAACTGATCATGATCAAAACTTGAAAAGTTTCAAGATGCAACCCACATTCCAGAAATGAAGGATGAAGATTAAAGCGTTCCAATTTCCAAATTTTTGGGTTCCAAATGAAGCTTCTACTACTTGAATTGTTTCCCTTCAAATGTCTGTCCGAACTGCCAATTTGCTGGAGCAACAGCATAAGATGCGAGTGTTCTTCCGCTGCTGGCGGTCACCTCAAAAGATATAGGCTGTCCTTTGAGATTGATATTGCATTGCCAGTTTTGTCCCCAATTTCTTCCCATAGGTATCCATCCCGTTCTTGATCCCTTCACTTTCACAGCAACAACTTCACCATCCAAACCTACATTGGTGACAAGAACTTGAAAGAAGCGTGAATTTCCACTGAGACTGAATCTCAGCCCACCCCTTCTTTCACACTTCACCCTACACAAAGTTCGACACAAAGAATGTTTATGTTTAATTACCTTATTTGCTAGATATATATATACCCACAAATGAAGAATCTTTTATGAGTTTTGATGAGTTACCTCCTGTACTGGACTGGAACTTTATCAGCTTTTGTCTCTGCAATTTCAGCAAATGCGGCCTCCGACATTTCAAAGTTTTGTTTGGGCAAATTGCACCAGCCACCATAATCGGCTGAGAGCCCGTAATTGGGAGGGCAGAAATCTGTAGCAGTGAGAATAACAGATGGGCTTCCCTGCAAGCACCACAATATGTGGTTAACACATCTCAGCTCATAACAAGCCCCACAAGACCTCCCCCTGTTGAACAATATGGTACTCAGGCCAGCACTGTGCTTCCCATAACTCGTCTTGTGGAGGTCTCCATAACCACAAGCTCCTTCTGCAACATCATTAAAATGGTAAACCCTCGATCGCTTTGCTAGTAAAGTTTGAATCTTTTGTAAACGTGCAGCATCGATATTGGTAAAGATGGTAATTAACTCGAGAAACTCTGAAAAATAAAAGAAGGATGAAAGAAAAATGAAAGAGAAACTACCTGTAATGATCGACCCGTCTGTTTCTTTGGAGTATGTTGCAGTAGCAGTCTTCCATTCATCATCCTCGGCTGCAGTAACGTCGCGTGCTTTCAATAGAATCAATAAGAAAACTGTGGCTTGAAGAACACCCATTTAAGATGATGAGGCCCAGGGATCGAAGCTGAGTGTTTTTTTTTTTTTGGTGGGGCTTGTACCCGAACCCAAGGGTGAAGAAAGCACCTCCCTTTTCCTTTTCTAGAGAATGACCCTAATATCCTTGGTAGGGGTTCGTCCCGCCTCCGTTCGTCCCGTCCTGTAATTATATATTTTACTCTATATATATAAATATATATTTATACACATATTTATAAATATTTATTATTTAAATTATATATAAATATAGTAATATGTATTAAATATAAATTTTATTTAATATTTTATGAAAAATGAAGGACTTCTTGTTGGTATTCAACATGTGACGTAAGAAGGATATGCTTTTCCTCTCTCTCTCTCCCCATTCTTCCGGTGATTGCGTTTGACTGGAATCGAGATCGGTGGGAAGAATTCGTAAAAAAACAAATCAAGTCAACATCAGTCTCTAAAATATTACGCATTTCGGCATTTGAAACAAATTTTCTGTATTTTCAATTTTAATATTTTAGTTTTTTTAAGCCCCAGATTTTTGTTTTGGGGTTAAAAGCATTTTAATCATAATTTATCATCATCTTAATTTATTTTAATTTTTATTATCTGGCTGAAACCATTTCTTTTACGATCAATGTGCTTTGGTCCCAGCACCCCTTTTGAGAAGAAAACCAAAGGGGGACCTACTGGGACCGTACAAGTATAGAAATTCTGATGTCGAAAGCTGATACAATGGTCATAAGAGTATTGGTATTGGCTTCATCAAAAATCTAACCAAATATAAAATATGATGAATCTTATTAAAAAAGAACTATATTGGATTAGTTAAATATATAAATGTGAAGCTTTTAGCTACAGTAAATCTATGGATTTCTTCAAATTTGAAGGGTTACTATTCACTCATCAAATTTATTTTTTATTCACTTTTAATCTCCAAAGGTCTTTTCTATTCACATTTAATCTCCAACCATCTTGTAATAATAATGTAAGAATCAAATTAAATTATTAATTAACAAATGATTAGTGTGATTATAAAATATGAAAAAAAATTAAAATATTATTATTAAAAAAATAATATTATATTATTATTTTGATGAATCCAATGGCTAATCCAATGTGGGATTATAGATGTGAAGGTATTACATTTATAGAAAACAATATACTTTTCATCAAATTTTAAAGATGAATTTGATGAATCTAATACCAATGCTCTAATATCCCATTTTTTACTTTTTCTGTCTAATCTAGGCACAATTTCCTTATAGATAAACTCCCGTAAGTTTTTTATAAAAAACTTTTTTATTAATAAAAAAAATTTTATAATTTTTTAAGATAAGGCTTCACTTTTTTTATAATAGAAAATGCTGATCATTCTGTTGGTAGCTCTGCTAAGGGCTATTTTTTTTTTAACATAATGATTAAGTAATTATTTTTTAATAACAGTATGATTTTTAAACAAATATTCAAAAATATTAAAATATATATATATATATATATATATATATATATAAAATAAAAAGCCAAAATCAACTAGCTCGAACTCTTAGAAGATGCTTTCAGAGGTGGGAGTAACCACCCTTTTTTTTTTTTAAAAACACAAATATCCTTCATTGCATCAAATAGTGTTATGGCCTTCGGCCTTTACAAGAGACCTAATTCTTGGGTTTACACATTCTAGATCTAGAATTTCATAACCCATTGAGACAGCTTCCTGAGCTAGCTGATGTGCTACCTTGTTTGCCTCCCTCTTTACATGTTGAATTTCCCATTTTATATATACCAAGGCAGCTTTAGCATCCTCTACCAAGCAACTAAGTATTCCATTATGCCATTTGTTTCGTCTCATAGCAGTGACAACTTGGATTGAGTCTCCTTCTAAGACCACATTCTGCAGATCTAGACTTTTACATAACATTACTGCAGCAACTAGACCCCTTGCTTTTGCAATGGCTGACTGAGAACACAAAGTGAGTGGTTGCATTAGAGAAGCTAGAACATCACCATCATTGTCTCAAACACCACTCCAATGCCAACTTTGTACTCTGCCTCTCTGATAGCAACATCCTAATTCAGTTTGAGCCAAGTTGGTGGTGGAGCTTCCCATGCTGTGTTGGCCTAGTGATGCATTAATCTTGGTGATCCACCCCGCACTCCTTGTGCCTACGTAAAGTCCTAATGAGCCTACTGAGCTTTGTTGACTAAAGCAATTGGTGATAATAAACAGCCTTCAAAAATCCATTGATTTCTCCTATTCCACAAAGCCCTTGCTATTTCTGCAAATGAATAGATATCATCTTGGCCTATTCTCTGAAACATAAAAAGAAAAATGGATTCAAAATCCTCCTATGTAATTGCAGCTTTTTGTAATTTCCTATTTTTTAAACTCCATACATCTTTTACAGATAGGCATGACCAGAGTATATGAGCTAGGGTTTCATTATCAATTTGACAAATGGAGCATAATGGATCTGTTGTGATTTTCCTTTTATACAGATTAATATTTGTAGGCCAAGCATCCTTAATAGCACGCCTCATGGGAGTAACCACCTTTTTATAAATACTTATGGGGACTTATTTTTTAAAACTGGTATAAATATTTTTCTTTTTTTAAAGATTAACAAACCTTCCAAAGGTTTCGAGATCCAAACAGCCAAATAGTTCAACTAAAGCAAATGCTTTTAAGTGATTATTATTTATATCCATTCCGATGTTGTCGATTCTATCAATCTCGATGATTATAATATACTAGATATTAGAATAAATTTACAAAATTGGACTATTTCTCATGTTTCGTAATTACAGATAATAAGATTTATAATGAAAAATAACATTACTTATCAGTCAAATTGTTGAGAAGTTTTTGTATTTATTTAGTTTTTTCTAGAGCGCAAATGCAATTGTTTTTATTTTTTATTTTATAAAGGAGGTGGGGTCCGAATCTTGATTCTCTCATTTGGAGATCAAGCCTTATACCATATGATCTAAAGGATCTTGACACAAATATAAGGGATTTGCTATACAACCTCCCAACACTCCACACTCTACATTTTTTTAAATTTTTATTATTTTTTAATAATTTTTTTAAATTTTTTTTGAGTTTATTCTTTTTAAATTATTTTAAATTTTTTATTCATTATTCATATAATAAATATTTAATAAAAGAAAAAAATTAAAAAAATTAAAAAAAATATGGAGTGTGGAGTGTTGGGAGGTTGGAAAAATTTATTGCAAATATAATTGTCTCATAAATTTACTCGGACAATTATAAATATCATGGGACTTACATTATATATCTATCACTTTTATTTTAAGTCTTGAAATTCAGATAAAAACTCTACAAGATTTGAATCCTCCACCCCAATATCATTTCAATCAGCACAATCAAACTAAGCCATAAGTTGTTGAGCACACTCATTCATCAATTAATAGGATGTTTTAGGAATGGGAAGAGATGAGAATTTTAAGAATAATAGTAAAATATTTTGTAACTAGTAATGAAATTGTTTGAGTTAAGATATTATATTAGATTTTAGAAAATGAGAGTAAAAATGTTGAATAAAATATTATAAAGTTAAAATATTGTTATAATATCATTTTTTAATATTATTTTTGTTTTAAAATTTAAAAATATTGTATTATTTTTTATATTTCGTTTAAAAGTTTAAAAAAATTATAATGATTAAGTAAATGTATAGATAAAAAAGTTTAAAATTTGACATTAAAAAGTATTTATGTTTAAATGATATTTAAAAATAAAATTATAAAAGATTTTGAGATGAGATAAATTTTTCAAACAAGTCTTAAAACTTAGGTAGAAAAGCTGTTTAATGCCCGTTTGAGTTTGGGGTAGGAGTTTTTTTAAAAATTTAAATGGTCTTAAAAATTCTTTAATTAAAAAATTAGAATCTTTACATGTTACATATTAAAGTATTTTTTAATATCAAATAAGTTAAAAAGTAGATTTGAGAAAATTTATCAAAATGTGATTTTTAAATAATGTGAAATGTAGTTTCAATTTAGCGAAATACTCATACTAATTTCTAATAATTACAAATTTAAAACTTTAAAAATATAGATCATAATCTTTTATGTAGTTTCTACTTTAAAAAAATATTTTTTTATAAATTATATTTTCTACCTCGGTCCGCAATCCCAAAAATGCACTAAACGGCGCTTTAACAATTCCAATCACTTGTACGGATCCATGTTCCACGTCTATATAGCCAGAAAATGAGGAGGAAAAAAATTAAAAATAAAGAAAAAGACTCAAAAGAGCAAACCCAGATCCATGCCTAAAAGTAAGAACAGAACGAAGAAACCATCGACTTCTTTCTTGTTTCCCACGAAAGATTTGCAGGAACACGAATCTCCAATGGCGAGAAAAAAAAAAAAAAAAAAGCCAAAAATCTCTATTATTATTATTATGATGATGATGATGATTAATTAGCTTTATACATTGGCAAAAATCATAGTATCTGAATGATATCTTTCAAAGAGACGAGGCAGATGACGGGGGTGTTACCGTTGCCCTTACTTCGAATGACGATGGAGTTGCAATTACCATTTGCCCTGCTACTGCTATTGCTGTTCTTATCAGAGTTTTGCATCGTCCCCTGTTCCAGTGTTCCTTCTCTGTAAACGAACACACTTTCATCATCTGACATACGACGCCACTTCCTACTGCGGTCATCTGTTGTATTCAATGGCATTCCCCTAACCAACATAATAATAATATTTTTTTTATCAGTAAATACTCACTAAAATAATAATAATAATAATAATGATAAAAGCAAATGCAGAAGGATATTCATTATTCAGCTCAAGTCATTGTTTAATAGAATGAATGAACCCACGTCTCTGCATGTCAGTAAAAGATGCTCTCCTTAGGATATGTTAATTTAGCATTTGTGGACATCTCATCCACCCCGTGCCGCCCACTTCAATAGTAGAGATGGCGGAGGCGGGATGTCAGGTGGAAATATTACCCCGCATGTGCGGGAAAGGGTTGACTTCGCCTCCGTATATACGAGTATCACCCCTACTGCTAGACATGTCTAAAGTTAAAAAGCTATACACAATTACCAATCCCATTAATTTGAAAGATAAATCATATCTCTAGAATTTCTAGCAGAAAAAAATTATATATTTATAAATTTATATTTATCATCATTTTCTCAATATCTCATAGTAAGATATTAAATAATTGACTCACAAGTTAAATATAATAAATAGTCTACAATTATTTAGTATCACATACTTCACTCGAAATATTCTATTATATAGATTAAGTATTTAACATTATTAAAAAAACTCACACAAATAAATTTGATTCAGTTTACGTATTTATGATTTATCAAATGGTAAAATCGAAACTGTTTGATTAATTTTGAAGCAACTTTGATCCGTATATAAGTATATTTTAATAATTCGGATTTAATAAGTTCCATAAAAGCAAAAAATATCAAAAATTAAAGGTCTTATTAGCATTTTAAGAGTGAAACCGTGCAAATGTGAAATCGTTCTATAAAATTTGATTCACCTGCATACTTTGGAACGTGCAAAGACTACATTTAAAAAAAAGGCGTTTCATTTTGGAGGGATTTATAAAACTAAACTCGTAAATTAATGTGTCTTGGTATAGTATAACACGTTATATATATTTATAGTAAAATATTAAAATATTTTACAATTTGATGTACTATATTAAAATATGTTAATTTATAAATTTACTTTGAAGAAATTCTCTTATAGCAACGATTCGACACAAATGTGCGTACATCTATGATAGTTAAAGAAAAATAAAGAGAAAGGCACAGATTTACATGGTTCGATACTGGGTCTACATCCACAGGATTTGGGAGGGGAGAGTATATTATAATATACTTATTTTACAGTCTCTCATGGTCTCTCCTATCGCCTAGTTGAAAAAGCTCCTATAAAAGTCAAAATCCGCTAGGAGAAGTTTGGCCAAAAGTCTTTAAAGTCGTATGATTCCCCTCTCTTATCTTCAGGCCCCTCTCTTATATTCTACCCCTCCTCCTTTATGTCACGTCCCCTCTTTTCTTCCTAACACTCTGTCTTCTCTTAACCTTTTGTTTCTTTATTCTCTCTCTTTCTTCCCTCGAGATGAGTCTTCCCACATTGGGTTGGGTCTAGAAAACACCATAGGCCTAATATATTTTATCCATTCCAGTTAGAGTCTAAGTTATGGGTCAGATATGTCTTGAGAGAGTGTTTGCAGCTCCCAACCGTCTAAGCTCTTACTTAAGAGAACATTTGCGATTTTCTCTCGTCTAGAACCCTTTTATTAGCAGTTGGAAAAGATTATTTGAATCGATACAATTTATTGACAAAAGTGACCGATTGTATTTTTTTTTTAAGTTAACGGTTAAGGAATTGATTATTAATAAATTTCTATTTTTTTATTTTTTTAAAATATTTAAAAATGTATAAAAAAAGAAGCCACGTTCGGTTGCCCCTCTACTTTTTTTTTTTTTTTTATTCACTGAAAAGATAGACAGACACCAACCAAAACATAATAATACGAAAGTTTCCACAAAATATAATAAATATTCATCCGAAATATAAAATCATTTGACCTATAGTATAAATAATCTAGAGAAAGTCCGAATTCCAAACACCAAGAAAAGAAAAGAAAAGTACGCTGAACAAACACGATGATAAGAAATTAAATAGAATCGAAGTCAACTAATATAAAAAATATGGTAGGCAAAGGAATTTAAAGAAAGTAGAAGGACATTAAAGAGAGAGTTGATTGATTCAATGTGGAAGGACTGGCATGGGGGAGTACCTGACATGGAAAAGATCGGAGATGTTGGGCATGTTGACGTAGAAGTTAACGGCGTCGAGGAAGGCACTGTAGGTGTTGACGTGAAGGCCGTCGATTCTGGGGAAGGGAAGCCTGGGCTTAGGCGGTGAGTCGGCGGAATCCGAAGAAGTCCAGAATCTTCCGCCGGCGGTGAAGTGGTATTCCTTCCAGGGAGTGGAAGCGGGGTGGGGAGAAGAGGGAGGGAGGGCGACGAAACCAAGGGTGGCCATGAGGGGCTCGAGATCGTCGTGAGTCATGATGGGGTTGAAGGTCCTGGTGAGCCAAAGGGCGAGCTTCCTCATACACAGTTTCATCCACTCCAGCTCTTGTATTCTCTCCATCTCTCTCTGTGTGTTGGCTTGCTTGGCTCTGACCATGAGAGGAGCGTACTCAGCGTAGGGATTCGAGTGTTTGGAATTTTGGAGGGCGGGTTTTTAGAGGCCGTTTCGTTCTCTTTAGACGTCCAACTTCCTTTTGAGTTTAATACAATAAGAAATTGTATTTAACTTAAAAACAATTTTCAGTAAGTTGACGTCATCTTGTTGAATAATGATAAAAGAAATCCACACTTGATAACATCTAATAAAAATCCACCCTATAACATAGGGATGTCTATCTACCAAAGAGTTGGGATGAGAGTAACCATTTGGAATTACTGAGAATCTTAAAAGATTATCTTGTTTGGACGCATGTTATGAAAATTCAGATGCCTCTGAAAAATCTGATCCCCTCCTGTGAAAATGTATCTTTGTGTATTTATAATTTTATATATGAGATTTATTTTATTAATTTTTTAAAAATTAAAAATTTCATTTATATCAATAACTAATATATCGGGCATATATTATAAGAAAACCTGCAGACTGGTCGAGCTTATTATTTGAAGATAACAGCCCACCAATAAGGTGGTGACACGTAGGTAGTCTAGTAAAAGAATTGTGTGATGGCCTGGATGAGAATCGTTTGTTCCCTAAGTATTTCCTCCCCCATTTTCCTGAAATCCCTTCCCATTTCGCAACCCCCCTCCCTTTGATTTTCCTCCTCCCAGTTTCCCCACTTCACCTTTGTATCCCTTCCCATTTCGCTCCAGGTTTGCCTCGACCACCCTCTCACCTCCATCGTTATGGGTATAGCGGATGGGTGTCATTGACGAAGTAAATCGATTCAAAAATTATTAGCAAAAAACATCTAGTGGATGATACCACGAGTTGGAAAATCTGATTGTGAAATTCCCATGGATACGCAAATGCTTCTCTTGGAAGCAAGACAAGTATCTGGTCTAAACAATGAGACTTCTTCTGATCTAAATATTAATTTCTTCTTCTCTGACTTTGATTCAAATCTTAATCTCTTTCCAAAAAAAAATCTCAGTATCTTTCCCAAGTTTTAACTTTTAATAATTCACATCCTTACTATCAAAAGCAAGCTGTGAGTAGTGGTGTTGTTTGGATCTAAAAATGACGACTACATCCACGCCAAGCGTCAAGGATGGATGTCTCATGGTCGGGGGAAGGGTGGTGGAATTGTTCTTGTGTGGTGGGCGATGAACTTGTGGGTTGAAATTGGGCGAAATCGGCCAAAGAGGACATTGGTGGCGGTTGCCTCTGGACGTGGTGGTGGACTAGTGGCGGTGGATGTTGGTAGTGGAGGTCTGCTCGGGCGTTCTGGAAGCACACAGTCGCAAAGTCTAAGGCTTTGTTTGGATGTCAAACTCATCTCAATTTATCTCAACTCATCATTACAACTTTTTCAAATTCAAATACAAAATATAATAAATAATTTAATTTTTTCAAATCTTAAAACAACTTTAATATTTAAAAATAATATTCTAACAATATTTTTTCATCTCAACTCAACTCAACCCAACTCATCTCAACATCCAAACGAACCCTAAATGAAGCACAAACACTACGCTGAGTTGAAGTGTTTGCCCCTTTCTATCCCATGCACACGAGTCTAACATGAGTTTACTATATTTGTTGAGATGTTAAGACCTAAGTGGAGGGCTGTAATTCAACTCTTATCGGACTGACCGCTTAGAAGTGATCCTGATGTATTATTATGTAAGTATAAATAGTATTTTTCATTCATTTTTAAGGGTTAGGAATCCATATTCTCATTGTCCTCGATTCTACTTTTATATTAAATGAATAAGAGTATTTTTAAAACCTGATATGAATTATATTACTTGATCATCTAAAACTTACTGCTTAGATGACTTTTTGATATTTAAAAAATAAAAAATGCGAATACAAAATGGGTAGAGAGATACTAGAGTCTCATTCTCTTATTTTATATTTTGTCTCCCTTTTGGTTTAAATATAATTTTTTGTATTTTTAACAAATCATATGGCACTATGTGGTGATATTACGTCAACAATAAAATTCGAGCAGAAAATTTAGATGGCTCAATGACAATACATTTTTTATTATTATTATTATTATAATTGGTACTAGATAATAAACATATAAAATATCTTAAACAAGATATACAGCTCTATATTTCAAAATCAAAAGTAAAACAACATTTCGTATATAATGTGAGATCCTTAAAATTATTAGTTATTTTATTTGTTATTATTGACTAAATTAAATCAATTTATTTAATTTATTATTAGTTGTGAATTTATTTTTTAAGTTGTGTATTTTTTTTTTGTTTTATTTTGGTATAATTTTGGGTTGGGCTTTTTATTTATAATGTTTTATTTTGGTAGGTTTTTTTATATTGGGTTGGGTGTGTGTGTGTTTCTGGTGGGCCGAAGAGGGCGCCCAACCCGTGTGTATGTGTGTGTGTAAAGTGGAATCGGGCCCAGCCCGCGTGAGATGAAAGTGGCCCGTGCGGATTGTGTGAAGCCCGGCCCACTCGAATTGCTGCCCAGCCTCTCCCCTTTAAACTACATGGTGCGTTTTGATAGGAAAAAAAAACCTAGGTCTTCATCACTTTCTCTTGCGCCGCACAGTAGCTCCTTCTTCTTCTTCTTCTGCATTCTCCTTCTATTCTTCTGCACATTGATTGTTCCAACAGCTGCCATTGCCGATTCTCCCTCCAATCCGAGCACGGCAACGCACAAAATTAATTTTCTCTCATCACCGGCCACCTCCTTCTTTTCTCCACCTCCCTCTTCCACCTCAAGGTTGTGTGCTGCCCCTCTGTCGTTCGGAAATGGACTCCAAAGCGCGCTGTCAAGCCTCCGCCCCTCACGGTGCCACCACCATCTTCTACCTCCAGCTTCCTCGTCGTGTCCGTGTCGTTCAAATAGGCCTTATTTAGCTGCTGTCAACCCGCCACTACCACACCTCTCCTTTGCTGCATGTGATTCGAGATTCATTTGCAAGTTACGAACCGCCATACTAAATCTATAAATAGGACCGATTTGTTCAATTTTTGGGAGGATCCGATTACTGAATATCATCTCAAATTTAGTTGTTTAGAGTTTGGTTTTGTGAATCTGTGTTGGTAAAATCCGAAAATTTGAGGATTTAATTTCTGTGCTTGGTGTTGTCCATAGAAGCCGTGAGCTTCATTCGGGTCTTGGGAAATTATTGGGGTTGTCGAAAGTGTAATTTTCATCTTTGTGTTCTTCTAGAATTTTTTCCGTCTTCGATTGTGAGTAAATTTCTAAAGTGTAATCCATGTGATTTAAATAATGTTATTAGAATTTTATTGTATTTGTTTGAAATGTTGGAATTAAATTGTATTTTGGAAGTGTTGGGAATAAATTAGAATTGAGGTTGGATTTAGGCTTTGGATCGGATTGGAGGATGAGATTACGCCTGTAGTGTTTGTAAAATTGTAATTTTTGTGTTATTAAATAAATGAGCAAATTACTATGTCATCCAATAATTGTTATCATTAATATTTATTGTCTTAAATTTAATTGTGCTATGAAGTCACGTTGTCTGTTTGGAAATTGAGATTTATGGTATTAATTGTGTGGGTGCGTGTGTATCACGACCCCAAGTCGAGATGGGGCATTTTCTCGATAGAGCTCATCTGGTCACTCGGGAGCGTAACAGACTGACGTGACGTCCTCTGAGTCGTCACAGGGTGACGACGGGAACGGACGAGACGGTAACGCTCTCGTACTAATTCCGTGGCTTTTGCTAGCGGGGTTAGAGGATGTTTGGCCATGTACTCGCTGAGCGCGGAACTGGACATCGCTTGTTACGAAGTCTCATGCACGGACGTTACCCGTGATGTGATGATAAGAGCCAGCGTATGCATATGGTCCATAGAGGAGACCGTAGTGCATGCATATTAAAATAATGAAAAAATATATATGGGCCAAATGAGATTTTTGGTGTGAGTGGTTAAATGTGTATTTTTGAGAAATATGCAGAAATTGATCTTTGACCGTACGTGGTGGTGTTGGTTATATTAATGCATTTTAAATCTCTTGGATGTTATTTTGGTTAAATACTTGCTAAGATGTCATAATCTCATATGGTGTTTCACGTTGCGGTTCCGTCTTATGGTGCCGTAGATTTTGACGCAGAGATTAGGTATGATCCTAAAGGACCGGCTCCGTCGGAGGCATGATTTGCCGTTATGTTGTTCGGCGTTATGGGATTTATTTCCCCTTATGTTATTTGTTTTCTTTAAATTATATGTCGGATGACTGTAAATCATTGTAAATAATATTTTATTATCTTTCTGGTACTAAATAAAGAATGACCCTTTTTATTTCGTTGCGAGTATTATATTGTACACTTATTGCATATTGTACACACTCTGAGTACTTGTTGTTGGGGTGCGTGATCCGTGTGATCAACACCCTGGTGTCACGAACTCCACTAAAATAACACGTGGGGGTCGAGGGCGCACATATAATTTTCATTTCTTATAAATTTTATTTAATTTTCCAACAATTTGTACTAACCATTCATCTTTTACATTTGAAGTGAAAAGCATAAATATCATTTGGGAAAGGTGGGTAATTCATATAGGATGCTTAAAAAAACCCAAATATGAGAATAAGATATTCAATTTCTTGTTCATTTCCAAATATTGGTAGGTTGGTTTGGATAGTGAGTTAAGATGAAATTATGAGTTAAGATGATTTGTAAATAGTAATTAAATAATTTGTGAATAATAGTGAAATTATTTGAGTTAAAATATTTTATGGGGTTCTAGAAAATGAAAGAGAAAAAATTGAATAAAAATATTATAAAATTAAAATATTGTCAAAATATAATTTTTGTTTTGTGATTTAAAAAAGTTGAATTATTTTTTGTGTTTTGTTTGAAAGTTTGGAAAAATTATAATAATTAGATGAAAAAATTAAAAAATAGAAATAGAAAATTATTTGTACTTATAGTATTTAGATATTGAGATGAAATAAGACGAGATGAAAACGTTTCTCATTGGCTTATCAACAGTTAAATATTAAAAGACGCTAATAACAAAATTAGATGATAATTATTATGATAAATGCTTGGTCTGCATGAGAAATCGTATGCAAGGAAAATTTACACAATAGCATGATTTAATATGAACCATTAGATTATAAAATTACATTTATTATAAAATAAATTTAATTTATTGCATTAAGCTGTGATGGTGTGTACATTTTCTGTGCAAGATTTATGCCTAGTCCTAACACTTTTAAATTATTATATACTTAAAAATAGACTCCGAGACTATTTTTTTTTTTTTTTATCTTGTAATAAAAAATGTAAATACCATGTCCCTAAAAATGTCGAATAAGCAAAAACTACGTATTTTATCAATGTCTATTGGTTGAATCCATAAAAAAAATAAAAAGTTTATAACTATTTAAAAAAAGAAAAAAAAGAAGAGTTACTTGTATTTTACAAATGATCAGTAGTGTTATATGTACTTACATTTTTACTTATAATTTTACTGAAAAGACTCATTTTATTAGTTTAATTTTGAAATTTAATTTTAAAATTTAAAATTTCATAATTTTCAGCATCTCAATAACTAAGATGCGAAGAAGTTAATTTTTTGTAAGTTTTTATTAAATACATTTAACATTTTCCTTTAGAAATTAATTAAGAAAATGATACGTATATAACATTTTGTATAACTTTTTAGAAAATTATATTTTAAATAAGAGATATTTTTATAAAATAATTTATAAAAATAACATTATTTTATATAAATATTCTCATTTTAAAACATAATTATATAAAAAATTAGTACATACGATTACTCAATTAATTATCTGTTTATTACTTTTGTTTTGGTGCACGATGCATATTTTGATTTGGACTTACAAGCAGAAAGTCAAACCACCTTCCTCCTCCGTTGCAGAGGAACAGAGGAACAAAGAAATGGAACTCCATTGCAGAACCACTGTCTACTGCTCCTATTTCTTTACCACACTAGCGTTACTCTCAATATCTTCAACAAAAGCAGAAGCCGAAGAAGACCCATCATCGATCATATCGAGATTCCAACAGTACCTTCAAATCAGTACAGCCCATCCTCATCCCCACTACAGTCAAGCGGCCGATTTCATCCTCTCCCAAGCCCAATCTCTTTCTCTTGAGACCCGGACCCTGGAATTCGTCCAGGGCAAGCCTATTATCCTTCTCAAGTGGCAGGGCTCTGATCCGGACCTCCCCTCTATTCTCCTCAACTCCCACACAGACGTCGTCACGGTCGAGCAGGAGAAATGGTCCCACCCTCCGTTCGGGGCCCACCTCGATCGGCAGGGCAACATATACGCCAGAGGGTCCCAGGACATGAAGTGCGTCGGCATGCAGTACCTCGAGGCCATTCGCAAGCTGAAGGCTTCTGGGTTCGAGCCCGTTCGATCTGTCTACCTGTCTTTCATGCCGGACGAGGAGATTGGTGGCCGTGATGGTGCCGAGAAGTTTGCGGGTTCCGATGTCTTCAAGAACTTGAATGTGGGCATCGTACTCGACGAAGGTAAATCACTACGTTTCTTTCATGGGTTTAAATCTTATGATTGTTTGAAATCCGTTGTACTGTACAAAGACGATTGTGTTTTGTACTCTGTTTGTGTTAGTTATTAGTGGTAATACTGGAAACAGGTTTGGCTTCTCCCAATGAGAATTACAGAATGTTTTATGCGGAACGACGCGCATGGCCGCTCGTTATTAAGGCTACTGGACAACCAGGCCATGGGGCAAAGTTGTACGACAACACAGCCATGGAAAATCTGTTGAGAAGCATAGAGAGTGTGAGGAGCTTTCGGGCTTCGCAGTTTGATCTGGTGAAGGCAGGCTTGAAGGCTGAGGGCGAGGTCATTTCGGTTAACATGGTATTTTTGAAGGCGGGAACGCCATCTCCAACTGTAAGTTTTTGAAGCTCATTTTGTTCATGAATTGGTGTTAACTTTAATTTAAAAACGAAAATTTTGTTGTTATTTTTTACTTATTTATCAATCATCTTGATGCCAGGCTGAGAGATGATGAAAGTATAGTGAATACTAATTTTCTTATTGAGCATATTGTTTCATGAAGACCTTAAACCATAAGCATAAAGCTTTGGAAAAAGGCATATGCCCAAGATGAGGTGTAGGCCCTGAGCTAGACATCGTCACATAAGGCATAAATCCGCATTTGAGAAGCCCCTAAAATCTCACAGTGAATGGGGTTTAGAACAGTAGCCAATGAGTTCTGGCATAAATGATACTTCTTCATCTCCCCTAAAATGGATGAAAGTGTGAACACTGGGATTCAAGGCTCCCTTAGTGCCTGCATGATGACCAAGAAAAAGGAAAAAATAATGGTGAACTCATCTTAATGATATATGTTCTCCACAATTGCCTCAGCTTCCATGATTTCCTTGTAACTGCTGCTAGTACTTAAATAGGTGTATTCACATGTATACTTCCAGTGTACCTGGGCTATGCCTATTTTCTATATCAATGAAATAATTTATTACTTGTCAAAAAAAAAATGTTCTCCACAATTTAACGCAGGCAAGTTTCTTCCTTCTTTTGTGTATCAGGGTTTCGTTATGAATTTGCAGCCATCTGAAGCAGAAGCAGGTTTCGATATTCGAGTGCCTCCAACTGCTGATCCAGAACCTCTGGAAAGGCGGATTGCTGAAGAATGGGCACCTGCTTCGTGCAATATGACATTCGAGGTATTCACTTGTTTGAAAATTCTCTTTGAAAATTGGTACGTTTGTTGCTGTAAGACCAGAATACCTTTGGCCGTTTGGGATGCTCCATCAGGTCCACTTTTAACTTGAGAAGTCCTATTTCTTCACTTAATGCATCCCTAGAAAGTACGACTACCATGATTGTGTAAGTTCTAGTACTTCATTGGGTCAGAGAGGAGAGTCATTTACTGTATTAATTGAGACCAGCATTATAATCAGCCCGAGTCTCAATAATTTAGGACTCAAAGTTTACTTGTTGGGGCACATTAAAATGTTCCTTTAATGTTGTTGTTGTTGCTGCTCCTGCTTTCATTGTGTTCTCCAATGCCAGTTGCTGTGGTCGTATTTGTAGCTTAGGCGGTTTGAGCAGAAGGTTTCTTTGCATGCTAAGTTTGTTGAGCCAGTCCTCAACGTGACTGACATTTCAAACCCCTGGTGGACGCTACTAGAAGAAGCTGTCAGAAAAGCTAATGGCAAACTTGGTCAGCCAGAAATCTTTCCTGCCTCTACAGATGCTCGCCATTTTCGGCAACAAGGCTTGCCTGCAATTGGCTTCTCTCCTATGGCAAATACTCCTATTCTTCTACATGATCACGATGAGGTGACCATCTTGTCCAATCTGTTTTTTCTACAAGCTGTTTGTCGTGAATACATATCTATTTTGTTGGGATGTGCCCACAATATTACTCTCTGCGACCATTTTAAATCAGGCCCGTGAGATGCAATGTCAAGCTATTCGAAATTCATATCCTCGATTTGAATGATAAGCCTTATCCATATATATTGTCTGGTTCTTATTCATTCATTAATCGGTCCATGGACTTAAACTGTTGTGTTTTCATCATGTTACAGTTTCTAAACCAAGATGAGTATTTGAAAGGAATTGATGTCTATGTATCAATAATCAAAGCTTATGCATCTTACATTGATCATACAAGAAAGGAAGCCCCAAGAGATGAGTTGTAATGGAGCAGGAGGATAATCCCCATTTCAAGACAGAAAAATCGTAAGATCATTTTCTGCCTTATTGTTGTATAATAGAAGTTGAGATGTTCCAGGGATGTACAGTAAGTAGGGAAGAAGGGGGTTTGAGCTTGACTGCCATCTGTGCTCTAAAAGCTGGATTGATACAATTACTTGCTGAATCTTCTAGTACATGGACCTTGTTGTGGAGTAAAAATAAGTTTACTTATACACTAGCACGCCCAATTCTTTTTATAATCTTTTATACAATCATGTCTTAAAATGAAGATATTTATTTAATGTGATATTATTTTTATAAATTATTTTATAAAAAAAATATTTTATTTAAAACGTTATTGTATATAAGAATTGTAAAAATAGTTGTATGCCTATCATTTTCCTAAAATGAAAGAGACTCGATCGATTTTTCAAAGGCCTAGCAAAAACATGTCTAAATTTTTTTATCAATGTATACATGGGTTCTATTACTTTCATAAAAGTCTTCAAAAATCTCTTTGAAAGTTGTCATCCGCGCCTCCTTTTCAATCCAATTACTCATTGGGTCTATAAATTCAATTACTCATTAGGTCTATAAATTATTTTTGGGTCTAAAATTTTATTTAGACTCAAATTATAATATAATTTAAATTATAAATTAAAATTTATACATTCAAAGCGAATATAAACTAATTAGATTTGTATTTTAGATTGTCTTGGCCTTTTAGGCCAACTTTTATATAGGCGGTCAACATAATACAATAGTCATATTTAAACAATATGAAACTTAACTTGAATTCAAATTCATGTTTGTAACAAATTGTATATATCTATGTACAATATATTTATATAAATAATAAAAATATAATTTTTGATATTAAATAAGAAAGGACTGCCGATAGGGAGCGGGGCTGGGCCAGGCCCCGCTGGGGTCACCCCGCCCCCCGCTTCCACTAGGGATCTTCAATGCAGGGCGGATGGGGGCGGGCTAATGGGGGCCCACTCCTAATCGCAATCGTGACTTTGGGCTTGGACGAGTGACAGTGAGGGCAATCGCAAAGCCCAAGTGCAATAAAACAAAAATAAACGTTCCGTATTGGCTCTCTCTCTCTCTCTCTCTCTCTCTGAGCACGAAATTCCTTCCTTCTTCAGAATTCGCATTGGCCGCCCGCTACCAAAAGTTGATGCCTTGAGAAGAGAATGGGCACCCTTTTGTAAACTTTTTGTAGTTTCTGGGTCTCTCCGATTACGCGCTTCCTTAAATTAAATTCGAGCGTTTCAGTGTACAAAAAACATCTTCCCCAGCAGTACGCACACAAAGGAAAAAGAACCTGTCCGTTGTTTCTGATTTTAGTACGGCCTTTTGAGTATTGAAGCAGAAGCTACCGGCCCAGATGATTTGATTTGAATTTGAATTTGAGTTGATGGTGGGAATAATAGACTAGAGAGAAAGAGAGAGATGTCTTTGAGAATTAAGGCGGTGGTGGACAAGTTCGTGCAGGAGCTGAAGGAAGCACTGGATGCGGATATTCAGGACAGAATCATGAAGGAGAGAGAGATGCAGAGCTACATCCAGGAGCGCGAACGCGAAGTCGCGGAGCGCGAAGCCGCTTGGAAGGCCGAGCTTTCTCGTCGCGAGGTAAAAAAAAATCTCGTTTTTTATATCCCCTTCCCTATTTTATTTTTTCTTCTAACCTTTTAATTTTACTCAACCAAATTCAAAGCCCTTTGAATGAATAGCAGTGAACATCTCCCTGATGCTATTAATCGTCCATATGTTTCTAGTGTGTTGCTATGCTTGAAATCAGATTGAATGGGGAATGACAATCAGATTCTGTGGGACTTTGGAAGTCATTTGAGGTTCAATTTTTTTATGGGAATCAGCTAAGAAAGATAACCATCATCTAATTGCATTTCGATGTTTATTCATGTGTGGTTTGAATAGTGAGATGAGATGAGATGGTTTTAGATGAAAGTTGGAAGTTAAATAAAATATTTTAAAAATATTATTATTTATTATTGTCTTGAGATTTGAAAAAGTTGAATTGTTTATTATATTTTGTATAAAAATTTGAAAAAATTGTAATGATAAGATGAGATCAAATACTTTTACTATTCAAACAGGGCGAGAGAGAAAGGTACTTCCACGTGAATTGTTTTTACAAAGGGTTTCTTAGTTTAAGTTTCCCGTCAATGCTTTCCCTGCACACAGCATATAGTTTTTCTGAAAAAAAAAATGTGATGTGGAACTGAGTCAGCATCAACATTGATATTGTTGCACCTATTAGTATGATTGAGATACAGTTTCTCATCAACTAAGAAAGAAAAGCTTCATTTACGCCTTAATCAGTAGCGTCAATGATGCACTTTAATCAGATAAATAGAGCATTCAGCCCTTTTTGTTGCTGAAATCGTTGTTGTATGCGAGAAGCCTATGCTTGCACTTCCCCCTTTTCTCCTTCTTTAAGGTTTTTGTATTCAGAGTATGGAAGCATTCCATAGACACGTGTTGTGTCGCAAATCAAGTGTGTGCTAGTTCTTGGACTATGTAAGTGTGGTATATTGCATAGATGTAGTGAGTACGTCCTGGATCCTGACAGAGGTGCTGCCAAGTGAAGCCCTGGAGGCTGGAGCTACTATTGAGTGCTTCTGATTGGCTGTTCAACCACTGCATCCGATTATCTATTTTTCTTTGTTCTTCTTTTTACCTGTTTAAGATTAAGTGGTATTAGCGTATCACTAAACTAGCATGCACATGGGATATTCTTGTATATGTCCCGAATGCTTGAGCTTTTGCCTATTCTTATGATCAAAAAAAAAAAGGAGATGAAATAGTATTAGCTCTTCCAATTAGGGTATCAATTTTTTTTGCCACTAGGGTTCCATGTGGAAGCACGTGTCACCTTTTGGCTTATGCCATTCCAATATGGTTGCTTGCTACCTAGTGGATATGCCATTGGAAGCAATGAAATTCACATCAAATTCTTTGAAATAAATTTCTTACTCACTTCAATCACACTTGTATGTATGTGAACTCTAGTAAATTTATTCAACAAATGTACTTGTCAAAAATTTATTAGGCAGATTCAATTGATTGATATGAGTTGATTTTCTGTTTCAATAAGTTTTGGAAACAATAGCTGGTCCAATTATTTTTTTGTTGGGTATAAATTTTTTTTTTGTCTGTGCGATGTGTTATAAAAGTTCAGAAACCAGCTGTTGAGACTTCTCTCATGAGCCATAACACGACGTCAGACTGGTAATTCACATCTATCAGTAAATTCAATGGTAATCCTGTTTTTCTGGATGGATGAAAGTCTGAAATCTGATCCAATGATGACAATGTATGTATTCTTTCTGAATACATGTGGTGATAGCTATCCCACAAATCTAATCTACTAATAAAACGCCTTTGCATGTTAAACAAATGGAAAAAAGTTCAGAACTTTGCAGGAAAATGTATGTTGTAGGTTTATGTATCTTTTACATTTGTATCACCGATCGAAAAAATAAATTGTATCTTTTACATTTGTTAAACATGGTTTATTACGCAAATAGAAATTATTATGAGCATATAAGTTTTAGCGTCTGAAACATTATTGTATTTTCCAGGCAGAGATTGCCCGACAAGAAGCGAGGCTCAAGATGGAGAAAGAAAATCTTGAGAAAGAGAAAAGTGTCCTAATGGGAACTGCATCAAATCAAGACAATCAAGATGGAGCTCTTGAAATCACTGTAAGCGGTGAAAAGTATCGATGCCTCAGGTTTGCGAAGGCAAAAAAGTGAGGGTCTACATGGAAGCATGGAAAAAAGAAGAAAGATTTAGAGATAGAAATCCATAGTTGGGTGTGATTCTTTAGCTAATTTTCTTGTTAAGAAACCTTATTCCTATTTTGGGTGCTTCAAATGTGTACATCTACCTCTGTATAATCTGAATTGACCACGTTTCTTGGGCCCTATTATTTAATTCATCGCAGAAGGCAGGTTTTGTATTAGCAACAGTGAAGTTATTATATCTGCATGACTGATAAGCTGGTAAGATTTGATGGTCTTGAGCTAGGCTACGACAGTGTTAATATAAAGTCTTGAACTAGCAGTTTTTATTTATTTAAATCTGAAATAGTGGTTTATATTATTTGTGCGTGCGTACAATTGTTGACACTGGAGCCTAGGATGCTTCTGTGATGCAGCCATAAGCTTTCTTCCTTGATGGAATAATTTTTCCTTTAAATCCGTTGTCTTGTTTCCCATTACTGTGCAAGACTTTAGAAGACAATGCAGATCTAACATGTAATGACTGTCCTTCCACCCTAGAAAATGGTCCTAACATACACCGATGGCATCCACGTCGAGCAAAGCTCTAGACCACAAACTGGTATTTGTGATGACTGTATTTTGATTGGGAATAATTCTATTATAATGCCTCTACACTACATGTTATCCACATGACATAATTTGATTTATAAGATTTAAATTCATAAGATACACATGGCATAATTTGATTTGGAAGAAACGCGATCACAAGTGTCAATGTAATGATCTAAGAAATGACCAAATCACATATGAGCCCGACTTAGTTAAAGGTTATAAGAGCACTGGTATTAGTCTAGCCAAATGCTAGTTAAATCTAAATTTTAGCTTTTTTTGAGTTAAAACACTCGCATTAGACTAGCCAAAGATATATTTGTAGAACTTTGAGTTATAGTAATTTAGAATCCCTAGTCATATTTAGAGAGTTACTGTAGAAGGATTAAATCAATATTTTATAATTTTTCCCATCCAACTACCTCTCTCTTTCCCTTGCTCTTCTCTCTATCTCTCTCTCTCCACTTCCATCCAATTTTTCTGTCCAGGTACGTTTCACCTCAACTCAAGCATTGTTTTCTCCAGGCTTTGTTGTAATTTGTTATTCACAAAATCGATATTGCGTACATTGTGGATTAAATATTAAATACAAGCGTATTTACAAAAACTAAAATTTAATATTAATGCAAGTGTATTTACAAAATATTAATTTTTTAAAATATTATTAAAATATATAATATTATATTACTATTTTGATTTTAAGATGGCTAGTCTAATGCATATTAACCTCTCCAAAAATTTTGGCTATAACCAAAACCTCAAATTCTAGTCAAAACGTAGACTAGGTTATTGCTAATGCTCTAATTAGAGTTTCTTGTAATCATAATGAAGGATAAAATTTTCTCTTTCTCAAATAATGTTGAATCTACCTTCTTATACGCTATTAAAGATATGAATTCTGCTATATATAGTTACTTTTGCATACTTTATTGATGTGATTAGCCAAATGAGTTATTTTATATATATAAAAAAAGGAGAGAAATTCTTGATACAATCCCAAATAGAGGTATGCAAGAGCAAGCCCCAGCGTGGTTGAAACGGACCATTTCATTTAAGCCAAAGATGATGTTGTCTCACGCACAAACCTTTCTTCCTTTCCTTTCCCCCTTCTCCTGAGCAATTGAACTCCCGTTTACTCCCGAGATTGGACTCCCCTTTCCTCTCGAGACTGAGTTTTCCTCTTGAGGACGACGACGCATTCTGGATAGCCGATGGTGATTTTCCATTAGATAGCTGTGAAGATCGTTTCATTTTCCTGTTGAGCCCCGTTTGAGCCCTAACTAAGTCCCCTTCGTGTGTCGTCCCCTTCCTTTGTGCCGATGGTTCCTTTATCCCTTCCTTTGTGCTGTGAACAAAATCTGTAAGAGGTTATCCAGATCTATCCCAAACTTTTTTTTCTATTTTTGACTTGTTGAATATTTGAATCTTTGCACGGTTGTTCTTTTACTTTTTATTGTTTATTTCCTTGGCACCCATTCTTTTTAGTAGCTAAAAAATGCACTTTCACATTCTCTTTTTGTTGTTTGTTTGGAAGATTGATGCTTATTGTTTGGAAGGGACGGCTTGTGCGACTTGTTATAGCATTACTGCGATTTTCTATTCTTATTTTGGATTGATTCTTGTTTCTTGTATAAATCTGTGGGTTGATTTTGGAAGATTAGTGCTTATGATTTCAATGATTGACTTGCTATAGCCATTAATTTGTTAGTGCCATATGTCAAGTTTGACATAACTCATACTGCAGTGAGATGGAGTCTAGATCCTTATGGCCGCTAGCTCTACCGTGTATGTGTTGTCTTCAGTTAGTTGGTAAAAATTAGTGAATGTCTTGCTAGCTCAAGTGGTTTACAAAATGTTATGGATTTTTCTCGTGACGTGGCTGAATTTTTTAATTATAAAGATAAGTAGCAAAGTCCCTAATCCTCTTTGGATTTTCAGCTTAGTTCTGCCATTTTTAAATCTGCCAACCTTGAGTTATATAATACAATTTGCAGTTTTTAAAAAGTGGTTGTGCTATGTAAATTGTGAATCTTTATATGATCTTGAAATATTAGTGATTTTGGAAGATTTTGTATAAATCTTCTTCTCAAGCTTGCATTTGTTAAGTAGCACTGATTTTGAAGGAACCATCCTGTTTGTATTACTAGTTGTGGAAATTATATTTTCACTCTTAAATGAACTTTTCATTATTTTACTTTGTGGAAATATTTCTTTGATGTTGTTGGAGCAAAACGACCAGCTGCAATTTTTTCAGTAATTCTTTTCTGACTTTGGATCAACATATCTTCCTGATTTCTTCTTCCTATTAACAAGCATTTTTCAATTTTAGTATTTGGAAATGAAAGTAACCAAAGAACTAACTCAAGAAATAAGGAACATTTTTCTTCTTCTGGTCCACATGCTCACTTGTTCCAGCACCAGAACATTTTCCATTAGCTTCTGTGAGTGAGATGTTAATTCCATCAACGAATAGAACCTATCATTCTTATATTGCATTCTCTCAAAATATTGATGAATTGCATTAGCACCTCCTTTACCAAGTCTAATGTATCAGGCCTTGTCAATATAATTCTGTGTATCTTTCTCAACAAATGGAAGCTTATCAAATCCACCTGCCTTGACAACCAATGAGTTGAAACTTTTAGCAATACTTATATATGCTTTGTCGTTAATATCTAACTGTCTTTTTACAGACTCATCAATCTGTCGATTATATCTAAAGAATCTTACCTTTCGTGGACTTAGCCTATGGTTGTGTGCATTCTCAATAGTTGTTATACTCAATATCGCATCAAGCAAAATAACATTAATCTTTGTCTTACAGTCCGTCGTCGTAATCGAACGTGGTTTAGAAACATTCGTAGTACGGTTTCTTGTCTTACCACCACGAGCACAACCAAGTATTAAATATCTAACACTCTCATCCTCTTTTCTTTTACTTGTTTGGGTCATTACGCCAAATACAGTCTGTTTTCCATATTACTTGTAGAAGTCCAACAACTCTCTCTTAGTTTTAAATGACATCCTCGACCTTGGGTCCATAACACCATCATCATCATTTCCATGACTGCTTTGTGCTACTTCCTCAACTATTGATGGTACTTTCTTAACCATTGATGGTACTTCCTTAACCAGTGCATTAACAGACTCCTGCAATATACCATAGCCAGACAGATCAAGGCAAGGAAGGTATAAACCAAACCCAATGCAACAATTTGTGGTATACCTGCTGTTGTTCAATAAAGTCATCTCCCACATTTGAGCTATTTTGACAAGTATTGCTTTTAGAAGAAAACAGCGATCGCCTAGTAGACAAGGTGGGTTCTATCATCTCCTTAGGATTATTTGAACATTTCGAATAGGGAATTGGAGGAGCAAAAGGATATGGAATTTGTGGTCTAAACGGTACTTCCGTTGGCTGCTGTAATTTATAATAAAAAATACAAATGTAGCCTTCACAAAGTGGGTTAAGCAAGTATAGAAACTTCCAAATCATAAAGTTTATTATCTCGTTTCTCCATGGATAAGGGTTGGCATTTGGACGAGGAGCAAACTGTGAGAAAAATGGTGGTAGCATCATCCCATGGTAACCATGCATATAGCTATATGCTGACCAATCTGGATAATATGGTTTTGGTATTTCCTGAAATAATATCGAACAATGATTTATCACTAAATTATAAATCACACCAATAACATGGCTTTTGGATGAGAAAAGAATACCTGAGTGAATGCAGTAGTGTTGGTCGGCCTCGTAGCACTGCTAGTAAGCCTTGTGGCATTGCTAGTAGGCCTTGTGCTTTCTTTCGTTTTCTCCATCGACTTGTTCACCAAAAATAGACCCATCTCTATGTAATATTTAATAAGTTATGACCCAATCTAAAATAAATAAATAATTTTGGATTTCAATCTACTAGACCCCGTGTTCTAATTTCTGACCTTAAAAAAATAAATGAATGTATATGTATGTCTATTTGTCATCCTCATTTCTGACCAAAATCTTAGATTCAAAAGCTTCAATGTGCATACCACTAGCTATTACTCAGGAAGCATAAAACACTGCACTATTATGCTAAATCAACCTATTTTTGTGAGAGGGGACTCACATTTATCATCTAATATCGTCATTGTATAAATAAATACTGACCCAAAAAAATTTGGATCTACACACATTTATCAAATTTAATACTAAGCACTGGTTGAGAACATTCAAATTTGGGCAAAAACATTTTCTTTAACATTTGGGTCTACGTTACCTCTAATGGATGTGGAGGAGCAAAGGACAATACAGGTGGTGGAGGAGCTGACCACGACACTACAACTTGAACAGTAATCCTGTTGCAAGGAACCTCGCGTGGGCTGGGCTGGGTTGGTTCTACGTTACCGATGGTGGTGGAAGAGCTGAGGACGACACCGAATTTCGAACGACACAGTGCACAGGAGGTCATGCAGGCTGGGTGAGCGGCAAAATGAAATTGAATGGCTCCTTCCCGTATTCAGTTTTTGAGCAAATCGTATGGCATTTGCTATTCTGGGCATTTTGGTCATTTGCATATGTTGATATGGACTGAAAGACAAACAATGGACTGATATGGGGCCTCCTTATAGGGAATGTACCTAGCACTTATAAAAAAAAAGTAATGCAACCAATCAAATTGGTGGAGTGTATAAGTAGTACGCAAAAATGACTGTATGTAATACAAAAAATTGATTGCATGTAGAGTTTTTGTTAAGATATTGCCCCCGGTGGTGGTATTGGGTACTCCTGGAGTCTCGGATACTTTGTAAGCCGTCTGTTTAATTTTTGATATATTGGTCATAGAAAAAATTTATTCATCATCTATTTTTTTTATTATTCTCTTATCATTCTATGATGTGATATTAGATGATAGGTTTACAATTGTAATATAATCAGTAGTCTTTAATCATCTAATATCATATCATAAAATGATAAAAAATAATAAAAAAAATAAAAATTAAGATAATACTTCTCGATCATATGGTGGCAAGCAGTAGTGTTGGATTTTTGGCCACTTGCGTTTCATTTGAATATAATTTGGATATAAAAAAAAAAGGATATAATTTTATTTAGAGTGTAAAAAAAGGGTAAAAAAATGTTATAAATTTAAGTGCGAAATATGCATTTGCTTACCCAAAATAGGATACTGCAGCAACGGTGGGTAGCTCTGATTGAAGTCCCAAGGGCCAACGCCTTGCTTCTCCACGTACGACTAACGGATTAGGACTCTCTCTCTCTCCAAAGACAGAGTAAAGGCGTACTGAATCGGAAGAAGAAGAAGAAGAAGAGGAATGGAGAGCGCGTCGGAAATGGTGGCATTTCCGTTGCTGACGACGCCAATCGAGTCCAATTATAGAGCGTGCACCATTCCCTACCGCTTCCCCTCCGATAACCCTCGCAAGGCCACCCCTGCGGAGATCGCTTGGATTAACCTCTTCCTCAATTCCATTCCCTCCTTCAAGTATGTTTCTCTTTTTTTCCCTCGCCCACCCCCCCCTTTCTTCCTCTAGTGTTTTTGAGGGATCCAATAATTACTATTCTGTTCTGATTTCTGGAACGAATTAGGAGTTCCTTCCAGTTGGAGGGGATTTTCTTTTTTAATGCCTTTTAACGAGCCTTAATTAAATTGTTTCTCTTAATGTTAATCGCTGCTGTCATGTACTGATCATGCCAAACTGGTTTTAGGAAACGAGCAGAGAGTGATCCTACGGTTCCTGATGCTAATATTAAAGCTGAAATCTTTGCTCAGAGGTAGGATTTTTTGGTTTCAATTTCTTATACGTATTTGTTGTATGGTACCAAAGCTGTTTTTTAGTAATGAAATGATATTAAAAGATACGGTTCCGTCTTTCAGTCGACCTTCTAACGAAGCAGTAGTAAATATGCACATCTAAATTATCAAAAAAAAAAAAAAATATGCACATCTAAATAAACTTTGCTGGGATGACTTCTGACAGTATTCTGTAAATCACATTGTTTAGTCCTTTGTAACACCTGATCTCGGTTCTTGTAGACTAGATATACGGGGGACTCTCTCTCTCTCTCTCTATAGTAGTTCGGATTGCCGCTTGTATGCAATTTCTTGTGATGTATCTTCAAGGATTTTGATTGCATTTTTTATTTTTGGCGTCTTATGTGGAAGATATACTGAAATACTTGAGGAGTTTAAGAAAGATCCTGAAAGTCATGGTGGGCCACCTGATTGCATTGTAAGACAATCTTAAATAAATCGCTACAAGTTTCTATCATCACCTTCAATAAGTTTTTGCTGAAAGATGTGATTTTTTTATTCTCATTTTCTTTCTTCTTTTTTGGGGGACATAGCTTCTCTGCAGAATTCGTGAGCAAGTTCTTAGAGAATTGGGATTCCGTGATATATTTAAGAAAGTTAAGGTAAGTCTTAACATTTTGTGTCAGCTGGTTTTGTCTGTTCTCTATCTTTACTCAAAAGCGTTTTTTTTTGACGGAAAATATAATAGGATGAAGAGAATGCAAAGGCTATATCTCTATTTGTGGATGTAGTTAATCTTAATGATGCCATTGAAGATGAAGGCAAGCGTCTGGAGAATCTGGTCAGAGGAATATTTGCAGGAAACATATTTGATCTTGGCTCTGCACAGGTATGTATTCTTTTATTGGAAAGCTTGTCAGCATTTTGAGATCTAATTTTCTCTACCTAGCTGATAAACTCATTAATTCGCAACAAAGCCCTTAAATCCCGGGATTTCTGAAATCAATATTCTGGTTTGTTGTGTATGTTTTTAGGGTTGTATTCTTCTCTTAATCAGGGACCATGATATAATTCTAATTGAATTTGCACCTTGAAGTTGAATCTAGACATCATTTGGTTTTTCACGACTTCCATATATCTCAAGTGAAGTTCCTTACCTGTGGTCAATAACAATTCATGGGGAACTCTCAACAAATGCAGTTCATTCATATATAGTTTAAAAACAGCATGGAACATTTGTCAAAGCTATATCATGCTAGCATTGTAAAAGGACTCTTTCATGCTGATTAGCAAGGAAGTAGAGATCTTCTCCAATACTCTCGAATTGGATGGTCTAATTTCGAGAGAGGCACAATATTAAATGCATCGGTGGGGGTCCACATTACCTAAAATCCCCACTAGAGTGGCATTAAATGTTTAGGGTCCATATACTACCCAAAAGCCCCACATGGGAACCTACTACTCTGTCTATGTCTCCCCGAATCAGATAATCCATTTTGGGCATAAAACTGAAGCAATCTCAATCATTTCTCATGGTATATGGGACATGTGTACCTCTTAAAATGCAATGACATGTCAACATTTGAATTTTTTTCAATGTTACTCAGATCATTTTTTATTTTCTCAATTTACAAAGCTTGCAGAGGTTTTCTCGAAGGATGGAATGTCCTTTTTAGCTAGTTGTCAAAATCTTGTCTCCCGACCTTGGGTTATTGATGACTTAGACGCTTTCAAATTGCAATGGGGCAAGAAACCTTGGAAGAAGGCAAGTTGTTTTGCCTAATTTATTGTGCCCCACACCTTTGAGATATGTCTCTACATTGATACTATTATATGCCCTTCTTTACTAACCAGCTGCTTTGGTTGTCATGACAGGCTATCATTTTTGTTGATAATTCTGGTGCAGATATTATTTTGGGTATTTTGCCATTTGCAAGAGAATTACTCCGACATGGGACTCAGGTTTGTTTTCAGTATGGACTCTTCTAATTTGTTATGCATCCTTTGTTTTTAATATCTTGTTGCCCACTCTTTATGTAAAAGTTTTATTTGACTCAACTTCTCTATGCAGGTTGTTTTGGCGGCGAATGACTTGCCTTCTATCAATGACGTGACTTACCCTGAACTGGTTGAGATTATATCAAAGGTAATATTAAGGAAAAAACAGAATTGTGTTAATTTTAGAATTTTGGTCAACTCTGACATTGTAAGCAGCAATTTACCAGCTGAAGGACGAACATGGTCAGCTCATGGGTGTTGATACTTCAAATCTTTTAATTGCCAATTCTGGTAATGATTTGCCGGTAAGAAAGAGCGTTATTTTTTTTGCATTAGCTGGTATTACATTAATTGGATGATGGTATCACATTTCAATGTTGTTGCTGCTGCTATTATTATTATTTTGTTGTTGTTGTTGTTATTATTATTATTAGGCGAGGGTGGTGTGGGTTTATGGAAGCACATTAGGCGAGGTTGGGGAGTCTTTGCTCGTCATACTAGAATTGTGATGGGAGATGGCTCAAGAACTAATTATGGCATGACATATAGTGTGGAGATAGAGCTCTTAGGGACTTATTCCCTACATTGTTCATACTTGCACATGAGAAAGAAGCTTCAGTGGCAGAGCTCATGGAGAGGGTTGGGGATTTATTCTAGTGGAATGTGAGCTTCACTAGGGTGGCCCAAGATTGGGAAGTCAACAATTTTGAGAATTTTTTCCAGCTTTTATACTCCATGAGACCGAGCACTCAAGGAGTTAATACTTTGTGGTGGACATCTACCAGGAAAGGTACATTTTCAGTTTGCTCTTTGTATAAGGCCCTCACACAACCTCAGAATAATCACTTTCCATGGAGAAGAATTTGGAGAAACAAGGCCCCCCCTAGGCGGCTTTTTTGCCTGGACAACGTCTCTAGGGAAGATTCTGACAACGGGTAACTTACGGAAACGTGGGGTGATAGTGGTGGAATGGTGCTGTATGTGTAAACAAACTGGGGAGCCTGTGGATCATCTTCTACTACATTGTGAGATTGCTAGAGCATTATGGGTCAATTTATTTAGAAGGGTAGAACTAGTGTGGGTTATGCTTGCTACAGTGGTTGAGCTTTTGGCATGTTGGGTGAACCTCAGCAGCATCCCACAAATTTCAGCTATGTGGAAGATGCTTCATATATGTCTTCTATGGTGTATTTGGAAGGAATGAAAAGACAGGACATTTGAAGACAAGGAGCGTTCATTGGAGGAGATTAGATTATTATTTGTTAGAACTCTTTTTTTTTGGGCGAAAGCTGTAGATTTCAATGGCCTCGATTTTCACGATTTTCTTGTTTATATTTCTTCCTCCTAAATAGGTGTTATCTCTTGTATACCTCCCATGTACTTGGGCTATGCCTATTCGTATTAATATAATTTAACTGTTTTCTTATAAAAAAAAAATTAATAATTAAAACATCACTATGGATGCGTGAAGCTCTTCTGCCTTCTGATTCCTTGCAGGTTATTGATCTCACGAGAGTTTCACAAGAGCTTGCCTACCTCGCAAGTGATGCGGACCTGGTTATCTTGGAAGGGATGGTAAGTTCTTACCTATTCAGGAAGCTAGTAGATTTAGAAACCATTGTATGGATCAAGCATCTTCGTTTATTTCCTGTTTCTTTTGTAATTAAACTGGACCATCCAAATGCCCACTCATGTATCATCTAACGAGATCTGCTGCAGGTTTTTTTTCATTTTTGTTTCTCTACATTGATATTTTTAGTGGGCATTGTTCAACGTATAAAAGCATATTTGCGACAAAAGGGATGGGGTGGGTTTGGGAGTTGGAGTATTTCCATGTGATCAAGAAAAAGGAAATCTTCACAAAGTACCAGGGTTCAGTTTCATTATTAAAGTGCTTCTAGAGAGAATTTAATACGAGAATTTTCCTAGTGCATCTGAAACCCAGCCTCCCCCACCCCCCAACAGAAAAGGCATTCAAGACTGAATTGTCAGCCCAGTATAATATAACAAGTTTAATATGGAAAGCATAGTTTCCCATACGGATGGCCATGGCTTAATTAATCTTGGTTTCTTTTATCCTTTTTGATTAGGCCAAATAACGGGAAATATAAGGTCCTATTACCTAAAACCCTGTTTCTTTTATTTTTTTCCTTTTTTGGCCGCATGAAGTTAGGTTTTAATGGACTAAACTCTGTTCTTTACCCAAGCGGCATATACAAGCTTCAGTGGCTAAAACTTGCTGCAATACAAGTTTTCATTTATTTATTTATTAATCTATCATTTAGAGCTCAGGAAAAAAACAACGATGGATTGAAATGTTCTAGCTTCCATATATATACATATACACATTAGTGATACTTGCGGATAAGTTTTACCAGTGGTTTTAGTTCTCCAAATATAACTCAGATTGCTTCTGGCAGGGTCGTGGAATAGAGACAAATCTTTATGCACAATTCAAGTGTGATTCCCTCAAGATTGGAATGGTGATGGTCTTTTCCAGTATATCGTTTATTTGCTTCCTTTGCTTGATAACTTTAGTGATGTCAGATCTGGTTCTTCTTCTTCTTCTCCTTAAATACAGGTGAAACACCCAGAGGTCGCCCAGTTTCTTGGAGGACGGCTTTATGATTGCGTCTTTAAATACAATGAAGTTTTGAGTTGATAATGTCATTTTTGCTTCCTTAGCTGAATTAGTAATTCCCTACAATGGCATTAAGTGTTACTGCCTGGAAGAATGATATCTGCGAACTTCTAGGGTTTGCCGATTGGATAAAATAAGTACTAGAACTGTTTACAAGCAGCAGAAATAATTTTGATCTACTTTCTATTATCATTATTACAGGAATTTATTTTACTTATATTTTTTTGACACCGTTGTTCTTAGCACCAAAGGCTCCCCATATGTCTTCCAAGATGGATGGCATGTCTGAATGCCTATTTTTCTAATATTTGCTCAACCCTATATGCAGTTTCTAGAGAACTTGTCTGACATTTTATTAATGTAGGAACATAAGAAAGTCATACAAATACAAATTCATCAATCTTGTAAAGGAAAAGCAAGGGGGGAAAGCTGATATGAGAGGAGATTGCTAGATCAATTCTCTTTGGTAGGATACGATGCCAATTTGTTGATGCCGCATATCCCTTCGGGTTTTCCAGTGTTCCTCTTCATCCGTATGTACCCTTTCTCTCCCCATTTTGGTCCCCATGAATTCTTCACAATGATGTAATCTGACCCCTTCGATGATCCATATCCAACTGCTGTTACTCCATGATCAAGCTCAGTACCACAATGTCCATTGAATACCCCCTGCAAAACCAACAAAACTATGCATAATTAGGGCATATACAAGCCAAAGGCGGTGAAATATGGGTATGGATGTATTGCCCCTTGTTTTCAAGAGAAGAGAACGGTAGTTTTACCCCACGGTAAAATTGGAAGTCTCGGCCAGAAGCATCAATGGCTACGCTAAGAGGCTGGTGAGCCAGTGCCTTCAAAAGACTGACTTCATCATTTTGTGGCACATCCTGATAACCACTTATTGTCACTGCGTCCGTTTCTTCCTGAACACAAACTTACAAACATGAATGATAAACTACCTCTATTATGAAAGTTTCTTATTAGTTAAAAAAGAGTTTTGGTTCAGTATAGCTCAAGTCATCTTTACCTCCTTCTCCTCACAAGTGCCTTCCTCCATTAGATATGGGTAGTCTTCCTCCTTGTGCAGTCCTCCATTTGAGATAATGAACTCGAATGCATAATCCATGAGACCTCCATTGCAGCCACTATTGAAGGATTTGTCGCAGTCAATCAGCTCTTGCTCCGACAACGACGTTAAGTTACCCGTCACGATCTGGTTTATGCCCTCAATGGCTGCAACAGTTGAGAATGCCCAACAACTACCTGCATGCTCACCATGTCATCATCTCTGCTCACTTTACGATCAACATGAAGACACTCCACTAATACACTACGCATGCATATATATATATATATATAGAGAGAGAGAGAGAGAGAGAGTTGCATACCACATGAACCCTGGTTCTTGACAGGAGTAACAGCTCCTTTCTCTCTCCAATCCATAGACTTGGGTAGATCTTCTACATCTCTGTAACTGAAGTCTTTGGAGGAGCTTTTTCTTCTGGGAAGCTCGGGTTTCAATCCCAAATACTTGTTCTTGAACTCCTCGTGGGTTAAGTCTGCAAACTCGTTCAACCCAAGCCAGTAGCTTGAACTCTCCTTGTTCCTCTGATCAATGTGCTTCAAGTTGTCCTTGAATACCTCGAACCTATGCAACTTCTCTTCGATGCTCCGGTAAGTCTTGCCGTGTTTTGACATCCATGATTCGAACAGTTCTATGATTTTGTCCAAGCATGTCAAGTGCTCTGGTGAATAACCCACGATTGAATAATCATGAGCTAGAGCACAACAGACAAACAAAGACAAGGAAAAAACCAGAAGGGAGATCTTCGAGTATGAAGAGAAAGCCATTGTGTGGTTAAGAATTCAGCTCTAAGAGAGGAAGTTGAATATGAGGGAGGAGGAGGGATAGCTGTAAATATATATAGTTGTGGCCTCGTGGGTTGCTTTTAAGTGGAGTAATTACAGATTGGTTCTATTTGCAGGTTTACGAGTCTTTACGATAGGTTCTATTTGCAGGCTTTTGTTCCAAGCATACGCATTTGCCTAAGCAGAGGCAGGAAAGTCTTTGATTATTTCACAAAAGTAAAAAATAGGTAAAAGTTCCATGTTTTCTTGCGCAATGTCTCTGAACGAAGCAAACCCCTCATTTCAAAAACACCATTTTTTGTGTAGGCAGCTGCACTTTAACTTCTGAACCAAGCATGGGGAGTTGGTATGGTTGAAGATCTACAGTTGATGAAATTGCAGTGATCATCACCATATGCCTCTCATCACCTTCTTGGCTGTATATCAGATTCAAACATGGCTTCATGCAATAGTCCTAACAATTATGAGGTTTTATCTGCCCATTTGTATTAATATTAGGTAAGAAACATATCTATACAGTATACACTGTATTATTTTCAAAGCATGAAATCTTACTTCTTTTGAAGCCTCATCATCCACTTACAAAGTTTGCTAGTCTTTTCTGAGAAACAAAGGAGAGTAAGGGGATAGAAAATCAAGTTGTTCAACTAAAATTTTGGAGACCAACATTTTTAAAAGAAAAATTCTTCTCATCAGCCACTATTCACCACCCTACACCCCACACCCTATGAAAAATACCCCCACGCCCTATGAAAAAGCTTTAGGTGTGGAGCGTAAAAATGAATAGTGATTGATGCATAACATTTCTCTTTTTAAAAGGTTATGTTTATTGTAGTTATGTAAACTTGACTACGTAGGATATCTTTCATTGAATAAATATGATTACGGCTAGGTTCTTTAGCATTTAAGGGAATGAAGGATCGGATTAGGTTTGATAATCATACTCGCTAGTTAAATTAAAGGCAAAAGCTAGGGAACAATCCCCAAAGGTTAGAGAAATTTCGTTCTCAGATTAAAATCCTTTTTTTCTCTTGGGAAGATGTTTCTAATGCTTTACTAAAATTAACCTATCAACTAATCTCTGACCAAATACAAAAAACTTCGTTCATTCCAATTTCGCAAAAAATGAAGAAAACCAGAAATTTGCAACTTCATGACGTTTGCAGGACTCCGTGGATATGAAACCATGCCAATAAGTATAGATTGTAAATAGGACGCATGTTGGTTTCTTCAAGTTTTTATTGTTTTTTGCAAAGGAATCAAGACACTTGGGGTACAAAAATGAAGTCCGAGCCTCAAAAATTAAAAGGGTATACATGAAAACTAGATGGAGGAGCTCAATTGGTGCTACTATATATTTCTCAATTTGGATTGAGAAATATTTTCAACCCATCTCATCTCATTTCATCATTATAATTTTCACAATTTTTCATATAAAATACAATAAACAATTCAACTTTTTCAAATCCCAAAACAATAATAATATTAAAAAAAAAAATTCTAATAATCTTTTATTCAACTTTCAACTTTCATCTCAAGTCATCTCATCTCAACTCACTATCCAAACCAAACCTTATAAATCTGTAATTGTGATCTTGTAAGATAGTTGAAGCAACAAACAGTGGAAACTGATTACTAATTTTGAATTGATTGGAACAGTAAGGTATACATATCGTCAATTTCATTATAATATGTCCATAAAGAAAAATGAGGAAAAAAAAAACAGACGATGTGAACCTTTACAATGACAGAAAATTTGCGTAGAGATGGTATAGAGGCTATAGCAGCTTCCCAGCAGAATGTAAATAAACTGCAACAGATACGACACTGCAAGGGCAAAAAAAAAAAAAACGCATCACTAAAATCAAGCTCACTGTTTAATATTGTTTAAAATCAAGTAAATTATGGTATGGGCAGGATAAATGGAAATATACGAGGCAGATAAACCATGTAACCAACAATAACTTACATTGAACCCAGGAAGAAGGCAAGGGAAAGGTTAAATCCAAACAAAAAGACAGAGACAACAGCTGTGAGAAGCATTGCCACAGAGGTAGAATAGACCTGCACACCATGGCGAAGCTAAATCACAATTGGAACTTCAATCAAAAGGTGCACAAAATGTTTTGGATGGGATAGAATTATATACTTTCCCAGTAATAGAACTAATATAATCAATGAAATTTCATGTCGGCAAAGAAAATAAAGACCAAAACATACATCTAGAAAGAAACATCAGTGTTAGATACGCAAAAATAAGGTTGTCACTAAGATTGGTGAAGCCAATCACTTGGATTGAATCCTTTGCCGAAAATAAAAAGAGCCCAAAATAACCCAGAAATGAGTTCCAAAAGAACACAAAGACGTTTCTCCTACAGTCTAATGTTCAGCCATCAATGAAAGATGGCAGATGCCTTTTCCCCTTCTTGGGCAAATTAATTACTTGCGATTGCTAGGAGAAATATCACTAGGATATGCCAGGGAAAAGGATGCCAGCAAATTAAATAGATTCATGTAAATGCACATAAGTTAAAGTCTCACGAGATTCAAAGTAATATTTCCGCACCATACCTTCACAATATTATCAGCATACTTCATTACCATAGATACAGCAATGCCACTGTTGCACAAAAGACAATCATGTAAGTAGATTGTATAGAAAGGTGACGGGGATTAAACTAGATAGCTCTATATAAGAAATAGATCTTTTGCAGTTTTTTCTGTATCACATAAATAATGCAGCTTTTGATATTTGGTGGGTATCAGACCCAGATACAAGTGCGTGCATGCACATGCCACACACACACACACACAGAGCAATCAGTTGTGTTAAAGATATCCAATAGAGAAGTCACTAAGTGTAGAAAAGAGCTAATGTACAAAGAAGGGGCCCTTGCTACATATTGGCTAGTTAAGCTCCTCCATCTACCTCTCTATCTCCAGATTGTTAGTGAACCCATCACTGGAACATTTCTGGGAGGAACCGCAAAGGGAAAACCCAGAAGCACAAAGCAGCTTTTAATTAATCTATAAGCATTTGATAATTATTTTTACCAAGGATTACAGCACATGACTATTTTAAGCCATGCAAGCATAACCATGAACTCTAATAACATGGGCTGAAATATTACCATGCAATGTCACATTTTTTAAACTGTTCCCAATTATGCTATCTGATAATCCAAAATTTCAGTCCCATAGAATAGTCATAAATTTTTTTACTATAATCACAAATGATTCTATATGCCTGCAAGCTAGAAACTTGTGAAGAAACAAAAAATGGAGCAAGCAAACAAACTACTGATAAACTTAATGAAGCCAAGAAGAGAATGTAAGATACCTAAGTGCATGGTTGAGAATCATGAGAACTGTAATAATAGAGTATCCGTGGAAGAATCCCCTGAAAAGAGAAACAAGAACTTCTAAATTATATCTTCTTAAATCCATTTATAAAGCACTAAAGAATCTTTTTGAAAATGAAGCCACAGGGGAAAATGGAGATAATTGAAGATAGAACAACAATACAGGGAGAATCAGAAAGAGAGTAGAAAAGCTAAAATTACTTGTTCATCACCGCATCAAAATCTTGGACTAGGATAGCAATTGCATTGAAGACCATCCCAAATACATACAACCAGAAGTTCTGCACATTTATGTTTCTGGAAGGACGCTTTTTAATTATAGCCTGCCAAAATCATAGGTAAGTTACTAAAAATAATGGTTTTTTTTTTAATTAAGTAACAAAACATTGTTACAAGGTGTGATCCAAGCACACAATATGTATACAAGAAGAATAATTGACTATAAGGGGAAAAGACACAAGAAAATCATGAAAGTTGAGCCCGTTAAAGTCTATAGAAGTCGTCCAAATGAAGAGTGTTGAAGAAGGATGGTTTTCTAGATGACTCAAATGAGAGATTTCGGATTTTCAACTCAATAGAGCCCTATTTATCCTCAATCAGTCTGTTGGAATTTCATTGAGTAAATTCAACCCACCCAATATTGATGAAGTACAGGGAGTTAGGCTTCAAATGCAATGGTGCACATGAATCATGGTTCTAAAGAACTAGAGTGCAAACAATGTACTTAAAAACTCACTTCAGTATATACTCCTGCAAAGCCACTCAAGAGAGCCATGACCTGTGAAGAATTTACCCACCATCAGAATAAAATGTATTTTATGCTAGTTTTATAGTTTTCCGCCCCTCACTGTATTAAAAGCATCAAGTGTTGACAACTCACAATGGCCATCATCCATCCTTGAAAAGGAGTTTGAAGGACATGATCAGAGCTGCAAAACAAATGTCATTTTCTAAGACATTGCCAATACATTGGAAATACAAAAGATTGGAGTTTGAACTAAAGATTATATAAATGCAAAGTGGGATAAATGGTCGACAATCCCTACTTCTCAACTGTGGGGCTACATGCACAGATAATTCTTCTCTTCATACAAAGTAATATAAGATCAGTGACACACACACACACACACATTCTTCATTCATTAGCTCAATTGCATTTCATCATATATCATAGACGCGCAGCACAGATGTCCATCATCATGGACTGCACATGTGACAATTCCACTAATACCTTTAAGGTCAACATGCCAAAAGAAAATTAACCAAGTTTGAAACAACCAGAGCATAGGGTGCATCATCAATCTTACTTTGAGTTTAGCTGAGCTGTGGTGCACCCAGCACATAGTAGAATGAAAGCCGCCCATTGAATCTCGCTTAACCTGAAAGAAAATATTGTTGGAATACAAAACATAATGAGAATATTCAAAGTTCTATTTGATTTGGCATATACTTATAATTTATTTAAAACACTAGATTTTTCCTCAATCAAACAGGAGGAGTTGATTTCAGATTTCATTTTCCATCCGCAGATACACAGCCCAAGAGCATTTGAATTAGTATACATGCTTATGCTAATGGATGCTTTTGACATTGCTATTTTGGACATAGATTCAGAAGACAGAAGAAGAAAAAGAACACAGGGAACTAAATTTTTTTCATCCCCCTCCATGTCCATTCATTCCAACATGTGAAATGAATTGCTATGGCGATCCCTTCCACATTGAATCTTTCCAGGGGACTTGACTTACATTTCCCATGAGGAGGCAAAAAACTAGCATAGATGATGGTAAGGACTTACTTCTTCTTAAGTATAATTCTGTACAGAACACCGGTACTGATAATATTCAGGTTCTTCAGTATCTGATAACCCGGGGCATCAACATATGCAAAGATGTAATACTGCCACATTAAAATGAAGAATTAACATAATCTTGTTTGGGGAAGCAAGAAGTCAAACGACATAGAAACTCCAATAAAAGAAAAACAGGACTGCCACAACTAACCTGAAGCAAGTTTTTGACTAGATAAAGTGCTGCAGGAATGGGGTACACAATAACTTCATCCAATGTTGTGCTCAATCTATTTCAATGGCAGGATATACATAAGAGCAAGGCGTTACACTTGTCTAACTGATTGACACTTAACCAATAAAGAGAGAGGTATTCTAGTGGTGATAATCCCAACTAGATGTAACGCAATGCTGCCTCATCACCAACAAATCACAAGTTTCTGTGGAGCGACTGCATCATCTCGTTATTGTTTTCTACATTCTTAACAAAGAAAAAAATTTCTAAAATAAGCAAAAAAAAACAAGGGACACCTATTATCTTCAGTAACACCTTCATTTCTCCAGATTCTGGACAATGCTGCAACTGATAATGCGCATTTTAAAGTCTCCACCTAATTCAATGAAAAGGGAATAAATTACTTGATGCATAGAAAATGACATTCGATCTATTTGTTTGATTGGTAAGATTTGAACCTAAGACCTACCAGAATCCAATAAATAATGATTGAGATATTCGTAAAAACCAAGGATTGAGAAATTATTATTTTGAGAGAAAACATAGTATGCCGTGTTGATTCGCAAATATTTTTTCAAACATGCTTACCATAAAATTTGCTGTGGTAACACTATATTCATACTTGCCAGCTCGCTTAGACCATACAATAAGTATCGCTTGTGAACTCGTCAGAACAGTCAATGCAAGTGTAACTATGGACCTATAAACAAACGCAGACAGCTCTAAGTGTATGAATTACTTAGAATTAGAATGAGATTAAAAACTAAAAGGCTCATATACTTGCGCTTCCACTTGGACGGGTCAATGGCCGTCCCCCCTCCCAACGAGGCCACAGTATTCAATGAATGAGCTTTCCCGCGTAAGCTCTCTATGGCGTCTCCTCCAACAGCAGCTACCTCATCTTCTTCCTAAACATATGAAAGATCAATTACATTGTCAATCAAAGATTGGGATTTTGAAACGATCATCATTTTACTTATCAAATTTTTTTTTTTTTTCCCAAAAGCAATCGCGGGACTTAATTTGGTCCTAGCTCAGTGGATAGGAACGAGCGAAGATGAAAAAGAAGAACCTGATGTTTGAGTTTTCTGTACTCCATGGTAATTCTTTTTGGGTCTCAGATTCAGTTCTGTATTTCGCTTTCCCTTCGCTTTCCTCCAAAGATCTGTGACCACCGGAGAGAGTGTACGCGCGCGTGGGAATTGTAGACTGGAGAGTAGAGAGTCTGAGACGATAAACAAATGAATACGAGTGCGCCGCGCCTTCTCCTGGTCCAGACCGGCCTAGCCGTTTCGGGGAAAAAACGCAAAACAACATAAAAATACTTCTGGGCTGGGCTTAGGTCTCAGTGGCCAGGATTTGTGTTCCTAATCCGGCCCATTTCCATGAAGGCAGTATTATTTGTTTATTTATTTTAATAAAAAAATCTGCTAGTTACATGTGCTATTTTTTATATAAATCTCAGATTTATTCATACTTTTATAAAAAAATATACGATACTTGCAAACTCTATAACTGTAAATATTATTTATTAATTATGAATCTGGATGGTCATAAATAAATAAGTAATGTTATGTCTTAACTACTATTCACTCTCACACCCTATACTTATAACTTTTTCATAAGGCGTGAGTATTTTTCATAGAGTGTAGAAGTATTTTTCATAGGATATGAAATATGAAGTAATGAATAATTTTTTATGAAATTTTTTTTTCTAAATAAATAAGTTGCCTTTCTCTTTATAAATATTTAAAAAGTTGTATTTCTCTTTATAAATTGAGCTATGGAATTGAAGATATTCAAGCCCTGTAAATTTGTAACGCCCTCCACAGTTGAAAAAATCATTGGTTTTTATTGGGAAAAAAAAAAAAAAAAGGGAATAAAACAGCCTGTGATAGAACTTGTGAACGCTACATTTCACCTCCTTTTTCTTTCTCCCTCTCTATACTCATCCTCTGGACATTGACACCCCACCTCCATTGCCACAGCCAAAAACAACAACAACAACAACCCACATTTCATTTCATTGTCTTCCTTCTTTTTTTCTTCTTCTTAGGCTACATCATGAGGACCATGATACAGAGCCTTCAAGATCGAAGCTTTATACCCAACATGCCCACAAACCAAGCACTCCCTGTCTCAAAAGTGGACTCCAAAGAACATGGCCTACGCAAAAGGCTCTCCTCCCTCTCCCTCAGGATCCAACCCATTGCTTCCCCTGCAACCTCATGGGCATTCCGCAGGTCGAAGTCTCTGTCATCCATGGGAGAATCTGCTGGCAGTTCTGTAAGGAAATGGTGGGACTGGGGCTGGTCTTGGATTCTCTCGAGGAAGCCCATTTTTGCAGAGGATCTGGAGATGAACGAGGAAGAATCCAAGATGATTGGTTCTCATAGCAAAGGTAGCTGGAGACATGTTTTTTACAAGGTCAGGTTTGAGATCAGAAGACTCGTGGGCTCTGAACGTGTGGGTCTTCCTCAGACCTGCAGGTACGATTCCTACAACTACTCCAAGAATTTCGACGATGGAATCTCGAGAACCCAAGGCTGAGAAAGGTTGGTCAGCATGAAATGGGGGTGTTAAAGTTGCTAAAACCTTTGATGGTATAAAGGTTCATGACTCAGATCCAGACTGGAATTCTGTATGGCTTTTTGCTATTATAATTTTTGTACCCTTTTCTTCCCTTGTTAGTGTTTATCCGTAAAGATTACTGGGTTGTGATTAGACAGAACATTATGCTACTACGTGGGATTTGTTTGGAAGGCAGTTTAGGAGTGTCTGTTGATTGCCAAATTCGTTCTTTAGTAAAATTACCCTGCATACTGTGTGCCTGCCGGCTGCCTCTGGCGTCAATATCATCATTCTTTTCATGTCCGTAAGTTTCAAGCCACTGATTTGCGGTGCACAAAAAGGGGAATTGCATGCAGGATTTGCTCGTTTGTTGTTAGTCAATATTGTTCCTATTGTTCAAGTATTGATTGCTTAATTTTGAAGGTTTCCTTGTACAAGAATTACTCCTCCATTGTGGAATGCAATGTTTATTAATATAATAAGCTGTTCTTTCCTCCAAGTGATATTAGTATTCAGTCTTTGTTTCCATATAATGAAATGAAAACAGCAGCACCATGACTTGGCTTTCTAAGTTTTGTTTCTTTCCCTTTCCTTCTTCCCCTTTTTCAATTAAGCAAATCGCAGGTCTGACCGCATTTGTTTTTGTTTTGTTTCGTTTGTTTGTTTTGGCCTACTGCATGCTAACTTCATTGCTTCTTTGCACTCTCTGCTGTACTGTCGGTGACATGTGCCAGTGCCACAGTTCCCTACCAAGTACCAATCATTGCCAGCAAGGTTTGACATGATGAACTATTCAATCATCTGTCATTGTTTTACATTTTTTAAAACGGTGATAAATTCTTTTTAACAATCAATATTATATTGTAATTTTTGCTACTTGCAAGACATCCCTTGTCATGAATTTATTATGAGTAATGATACGGATCAACCACACCCTACGTGTAATTCAATTAGTTTTTTTTTTTTCTTTAAAACCCATTTCTCTCTCTCTTTTCACTCGTTACTCTCCTCACCCGAAACCCGTTCGTTTCTCTCCTCACCCGTGTGCCCGTCGCAGTCAAGATCCGCCGCCGCGTGTGCCCGTCGAAGCCAAGATCCGCAGCCGCCTCCGTTTCGGCCTCTCACTGCAGCCACCGACCACCACCAGCGAGCCCGAGCCTGTAGCTCCTCCGCACGCTCGTCGCCCCACCATCGCACCCACGTCGTGGCTCACATTCGCCGCCGCAGTCGACTATTCGGCCTCCAACAGCAGCCATCGATCACCACAACAGAGCCCGTCCTCCTCCCCCAGCCCGAGGCCCGTTTCTCCTCCGCACGCACGCCCGTTTCTCTCTCCCTCACGGCCAAATCTGTCCACTGGACTACCGATTGCCGCCATCTCGACAGTTGACGGCACCTCGACAGTCGCCGCCACCTTGACAGTCGACGCCCGAGGATGGGCGACGAGCAGGAGGCCTTGGGCGAGGTGGGGATGCCGTGGGCGATTCTGCCAGTAGGGTGAGGAAGTAAAAATGAGAAGGGAAATGAGAGGGATCGTGGATTTTATTATTGGGTTATTTTGGTCATTTTGTTACAGTGTGTGTTGGCTGATCATGAATAAGGGCGGATGCGAATATTAACTCATTTATTATATCTTAAAGCATCAATACAATTTTTTTTTATCGATGTGGTATCCACTTTAAGAGCTTGTTTGATAAAAATAGCCTTGTAAATAGATTTTTTTTTCCCCCTTATCTTGTATCTAGACGCCTGAATTGAAGTATCATTTGTGTTGGGACCTTCCCAACTTGACCAAGATAGGAGAAAATATCCTTTTTTATTATTATTTTTTCTAAGCGAAAATATCTTTTATTTACCAGTTCAGACAACACCAACGAGCCACAGCCTATATAGTAGTTGTTGAAAAGGTTTTAGTCGACCAAAAGTTGCAATATGTTAAAAGAGTCGTAGCTGGGGTTGTTTTGTCTGACAACTTCGATCCAGAGCCAGAGGAGACTGATTGGCCTCATTTTCTTTCTAAATTGATTGTATATCAGAAAAGAGTGTCGGTGGTGCACAAATCCAGTTGATTAATCATTAATCACTATTCTTTTCTAAACAACAAAAGATAGAAAATGATTAGGCCCAATGCGCATGTTTGCCATTTCCTCACCGACGAATCTGCAAACAGCTGTAGTTACGTTGGTGAGGGGTATGGTGGAGATTATACTGCTCTTCTCTTTATTCTTGTTTGAAGGGGATAGGACTTCTTACATCGTCATCAAACTCAACCAGCAGCAACCGCATTTTCCTATTTTATAAGTCATAACTTGAATTGAATTGAGATCAACTTAATTCAATCTAATTTTAAATTGAATCTAATATCTAAACAAATCAACACTCAAATTATTGAACTTATCTCAACTCAAAACCTCTTTACATTAAGACCTATAATCTTTTTCAACTCAACACATTTTTACATGTGGAATCCACAACTTTTTTTAAGGTCTCATAAATACATCTAAATTCATTTTAACATCTAAATATATTTAAACTTATCTTAAGTAAGTCTCACAAAACTCACTCTATCTCCACTCACTACTATTCATAAAGAATTAAATTCAGCTCAATATTGACCTAAATGTGTAACTTTAACTATCACTTCCACAGTAGTCAATTATGGAAGTGGACCATTTATGGCATCCCAGATACATTCACATCGATCCAACTTTTGTTCCAGTAGCTTGAACAAAAGCTTTTTGACTTTTGAACTTTACATACTCAGAATCGAAGCAAAGCCTGAAGTAAAGAGACACATTATCCGTGAATCAAATCCCTTTTCTTTCAAATATAAACAGAAGCCCCCAAATGAAAACGAGCACCAAGCAATTCAGCAACATGAAAAGATGTAACACTTCACACTTAAGTCTACAACGCTTAAAAATATTTCTTTTTGAGTCATACAGCATCCCTCAATAAATGCCTCAACCTAGAATCTCCAAGACCAAAATGGTTTGGGAAGTGGGGAGGAATCAAAATTGTTTCTCAAAAGCTTCATCACTTACTGTCTTCTGCCATGCTGTACAACCTGCCAATGTGCCATGCCATCAATATAGGACTACAGATTTAAAACGTTCCCTACATAAGACATAATTAACTGAATTGTGGGCAAAAGAATTGCAAGTTACATGGGTTAATCCGGCTTTCTAATATTTCTAATTTCTTTGTTAGCGAAGTAGTCCGTCAACTGAAACCAGTCCAAATCATTTGATTATCCAAATGGGAAGCTAGTTTGAATCTTTCCCACCTATTGACAGACTAGACTAATTATAACAGTTGTCATTTGATGATGTTTCGGCTGAAAATGTATATTGATTGTCCACTGGAATATAAGAACCTATGCACGATTTTATTTTGCCTTTAAAGCTCAACTAAGCACAAGATGTTGCCCTAACAGGTGAACGACCCACCAAGTTTCATGGTATTTGAAAAGACTTGGAAAAGGGGGGTGGCTCAGATACACAAAGCTGAAAGTACCTGCACATAATAAGCTTGTTGGGAGCTAATGAACACCAGGTCCATCTCTCATGCTCAAATTCAGACTGTTTCTCATAGTTCGTCTTCCAATTCCTGCATTCCCCTTTTGCATCATAGCTACGAATTCACCATAATCGATCCTTCCATCCTAAAAAAACACAAACAGCAGCACATCAGAAATTGCTCAACAAAGAAATAGTAAAGCCAGGGAAACAAACAAATAGGAGAGAAGATAAGGGAGGTAAGCATTGTTTAAATAAAAAGAATAGTAATCAAAGGAAATCTGCTTGCCAAACCCCCAAATTTTGTGTCAAATTTGTATCCCAATCTAGTTGAGCAATATATACTTAGACAGCAGATTCTTAAACCCAACCTTCAAAAGTTCTTTATATATAGAATTACGAAGGGAGAATGCAGATGGAAGCCAACCCTTAATCTCCCATTATTTAACGCACAATTGTAAAAAGAGTGGTGTATGAGTGTGCGTGTAGGGAGGGGGAGAGAGAGAGGGAGAGAGAGAGAGACAATTGCTTAAATGCAAGTATCGAGATTCGAGTCATTCAGATGAATACTTGACTTCAAAAAAATAATACAGATTCACAAGCAATGGCAGGACATTTAAAACTTGGATTTCAAGAATCAAACTCATATAGAGATTATTATATTAGAATGCATGACTGTTTACCGACTTCAGCTTCTCTGCTTAAGAGGAACAAAATGTAGATGACTTACGTTATCTTGGTCAACTTCTCTAATTATATCTTCAAGAAATACATCAGTCATGTTATGTTCTTCCCAAGCTTGCTGGAGCTCGTCAACTGTAATATAACCGCTTCCATCCTTATCAAAGTACTGAAATGCTGCAACGAGATGTTCCTCACGTTCCAGTTTGTTAAGATGAACTGTTGCTGCTATAAATTCCCCATAGTCAATAGTCCCACTGTTGTCCACATCAGCCTGCACAGAGATAAAATAGCTCAGTAAATGGAACATATGGAACCTATGAAATAACACATTACAAGCATAATAATACAATAGTGCAATGTCACTCCACACTGAACTTCAAAGATAATTCAAAGGAAGTGATTAAGGGTGTTAAAGAATGCTATGCTATATTATACCCTCCTTCAAGTCTTGATGAGATGTCCCTACCAGTTCACTTCCCCAGAATATCCTTGTCTTATTGTAAATATTTCTCTTACATATATTGAATGGAAAAGATGAGGGCTGTACAGTGAAATAAATTATTCCTTTCACACTTACTATTTCCCATTATGATTAACAAAGGGATTCCTGTATCATAAATGATAATAATCCTTCCCATGTCCACCGTTTTTCTATTATGATAAAGGAAGGAGAGGTGTGACAACTAACATTCCAAAAAGCTCCGCAACTGCAAACATAATTGGTTTCTAAGTACGTAAATTCCCAATTAAAAGGAGGCACTAAGTGACAACACAGTTCTTCAAAAGCAAGAAACTCTGCACCAATGGCGGGTCCATATTCAAACATGCATCTTACAAACGAAATAAAAAAAAATCCTCTGCTTTTCCACTCAAAGTTTCTTTGACAAAACCTTCATATATAATATTGACAAGGATACAAAATACATATAAGAGTGTATAAATAAAAAAGTAGCAAAAAATCCCCAGCTTCGTGTACTTTCAGATAGTTATGTGTAAACCACATGGCTAACTCCTTAGAAGTGGCATGTGCTTTACACACTCCACCTTAGGAAAAACACCAAACACATTATGGTAGAACGTGACAAATACTACCTGAGTTTCATCTGAAAGCACAACTGCATAATGCTTATGAAATCTGACTTTCAGGAATCAGGATATAAATTACCCAAACATGATTCTCCAAAATATTCATTTGACATGAGATCACCAGCTTATGTTCTCCAATACAAGCAATAAATTTTAATCACTCAACACACAGAATTAACGTGGATTCCAATATCCCAAACGAAGCAATAACAAACATGCATACCTGTTATGATGAGAACAAAGCAGATAAGTGGAACAAAAACAAAGAGAAGACTAGACAAACAGAGCAGAACAGAGCAGCTTCATGAGAATGAAGAAGAAAAGGAAAAGGAACTAGGTGATAGTGAAATATGAAATAAAACAATAAACGCACCACCAGAAAATCACGGATTAGCTGCAAAACAAATGCCTTACCGCTTCCATTAGATCACGTATCTCTGTATCCTTCAAAGTAGAGCCATATTTTCGCAAACCAGCTTTCAGTTCATCGAATGTAATCGAACCACTGTTATCAGTATCCATTGTCTGAAACATTTCTCTCAAACCAGCAATCTCCTCCTCAGACAGGCTTTCAGCTATTACCTGACAGCACAAAACAGAGATTAGAAGTTCCATCGATATGAAGAGCAGGCTCGATGTTCATAAGGGGCATGCCAAAAGTCATCAAACATCAGTATGCTTCTCAAATAAACAGCCAACCCGATACGGAGTGCAACACTGAATCTAAAATTTTATTCAAAATCCTAATACCCCCTCTCTCTCTCTCCCTCCCTCTGTGTATATACATATCTATAATATATCTTTTTTATTCCTGTTCCATGAACCTGTACTTACCCGTAAGGCCAACTTCTTTAACTTATTCATTGCAGAGAACTGCTTGAGACGAGACAGTACAGCTGGATCCAGTGCTCTATCAGGAGCAACTCCATTTTCACATATCCACGGATGGCCTAAACAAATGATTGATAAAGATAAATCTCAAATTCATCTTGAAATTAGTTCAAATAACAAATAAATTCAATAAGTAAACAAATGATTTTTTTTATTTTTTTATTCTCATTTCCCAAAACCAGCACAAATCTTGTGAAAGAACCATATTAATCACTAGACCTATCTAAAATCTATAAGGTGTAAATTAAACCATATATCGCATATACTTGATATACTCTATAGCTAATTCAACATAGACTGTTCATTCAAAGAACAGTTGCTGAAGAGGAAAAGACAAGGTAGCATTTATTTATAAGTCTCTAAACATTAATTGCAAATTAGAAATTTTCTCTCTCTTCCCTTTTTTCTCTCCGTACACTTTAGACTTTTTTTCTCGTTGTCAATGGTGGTTGTGGGCTGTTGACAAGGGGTTATCTAGTATCGAAGATTGGTGATGAGTTCCTTTAGCTGTTTAGTTATTGAGTCAAAAGTTTTTGAGGTGAGAAGAGATGGGGGTAAGGTGTGCATTACCGAGAAAGGATGGAAAGGTGTGAGCTGTCTATGGCTGAGTTTAGAGACTATCCGTTGGGTGGTTACCTCGCTGGAGGCTTGTCTGAAGACTGGGAGCAAAGGGTACTACTCTACTCGACGGGAAGGTGACAAAGGCCTCACTGCTCAACGATGCTCAAACACTCGTGACGCATACATGGCTTTGGCGGTGTATGGTGGGGGAGGTCGAAGGAGTTATATACTCATACCTGAAGACAAGGATGGAATGGGGTGGAGGAAGATGGTGGCGGTGCTGAAGGATATGGGCAGAGTAGATGTTTAGGGGAGAAACCCACCGAAAGCGATGGTGGTAGCTTTGCCGTCGAGGTCGTACAAGGAGGCCCTGGAGGTTCCTAGAGCCGCGCAGCACACTGCAATAGCAGACTTGCAAAAGGGCTCACCTCCCTTTTCGGCAGCTGCTCAGAGTGGAGAAGGAGATGGTAGAGGGTCGGTCGGGCTGAAAGAAGAAATAATTTTGAAGGATTTACACGAAATGCAGTATTCGTTGGGGGAGTTAAAAAATTGTGTGGCTACGTTAATACAGTGCGTTGAGGGTTATGTGAAGGAGGGCGTGGGCTCAGGCTATCAGGTGGGCTTACGGGACTCGGAGGTTGGGCCTTATGCGAAGGACCAGGTTATTGGGAAGGGCCAGGCTTATGCGGGTAACGGGCCATAGCCCAGGGCGAGAATACAACATGGAGGCCCGTTTTGGAGGAAGAAATCACAGGCCGACAACGGCCCATCGACGCGTGGGTCAGAGCCATAGTCGTCGGCAAAGCTTCAATTGACCCCGCCCAAGGTCGCAGAGGCTCCGATGGACATCCTGTTGCCGGATGTTGCAATATCTGAGTATGGAGGAGGGGTTTCCAACGGTCCTATTGTTCACAAAGGCCCGATCGCTGCACAGACCATAACGACTGAGGTAGTCAACGCACAGATAACTACGCCAAGGCCAGTGGAGACATTTGCAAGCAGTGTTAAGGTTGTGAGCAGTGCCTTCGAGGAAGGGGAAGTTTCAGGACAAGTAGACGAGGCTGCCCTGATTACTGTCCTCGAGTCACTACCTTCTAACCAGACACAGATAGTTCCGATTGTTGTTGAGGAAGCTATGGGTGGGTCAAATGAGGTGCTTTTGTTGCTAGGAGTGGAGGAAGAGGATTCTGTCGTGGGAAAGGAGACGGGTACCAATCTGCTGAGTCTATTTGTGGATTCTGAGGGCAGTGAGGAGGAGGAGATGGGTAGCCCGTCACCTTTATAGATGATCCCACCTCAGATTGCACCTCGAGCATCAGATTGGGTATTAAAAAAAGTAGAGGAGCTTCAGGGTTGGGTGGGAATTTCCTGTGAAGGTTATGAAGACCATTTCATGGCTCTCCTAGTAGCCATAGAAGCTAGGAAATCCACGGCAATGAAGTCAGCTATTAGAAAGGAGAGAGAATTGAGACAATTGCAATGCACCATTAACTACGATAATAAGGAGGGAACTTCTAGGAGAGATAGAACAAAAGGGAGGGACGCTACTTTTGTTAATGAAGCCTAAAATATTGTCTTGGAATGTGAGAGGGATCAATGATGTGAATAAACGACTACGTATTAGATCTCTTCTCCGAAATTGGAAAGTTGACATTGTTTGCCTACAAAAAACTAAACTGGCTGTTATTTCTCGTAGTATCATTAGGAGTTTGTGGAGTTGTTTTCATGTGGGATGGTATTATCTACCATCCAATGGAGCATCTGGGGGCATACTAGTAATGTGAAATAAAAGAGTGGTGGAAAAAATGGAAGATTTCCTGAGGGATTATGTGGTGGCATGCTCGTTTAAGGAGGATGTCATGGATAGCTATCAATGGGCTTTTGCAAGTGTCTATGGGCCTAATCTTGACCTGTCACGAAGCTTACTTTGGGATGAGTTGGCTGGTATTAGCAGCATATGGGACTTACCATGGTGTATTGGAGGTGATTTCAACGTCACCCGTTTCCCGGGTGAGAGATCGGGCGGTTCGGGTTTCAACTCACTCGTGGTAGATTTCTCTAACTTCATTTCCGAACAGAATTTACAGGATATTCCTCTTGCAGGTGGTTCCTTCATTTGGTCTAGCAACCGAGATATTCCATCTTGGTCAAGGATAGACAGATTTTTAATCTCACTGTAATGGGAGATACGCTACCCGAATCTCATTCAGAAGAGACTACCAGGTTGTTTTCAGATCACTTTCCCATTCTTTTGAATTGGGGGCATTAGAAGAGGCCCAAGATACTTTAAATTTGAGAACATGTGGTTGACGTCAGAGGGATCTCTAGATAGAATAAGACAATGGTGGTCTTCTTACCAGTTACATGGTAATGCTAGCTATACACTGGCTTGCAAATTAAAGTCTTTGAAAAAGGACTTGAAGGTGAGGAATACACAAGAGTTTGGTAATGTGGAAGGCCAGAAAACTATCCTAATGAAGGAGCTTAAGGATTTGGAGGGTGTGGAAGAGGAGAGGTTTCTTTCTGAAACCGAGTGGACCCGCAAATCCCAAGTGATTGAGGACATTGAACAGTTGTCTCTCTTGGAAGAAATATCATGGCGACAGAAATCACGAGCAGTATGGTTGAAGGAAGGGGATAGATGCACCAAGTTTTTTCACCAAGTGGCTAACTCACATAGGCGGAACAATGCTATAGATACTATGTTGATAGATGGGGCGGTCTCATCGAACCATATCAAGATCTCAGACCACATTGTCAATTACTATGATAAGTTGTTTTCGGAACAATTTGAGTGGAGGCCGAGACTTGACGGGCTGGTTTTTGACATTCTTGACCCGCAGGTCACGGAACGACTCAAAAGGCCTTTTGAAGAGGTAGAGGTCAGGTCAGTGGTCAAGGGTATTGCGGGTGATAAAGCTCCAGGTCCCGATGGCTTCTCCATGGCATTTTTTCAGACTTGTTGGGAGGTACTTAAAGATGATATCATGGAGGTTTTCCATGAATTTCATGGAAGTGGGCGGTTCGAGAAAAGCCTCAATGCAACTTTCTTAGCACTCATTCCCAAAAAGGCTGGTGCTGTAGCAATGAAAGATTTTCGTCCCATTAGTTTGGTGGGGGAGTTTTACAAAATTTTATCCAAAGTATTGGCAAACAGATTGAGCAAGATGATAGAAAGCTTGATCCCGAAACCTCAAAATGCATTTGTTCAAGGTAGGTAAATCCTTGACTCGGTACTTATAGCTAACGAATGCCTAGAGAGTCATATTAAATCGGAAGAGCCGAGACTCCTATGTAAGTTAGACATGGAGAAAGCTTACGACCACGTCAATTGGAGTTTCTTAATTTATATGCTTGAGAGATGCAGCTTTGGCTCTAAATGGTGTTCTTGGATCTTTCATTGTATCTCTATAGCCTGTTTCTCTGTATTGGTGAACGTTACGTCAAAAGGTTTCTTCAAAAGCTCCCGTGGTTTGCGATAAGGAGACCCTCTTCCTCCTCTTCTCTTTGTTTTTGTGATGGAAGCTTTCAACAAGATGATTTCAGGGGCGGTAGAGGGAGGGTTCATTCTCAGTGGGAGAGGCAAGTTCAGGTTTGCTTCACATTTCTCACCTATTGTTTGATGATGATACACTAATTTATTTTTAGGCCAGACATGAGCAAATTCGAGCATTGAGGGTGCTATTATTATGCTTTGAAGCCGTATCAGGGTTGAAGGTGAATTTGACTAAATTAGAGGTAGTGCTAGTGGGACATGCACCCAATGTGGAGAGTCTGGCGTCCATCTTGGAGTGCAAGATAACTCAGTTGCTCATGAAATATCTCGGCCTTCCGCTGGGTGCGGCTTTCAAATCGAAATCTTTATGGGATGATGTACTAGAAAAAATGGAGAGGAAATTAGCTCGCTGGAAGCGGATGTACTTATCCAAAGGGGGCCGGTAACTCTCATAAAAAGCACTTTTTCTAACTTACCAACTTATTTCCTCTCATTATTTCCGCTCCCCTCTAAAAGGTGGCTCATCGTATGGAGAAAATTCAACGTGATTTCCTTTGGGGAGGGATCAAGGATGAGTTTAAATTTCACTTGATGAAATGGGCCACAATATGCTCCCCATCAAAGGAGATTTGGGTATACGAAATTTGAGATCTTTCAACCAAGCCTTGCTTAGCAAATGGTTATGGAGATATCACCAAGAACGAGAGGCCTTGTGGCGAACCGTCATTGCTTTGAAGCACGGGGAGTCATGGGGAGGGTGGTGTTCTAATGAGGTGAGTGGACCTCATGGAGTTGGGCTTTGGAAACATATTAGAAGAGGTTGGGACATTTATGCAGCACATACTTGTTTCAAAGTTGGCAACGAAGTTAAGGTAAGATTTTGGCATGACTTATGGTGTGGTGACCGGGCACTCAAGGATGCTTACCCACAAGTTTATAGCTTAGCAAGAAGGAAAGAAGCAGCTATAGCAGATTTAGCTATCTTTTCCAATGGCCATTCCCAATGGAACCTCACTTTCCATAGAGATGCACAAGATTGGGAGATGGATGACTTTTCAGCATTTTTTGACCTTGTGTACTCCACTCGTGTTGGGGGAAGGTGAAGACAAGATATATTGGCGTCTTCTAAGAATGGAGTTTTTACGGCCTGCATTTTCTATCCTTCTTCGAATATGCACAACTTAGTCTCGTTCCCACAGAAGAGCATTTGGAAGAGAAAGGCACTTCTAAAGGCCATTTTTGTTGTATGAACAACCTCTTTGGGGAAGATTCTTACTATAGATAACCTAAGGAAATGTGGCATTATAGCTATGAATTGGTGTTACATGTGTAAGAAAAGCGGTGAATCGGCTGACCATCTTTTACTACATTGTGAGATTGCCATGACCTTGTGGACCGAAGTTTTAGCACATCTGGGGTTAGTGTGGGTGATGCCGGAAAGGGTATATGATTTTTTAGCATCTTGGAGAGGTATTAGGGGCAACTCTCAAATTGCATCCATATGGAAGATGTTACCTATTTGTCTATGGTGGTGCATTTGGAGGGAGCGGAATGCAAGATGCTTTGAAGATCAAGAGAGATCAATGGAAGAACTTAGAATTTTGTTTTTCAATACTTTACTCTATTGGTCGATTGAAATTGATTTTCATGACAGGACTTTTCATGATTTCCTTGTATCTCTAAACTAGACATAAACTTGCTCATGTATATGTCCCGTATACTTGGGGGCATTTTTGTCTCTCTTTTGATCAATAAAAATTTGTTTACCAATAAAAAAAAAAAAACATTAATTGCAAAGTAGATCAACCTTAAAAACCTACTCTAGAAAGTCTAAGGTTATGTTTGGAAACAAAGATGAGAAATCTCATCTCATCTCTATCTCATCTCATCATTACATCTTTTTCAAATCTCTATACAAAATATAATAAACAATTCAACTTTTTCAAATTCTAATTTAACTTTTTCAAATCCCAAAACAATAATAATATTAAAAAATAATATTTTAAACTTTCATCTTAATACTATTCACAAAATTTTTAAAAATTCTCATCTTATCTCATCTTCCAAGCATAATCTAAAAGTTTGCATTAACACTGGAAAAACCCAAATGGTAGTGCCTAAACAGCTTATGCAGGTTCTGCATGCTGATGGTAATGTCTAGCTGTCTTGCACTGAGTAACAGTAGCATAGAGAACAAACATCAACAACTGAAAGGCCATTTTATTAATTCCATCTGCATCAGAGCCCAAATAATTCTGTAAAGATCATGAACAAAATGAAGGATGGAAAGGTTAAACATACATAAAACTTCATGAGCAGTCAATCGTGCTGAAGGCTGAGAACACAGCATTTTTTGGATTAGGTCTTTTGCACTGTCAGATATTAGGGGCCACGGGTCTGATTCAAAGTCAATATGTCCCTTCAACACCGCATCAAATATTCCCTGCTGTGTTTCTGTATCACCAACAGATAGACTTTCAGTAAATGCATATAGAAACTTTCACCCACTTAAATAGTGTATAAACACACATACCAGCCCAAAATGGCGGCACACCACTTAGTAATATATACAGTATGACCCCTGCTGTCCATACATCTGCTTCTGGCCCATAATGCTTGAGGAGTACCTCAGGAGCGACATAATATGGGCTTCCAACCACATCAGTGAAAATTTGGCCTGAAACAGCAAGCCACATATAAAGATTAACATCTCCTGTACACGCCTCAAGAAATGCATTTTAGCTCTTTTATCATTATCCAAGGGCAGCAGCAGCATTAACTTCACAAAAGTAAATTGCAAGTTAATTCTAATAAAAAGCATCTCCCATTAAGTTCACATATCATTTGGACATGCACACAATAAATTCATAACTTTAAAACATATCAAATGCTCCATTGCATTTGGGGTACAATTATAGGGCCAAAAAAATGCGTAAAGTAATAACAAAGGAAAAAATTCAAACCTTAATTTGCCAACAGATAATCTGAAACATACAAATTAAGGAGAGAGAAAAAGCACAGGCACTTGTTAAGTTACCTGGTTTGAAGAAAACAGAGAGTCCAAAGTCAATGGCTTTGAGAGAGAAATCATCATCCCTGTTAACCAACAGGAAGTTCTCAGGTTTTAGATCTCTGTGCATAACCCCAAGTGAGTGACAAGCCTCAACAACACCTACAATGATCTTCGTCAATTCAGCAGCTTTCCTCTCAGTGTAATGTCCCCTCTGGATGATCCGATCAAACAACTCACCACCGCCACAAAGCTCCATCACAATATGCACATACAAGGGATCTTCATAAGCACCCTTGATGGACACGATATTCTTGTGACCTGCCAAATGGTGCATTATCTGTATCTCCCTCCTGACATCGTCCACATCCTCCTTAGATATCAACTTCCTCTTCGAGATTGACTTACACGCATACTCCTTACCAGTGGCGATTTCAGTGCAAAAATAAGTAGTCCCGAATTGTCCCTGTCCTAATTTACGACCCAAATTGTAAAGATCACGAATGTTTGCAGTCTTATGACCCAACACATAATAAGCTTGATTATCAATGCCGCGCTTCATGATGGCTTCTTTCTTGGTGGAACTAATAGCAGGCAAGTTGTTGTTTTTGGGGTTCTCTTTGGAGAACTCTTGGGCAATGAGCTGCTGGGTTTTCAAGCTGGAAGGAGAGTGTTCGGAAACGGAATGGTCAGAAGGGGTGCTGTGCTTGGAAGTGGAACGCTCGTCGGGCTGGCCGTAGCCCTGAAAATATTTCGCCTTGATAGATCCACGGCATGTATTGCCCATGAAACAACCACAATTCACCCACACTAACTTCACTGCCTTTTCCTCATCCAATAATCCTTCATCGAGTTATTCACTGATAAAATTAAAGACTATCAGTCCCAAATCCTCAACAAAACGAACAAATTTGAAATCTCAGTGAAACAAAAAAAAAAAAAACCCAAAATCTGTGGTTTCCCAGGAAACTAATCTGTCAAAACAAAGAAACCCATAGGAATAGTCTGCTAAGTGCTAATCAAATACCCAAACATCAAATTTTGAAACAGGAAATCACAAACTACAGAAGAAATGGATATATAAGAGAATAAATATTTAATACGCGTAGGAAAAAAAGAACCATACGGTAAATACAAGGAGAGAGAGCTGGAGCTATTACCAGTTGGTGGGAAATGAAAGAAAATAGGGGAATAAAGGCAACGTAGCTTAAAGTCGGAGATGTTTAATGGCGTGACCCTTCCATTTTAAACATCTCTTCTTCTTCTTCTCTCTCCTTCCTTCTTCTCCTCCGTTTACTTTTATTTTATTTCGGTTTTTGTCCTTATTTGAGGATGGTGCTGCTGAGAAACATCGGAGCGTATCGTGAACAGCTATCTTTCACACTCTCTCTCTCTCTCGATCTCTCTTTCATTCCTTTTCCTTTTCCTTCTTCTCCTTTCCCTTTTCCTTTTCTTCTTCTTTTATTCCCAGGAATCCTTTTTCATCCTCTAAAAGACGTGATGTCGAAAACAATTATAAAAAAAATTATCGTATTATATTTCGTCTTAATACGATTTGACTGACCGGTGGATATAGAGGTCAACAATTCCTCGCCGTTGATTGTTGGGTAAATGCCACGCGCGGCTAAAGGTGATGTCGAAACCTTGCTGCTAAATTTAGAGGAGAAAGGCTGTTGTTTTATGGCCTTTGATATTTCTTCCTAAAGTTTTTGCCATTTATGGAACACCAACTTCCAATTTGCCATGGACAATTTGGATACATCGAATGGTCGTCGGTTCGGCTTATTAGAGGTGACAGCTTTCATGCCTCTTATTTATTTATCAAGATTCAAAATGGCTTTTTTACTTCATCAAAAAGACAAAAGTCTGAAACTTTTTTTTATCTAAAATATGATTCTGGCCACTGGGAAACATCAAACATGGTGCATTTACTTTATTTAGAACTTTGATCCCACCCCGGCCACCGCCACCATTGAAAATCCATCGATATCAGGGAAAGTAGGGTTACAAAAGTTAACCTTTTACCCTCCCCACCTCTCCTTACAAAAATGAGCACACCTGAAATTCAGGTATTACAATAAATTCCGTTTTTTTAAAATGATTGGGCATAATTTCCACCTTATAATTATATTTAGCATGCTCTGACGCAAACCAGATTGATGCATACGTTTGAACAACCCAATTGCCTGGGTTTATTGGTTCGTTAACGCATGTAATGTAACACACGACTAATCCTTGTCTTAAAACAAAATTTAATTGTACCGTAATAGCTCACCCCAAATGCTCGGGCAAAGGGGTATTGAATTGACTCTAAAGGCCTTGAGACGACTCTGCAAAGAGATGAATGGCCAACGAAAACATGACACGCTGGCAAGTTGACTACCTCAAGAAAAGTCAGATTGATCATCATCTATGATTATTTATTATTATTTTTTATACCTATTTTTTATTATTATTTAATATTTTATTATTATTTTTTAACTATTATTTATAAAATATCTAAATCATTTTACTATCTAAACGCAACTTTAACCGCGTCCAAACATTACAGGACGCACGAAGTTACTTTTGAGATAAGACTGAGCGTGACAATCCCAATCACATATACTACAAAGGTTGTCACGGGACTACTACCGGTTGGCATTGGCAATTTGATTCGATTCACCTACTTTGAATGATTTGCATCGAAGAAACCCAACTCGTTTCCTTAAATCAATGTTAAAATGAAATCATGAGATTCATGACATTACTCATAATTTTTGTCGCAACTCGTAAATCTAAGATAAACACGATATGAAATTAACAGATTAAAATTAAAAGAATATGACCCATGTAATTAAATTGATCAGGTTAAAAATGGAAACCAATTCAATGTATCACTATATGAATGGTCAACCAACCATAATAACAGTTTAAAGAATCAAACTGTATTTTTTTTTAAGAGTCATTCTACTCATTATCTCTATACCATACATCACATTTGTCTGTTCTTTATTTTATTATTATTAAATTAAAGAAAATTTTCTACTTATGATCTATACACTATATGTTTTTAATAAGAAAAAAATAAAAAATTATATGTAGTATATGATATAAAAATAATGCGTAATTTTTTTTTTTTTTAAAGAAAAAGTGCCTGGAAGAAGGAAAGAACAGAGGGCTTTTTAGCAGGCGATACAAAGTGAAGAAACGCAAATGTGTATTGTTTTGCATCATGACCAGTTAGTGAGATTCCTGGGCCCGCATCCATCGACCCTGATGGTTCCATTTAGTATGAAAAATTGCCTCTAATTATACTCTTATTAACAGTAACAAATAGACATAAGAGTCACGACGTTGGGCTTTTAAATGAAGTTTAATACTGAAAATAGTTATGAAGTGTAGAAGTGTCTTACATTCTATTTGAAAAATAGTAAAATTTATTACTAAAAAATAATTTTTTTATATAAATTTTTTATTTATCTACTTTTTTAACCAGTGTGCAGCACTTTCACTCTATGATTATATCTAATATTTTCGATGCTTGCATGTGTTTTTTATAAGGCAAAGGATCGAGCACAAAACACCTAACTTTTTTAATTTTGATAAATTTTTGGGGCCCTAATTCACTTTATTATTTAGAAAACATTATTACAAAAGTTATACGGAAATAATTTTCGTATGATGACAATACTGAATAGAATATAAATAATTAAAATAAAAAATAAAGGATCTAAAACCCAAGGCGAGCATAGATGTATGTATACAGTATATATCTGCATAAATAAAACAGGAAAAAATAATAATGATATGAATACAACTATTTTATAATCCATTCTACATCCAGCCAACCTAGTAGTGCCACTTTATAAAAAAAATATATTAAATATCCTCCATTTCTAAGAAAGTTGTAAAAATGATTATGTATGGAAAAAGAAGGCATAAAAAGAGAGATATGGAGATGAGTCACTAAAGTGGATGAAAGGATCCCAGTTAATTAAAAATGCCATTCTAAACAATTGCAGCTACAACCCACTAGATACAACGATTATGTGTGATAAAATCCAATAAGCAGGTGCTGGTGATTGCTGGTGATAACCAGCTAACTTGGATGATTATTATTGTTTTAAGTAAGCATTAGCTTGTATGATTGGGAATCACCTTTACCAGTTGTGAGCTGAAGTGTAACATTCAGATTAGAAAAGGCAGGCTGTGTGTCCTGTTTCGGAAGGCTATAGAGTTATTTGTATATCTTCTGCAACGGCGAGGAATTTCTTGCAGTCTTGAAATCGACCAGATCAAACTTTTTCGGCCCTCTTCTGATGACCTTAAGCTGATACATTAGCTTCTTCCATGTGCCGCCTGCTAAGCCCTCCACTAGCAGGCCTAAAACATTTTCACACAATCTATGGTTAGAAGAAAGAACATACTATACTGGGATCAGTAAAAGCCAGCAATCTTCAACTCTAATGAACTTTAAAGGTCTAAGATGTTTAAAGTTCCTCGTCCCGGACCCAACACATTCGAATCAGCAATCAAATTAAAATGAACCAAGTCTTCGTTTACAAAACAAAAATACAGAACCAAGTTATGTTCATTTTTCTGATATAAGCTCTAGGAAATAAATAAATAATTGCACTTACAGTCCACTAAGCACTTTAATGGTGTCATAGAAAAACCACTGTAAAGTCACAACAGGGCCAACGAGTGTAATCCGAACAGGAAGACTTCTAGTAAAAAGATTAACAAGCCCAATTTTCTTCACTGCCTGAAGTACAAATATAGAAAGTTATACAAGAAGTCCTTTCTAAGTCAACATACAAATAAACCAAAAGAAGCTTAGTTCACAGATGCGACCTGCATCACATTTTCAGCCTGTTTGTTGTAAAGAGAGGAAACAATGTTGTCAGCTGGGTTCGAGATGACAGTACCAACTGCTCCAGCTGCATAGCCAGCTAAACATGTAACACCAAGTTGTTGGGCTCTTGAGCAATCTTCCTTTCTCCTCTGGATAATATCGTGATATATAAATTCCACGGAATGCTCAAATGTTGAGAACATTATCATGGAGACTGCAAAAGACAAAATGCACATTTAAAGGAGTTAATTGTGTGTCAGAAGTTACAACACATAAACACAGGTTTATGCTTAATATATGCTTGGTAAGAACAACTAAGAAATATCAGTAACTTTTGTCAAGCCAATAAGCAAAGTCAAACATGTAGTTAAATTGCTTATGAACCATGCTTTGTGGTTTGCGGCAGTACCACAATGGAAAGGTTTATATTCTAGAGGGTTAAGTCCTAAAAACCTGATATGTACTCTTCACACAACTGCAAAACTACCTCTTCTTCCAAATTTCCACACTTCAGATTGATTTAAGATGGCTTGTTGGAAATTCTCACTAACAGAATAACATTACACAATTTTTTAGGAAGAGAATTTTTTTTTTTTTCAATTGGTAAACAAGATTTTATTGATCAAAAGAAGTAAGAAGAGAAATTAAAGAAATCAACTTCTACCAATGTCATACATCAAAGTGGCAGTTTGTTCAGTTTCCTATGTTATTAAGTATCTATCAGTGAAGAATATTGAGGAGTTAAAATTGTAATTGTTCCCTTGTTTCAACACCTCTAAAGATCCAACAAAATGACACTGCATGGAAGATAACAAAATCGCAATTTTTTTTAATGCCATTGGGTGTCCGAGCACAAAGTCCCGATTAATCCTGGGGGTGCACAGGCACTCGACAAAGAGTTTTTTGCAAGTGCACATTGGGTAATTCAAGGGGAAGTTCCTCCAGTCTGATGGCCCCTATAAATTTTTTGCACCCAAGAGGAATCAAACCTTAGACCTGCACGAAGCATACCACCAAAACCAATGCCTTTATCACTTGAGCCAACTCCTAGGAGTTAACAAAATCACAAATTAATGGGAAGAAACTTATTATTATTATTATTTGGCACTAGGTGTCCTGAACAAAATTTGCACTAATCTCGGGAGTGCACATGCCCTCAACAAGGAGTTTCCCACAAGGCACCTCAGGTAATTCAACAGAAAATTCCCCCAGTCCGATGACCGTAGAAATTGTTTGCATCCAAGAGTTCGAACCTTAGACCTGGAAAGAGTACACCACCAATACCAAGACCCTTACCACTTGAACCAACTTATAAATTAGACAGTAAAACGTGAGTGAACCAGTTAAATTAGCATAAACTAACACCACACTGTCCATAACAGCATTATTAACCAAACAGCATCGTCTTTCAAAGTGGTATCTAAAGGGCAACATAAACCGGGTTCTGCAGTCACCAACTGGCTCTGGCTAAAAAGGGGCTGAACCATTATTTAAACGATGAGACGACTTGGAATTCAAAAATGAACATAAGATTAGTGAATAAATCAAAGATTTATACCATTCTTCAAAACTAATGCCAATCCTTGGAGAAAAATCTACTAAATTTAAAAGTTAGATTCTAGCCAAGCAAGATCATAGAGCTATTATATTTTAAGAATGCAATGAAGTAGAAGTATTACATGGAAGATTTCGACCCCAAAGTGGAAAGAGTCCTTTGTAAAAGCTGCAGTCAACATAAATTGATGATTATAATTACCAAAGGGCAAGAAAAAAAGATTATCAAGTGTTGGGGAAACTTACCCAGTGAGTCCTTCGGTTCTATATAATTTTGGAACCCCATCAAGCAGGCCCTTTGCAAAACTGGGCTGCGCTTGAACACGAACTTTCACAGCTTCGAAAGGACAGAGAGCCACATCAGCAAATACTTGAGCAGATGCACTACTGAGAAAGAATATGAAACTCCTGCTACGATCTACCAATGCATCAGAGTAAAGCTTCTTAAAGTATTCATAGAGACCAAATTTGCAGCCGCCTTGAATGCCATATCCAAAAAGCTTTCCTGACCAACCTCTCCAAAGTGAAGAAGGGCCTTGTTCTCTCCAAAGGGTTGACAACCCTGAAGAAATGCCGTTATATTTGATCGGATTCACCTAAACAAAAAATTACGATGTTAGGCAAGAAGCCTATCAAAGAGAAGCTAAGATCACCGAGTAAAAACCATAAAACGCATGAAAGATCACACAAGCAGTAAATTACTTCCTCCCAATTTATCAAAACACAGTGATGTCACCATATGCAGAATCAATACGATTTCAATTAACTATATATTTATGTTTCGTTTGGATGTTAAAATAAGTTGATTGAGTTGTAAATAGTATTATTTTGTAGATCTCAATGTGTTTAATTTTTTTTAGATTGAGATGGTTTAACTTTTTAGGTTAAAATATATGAAATAGGTTGGGATGAGTTTAATTTTTTTATAAAAAGTTAAAAAAGTAGTAGATTTCATCAATAATTTATTTGAGATGAATTGAGTTTGGTTCAACAACCAAACACAACCTAATCTACAGTTTGTCACATTTGATTTCTTGCTGGCATACCATCATCAGCTATTATGATTGTTTATAAACCCTACGGCTATGCTTTATGCAAGCCGAGTGGGGGAACTACCAAAACCTTACTGAAATATCCAAAATGTAGCCCCCTTCTTTTCGCGACAACTTTTCCTTCCCCTGTTTTTCTTGGAAATTCTCGTTCAAAAAACAGACCCTAGGGAAGACCGAAAGTAACACATGCCGTTTCGAAGGGATAAGAGATTAAAAAAAAAACAAGAAGTTGCAGGCACAACGTTCCCCATTACCCTTAGAGGAGAAAATAATTTATTCCGACTCCTCATGACAGTGTAGCCTATGTGCAAAAAAATAAATACTCGAACAGCCAGATCGAGATATCTCTTATCAAACTCAAGTCAAATACTCTCGTGCCAAATGATCCGACTTTCGGAAAATTGTTTGCGACCCATGAACATAATTATAAGAACCTAAGACAAAAGGAACAACAAGGAATTGACTATTGAAATAACCATAACGAACAGAAGCACATTTACACATGCATACAAACAAACATCTCAACGACTCAGAAAATATAAGTAAACAAACGTGTCGACCATATTACAAAAATGTAATAGCCAACAAAATCTTGCCACGGAGAGGCCCTATATATTTCATGAACACATTTTTTTTTCTTTTTTTTCTGTTTTTTTTCTCAGTATTTCATGAACACTCATAACTAAGATCATAAAACAACCCCTGAAGTATAAGCCCCAACTACCTTCAGCCTTCCCCAAAGGAAAAAAAAAAGAGTAAAACACGCCATCGAGCCAAACATTGATCATTTAGAAGAAAACCCAGAATGAATGAAATAACAACTGACCTGCATATTCACTTTCAAGACATCGAGGGGCGTGATAGCAAGATGGGTAGTCCCAGCACTGAGCATTCCTCCAACAGAGCAAAGCCCGTAATACCCAGGTGAAAATTCCTCACATAGCCTCCTATCAACTCCTCCACTCATCTCTCTCTGATTCACTCTCTCCAGCCCCCTCGCTATCACGCTGTTCGATTCAAAAATCCATCTTTCTCGGAAACCGAAAAATGAGACAACCAATATAAGAACACCCTTTAACGGACTTTTTTACGATGTGCCGAGTATCTGCGGGGAACTAAGCAGCATAACAGAGAGTCTCTGCAGCCTCCGATGCCCGGTGGGTTGTGCTGCTTTGGACGTTGGACAGGGCAAGAAAGTTATTGTGTTGTTGTCACGCTTCATTGTGGGTTTTGAACGAGTTGGATGCCATGTCTGACTTCGCTTGCTAGCAATGCGGCCACGTTTTCAGTTGCGAATATATGGCCAAAAAGACAGAGGAGACGAATCACTTTTTTTGCAAGTTAGTGCACACTACACACCCGGCCGCTTCATAGACCAGAACATAAACAACCTGAACCCGGGAAACCTAATTCACCGCCATTAATTACTAAAATGACCTTCTTTTTTCAGAATTTTTTGGCCATGTTGGTCCGTTGGATGAGGAATTTTGTAACTTCAACTGCAGGGCATAATTTTTGAGGAATTTTGGCCGGTTGATATCATAAAGATTTTTCTTTTTTATTTAACTCAGATCAAAACTTGGCAACTTGGTTTAAATAGAATATTGTTATATAAAATTAAAATGATTTTTAATAAAATGAGAAAATTATATTAATACATTGTAAAATAAGTTATAAAATAATTTTAAGCAGTGGCTTATACATATTCATATTCATACTTATATTTGTATAATATCTCCTCAAATTGATCTACATTAGATTATGCATCTTCAAAATTTTGTATAGTTATAAATAATATTTCTTTAAATTTCAAGAAATATCATTCATTCTCCAAACATTATTTTATCCTTTTTTCTCTCTCCTACCTTTTGATCTCTCTCTCAACAACAACGCAAACAAAGAAATTAAAGAGGACCGAATGAAATTGATAATTTTTTATTTGAAGCACATCAAAAAATAATAATTTGATAATTGCTTATTTGAAACACATCAAAAAAAAATTAGAAAAAAAATATTTTATTATTATTTAGTTTAAAAATGTATAATCCAATATAAAATTTTTTCTTAATATGCAAAATCTAACACTAAAAAATATGATTTTAAATATGCACGTAGAGAAGCCAATGATAATATTATTAAGTGTTTCGTTATCCAAAAAATATATTCACAAACAATTATATTTTATTAAAAAAAAAATAGAAATGAGAATAAAAAAAAGTTAGGGAATATTACTGACCACCCATGGAGGGTGATCTGGCCACCCTAGTAATCATGAGTACGTAGTCACTCCTTGAGGGGTGGTCGAAGTCGAACCAGTACGTACCTCTTTAAAGAGTTGTTGATTTTTATTTTATTTTTCTTTCTCAATTTTAAATTTAATTGCTTTTAATTATTTTCAGGAATGATTTGGTGTATGCAATATGTTATTTTATGTAAATGTGCCTGCCGACTTCCTACTAATATAATATATGGCTTTAATAATATATTGAGGCTAAAATACATGCCAAACGTCAGATATACTGAGATATTTTATCTAAACGGATCATTAAGGCTGGGAAAGATTATGACCATTCCTTAACTTTACCAAACAGCAGTACATCATGTGTGCTACAAGATATCATGTGAGAATGTAATTTTCATGTGGAGAATTGCCTGCATGCAGGAAGCTATACCTTGCCAGTTAGAAACTATTTTGGAGCATGACCGGATAGAGTTAGTCCGATTAATGGAAAACAAACGGGAGAGTGTGGCGCAAGAAAATGCTTGTGCATGCTTGCAAATTACATATATACTAAGAAGAGCGCGAGAACAAGACATATGAGGATATATAGTAGAGCGCATGATGGTCCAACCGCTAGCGGAGTCCTGTATGCATGCATGGCGCATGAAATGCATGCATGCAAGCAACAATAGTGCATGCGAATCACATGCCAAGGAAAAACCATGCAAGTTAGAAGGGAATTTATAATGTGTATAATGGAACGAATTAAGGCCGAAGGAGACGTTGGACCATCACATGGTGGTCGAAGATGGCCCAAAAGCACAGATCAAGGTCACAACAGCAAGAAGTCAGAGAAAGGCCAGAGGATAAACTCAAAAGGAAACATAAAAGAAAGAGGGAAAAGACATGGGAAGTGTCAAAGTACCATACACACAGCATGCAAGCCATGCAAAGAATGACGTGCAGCACGCTGATAAAACAGACGGCCTGCAAACGTACATAGTGCAGACTCTGCCCAAGTTACGCTGCAGAGCACAACGATATCCTTTAGAAGAATTCTACCCACCAGAATGATGTCAACAAATCATTTGTTATAGCACCATTTCATTTTGTTTGTATTAGTTGTATTTAGTGAATATTCGGTTTGTGCATTCTTGAACATGTATATATATATTTTTGTTCCATCTCAAAGTTAATATAGAGAGGTATTCTCCAAAGTTTTGCAAGTCTTAGAATTCTAGCATGGTATCAAAGCATACCAAGGGCTAATCATCCAATAATGTTTGACTCCTCGGGAACCATTTTTGCCACCTCTCCCTCCTGCCTTCCCTCCCTTCCCTTACCTAACTTCTCACACATTCTCTCAACAAAACTCACTCTCGAAAACTATCTTCTATGAAAGGTACAACTTGTACCCTATCTCTGAGGCCAAAGGCTATTCAAATACGTTGATGGGTCCTATCCAACCCCTCTTGAACTTCTTCCCGACAACTCATCCAACCTTAAATATGAAATATGGGTTCAGTAAGATGAATTAGTTATGTCGACACTTATCTCTTCATTATCTGAGTCTATTATTGTCCAAGTAGTAGGCTGTAGCTCTACCTGAGATGTTTGGTTGTCCCTTGAATCCTCCTATGCTTCCTCCTCTCAAGCTAAACTTGTCCAAACACAACTTCAACTTGCCTCTCTAAAGAAAGGTTCTCACTCCATCTCAGTTTATTTTTGACGTGCCAAAATCCTTGCCGATATCATGGCTGTGGCTGGGCATCCACTGCCTTCCAATTAGTTTGTACCCTATCTATTGGCTGGACTAGGTCCAAATTATGATGCTCTAGTGTCATTAGTCACCACCAGACTAGACCCCATTTCTACAGAAACACTGTTGGGCCATCTTCTTGCCCATGAAGTAAGGATGCAACATCACGCTGTTAACACTTCAATCTTTTTAGAGCCTTCAGCAAATTTTACTACTTGTAGCCAAATTTTTGGTCATGGTCGTGGTTCATCTCCACTCAACAGGCACAACTTTGGACATAATCAAGGGGATCTTCAAAGTAATCGTGGTCGTGGCCTGTCAACTTCTTAGTTAACCTCTCAACTGGTTCTTTCTATACTAGTTCTCCTGAATCTCGTCCTATGTGCCAAGTTTGCAATAGGATGGGTCATACAACTCTTACATGTATCTATCGCTTTAATCAAGCATATACATCTGTTGCCCCTGCTTCTGCCCACTATAGTGCTTCAAACTATCCCACTGATGGTGCCTAGTACCATGACACGGTAGCTACAAATCACATAACCAGTGAACTTGCCAACCCCAACCTTCAATCTGTTAAATACCAAGGTTTATACCAATTGCAAGTTGGTGATGGGTCCTCCGTGCCAATCATACATACTAGTTCATCATCTTTCCCTTCCACTTCATCTAAGTTTCTCTTAACTAAATTGCTTTCTGTTCCATCTTTCACCAAGAATTTAATTTCTCTCAAACAATTTTACTCTAATAATAATGTTTATTTTCAATTCTTTTCCGATCACTTCTGTTTAAAGGATTGCACCACGGAGACTTTTCTGCTCAAATGGACAACAAATAATGGCCTCTACACCTTTTCTGAGTTACCTCAAGCTCATTCCAATATACTTTCATCTATCTCATTGTGGCACTCACGTCTAGGACACCCATCATTTAAGCTTGTTCAAAATGTGCTTCTGGAGCATGGATTACCTTTTGATGATCTCTCTTCTATGCATTTTTTTAATGCTTGTGCAATGGCAAAACACCATAGAGTACCAGCTCCCACTAGAAAAACAAAGTTTGTTGCACATTTTCAACTTTTGTTTAGTGATTTATGGGGACCCTCACCTCATGTTTCTGAGGATGGTTTTCGGCTTTACATCTCTTTTGTAGATGATTATTCCAGATTTACATGGATTTTTCCATTGCAAACAAAATCTCAAGCTTTATCCACTTTCATTAAATTCAAAGCATGTGTAATTACAATTTAACACTAAAATTAAACAACTCCAAACTGATTGGGGTGGGGAGTTTAGATATTTCACAAAATTATTTTCCATCTTTGGCATAATTCATCAAATAACATGTCTCCATACAAATACCCAAAATGACATCGTAGAGAGAAAGCATAAACATATTGTTGATTCCAAATTGGTTTTGCTTGGACACGTGTCCATACTTTTAAATTTTTGGCCTTATGCCTTTCAACATGTCGTTAGATTAATCAACGTAATTCCTTCATCCTCACTTCATTACTTATCTCATTTTCTTGTTATTCATAAAAAAGAACAAAATCTCAAATCCAATATCCATGTCTTTGGCTCTGTCTGTTGGCCTCTTACAAGGCCTTATAATAGTCACAAGTTTGACTATAGGGCCTTACAATGTGTCAATCTTGGTGCTAGCCCAACCCATAAAGGGTTCGTATGCTACCATATCCCTACCAAATGAATTTACATTTCAAAAGATATCAAACATGATGAGGCCACATTCCACTTTACACAAACCCACAAACAAATTCCTAAGCCCATAACTGAGCTCAAAACCGTTTTTCTTCCATTCTTTAATTCTGCCCAAAGCCCTACCAACCAAGCCTCCTTCATCCTTGGCCCAATTTCATCATCTTCTACCTCTCAACCCCCCTTACATCTAGCATGCAAGTTAATATATAAACACCACGCTCTGTTGTAACTCGCTCCCAAACTCACTCCTCTTGACCTCGTCAGTTTACTGATGACACCGTTCGGTGGCCACGACTACCACCACAGGCCTATATCTCTGTTTCCTCCCCCACACACGAGACCCCATCATGCTTCTCAGTTGCACAACACTTTCTAGAATGGCGGCAAGCCATGTCTAAGGAATTTAACGCGCTCTTAGCCAATAACACTTGGACTTTGGTTCTTGCCTCTGAGGCTCCTAACATTGTGTCATGTAAGTGGGTTTTTCGAACAAAGAAACTTGCAGATGGAACAATTGAATGAAGGAAAACACGGTTGATGGCAAAGGGGTTTCACCAACAATCAGGTCTGGACTATGATCAAACTTTCAGTCCAATTGTAAAAGTTACAACAATTCGAATCGTTCTATCACTAGCTGTGACCAACGGATGGCACATCCAACAATATGATGTGCAAAATGCCTTCCTACACGGCCTTCTCTCTGAGACAGTGTCCATGACATAGCCATTAGGATTTGCTCATCCTCAATACCTCACTTATGTCTGTAAGCTCCGCAAGGCCATCTATGGTCTCAAACAATCGCCAAAAGCATGGTACTCTCGATTAAGTCAAAAATTACTTGATCTTGGTTTTGATATTTCCACTACAGATTCATCACTGTTTGTTCGGATTCATCGAGGCTCAACTCTATTTGTGCTAGTTTATGTGGATGATTTACTTGTCATTGGATCGAGTATGGTTTGTATCACCGAATTACTTCATGCTTTACGTTCTAAATTTCCCATCACAGACCTTGGTCGGCTCCATTACTTCCTAGGAATCGAGGCAACACACACAGATGATGGTCTCATACTCACTCAGAAAAAGTACATTGCCGAGTTACTCCAAAAGACCAATATGACTGCAGCCAAATCTGTCAAAATGCCCATGACAACCTCGAAAAAAATTAAGTATTCACTATGGCAATACGTTTGAGGACCCATTTCTTTATCGAAGTACTGTTGGATCACTCCAATACCTATCATTTTCAAGGCCAGATTTAGACTTTCAGTGAGCAAGGTTTGCCAATACATGCATTTCCCAAAAGTTCCCCACTGGTAAGCAGTAAAAAGGATATTGAGATATTTCAAACATACATCTAATCTTGGTCTACATTTCACGATATCATCATCAATGAGCGTCACTGCCTTCTCGAATGCAGATTGGGCTCTATGCCCAGATGACAGGAAATCAGCTAGTGCTTATTGCATCTTCTTAGGTTCAAACTAGTGTCTTGGTCAGCCAAGAAGCAATCGACAGTTGCAAGGTCTTCAACAAAGGATAAGTTTAAGTCACTAGTGAATGCCACTGCAGAAATTGTGTGGGTTCAACACTTATGTAGAGACCTTGGCATTAACCTTACTGTTGCACCGACTCTCTACTATGACAATTTAAGGGCTGCATACTTGTCCTCCAACCATGTTTTCCATGCAAGAACTAAGCATGTGGAAATAGATTTTCATTTTGTGCGTAACACGGTGCTAAATAAATCATTATCTGTGGCCTTTATTTTGGGAAAAGACCAACTAGCAGATGCCTTAACCATGCCCTTGTCTGCTGTAAGGTTTCATACACTTTGTTCAAGTTTGTGCTTAAGAACTCTACAGCTCGACTTGAGGGGGCCTGTCAAAGCACCACACACACAGCATGCAAAGAATGACGTGCAGCAAGTTGATAAAACAGACCCTGCAACAGACCATGCAAAGAATCACGTCCCTCATGCAAACCATGAAGCAGACATAAGTAGTGTAGACTCTACCCAAGCCATGATGCAGAGCACAACGACATCCTTCAGAAGAATTCCATCCACCAGAATGCTGTCAACAAATCATTTGTCAGAGCACTCTCAATGGATGCTCTATAATACATTTTTCTTTAAAATATAAAGAAATTTTCTTAAAAGTGTCATCTAATGGATCTTGTATTACATCCTTCATTTTACATTTTACTACAGTAACATGCTAGATGTGGAGGGAACTGTTCATCATTGTAAACATTTTAAATTAATTTCTCTCTCCTACTGTTGATTTTTTCCATTTCTTCAAAAGTCATTTATTTGCATTTCAGATCCTCTCTCTCATTCCCACGCTTTCTTCTTTGCTAGACACCAAAGACAAAATCTAAAGCTGAATTAATCTCTTCTTTTTATTATATAATCTCTTTTTTTTTTCTTTTTTTTGAATTAATTTATATTTTGGTTTAGCTTATAAATTTAGATTAATTTAAAATAAAACATAATTATATGATATTGTCTATGAAGAGATATTGCAAAGATCAAAATATTTGAGAATATCATTGACAATTAGAGAAAGTATTTGAAATGATATGAAGAAAAAATAGCTAAGCTAATATGTGATATATTTTAAAAATCAATATGTATAATAAAAAAAGTGAATTTTGATGATATATTTTAAAGAATAAGATGAATAATCTATTGAGAGTGCTTTGGCATCATTTCATTTTGTTTGTATTAGCTGTATTTAGGGAATATTCGGTTTGTGCATTCTTGAACGTGTATATAATATATATATATATATATATATATGTATGTATTTGTTCCATCTCACTGTAAATCAGAGCAAATTAATATACAAAGGTATTCTCCAAAGTTTTACAAGTCAGAATTCTAGCAGGAAGGGATAGAAAGAGGAATAGCGGCTAGGAGGGTACCAGAGGAAAGGCTCCCCTCACCCTCATAGGCAACGCTTGATAGAGAAAACCTCACAAATTAAGGAGCTAGGTGAAGCAACCATTTTTCATGAGGCTCTCGTGGGAGGAAGAGAAGAAAAAGGGCCAGTCAAAAAGGGTGTCAATTTTGGAACTTAACTCTAGTCTCTAATGATGTGATTTAATAACTATCATGAATCATCACCCACAGTACCACACCCTTTTTCTTCTGTCTCTTTCTTTGTCGTCTTTTCGTGTCCTACTTGGTTGCATTTGCATATCCCTTGTTTTTTTCACTCGTTGAGTTTTCGTCACTCTCTGTTCTTTTCCTCGCATTCACAATTAGGGTACGAGATGCGAAAGATCAGAAAGAGGCCGGACGACTCTCTTTTGCACTACTTTAGGACGAAAAATGGTTGTTTACTCGTTCTTGTCTTCACCTTACTGTCCGGTAGTAGAATTATTGGTTGAAGAAGAATCGACAATATTATTATTGCTGCTTTTTTAGAGGTCGACGTAGCAACCATCTTCTCAAGATTTATGTAAATTTTTGTACTTTATATTAATGTCGGAATTAATCAGTTTTAACAATGGAATTTTATTATTATTATTATTTCTTTACAATTTGATCTGGGAAACAGTCATACGGGTCAAAATGCCTTCACCTATTCCCTTCCGTATCCTCCTCCTATTTTTTTGTTTTTAAATTTTATTTTAAGTTGCCTTTGGATAATAAAATATTTTTAAATATTTTGTTAATAGTAATTAAAAATAATAATTAAATATTAAATAGTAATAATAAATAATAATAAATTATTAATCATTCACCATGACCCGAAATTTAAAAAAATTACAAAATTATTTGTTTATGATTCTTCTCTAACACCTAATACTTCTTTTCTTTCAAAAAAAAAATACTTCTCCTTTAATTTTTATTTTAATCATAAGAATTCAATAGAGAGACCGGGTAGGTTTGGATGTTGAGAATTTTCAAAAATTTTATCTTATCTCAACTCATCATTATACTTTTTTTAAATTTTCATATAAAATATAATAAACAATTTAATTTTTTAAAATCTTAATTCAACTTTTTAAAATTTTAAAATTAAAAAATAATATTTTAAACTTTAAAATAAAATATAAAATTCTCATCTTAACTCTTAAACCTCCCGAGAGAAGAAACTCGTGTCAGATTAACTAGCGACTGACTTGGTACCTAAAGGGCAGCAGTCGGATACCTCGTTGGGAGCTTGTGGGGACTACCGTACTATGCCCTGTGTTCGCAATTCGCAAGTGGTATATTCAATTCCTTTTTTTTTTTTTCTTTTTCTGGTTGCACAGTTCACACTTAACAGAGATTGCTCTGCTGGTGCTGGGTTTCTATAATATTTCTTTCCAGGTTGGTACTAAATATACATCGACGGAACAATCATTTCCTATGCGACAAAAGTTTTGATGTGAGGTGTGCAAACCAAATTGACGCAAAACCCAGCTCATGCAAGAGATTGAAAACGCGGAAAAATCTGTCCTTTTTGGCGAATGAATGAAACACATCTAAATGTATAACTGAAAATCCCAGGAGGCAGGAGAAAGCTTACGTGCAGGGCAGGGAGAGATCCATAAAAAGGGCAGGTGTCCCTGTCGTTACTCACCTGGCCTTTTTTTCTCTTTACTTTCCTCTCCGGCGAATTGGATCGCACAACTTTTTCTTTTCTTTTTTTGCTATTTACATTTCCTTGTCTCGGTATTAAAAAGTCACTTTGCCCGTTGGCCTTTTCTGCATCCCACGACTCCCGAAGGTGTATATGTCTAGCATTTTGTTCTCGTAGTGGATTTGGACGATTGGGTATGATCTATCTGCATCCTGCGTCTCTGTCTCTCTTACTCTCTCTTTTGGCTTTGTTTATTAGGTGTTAATGACTCGGTGATCCATTGGTCTAATACCAATAACCAGGATACCCTGACCCATATAGGTCTTGAGACTCTTGACACTCAAGGGATCGGTTTGTTTGAACTGGGTTAGCATGCAAAAGGTTTTATTTTTTTCATCAGCGATCTGGGTTTCTCTCTTTCAGGTTGGTTTATAAGCGAGTGGGAGGATTGCTTTCAAATTTCTGGAAAATATGAGTGGAGCTGTGCTTGTGGCTGTTGCTGCTGCGTTTGGTAACTTATTGCAAGGATGGGATAATGCGACAATCGCAGGTAATTTAAAGTTTCAGACGCGTTTTGAAGGCGTGAAATGCTTTTTGTAGTTCCTATATCAGTAGAAGTCGATTCTTTAGATTGAGAATTCTGCTGTTTTGGCTTCAGGGGCTGTTTTATACATAAAGAGGGAATTCAAATTAGAGAGTGAACCCACTGTAGAAGGGCTAATTGTGGCGATGTCACTTATTGGAGCCACTTTGATTACAACATGCTCTGGAGCCCTAGGAGACTGGCTGGGACGCCGTCCTCTGCTGATAACCTCATCTGTCCTTTATTTTGTTAGTGGTCTTGTAATGTTGTGGTCTCCCAATGTTTATGTCCTCTTATTTGCTAGGCTTTTAGATGGATTTGGAATTGGTCTGTCTGTTACTATAGTTCCGGTTTATATATCCGAGACGGCGCCACCTGAAATAAGGGGATCGTTGAATACCCTTCCCCAGTTCAGTGGTTCCGGGGGAATGTTTATGTCGTATTGCATGGTGTTTGGGATGTCGCTGATGAAATCACCGAGCTGGAGGTTGATGCTGGGGATACTTTCGGTTCCTTCCATTGTTTATATTGTATTGACCATATTATTCTTGCCCGAGTCTCCACGTTGGCTTGTTAGTAAAGGGCGGATGCTAGAGGCCAAGCAGGTTTTGCAGAGGCTGAGTGGCAGAGAAGATGTCTCTGGTTAGTAGTTCTTGTGCCACATTCCATTGAAATTTTTGGTTGTTGTCCCGAATTACAAACTGATTTTTTTTTTTTTTAATGTGGAACTTTGATGTTCCGGTGGACTTTATATTGATACATGCGAGGGTATCACGCTTTTTTATTTTGCATCCGGAAAGAATCTGAATAGAAGTGCAGCCTGTTCTGCATGTTTCTGATGGCCGAATGAGATAAATAGTGAGAATAGAAGATCCGCTAATTACAAATCAAAAACCATATTTTTCTGTCTAATGATCTTTGACCATTCAGAGTTCTTCTGTTCTTTTCTGGGTGGTTATTTTCAAACTCACTGTTGCTCACAGATATTAGGTACATTAAGATTATGTTTGGATCTTTCATCTTCTTCAAAATTTTCATCTCATCTCATCTCATCATTACAACCTTTTCAAATTCCTATATAAAATATAATAAACAATTCAACTTTTTCAAATCCCAATACAACTTTTTCAAATCTTAAAACTAAAAAATAATATTTTAAACTTTAAAACAAAACACAAAATTCTCATCTCACTTTCCAAACATAATCTAAAGGTTCCGAGACTCTTGGACTCAAGGTCCTCCTTCCCTTCACAGCATCTATTAGTGCCTGCTACTGCATATAGTGTGTCTCTGAGTGTTCCTGAAGATGTGTGCATTATAATATTCATGCCAGAATTTATAATGAGATGGTTGCAACCATATTCACTTGAAAGTGCGGAAAAAATCCCAAACAACCATCTACATTGTACTTATAAGAATTTGAGCATTGGACTCGAGAACGTAATTGGGTTTTTAATAATTGTCATCTCTTAACTTCCGCATTCTGATTTCTGTTTTTTAACAAGAACAACGCCTAAGCTTGCTTAGTTTTGAGATTCAAGGGATTCATGAAATGACAAGCCATGAAATTCAATTACAATCGACCAATGGAGTAAAGTATTAAAAAATAGATTTCTAAGCTCATCCATTGACTGCCCTTGATCTTTAAAAATTCTTTCATTCTTCTCCCTCCAAATACACCACCATAAACATATTGGAACCATCTTCCAAATTGAGGCAATCTGAGACTTACCCTAATTGGCTTTCCAAGAAGCTAGGAGGTCCACTATCTATCTCGGCATCACCCAAGCTAATCCGACCGAGCAAAAACTTCATTCCACAATGTTCTGGCAATTTCATAATGAGTAGTAGATTGTCAACCAACTCTCCACTCTTTTTGCACATACAATGTCCTGTCTGTTTCTTAACTTCGCTCCTCTGTTTTACTGCTCCATTTACAAATTCTGATAATGCGTTTTGATGAGTAATGATGAATCATAAATGCACAGGTGATATGGCTTTACTGGTTGAGGGTCTTGGAGTTGGAGGTGAAACATCTTTAGAGGAATACATAATTGGCCCAGACAATGAGCTCACAGATGACCAGGATCCATCTGGTGAAGATCAAATTAAATTATATGCCCCTGAAGAGGGTCTCTCCTGGATTGCCAGACCTGTCACTGGGCAGAGTACTCTTGAGCTTGTATCCCGACATGGAAGCATGGCAAGTCGGAGCGGGCTAGTAGATCCTCTTGTCACCCTCTTTGGCAGTGTCCATGAGAAGCTCCCTGAAACTGGAAGCATGCGAAGCATGCTTTTTCCAAACTTTGGCAGTATGTTCAGTGTGGGAGGAAATCAACATAGACAAGAAGAGTGGGATGAGGAAAGTCTTGCTAGAGAGGGTGAGGAGTATGCATCTAATGCTGATGCCGATGATTCCGATGATAATTTGCAGAGTCCATTGATCTCCCGTCAGACAACGAGCCCGGACAAGGACTTGGGCCCACCCCCCCATGGCAGCCTGTCAAGCATGAGGCATGGCAGTCTTGTGCAAGGAAACACTGGAGAACCAGTCGGTAGCATGGGAATTGGTGGCGGTTGGCAGCTGGCATGGAAATGGTCTGAGAGAGAAGGGAAAGATGGCAAGAAGGAAGGAGGTTTTAAAAGAATTTATTTGCACCAAGAGGGTGTAACTGGATCTCAGCGGGGGTCTCTAGTTTCTATTCCTGGTGGTGAAGCACCAACAGATGGTGGGTTTATACATGCTGCTGCTTTGGTGAGTCAACCTGCTCTTTATTCCACTGACCTTATGCATCAGCAGCCAATTGGACCAGCTATGGTTCATCCATCAGAAACTGCTGCAAAAGGACCAAGTTGGAGTGATCTCTTTGAACCAGGAGTGAAACACGCACTGGTTGTTGGCGTGGGAATTCAACTACTTCAGCAGGTGTATATAGTCTCTACAGCGAACATCTACTGTTCATAAATTTCCTCTATATAAACTCTAAACAGAATCTTTCTTTATTTCTTTATTTTTTTGACTGATAAACAATGTCTTTCAGTTGGTCTTTTGGTATATGTGCTTGCGGTACGGTGGAGCATCTCCTGCTATCCTCTCCTTGCAGATTTTTATTTTTCTGTTTTCCTGTTATAAGCTGTTTCTATTTTTCCCACTAAGCAACAATGACCTCAGTTTATTTCATTCTCCAAGAGGTGAAAAGAATAATAAGTTGATGAAGTTTAATTACGTGTGGATTCACTGAATTGCATGCTTGGATAAGATATCCTGCATGTGAATTAGGAGCCATTACCCATCAAAACTCATCATTTTGATGGATTTAAAATCCTTTTTTTCAAGCTGTTACCAATCCGAATTCAGGAAGAATATTGCAAAGGTTTAAATGCTAGTAGGAATAAGCTGGAGTTTTTCTTGAGGATGATCCAAGGTTGTGTAGGAATGATTCAGGGAAGGGTGGATTGTCTTTTAAATCCAATGATTCGAGTTTTATGTACCCTTTGTTCATAATCATTATATTGAAGCCTCTTCTCTTTTTGATTATTTAGAAAATTCTAAGCAATTGTTTTTTCTTTTTTCTTTGTGATAAATTAGGATTTTGCAATTTATTAATAGATTACCCATCCAAGGGGGATTTACCTTTTACACTACCAAATTATTCAGATCTTATAGGATGCTACACATTGAAACCTATTAGTTGTCTCAATGCACGTTGTAACTTTGTGTAGTTTAGGGTGCACATTTAAGAAGGAATGGTAGTTTAGGAGTGCAATAGGTAATTATCCTAAACTAAAATTTCCTTTTTTTTTTTTAATATCGAGTATCCAGGATTCTGTAGGAGTTCGTGATAGACTAACTTGTCAGTGGGGAAAAATCTTGCCTAAATGCTACTTTCAGTTTCATGTTTTCACTACTTGCTGCTTATATTACTTCTTATATATGCAGTTCTCAGGAATAAATGGGGTTCTCTACTACACACCTCAAATTCTTGAGCAGGCAGGCGTTGGAGTTCTTCTTTCCAACATAGGCATTAGTTCAGCTTCTGCATCTCTGCTTATTAGTGGACTGACCACTTTGTTGATGCTTCCTTGCATAGCTGTTGCCATGAGGCTGATGGATGTATCGGGCAGGAGGTCATCTTCTTCTTCTTCTTCCTCTATTTTTTTTTAAAATCCATACTCATTATCTTCATTGAATGGTCAAAATGTCTATTGCCATAATGATTGGAAATTATTTTTTAGGCAGGTATATGCATAATGATTTATTCTTTGTACTACTATGCTGATAATTGCAACTCATTTGTGATGCCCAAAAAATGTTCCTTAGTTGGTACCCATATTAAGATGTGAAAAGGTTAATGCAGTGGATACACATTTGTTTTGGGTTAGATGGCTCACATTTCCCATATACATGCGAATTAGATTTTTATGATAGTAATGCATGGACTTACACTTGGAGAACAGATCAATATTCATGACTAATCAGTTTAATTAAGTCGCTCCTACTTAGAAAAAATAAAAGAAAAAGTTTGATTAAGTTGCTCCTGCTTGCCCTGCCACACCCCTAGTTAAATAAATTGGGGTTTATGTAATGGGAATCTATGTGTGGTCCACTCTGGTGTGGAAAGTCAAAAGAAGGGTATCCATTTCAAATGAATCAAGATGTGCTCATAACTACTAAGCTTCCCTCTTTATCTAACTGCCAATGAAATAGTAGCCGGGCAGCTGGGCACACATCATGAAGTTATAGCAGGATTGTCCCAGTTTGGGTTGATTTAAGGGTGGTCATTTGTCAAAATGTCTGTCCAGTTACTGTCCCTATTGTGGGATAGACAATATATCATATTCGTAAGAATTTCTTGCATTTCAGCTACAATGTGGACAAAATGTGAACCAAATTGTAACTTGCTTCAGTTTTGACCATTGTGCAGTACGGTTATGTTCATGGTTTAATATTCTGTCTATCGTGTTTGATGTATATTAAAATTCCTAAACGATGGTGAGAGGCTGTCTGAAAAGGCTTGAAACCTGACCATTGGAGTTCAGCTCTATCATGGCAATGTGGACTTTTTTTCTAGCATGCAGATGTGTAGACATGTCTTAAATAACTGCCCATTTTTTAATACTACTTCACTTTGGTTTACATTATCTGGCCAGAAAGGTAAAGAAACATAAGCAGAAATTCTTCGTTTTGAAGTGCTTGCATGGTCCATATAGATCAGTATAGCCTGGAGAGCAATTTAATTAAGAGAAATTCTAATGACTAGCTAAGGAGACTTTGGACTTTGAGAGAGCAATAAAGGCTTTTCTTTTTTCCTCTGATTTCCAGTTGAACTTTGTTTAGACTCTTGAAATGTCATTAAAATAACAAATAGCTGGAATCTTACACAGAATTAAGTTCCCATTTTCTGTGTCATTGTTTTTCTCTAGGAAGAAAATCTTAGTGTATACTGGAATCAGCGACGTTTTTTTTTAAATGGTTTTTTTCTATAACATTTTGATTGGATCAAAGAAGTTTAAACTGTCGTACACGATAAGGGGTAACATTTCCGTTGTCCTTGACATTCCTATTGTTGTAAGGATGCCTACAATGATATTTCCATGAATATTGACATAAAATCAACATATCAAAGTCTGCTAATTTGATTTTTTTTTGAGGAGGACGTTTTTCCGTAGTTTTATTAATCACCCTCACTTGTGGTAGAGGAAATGTAAAAGTCTACGGTATCCTGTATATATCTGTACTATTAAAGACAAACAAAACACATTTACAGTGCATTTTTGGTATTCCGAATTTATCCAGCCTCAGTATTCCTTTAACCGCTTTTGGTACAGATCAAAGATCATAAAAGCTTGTCGCAATTCCATGTGCTCCTTGTTTAGCCATCCATTCCTCAGCTTTATTCACCCACAGTTAAGCTAATGGAAGATGATAAACATTGAATCTGATCCCAAAACTCCTTGACCTTCCAGTTTACCTCGCCACTCCTAGACCACCAATTCACAATTAGTTGAGTCTCTTTCTACCTCTATCTTGTGTTATGAAATCTTTTCACAAAGTAAAAGACCAAGTAAAATTCGAACTTCAGCCATGTTAGTGTCACAGCCTAGGAGGCAGAAAATGCGGCCAGAAGGTTTCCTTGTGCTAATTTGTGTTTGCTATGGAGTTTACTATATGTTTTTCTTCAACTGCTTTTTTTTCGTATCAATTTTTGTTCATCTTACTTTTTCTTGTTGGTTAACCCGTTGCAGGAGTTTGCTGCTCAGCACAATCCCTATCTTGATATTATCTCTCCTAGTCCTAGTCCTTGGAAGTGTCGTGGATATGGGCAGTGTCGTGAATGCATCTATCTCAACTGTTAGTGTTGTGCTCTACTTCTGTTTCTTTGTCATGGGGTTTGGGCCAATCCCCAACATACTCTGTGCAGAGATCTTCCCCACCCGAGTTCGTGGCCTCTGCATTGCCATATGTGCACTCACATTTTGGATAGGTGACATCATTGTCACCTACACACTCCCGGTGATGCTCAAATCCGTTGGTCTTGCCGGTGTTTTTGGCGTGTATGCAGTTGTGTGCCTCATATCATGGGTGTTTGTTTTCATGAAAGTCCCAGAGACCAAGGGCATGCCCCTTGAAGTGATTTCCGAATTCTTCTCTCTGGGTTCAAAGCAGGCTGCAGTTAACAAGAACAACTGACGTGGTCACTGATGGATCGAAAATTTTGATTTTGTTTTGATCTTTCTTGCTTCATCTGGGTTCTTATTTCATCTACTTCTTGCTTCATCTATTTCTGTATAGAATAAAGATCATTTTTTTATATTCATTTGTTGGTGTGTACTTAATATGAACTACTTCAGAGTTTTTGTCTGTGTTCAAAATTGAGATTACTGAATTCCTTCTTGTAGTGCTCTCTGGCCGATCTTTGGGGTATGTCGCAAATACATAGCTTGCTAATCCCAGAACCCATCTCGTGGAATGTACATTGTACAGTGCAAGTTGCAAATGTTTCGGATGACCTTTTTAGATGTTCAAAGTGATGAATATTAAAAAGCATGAGATTTACAATCAACGATTACAGTTTGAAATGTTCCCAAAAAATAAAACAAAGATGCAGAAATGCCAAGAATCTTCTTCCCGTTGAAGCCTTTGCGTGCGGGAAGGGGCTGAGGTGTAAAACGGCCAGGCCGGTTCTGCAGCTGTGTAAACAGCGACTCTACGATGGCCATAGGCCCATGCTGGGACTTATGGAATAAAGGAAACCACAGCGGACGTAAGATTCAGAAGGCAGAGGAAGAATCGCAATATTGGTTTCGTGAATATTTGATGCCTTCCCCACCACCCTGGCTTTAGCAAATATGCAGATGGATCCACCCACTTTGTGTTGATCTGACTGTTTCTGCCTCTCCTTTCTCCTTTTTGTTGTTGTGATACACACGCATTGTTCATCTTCGAGCCTTTCAATACAACACATGCCACCTCATTAGATTCCTGGGGCCTACTATCAAGCCTTTCAATACAACACTCCACCTTGCTAGATCCTTGGGCCTACTACCAATTCCTCTCCACAGACACAGGTTTTCGTGTTTCTTTAGGCAACAACGAAGTTCAATTCGATCACATTCATATCTACAGATCTTACTATTTTTTTTACATCGAAAACTAGAATCTAGATACCCCATCACAATAAACAAATCACAATATCCATAATCAGATATGGATAGTTGAGAAAAATGGGGAATTAACATTCATCTGTCAATATTTTTTAATTTTGTTTATCGATTTTTCCTGTAGTCATTACTGAGATATTTGTTAAGACCCTATACACAAGAATGATATAACGCTGCCTCCCTTGTGAAAGTCTTTTCCAAGTCAACTCCCAAAGGCATGAGTTCATACACATCACCGAGTTCCTCATGCGCTGCTCTGCAACACTTTGCCAAACGCAGACCATGAAAAGAATAGCAGTCCATTCTCAGCATTATGACATGCTGCAATAGTTGTTTGTGAAAGAGCACCACCCTGACAACCTGCAACATTCTTCCCCTCTTATGTTGTGGGTTTATAAGATTAAGCCCCCAATTGATTTCACATGCAGGAGCATTCATCATGATCATGGAGTCAAAGAACACCTATTATATTATCGAAACAGCAGCAAAAACTCGGCACAACAATCATATCACTGTTTCAATAGTCAGTCATTGGCCATCATATACTCCAATTTGGAGCTTGCAACACAAAATCAAACATTAAAACCAAAACCAAAATGCTGTCATCAAAAAGCAGAAACATCATCCTATAAAAAATTGCAGTGATTATGAAACAAGCCTGGCACCAACCCTGTCAAGCCTCTTCACTGCCTTCACCGCCTTCAAATTCCCCTTTTTCCAGAACGCCTCCACCATGCTCTTCCCAATCTCCTCCCCCTTCTCCTCACTATTTATCACCGCCACTGCCGTCGGCCCCGCCCCACTAATCGTACAACCAAAAGCCCCGGCCTCAATGGCCGCCTTCTTCACGGCTTCCATTCCGGGAATCAAAGGCGCCCTCCTCGGCTCCACGATCTTATCAGCTGACAAGGCCTTCCCCAATCCCACCAGGTCCCCCTGCAAGATCGATGCGACCAGCGCCCCGGCCTGGCTACAGTTCCAAACGTGGTGCGCCATCCCGATCTCAACAGGCAAAGCCGCCCGCATTTTCTTGGTGGGAGCCTCGAATTCCGGGCTCACAAGCACAAAGAAGAGATCCTTCTCGGCAGGAAAGTTGAGTCTCATCAACTCCAGAGGCTCATAGTTGCGGATCAGAACGAAGCCACCCATGATCGCCGGGGCCACGTTATCGGCGTGGTAACCTGAGACTTTCTCCTCCGACTTCAACCCGGCAAGGACGAGCTCCTCAGGCCCCAGTTTCCCACCGAAGATCTCGTTGACGGCCACGGCGGCGGCAGCAGCACTGGCGGCGCTGGAGCCGAGACCGCTCCCCAAGGGGAGGCCTTTCTCGAGGGAGAGCGAGAGGCCGACCGATCGGATGCCGAGCATCTTCATGACCTCGATGGCAGCGATGCCAGCGCAATTCCAGTTGGGGTTCTTGCTGAGCTTGGAGGAGGCCTCGCCAGAGACGTGGGAAATGGATATCTGTCCCGGGTGGACGTTGGGGTCGACGGAGAGTGACACGAAGTCACCGAGGCCGTCCACGGCACAACCGAGAAAGTCGAATCCGGGGCCGAGGTTGGCGACGGTAGCCGGTGCGAAGGCCTTGACGGAGACCAACAATGGTTCAGGTTCGCGTATTTGGGTTGTGAAGGGAAGAGAGAGGTTGCAGCGCAAAGACGGGGGTTTGGGAGTGGAGGATAAAGTAGTTGAGGTTCGAACGCTTACGCTATTCAACGGAGGCCGGTAGCAAATGGCCATTGTAAATGAGACTATGAGAGCAGAGCAGACGAGAGAAGAGAAGCATGGCAGAGTCAAATGCCATTAATAGTTAAATATCCTTAATTCCAAATCAAAATAATATTTAATTCCAAAATAAGATATACAAACCTCTTCTTATTCACATTTATAAATAAAAAATAATTGACGCACCAAAATCTTGTACATACTAGGAAGGTTTTCCTGTGCAGTAGTTACTGTTTATCTCACACTTCACACTGATCATCTTTTTTTTATTTTTTTATAGAGTATGATTTGTATATACTAAATAGTAGCTGATAAGAAAAATTATTTAGAAATATAAATAAAAATTAAATAGTATAAAAAGAAATTAATCCACTAGCAATTAACATGTGCTATTTTTTTTTCTTATTAAAAACAATTTTATATTAACATAAAAATATATATATAATTACAGATGTGCAAATCTCACGGACTCTTTTAAGAAAAAATGAATAAATTTAAAATTCATGTGAAAAAAATTAATTTTAATAATAGACTATTTTATTAAAAAAAATGCACAATTTGCGGTTGTATCTACTATTAGTAGAAAAAAACATATTTTTGTTAATTTGAATACAAACATCGAGTAGCTGAAGAGAAAAACAAAACCATATTCTAACTGAGTTTGAGATTTTTGAATTATTTTTGTACATATTTTCTATAATTACTTCGGGCCTAATGAAGCTGAGTCTCATCGGCACTTGACTCAAGTCTTTCACGGGAAGGGTGCATTTCAATTCTCTTCATTCCAATAACCATTTGGTGACCCGTCCGTGCGTTTTCTCTTTGACTTGCTCTTCCACACGCCTTCCTTCTCGTCTGCAAATGATAAGAATGTCTGGAGGCGACCAGAACGTGTGCTGGTACCACCGGTGGTTTGAGGATCAGTTTCTTCAGGGATATGACGGGTGAACTGGCGCATCATCAAGCAGAAGTTAAGTAGCAGAGCAAGAAAACAGGATATCCCACAGATGAGAAATAGCCCCAAGAAGCTTTGTAAATGAAACTGATCTGATACAAGCTCTGTTGCCTGTGAAGCACAAGCCTTTCTCAATAGCCACTTGTCATGGATCTTCTGAAGATCACCATTCTCAGATAGAGCCAGTATGGCGGTAGACATGTCAACTGCTATAGGAGAGTCTCTTGGAAACGCCTTCTCCCCCACCACCCCCCACCCAAAAAAAAAAAAAAAAAAACAACAACAAAGAAAGAGTTGCTGAGAAAATTTCCATGAGCATGGATCAGTTAACTATATCTTGGTTTGTTAAAAGATTGAGTCCAATGCCAATAAACATGAGTTTTTTAATGCTCTATTTCTAATGTTTTCTACATAAACAACAGTCAAGGAGGATATGGTCTACCTTTCTCCCTAGATACAGTTATAGGTTGTGCAAGTACCGCGTACTCCTTTTGACAAAGAGTAGAGTCCACCGTTGAAAAATTAATTTTTTTAAGTGGGTTACATATTTACTCATTTTTTTAAAAAGGAATACGCGGTACTTGCTTTATGACTACAAATATCATTTCTCTTAATAGAATACATATTCTTATACCAAAAATGATCATTCACTAGCTTCTCTTGAAGAGAAGAATGACACCATTCTTCTACACCAGCTAAGTGTAATTGCTTGTAAGATTATGGTCCATACTCCTTAACATTACTGTTCACTAAATACTCCGCGTTATTTTAACTTTAATTCACCCATTTGCAAAACATCAGCCTGCAAGCATTTATGATCCAGCTGAAATGTTCCCACAATTTTTCAAGGACATGTGAATTTGAAGTAAACGAACCAGTTTGATTAGCAGGTGGAGAAATGAAAACGTTAACTGCAGGTTGATATACTCACAAATCCCCAGCCGCTTTTGGTGAACTCTTGGCCTCCAACTGAGAACCTGCAATGGTCTGACAGGAAGAGCTCTATATAAGGCCGTTCATCAACCACAGCAGCAACAATTCCTCGCTCGAGTGCATCGGCATATTCTTCTGGTGAGCCAAGAGCAACTAGTCTAGATCTTGGGATGTTGAGGTCATCGGACAAATAATTTTCTGCAAAAGATCCTTCCTGGAATCCTATAGGCTCATTGCTGGTCACCAAGGTATCAATTCCCGTGATGGAGGAAGAAAGATGTTGCACTGTAAGGATTGATGTCAGGCTTGCTGTATAGCTTGAGTTGACTATCAGAACTACGAAAAACCAGATGATAAGCACAAACCGACCTAGTGTGCTCACTGTATTTTCTCCTGCAATGTCAAGAAATCAAAGTTGACATTATTGGCTAAGCTACTAACAAGATCCAGGAAAAGATAAATCATAGACTGTCAAAATGGAGAGACTTACTATGTGAAAAAAACATAGTAGAGAAGCTAAACCTGCAAAGACAAGAAAATAAAGGCAGAGAGGAGTTACAGAGAGAACCAATGGGAAGTTGCACGTCGAACAGAAATGATGCAAAACAAAGTGACATGATTTCTAACTGGATGAATCGTGACATCTGATCTTAAAAGGGCTCAATCTTTAGGTGCATTTAGTTGTGTTGAATCACATTAGGTTTCAAAGGTTTAGTTCCCTGATACAACTACCCATCATCTGATAAGCATGAGAGAGAGAGAGAGAGAGAGAGAGAGAGAGAGGCTCGCCTAAGAAAATGATCTCCCATATAACTTCCAGAAGCCCTCCGAGGAATGAAGGTTGGGACATGATAAGCATGTAAGAAAACAAAGATGAGCGGGAGTACTGGAACTAGGAGGGAAAAGGCCGTGGATGATATAATTCTGCAGGAATAAGAGGGTTGCTGAATTTTGTGTGTCCTAACACTTCTAAGATCGGCTGGTTTCATTCATGTAAGCAAGTCAAGCTTCATTTATTTGTTGTTTACATTCAACAGAAGTCAAATACTGGTTTGTCCTCAAAATAAGAAAGCCACAAGACACAAAAAACCTGAGTCATATGTCCACTGTACATAGCACTCACCACAAAATTGTGATAAGCTGTTTCTTAGGAGGCCCTCGGAATTCATCATTTATTCTATGTTCAAGAATCCAAACAACAGTTCCAACAACAAGGAAAAAAGCTGCTGTGACAGCCCACATGAAAGGAGAAAACGGTCGTAAGAATGCCCAAGCTCTTGACTTTAACTTCCTGACTGGGACCACCACAACTAGTCCCGACTCTATATATGGCTGAGTAAAATCCACAATCTTTATTCTGTTTGTGACAATTGTAATATCTCCTACAGCAGCATCAAAAACCTACAAATGAAGTTTCAGGATCAGATGGATCGACAAACTCAACATTTAGTCCATAACAAAAATAAAATTAGTATACATTTCCACTAAGTTATACTCACATTGGCTGTGACCATATTTACAAGCTCATTATAGCTGGGATTCTTATGCCCATCTCCGAATGGAATGAACTTATGTGGAACTGCATAAGGAAGCAGGTTTATGGCAGCAAGGAAAATGTCTATGCAATATCCTTGAACTTTATCAGTACCATCTACTCCTGATAGCGACACAAAGTCCCGGTAACTAACTCGGTTTGGAATCCCAATTCTCAATTGCCTTCCATTATTTGGAATAACCCACCCACGAGGCTTCTTTGTTGCTCCTCCAGGCCATACCACACTGCTTAACTGCTGGCTTGAACTTGAACGGTTGGGTGGTCTTGAGAAAAGCGTCTCCGGGGTCACAACAGACAACCCCGAATAACTAGACCAGTATCCAATAGTTCTATAACCATTTTTAATCACGTTAAGGATATCATATGCAGGACGAAAAGGGGATCTATCAGGATTAAATTGGATAGTTCCTGTCACCCCTGTCATATTGAGCTGCAATATGTTGTTAAGCAAATGCTTGCCCCCATCAAAAATGCTCAATGCACTAAGATTCAAAGCCCCTCCCCCAAAATGACTTAAACGTGCACTGTTAGAGAATGACATGTTACCCCCTTGATCAAGAAACAACTTCATTGCACGAGCAAGCATCCAAACAGTATCGTAGGCATATAGACCATAAGGATTCAACCCGATAGAACCATTACTCAGCTTGTGCCACCGTGACATAAAAGCCCTTTTCCTTTCTGAATCAGGGGTGTGTGGACGAAGTGTCAGGACTCCTTGGATAGAGTCCGCAGTTTTGGAAGAAAGTGGTAAAGTTGAGTCTAAAACAGTGGATAACCAAGTAGTAGCTATCCAAACATACCCAGTGTCCATCATTCCAAGATTCCGGGCCTCATCGACAACCAAGAGACCTGTTTTGGAGAAGGTATGTAGAATAATTACTCGAGCTTCCATCATTTGTAGCTTCACTAGTTGATCCTTAACCTTACTACGTGTTGCTGTGGGGTCAGGGGGAAGTGCAGCTTTGTAAGAAATTTTGCAGCGTCTTTCTGCAAGTTTATCACCTAAAGCAATAACCCCATTTCGGCTCTGATCATCATCACTATAAACTGCAATAACCTCTCCCCAACCAAAATAACTGATCATATCTGCAATCGCACTCATCTGGAATTGATCATTGGGTGCTGTTTGAACAAAGTAAGGGTATTGCAGAGGCGATAGGGTAGGGTCCAATGCTGTGAATGACAACAACGGGACATGGAGTTCATTTGCAATGTGTGAGAGTACATGAGCCATTACAGCATTTTGTGGACCGATTATAGCTACGGTATCAGTCTCCATGTACTTTAATGCTGCGATCAATGAAGAAAATTGAATCATGAATGTCATCATCCCACCAAGAAGAAAAAACAGAGAGAAAAGTTTACCTCCAATAATGCCAAGAAATCCGCTGAAATTGGAATCATGCATGAGTATAGACAATTTACTTCCACCTAGATTGGTCGGATCAGAATTTACATCCTCCTCGGCAGCCTTCATGGCAATCCTTGCTACCTTCCCATTGATAGTGCTAAATGTGAAAATAGCTCCAACTTTCACGACATTAGGTCTCAAAGCCCCTGTTGTGAATGGTCCGATGCAAAGAACGAAAACTGACACACGCCAAACCAGATTCATGTTGATACTAAATGATGAACCCACCACTGAGTATCCTATATGAAACAGAACACACACCCAATGAAAAAAATGAACCCAAGGAAGCACTCAAACAAAACTACCAAAAAAAATTCAAAACACATACTTTTTTATCCTAGCTGATGTGTTAGGCTTTCAAATCAGTGGTGTGTTTAGTATGTCAAAACGGGCTTGTAAATATATTTTTTCAGATCAATAATAGCAACTTGAACTAGAACAGTAGGATATTTAATCAAAAGAATATTAGAGAACGACATCTTAAGCGTCCCTATCCAAGGCAAGTAGAACTTTAACATACTCAAACCGCAGAGAATTTGAGAAGTATCAAGAAATCCAATTTTCCAAGGAAGTCCCGAAAAAGTAGAAGACTTACCCATTCCAATTGTCTGACATACGTGAACAAAGGCAATTAAATAATCGATTATTATTTGTTATACTTTAAATCCAAAAGCAACAGGCAGAGAACAAAGAACAAACACAATTCTGTCTTAATAAAGCAGCAACTTCAATATAAGAAATACGCATCATGTGCTTAGCGCAAGGAAAAAAAGAAAAATACCAGGTGATAGCAAAACTTCACTCGGAAGACATTCTCACTTCAAACTTCAAGAGAGAACATCAGAAAGGGATAGGAAGCAGAGCTGTGAGGCAAACCACCACCAATACCAATTCCAAAAAGAAGGGAAGATAGACCACGACTTTCGGTCTCATTGAGCTTTCGGCTCTCATATTCAACTGGGTTAGTGCTAGAAAAATTGGATGTAAAGAAAAGTCTACGCGCGCGCACACACACAACAGACCCTAAAGAGAACACTCACAAGGGAAAAAGTTGAGCGTCCCAAGAATATTGGGAGGGAACAGTCAACTTAGCTAATGACATCACTCTAAAAATGACAACAGAAACTCCACATTCTGTGCGTATGATATTGATAGGAGCCCCGGTGCCATTGAGGGCTAGGAATCAGCAGGAGCATGCTACAATGATGTGGGAATAATTTGGAGAACAAGGGTAGTGGTAGAACCCCTCGATGATGATGGTGAATGAATGCACAAATAACCATGAATGAAGGTCTTTGGGTCTTGTTTTCGTTGTGGCCGTAATGCTCAAATTTGTCGGCCGGATGATCAGGATGGCATTGAATTTGATGGTGGTGATGAAAGAGGTACGTAATGGTATTGATCATGGACCGTAAAGTTTGGCAGATATTGCTCCCTTGTATTGCTTGACAATGACCTCTTGCCCACAGTGGACAAAAAAATAGACTGGAATGTTTGGTGTCGCTCGTGCTTCTCCTGCTTTGGAGTTTCCATTCTCTCATGATATCAACCCTTTTTGTTTTTGTTTTTTCCCCCTTTACTATGAAGTCGAAAAAAAAATAGCTTTTGTGCCTGTCTTGTCCATATGGATTTTGAGGGCTCGAGCATGCATGGTTTTTCCGCTGGAGTCAAAATATTACGCAGCCTGTAACTTACAACTTGTGTAAAGGAGGGAGGTAGTTCTCATTTGATAATTAATATATTATTGCTGATAGCTCACAAAATCTAGGCAAGATTCCTGAGTACATTAGCAGTCCATTAAAATATCGATCCAAGCAATAGCAGCCTCGGAATTTTGGGATGAGAGAGAGGTACTTGTCACGTGGTTGAAGGAAGGAAGGCAGGCAGGCGATCTGATCCTTTCAGAGCACTAGTAATAGTAATCTCAACAAAGTTAAATTTTAGTGAAAGTACAGTTAAAGTGTAAACTAAAGTACAATAATAGACTAAACAAATAAATAATAATTTAAACTTTAGATTATATCATTAATCAAATTTGTTGAGTCAAAAGGGTTGGCCAAATATTATTTTTAGACTAAAATATTATGTTTCCGCTACTTGCTTCTCTCCCGCGCAAGTAGAAATACATTAATTTTTACTACTTACTTCTCCCCCAAGTCACCGTGATGACTTTTTGAATATAAACTTTCAAGATAATTTCTATATATATAAATATATATATATAAATTATATATATATTAAAATCTTAACTATGATTATCAGTTTTGCAACACTTGCTAGCTCAACGAATACAATAGAATATATGCAAGAGGTAAAATTCTTATTACTTTTCCAAGTAACAAAAATTTATAAGTAAAATAAATAAAGAATATCCACTAGAATTAAAATAAAGAATTTGCAAGAATAAATTAAAACTAAAATTTAAATAAATGAACAGTTCAAAATTAATATTTTAGTAGAATAGTAAAAGATTTGTTGAGCATGTTATTTGATGTTATTGAAAAGTAGTTAGCTAAATTTGTAAAAGTGAATTTCAAATTTTGGTTAAAATTTATTGAGTCCACTACTAATGCTCTGGGAAAGTTATTTGGATACTGAAAGCCAAAATAAACATTGGGAGGTGGGGTATTGTTATTTATTTATTTTAGAATGAAAGAAGCATAGTGGTTGTGGATGATGGATCAGTGGAGGCTCCACCTTTTGGATGCTTTTCCAGTTCCATTTTCGTTGAGTATGACCCCCACTGCCCTCAACCATGTCCATGTTATTTTCACCAGGTTTCTTTCACAAAGCACGTGGGATATTTAATGAAAATATCCTGAAGTTCGTATCATTTCTTTCAGCTCAGCCACCCCACCAATCTCAAAGATCCAAATTGATCGGACGTTTGTGGCTCATCTAGTTCACAATGCAAGATGCTAAACAAAAATTAGATTTCATGTATTCTCAAAAGATTTGAGGCAGTACAAGTTTGTTTTTTATCATCTATTTGGCTGTAATCACACTTCATCTCAAGGAAATTGCTGATTACACTGATAAGGAACGGATAATTGGGCATAATAGCAGGTCAAAACCGGCTGCAGTATACAGCTAACAAAATTCCTAACCCCCATGCAGAGAAGACAAGCCTATCCCAAAGAGGAAAATGGTAACTCAAATAAAATGAACTTTGGTACACATGCCCAACCAGAGAGACTGCACTTGCTTCAGGAACTCTCTACTCGTCGTTTTGCAGAACTACGACAATGTTCGTTTGTAATCTCATTCTCATCACTGCCATCATTCTTTTCCTTGCCATCTTCACGAGTAAAAGTCCAACCAGAAAAATCAGACTCTGTGAATAAAGATGTAGGAGTAACTTTGTGGAATGCTAGTGGAACCTGTTTTACCCTTCGCCTCATCTGTGCAATAAATAAAGAGATCAGCTTTGAGAAAACTTAAAAAATGCAATCCGAAAAGGCGTATTAAAGTTTTCCATTGTGTTGACAGAATCTAAGAAATGAGCATGTCACCTCATCCCCAAAAATTGTTGCATATGAACCCGAGCTGAAATCTTTTACTGTCATTTCAGTTGTTTTAGCTCTGACTGTCAAATCATTTTCAAGTGACAAAACAAACCTAACACCAAAAGAAAAAAGCCATTACAAAACTACAATCACCTATGAGGTACATGCACATGTATCACATAGATGTAGTGTGATGACCAGGATTGGAACATTCACCTTGAAACTGGAGGGCAGTAGTGGTGACGGAGGGTATCAATCTCCCAAAGTGAACTTCCTGATCCAAAAATATTTTTCAACATGTGAGATGCTCTAAAAAGTAATCCCACTCTCTCAGACATGCACTTATATTCATGTGTTTATCAATTGGGTGCAAGTATTTTTAACGAACAAAATCATGCAATGGAAACTGGAGAGGAGAATTAGGAGATATTAATGTGCATAGAAAAACATATCCATGTGATGTTCACTTATATGATACACGGGATCGCTCAACATTTACCTCTATTACAATTGACGGTCTCCCAACTCCTTAGGTCATCAAACAATCAAAGTTCAAACCTGACAGTACTAAGTTGTTTTTTTTTTGGTGATCAAAAACCTTTTTTGATTGGCACCGGCTGTTCAGGAACAGCGTCCCGACTAATCTAGGGCTGCACAGGCTCTCAGCAAAGAGTTTCCCGAAAGTGCACCTCGGTTAATTCAAGGAAAAAATCCCCCAGTCCGATGGCCCTAGGAGATTGTTTGGAGTGAGATTTGAACCTTGGACCTTGGAGGGAGAATACCACCAAAACCAAGACCTTTACCACTTGAGCCAACCCCAACGGGGTTTTTTTGGATAAAAAACCTGACAGTACTAAGTTGATAAGAAAGAAAGAGGTTTAAGCTTTGAGAGCAAAACAAAGGAAAAAGTAGTTTCGTATAGTTCTATTTCATGAGGCCACAATTTGGTAGCATCCAGAAGTATATTTAATGTGGAATGTATGGACAGACATTCAGGTGAAAGCTCAATAATTCAGCTCGTAAAAGAGCCTAGATTAAGGAACAAACTTTAAACAGCCACAACTTCTGATCTGAGAAGATTGACAGGGCACATGACCTGTCAAAATGAAATTACTATTCAAAAGTGAACCCTTTTGGGCTCTTTTATGGACAATACTCCCCTGTTATTGCATTTTTTTAGCCCTTATTCATACCAATGACATTTTTATGCATTTTATGTTCAAGTCTTTCTCACCTGTCCGTATTTAAGTCTTTTTTTTTACCGGTAAAATGAATAGCCTTATTTAAGTATTTACGTTCGTTTTAGAATGTCTTATTTAATTTTCTTTATTTCCAATCTTTGAAATTTTCTATTTTTGGTTGGTTAGGAAACTCAAATCCCTATGACCCAAATATATCTGGTCAGATCTATCAATTTAATGGAAACTACATGTTGGGTTTGGCTGATGGCAGTAAATGGGCCAGAGAGTTGAAAAAGAGATACTTACTCATGGCATTGGACTTTATAGGATTACTTTCCTCATTGTTAAAGCAATCCATGCCTGGCTTCCTACTGGAAATATCTGAGCCAGTTCCAGAGTCACCTTCTGCATTATCTTTTGCAGTTTCATCACCATCCTCCTGCACAGACTTAACTAATCAACCAGATCTTTTCCTATGGAGCACGAAAAAAATTATAGAAACCATTGGGAAGCGTGATAAGAGATAAAATTAGTGGAACTTGTAATCAAGATGCTATTTAAAGAGTCCGAAGAAACAGGGTCAAATCATCCAACTAGTCACCAAATTTTAGAAAGTGAAAATCAGAGTAGCCAAATCCAATTTGATCAAATTATTTTAGGCTTTCACCATTGAAAAAGTACAGGGGAATAAAAAAAAAAAGGAACTATTTTAATTCTATTGTAACATGGAAAGTAAATGTCCCACCTGTAAATTTTCTTTGCATCAGTAATCAACCAGATACAGAAATTTTTTAGGGTATCCAAGTAAAAATCCTATGTGTACTGAAACCCTGATATCGTTCCCCAATAAGCCCAATCTAATACCCTCTATTAATCATTAATTACCAGGAGACCTATCTTCTTCTGTTTAGATCTTTCCATCAAAATTCTATTAATAAAACAGTACTTACAGGCAACTCCTGAAGACTATCCAGTCTATTAATAATTTTCATGCAGACACGGTATATTTAGATCTGTGAATTAAGCAACAAACATGGAAAAAAAAAAAAAAATTCACAAAACAAGCAAAGAAGTTGCAAATCTATGTCATTCACAAACATAAAATCATATCTACAAGTCCGCTCATTATAGAGCCTTCCAATCCCCACTTGCACCAAGATCAAATGGATAATGGATACATTGAAGCAAGAAACAATGATGGGAAGATTGTAATTGCTACCCAGTGCACCAAACAGTTGATTGAAGGATGTCTCCGTAAAAGATTGTGAACCAGAGCTATAATAACCAATGCTCCTGAAGGAGGAACTGAAAGAGACAGCCGACTCAGTTTCTTAGCAAAAGCAGCTGCCAAATATGCTGGGAGAAGTGGAGATTTTAGGCAAGAATCGAGAAGCTGCAGAAGATACATAGTATTCATTAGAAAATAACCAATGGCTCAAGATAAAACATACACTGATCTTTTTGTTCCCAAACAATTTTCAACCACCTTAAAATATATCTTCTTTTATCTTCAATATTAGACTAAATGATTTCCTGTGCATTTGTTTAGTAAAAAATCTCCATGAATTCTGACTGTATTTACTCTACTTCGAAAGAGGCTAAGCCCCCAAAATTGATGCATAGAAATTCAACCCCAATGATAGGAAGCTTAGTAGATTCAATGACAAATGTCAAATATCCACTTAAGGTTCAAAGAAAAGAAAATAAAATCAGATGTGCTAAAGTTTTCAACTCAAAATAAATATTCCTGAATGACATGTGCGAAGAGTTTTAATAAAATTTGGTTATTAATTTTAAGAGTTGTTATTTTGTTTTGAAGAGCTCAATTAAGATTAGAGAGCCAAAGTTAAACTAGGATTGGAATTTTATTTGCTTAGGAGTTTGAAAAGCTCTACTTATATATATTTTTAAGTCTATTTAAGGGCCTTTTGTACTCTTAAGAGTCAACAAGTTATTGAATGAATTAAAATATTGATGAAGTGATTTTCTATCTCCCCCTTTCTTTCTCGAGTGTTTTCTTTTTCCTTTCTTGGCTATTTTTTGCCTCTCTAATCTTTCTTATTTCTCTTTTACTTCCTAATTTCTTCTCAATCCTGTTTGTCCTGCATAAAGACAGCTGCTACCATGGCACCAAATCAAGAAATATTAATCATATCAAACTCAACATAATTCCCCAGTATCACATAAGTGGCCATGTTTATGAAATCACATATTCAAATTCACTTTTTTTCACTTTTTTACTCCATTTTTTTTTTAAAAAAAATCCTTGGCTGTGAAAAAATTGTTTACTCCAAGCTCAATGATGAACACTTTGCATTACCTGAAAAAACTTCGCCCGATGCTTGGCCATAAAGATAGAAGGGACCAATAAAGCATAAAGCTTTTCGTAAAAGTTAGGGTACTCCAATCCATATTGTGTCATGAGGATGAAGAGGCCACTAAGAGCCATGACACTGACAACACCACCAATGTCATATGATCTTGTCAAAAAATCACTGCACGGTGTCAGGTAGTAAATCAGACTCAAGCTCACCATTCAGAAGAGAAAGACAGAAGAAGTAAAGCACGAAACAATATTATACAAATCAGTATGTAACTTTACCATAACATGATAGGATTAGACAAATAAGGAATGACAACCTGATGAAGACTAACAAGAACCTGAACAGAAAAAGGTAAACAGTTCAGAAAATACGGAAGCAAATTTGAAAAGAAAGAAATAATAAGGTGGGAATAAACACAGATGGAGAGGGTGGGAGAAATCGCGGTTACCAGAAACCAAGTATATTACCACTCAACTCATAAATTATATTCCATACGTAAAAGCACCCTGTGAATCCATATATTAAAACCTAGACCTTAGCCTCCACCATTAATAGAGGAGAACACATCAAAAGACTATTGCCATGAGAAATGAAATTATATCTGATAACAAAAATTGTGCAAAAGTAAACATTTTTGCTTAGATTTTCATTGGGGGAAAGAAAAGGTTACAACCACAATCTTCATTGGAGGGCTCAATCAATGAAATTAAAACCTATTAGGATTTGAGCATCCAAAATTGCATGGCAGGGATTTTTGGCTGGAGCCTGACCTCAAGACCAGCCAGAAACAGCATATTTTCCTGTATTTTGAAGACAAACAAAATATAATGCAATGAGTGGTTTGAGTCTTACATCTTTGTACACATCAAGCGGAAGCGGTAACCTAAGAAAGGAAATCCAGGCTTTTGTAAATTTTAGTTTCATCCTTTTTGCAATTTTGGCTGCAGCCAACACCTAAACACAGTGTTGTAAAAGAATTAGTAAGAGATAATTAATAGAGCAATTAGGATTATTTTAGAAGTAAAATATTCAAGAGCCTGCACAAGTGAATACATAATCACATACATCATTGTTAGACTTCTCAGTCTGGAGCTTTTTATCTTCTGCTTTTGAATTCCCAGATAGCTCCTTACTATCGTTTCCTTTAGAAAAGAATCTTAAACAGTAAGGAACTAACAAACTCAAAACTTAATTGAGCAAAAAGTTTCAAGGGAAAATTATCAATAAGTACTTTCATCTTCTCAAGTCCATCCAGCTTGTTACAACAAAATGCTGGACATTTCTCAGAATGCGCCTTTAGCATTTTACATAATAAAATGATTATTACTTATATAAAAAAGGAACAGAATGTGGACAGTGCTTATGCACTGCAACTGATTATACGTCATAATCAAGGATTGGCTAGACACATACTGATTGGAGAAATACATCATTTAATTGAAGTAAACTAAAACCATAAGAAGAAGCTCCTAGGGTAACCAGCAGGAAATCACCTGATCTGCTCCACATCTCGTAATCAGATTTTTCATCTAAGCCTTCCATATGAGGCATGCGTGAGATAATATAATGTATGTTCTGAAGGAAAACCTCCATGCTGCAAGAAAAGTATACTTTTATCCAATTAATTCCATAGCTATACAACGGTAACATTAGTGTACTAGAAAGAGAGATATTTTGTACAAAAAAACACTAGAATTTAGTCCCGTATCCATATATTTCTATTTCTAAAACATGCCCAGTAGGAAAATTTAATAGCAAATGGCATAGACGATGAACCCATGGTGAGTTCAAGAAGAATATCTAATTCCAAAAGAACTTCACACAAAAGCAAATTAATCTGCATGAAAGAATTCGGATCGTAAACAAGATTATACCATCCGAAATAACTCATAAAATAAAATAAAATATATATATATACCTTTTGTTAAAGGAAAAAATATTTTTTTGGGATTAGTAGTGAAGGGTTTTATTGAAGAAAATAATAGGCCCAGAGACACCTATACTTGATTGGCAGTTGCTACAAGAAACTGTATATAGTAAATACTGACCTTGATCTTGAATGACTCTCATCAACACTATCTTCATTCACATCTGTCATTTAGTAAGGAAGACAATTAATAAAAGTGACAGGCAAAACCAAGCCCCCAACCTCCCACAAAAAAGAAAAAAAAAAAAAAAGAACAGAGGTAGATGAGGTTAGCAGAATAATTTCCAAACCAGGAGCATGGCAGGAGAAGTACCAGAGATTTCTTTTGCCTCCAGAGTTCTAGAAATCTTTTCCAGGCTAATGTACGTAAAATAACTGCAAGCAGAAATAATAACCACAATTTAGAAAAATCACAATCAACCATAACATGTTTTTGCATTTCATTCATGCCTACCCAAACAAAAACACACTAAAAAAACAGAAGATAAGAATTAAGATAACTTTTATGTAATACTAGAAACAGCCTGTCTAAGAAGTCAGAACAGAACTGATCACATAGACACAATCAAGATCACATCAAATCCCATGTGTTGCTGAGATTTAAATCATGGCATCATCTCTCTAAAAAAAATATGATCTATGTGGCATTAAGGAGTCTGACACTGCACCAAGCCAGTGGGATCTAGTGTCCAATAACTTAAGCAAAAAAAAATCATATCTCTAAAACCGAAATTAAAAAGCAGTCGCAGAAAGGGGTCATACCGTACATCGATATGCTTGACGTAGTTCGACACCAGCAAGTCTATCAAGAAATAAATAGAAATTGAAGAATAGACCTGCAAGAAACGATACAGACGCATATATGAACTAATCTAACACAATAAAGACAACGTAAAACCTCAGAAAACACATGCAAGGCCACAGAGACAATGCAGCGTACAATTTATGCGGCCGGAAAGTGGTAAAACAACTTACAATAGCATGTAATAACCTGTGGTATATAGCTGAATGAAATCTCCCACAGTTTCCCACCTTCACAAACTCCATTATCGTATCCAACACAACCTCCTATATTCACAACGATCCCATAAAATTATAAAACACAGACACACCCCCTGATTTAGACAATCAAGCAACAAAACAAAATTACAACAAAAACCCAAAAGTTAACGGAATAAGTTGGCGAATAAAATACTGACTTTAAGAGTTTCATCGGAGTCCGGCGAGACAGCGAGATCAATTAGAGAACGGACGAAATGGTCGAACTTGGAGCGGAGCCAGGTGCGGTAGATGAAGTCAGGATCGTCCCGGAGGTCGGGTGCGGAGGGCTTGGAAGAAGAAGAAGAAGAAGAAGAGGGGGGGAGGGAAGGAAGTAGAGGGGTGAAGAATGATTGGAGGGAGAGGAGGGATTCGAGGGCGTAGGGAGGAGGGGAGGTGGGGGAGACGTAGGATAGAAGGAGAGGGAGATTGTTGATATGGGCACGAGAGGAAAGGAGCTGGTGGCCTAGGGTTTTCAGGTCTGACAGAGAGACGCTGTGCTTAGCTTTCTTCTTCTTTTGCTTAATGGTTGACACAACGGAAGCCATTGTCGGTTGCTTCACCGTGCTCAGAGAGAGAGAGAGAGAGAGAGAGAGAGAGAGGCAGGCAATATGTTAGGTTTTAACTTTCAACGTTTCGGAGAGCAACGAACTCGAGGGTTTAAGGAGAGGGACTGTTTGGGTGTACGTGTTTTAGTTCTCTTGTCCTTGGAAGGGGATTTGCCTGATCAGGTATGGCCTGATCTTTGGTTGACCCTCTTTAGTTTTGATTCCCCCCAACGCCGTGAACCAAGACATCTCTATCGAGAATGAAAAATTCTATTCCTCATTTTTATATTACACACTATACATAAATTTTTTATTTTTATATTTTTTTCTCTAATCAAATGTATAATCTATGGACGATAATGAGTAGATAAAATCAATTATTTATGAATAATACAACAACAAAATAAAAAATAAAAATAAGTATAATGTGTGATATATGAAGATGATGAGTAACAAAGTTCATCAACAATTGACAAATTTTCTTTCAAACAATTACAAAAATGACATGAAACATTTTATTTGGAAGGGAACACACCCTTAGTAGTATTGATACGGTAAGATTTGATTTATAAAAAAAATTAAAATTTCTTACATATCAAGTCTTATCATGTCAATGGCATCAACGATATGTTGTACATACCGGATTGCAAATAGAAAAACTTGTATGACAAAGTTTGTTAAACAAATCCTAAGCATATTTGTTTTTCAAAAAAAAGATTTTTTTTTTTTTTGCTCCGTCATTTAAAAATTATGTGATTTCCACTTGCTCTAAGAACACATGTCAATTTTTTAAATGGGTTAGGGGAAAACTTTGTTCATCGAGTTTATAGGTCACTCCAATAAAAAGTAACTTACTTGTTGCTACCATGACCTATCATACTTTGTTAAGATATAATTGAAATAATTAAATTTATCTCTTTATATCATAGCTAAACTTTAACTTTAAATTTGACTCTACATTTTACTCAAACTTATTAGAGAGAATTTGCGCAGTCCTCTCATTGCACTTCCAACGCAAACCCTCTAAGGTCGTCCTCTCATTGGCCAATATAAAAATCTATAAAGTAAGAAAATTTGGGATCGAGACCACACCGTTGGTCACAAATTTTCCTCCCTTTGTATTTATTTTTACCTTACTTAGATTTTGCAATATAATTTAGATATTCTAGCATAACTACATGGGTCCTCAGGTAGTGAGAGTATCTCAGGTATTTTATGAATAGTAATAAAAAAATAATTATAGAATATTAAATAATAGTGATTAATAGTAAAAAATATATAAAAAATAATAATAAAATAATTAATAGTAATGAGATATTCTGAAAGTACATGAAGTACTCTTAGTACTCAAACCTAACTAGATCTGTTTGCTAGTGATTTCTTAACCATATTGGGTTTGAGTTGGTGATTTATGAACCCAGAAACCATCCATTTATTCTATTTTATAGTCAATCGATTCAATGTTAGTGATTAAGATGATTTTATATTATCTTTAAGTCGATTTATGAATTTGAGATCATATTATGTGTTGAAGCCATGATGGTCCTAGCAGATTTTAATTTTATTTTCCTGTTGATTTCAATGGTGTTCTGCCAAAAGACAGCCCGACATATGCCATAAAAGCCTCTCGGCGATGAAGTAGCATGCAGGGCGAGGGTGGCTGCCATGTCCGGTGAACTGAAAGTAGAAAGAAAAGAATATGGTGATCTTGTTGCTTTGTCAATCTACTCGCCACCACAGGCAATGTTCCGGAGCCAATACAACAAATGTGCAACATTTAAAAGCATTAAGGTATAACCAAATCATAACAACCCTTAATTCCATTACCTCATATAAAGAGATTTTGTTGGGTTATCCTCTTTCAAGCCCCACCCTTCCTACTATATTGGCTTGCATCCTTTACTGAATCTATCATGCTGAGATCCATTTGCAGTATCAAAAGAATAATTTGCGATCTGCCAAATAGTAACTCTATTTACACAAGACACATCAAATATTAGAGTTACACACTTCCAAGAAAACAAAAGCTGTAATAAAAACTGAAGAGTTAACAAAATCCATGGGCCCATTGCATCAACTTGCCAATATTAGGACCATCTGTATCTGTTTACACTCGGGAGAATACCACCTTGACAAGCACAGAAGTTTGGTGTATGCTACATTAAGTTAAGTGTGACAATTATAGATATAGCTGTTAGAAACTCAGCCTGTGAACTCGGGGCCAGAATCTTTAGCGTAAATGATATTGATTATCTAATTGTATGAGTGGCCCGTCTGCTTCAAAATCAATCCTTTTGCCTGAACCTCAGAGCTTGCCAGTGTAAACCATACTTCCTCATAAACTCTGTTCATTAAAATATGAGAAATTATTCATGCAAATAATCAATCAGAACTTTCAGTTCTTTTGCTCTAAAATGAAATCGAAGCAAATTTACTCATCATTACCTTCCATTCCACTCTATTTTGTTAAAAAGTTCTAAGTAACAAAGTTGATGGTAGTCCATTACAAACAATAGTATACAGCATGGTCATTACACGAACCTGTTTTTGCATCAAGCACCTTCAATCCCAAGCTGTTTGAGGGAATCTGGACCAACGAGGAATACACGCCTTGAGGTTTGGTATCGGAAAACAACTATTCCTTTATATGCAGCCCTTGGTACACCATCCTGGACAATTCGGAAAAGCAAGAACGGTTTTTTTTACATGAAAATGCTGGATAAAACGGTTTCAAACAAAGATATTACAAGCACATTTACAAGAGGACGCCTGATCATTGAATAATTCAGATTGTATCTTGTAGCTGTTAATGTGCTATAACACAAGTATCACATTTGTATGTGTGTCTCTGTGGGGATGGTGAGAGTTTGGGGTGGGGGGGGGGGGTGTGGGGGAGAGATCATGCAGCTTTATCATTATTTTCTTACCTGAGTTTTTTCCCTTATATTATATGTGATGTAAAGTTCTAGTTTCACAACATTGCAAATTCTGTGATTCTAGCTTACATGGCAACCAGGTGAAATTTATGTGCTCAATTATATAATAATGATCAAGCGCAATTATTTATCCAGCCAGATAACCGAGCCATTTCCTATTGTTATAACTGAAAGCTCTAACACTTGCATGAGTGCTGAAGAAACATGAGTTATCCAAATATCACCTACTACATTCATATAAAACAAAACATTTTTATTCCTAGCAATAGTGCAAATGAAAGATAAGGTACACAATAGCAGTGAGGAAGGACCTTCCACTCTTCAAAAATTCCAAATTGGCGGGCGATGCGTTCAAATTCGAACTGGTCTTTGTATTCTATACGTACGTCACCATCTATATTATATGCCTTCAGAACAACATCAGTTCCTTGAATCGGTTTAGCTTTTTTCACAGTGTCAGCAAAATGTTTTGTGAACTTGTCCTGAAGGTTGAAAGAAATTTTTTGACCATGAGTGTAATGAAGGACACAGCCACTTCAAAAAGAACTAAGATATTTTTTACCTCCATCAGGTAGCTCAAATCCATTGACTTCCAATCAATCTTTTGGAAAGAAAAGGCAGAAGCAAAGGTCAAATTGAAGACGTAAAGACATGCACTGAATCAAACAAGGCATCATAGTCAGAGAGAAATTGATACTTACCTGGACATCATTCATCTTAATTGGCTCAAGATATTGTTTAAAGAACTGCCCCAAACTAGAACCCTGAAAGAAATCACGTAAAGACTTCACAAATCCACAGTTATAAAAGATGGATGCATGCACTCAGAAGTTGAATCACTAAGTGAAGTCATCAATATTCATTGGTGAAGCAACGAAAGCTTCATAACATTTAGCATCAACCATAAAGTGGCACTTTGAAATTCTGAAAATAGGTCACTTTCAAACAAAGCTTCCAAAACAGCAAACAAATCCAATAGTATATAGGACATAAAATACTTTCTGGCTGATAGAATGGGAGCTTGCATATGCCTACCTTTTTCTAATGGTGCAAACAAGTATTGCATATGGCGGATACCTGGCATTACGGTTTCCAATCAATTTGTAAAAATAATTTGTTTTCCTCTTGGGGGAAACACAGACATATGCTTCATTTCTCCATACTATTGGTGTTGCAAGGAAAATGTTTTTAACATTGGAAGATTTGGTGGCATAACTACCGAGTTTCAAGAATTCCAATGCATAAACATGCATGCAAAAATATCACTAAATGTTTGCCAAGTAAATAAATCAATCTATGCTTGCATAAGTACACCTGAGGTTAAAGGATGACAACAACCAAAATAACATGTAAATCATTATACTTACATGCTCCCCAAAATTATATGTTCTGCAAATTTCTGGACGAATAAATTGTCGACCTTTGCGATTCTCTTTCAACCTCAACCAGTCATCCCAGTAAGTAAGGTTTTGTTAAAGAAGATGTTAAAAATTGATGGATCAATATAAATGGATAGTCAAATCCAAGCATAAAAATATACTAAACCAACAAGGATATGCCTTCGGCCATTTTGGAGATAGCTCATCCCAAGTAGATCTGACTAGCATCCAGCCAAGTCCAGGAAAGAAATCAGAACGATAGAGTGCATCTACAGAGACATCAGATGTTGGATCAAGGAGGGAAAGGTACAGAAAAATTCTGGTTCATATAATCATCGAAATCTTTGAAAAATCATATAATGCATGAATGATACTAAAAGGGGAGAAATTTTGAAAAGAACTCACATGGATCATGCACAAACTGTTTTTGTCCGTTGTCATTCCATGAGGAAACAGCCATTATGGACCTACCACGTTTTGATATAAAAAACAAAAATCAAAGTAACGGAATTTGGAACTATGACTCCTAATTAATATCCTAAACATAAGAGGTTGAGTTCACTCAGAATGCATACTTATCCTTTTCAAGTAGAGCTGCTGTAGCCTCAAAGTAATCAAAAAAGTCGGGGGCAATTTCCATATCATCTGTGTCCAGGTACATTTCTTTATCAGTATATACTTTTTCCGCAAACAAGAGGTGATAGAATTAAAAAAGAAAAAACTAAGTATGATTAAAGGCAAGACAATCAATTGACCTTCAAGTATGATTACTCGATTGAATTTATGCTTGTAGAACAATTCATCCAATGCCCATTTGTAATGACCTGGAAAAAGCAAGTATATAAGCAGTGAAGTTTTCATGAATTATAAACGAAGGAAAATATACTTACTAGCAATTTTGTAGTATGCAATCAACTCTCCAGGCCTTTCAGTTTGCACTGGTTTATAATCCAAGTGCTACAATAAAGTTGAGTCAGTGTTCAAGAATATAACTAATGATTGAACATTCTACTCACTCTGTAATGAGAGCATTTTAAATAAATCCAACTCTTTATATGACATATAAGCCCATATCAAACTCATCTACAAGCACCCAAGAAAATTATTGAAATAATATATTAGATAGTATGATTCAAAACATCTGTGCATGTTAAACAGTTGCAGGAAATGCTTCCTGTCCCCATGAACTCCAGCTTGGACCAGCACAAACAAGTTCACCTTATTTTACCTCATAAAAATGCAACATCAAAATATACATTACCTGCATATATGTTAGCTGATCATAACTCAAAGCCTTACTTTTAACATCTGGATTTGATCCGTCCTGGGAAAAAGTGAAAACTATCGTGTTGAGCTGTTTAGTCTCGTCTAAATCATAGCTAGAGTAAGATTTATGCAGTAATTATTCACATAAGACAAACCTAAATTTGTGTCAAAGCAAAAAGAATGGTACAAATGTACCTGGGAGACAAAAAGAGGATACTTCGAAGCAACAGAACTTTGATATCTGGGAAAAGGAGAATTAAGCCAGAGGGTCAGCTGGAGACGTGTAAAATTATGTTTACAAAAAATGCAAGAACCTGGAGCGCGTGCTGTAAGTGTGAAACATACTTTAAGACGGACTTAATTGTCCTCTCCAGATAATCAGCACGATTGCATGCCATAATCACAACAGCTGCCACTGGCACCTAATAAGTTAGGCAAAACAACTTGTTAGAAGGATTAGAAGTGATAACTTGAGAAAAAGAAACGAAGTTATGAGGCACCCTAACCTGTACTTTGTCAGTCAATCTCTGTAGGCCTTTCCCTGAAAATTTAACAAAGAGAGTATGCTAAGTGCCTTGGATCATGTCAAATGGACGCTTACATATTATCATAATGACATAAAAGAAATGTGTTAGACTGCAGCAGCAAATTTAATCGATCATTTTGGAGAAAAATACAAGTACCAGATGACCAATCAAAAAGAAAAGAGCTAAGATCAATTGACCGTAGAGCAGCAAAGGCAATAAATGTGTACAATCCATACAAGATAGACATGTATAGAGAGTTACCCGGCATCTTTCAAGTATGAAAAACACAAAACCAAGCCTATCTCTCTCCCATCATAACACAATGGAAGCAATCTTAAATGACACAATAAAACATGAAAGCAACCTTTCAAGATTATCTTCCACACTCCTTCCCTGTTCTGCAGATATCCAGCTATAATTCTATTACTAAAAATTTTCAATAATGGCTTTTCCCCAGTGTATAGTTCGAATGAGAAGGGGAATCTTGTTGCACCAGTCGCTGGTCTCTGAAGCCCTTGTAATTCCAAATGAGCTATTTTAGTTTCTAATATATTGCCAGCAATTAAAGCATCAGCTAAACCTGAGAAATTTTGGAAAATATAAACATCTAAATAATGTTACTAATTGGGTTCGATATGTCCAGGAAGGATTTGCTTGGTTACATATTCTTTTGAAAAAAACAAACATAGAACCTGAAGATCAATACATGCTTGCTGTACAGCATCTTCCAATTGTTTAAAAAATAAAAAGAGCCCCTTGGTGATAGGCTTCATTATACCACTTGCTCGATCAATATCCAATTAGCCAAAATTTTCCAAACAGAAATGGTTATCAGATGTTATGCATAGCGAATGAAATATTATGAGATAAAACAAGGATAAAAAGAGAGTTTATTACAGTATTGATAAAGACATACTTTCAAGTTCTTCAACAAGGGCCTTCAGTTGCCCACACTCTAGTTCTCGGCGTTTACTTTCTTCTGAAATAGTAGCAGTCTTACAAGAGTAAGTAACATACTTATAAAAAAAAGTAAGTAACAATAATTCTTTGATTTTTAAGCCACCAGTTAAAGAGAGAGAAAGGAATTGAAGTAAAGGAACATACTCTTTCCTGGACTACAACCTAGGAAAGAAACTTCTTCATTTTTAGAAAAAGTAACAACGTTGAGGATTAGACCATACTTCTCCAGATAGAAACTAACAACAGTTATCATTTGTCATTACTAGAAAACTTGGGAACTCATTCGGTGATTTAGACAACCGATTGCATATATCAAATTTTCCATTGATATGTCAAGCTATTATGAAAAATCGACCCCAACAATCATAGCAACACGAGCACAAATCACAACTTGGGAACTCATCCAATGATCTAGACTTATTAATTACTTGATAAAGCTTTGTAAAAATTTAACCATGCAATTTAAGTTTTTTTTTTTTTTACATCTTGGTAATTCACACTTCAGCCATCAAATTACTTTACAGTTCAGCCATCAAATTACTTTACAGCTACCTCTGTCGGTTACTAGAAGAGACTGAACCAAATCAAACCAACCAAACCCACCTTCAAGGACCACAATTCGACCTTGTTGCATGCTTATTTGATCAATTAGCAATCGCATTTGACTCGTACAATGGCTCTCTGATTCAACCTGTCCAAAACAAATAAAGTGAAAGAAATGCCAAAAAAATAACCTGTAAGAATCACATAATACACAGTTTGAAATGAAACACGGTTAGACACGCACCGCGGCAGCAAGGCGGTCCGCATATTCCGACTGCATACCGAACAGCCGCATCTACGCGAAGCACGGAAAAAAAACAGCAACAACAACAAAACCATGTAACTTATTAGAAAATTATTAATTAACGTAAACTTTCCGAAATCGAAAATTTTCATTCAACAAAAATAATCTGAAAAAAACAAATAGTTTACCAACACCTTCCTATTCAGCGTTCAGCAAACCCGTTTAATCAACGAAGAAAAATTAGTGATAACAAAAAGCGATGGACTTTGGGCATGAAATTTCGTCTAAATTGGGGGGCCGGGGGGGAACACAAACATTGATGCGTCTTTGAAATTGAAAGGGTACCTGGATGTAGATGAAGGCCAAGGCTGCAAGGAGGAGGAGGAACCGATAATCGCAGACTACGTTTGCCATTCTCGATTACAAAATGATACGTGCGCTGCGTATAGCTGAGGGTTTTGGATCTAAAGGACGAATTCAAATTTCTTGTCTGGATTTTAGAATCTATGATTATAATATTTTATAATCGTCCCCAAAAATTGATAAGAATAATTATAAATAATAAAAGATCTATCGTAAATATCTGTCTCTCTCATTTTAAATCACAATTCGGACAAACAAAATTTAAGAAAGTTTGAAAGCTAATTTCCAGTTCCATGGTTTCGTTACCGTTTAGTTTACTTTGAGTCAACACACATGCCTGCTAACGTGCGCCAGTCTTTTGACTGAAATATATCACGTAATATATCAAAATATTGTTATTTGAGTTTCATGTTGAAATAATTCGAGTGTGCAATAGATCTTGTCCAGGCATTTGTTACCGTGAATTGAGTAGTGTTATATGTTGTCATAATGAAAAATTATTCTTAACATTTTTACACCACGTATAATTTTTTTTTTTTACTAAATATATAGTATATGAATGATAAGTTGAATAATTCAATTAGTTTATAAAGAATAAAATTAAATAATTAAATTAAATAATAAAATTAAAATAAGTATAGTTTATGGTATGTGAAAATGATAAGTTGCAAATCTTTGTTATAATTTTATTTATAATTTTATCTATAAGATTTATTTGATTAGTTTTTTTAATTTTTAATTTTATAATTTTCAGCATATCAATAATTGATACGTAGAGAAATAAGTTTTTTAAAAATTTTGTTAAGTCTTGTCGATTAATATATGCTCAATTGTAGGTCATTAAAGTTGACCCCTATCATCTTTGTTTGAGCGGTGCTACTCTGCCGTCCCTAATGATCACTTGGAGCGAGCTACTCAAGATAGCAGAGTAGCATCGCTCCAAGTAACCGCTAGGCAAAAATAAATTTTTTATTCAAATTTTTTTATCATTTTTTTACATTTTAAAAAATTTAATACACTAATAATCATTTCCTTAACTATTAAGTAAAAATAAAATAAAATATATGAGACGTCAAAATAAAAGAACAAATTGAGTGGACAAAGTAACATTTTTCTTTTTGTTTTTCATTGTAAAACTGCACTTTCTTTATTCATCGTATTCTATAAAGTACTTTTAAAATTTTTAAAATAAAAAACGAGCTTAGGATAATGAAAAATGAAAATTGACCTAACATGTTTAATAAATAAATCGTGTTGGATTAGACTAAATACGACACGTTCAAACGGTTTTAACCTATTTTATAGAAATCGGTTGAGATGATCCAAATATTTCATCCAACCCAATTAACAAATTCTCATAATTTACAGTCATAAATTACATATTTCATAAGCATTAAGTTATATGAATTACAAATTAAAAAAAATATATATATATGAATTACACATCCATAGTTATGCTATAACAAAATAAATTTAATGATCAATAATCATTATCTAATGTCCATAACTCCAATTAGTGCATGTTTGGATGCAATGGAAAATATATCTTATAGTTTTAGAGTTTATAACTTATAATTTAAGTAATAAGTTATACTATTAAAAAATTATTTATTTTTTGGTAACTATATGTTTAAAGTATTTTCAAATACTTTATGTTTATTTGGAAACAAATTAAAAAAATACTTTATAAGGTAGAAATAATGGTTATTTGAATTTTTAAAAATTATGATCATATCATTAAAAGTTTGAAAGTTGTAATTATCTGAAAGTTATATAAGTGTTTTCGTTCATGGACAGTTTTTTTAGCATTCGAATTAGGTTTCACATTATTTGAAAAAACAAGTTTGAAGAAAATCATCATTTTTTTCAAACATATTTTTTAATTTATTTAAAATTAAAAATACTTTAATATGTAACACCACCAAACAACCTAAAAGTTATATTAAAAATTTTTAAAACTATTTAAACATTTTTTAAAACTTTTACCACAACCCTTGACCAAGATAATCCGAATTCCTAGTATATATCAAAATTAAAAAAAAGATGTGAATTTCGTGAGTACAATTAACCCCTTTAGAACATCTACATCCCATGCCCCAAAACACAACTTTTTATTTTAGGATTTTGATAAAAAAAAAAAAAAATCCCTACATCTTAATTTATATTTTAGGAAAAAGATTTAAAGAATGAACAATGATTCTCTAAATATAAGAAATCACTATTCATACGCTAAACCATTTTTTTATCAATATTTTATTCTAATACATAAAATAATTTATTCTTCTAATCATCTACACTTTTTCTCATATTTATATTTATTATAGTTTTAAATAATAATTTAATTAATTACCAAAATATAAAAAAAAATTAACTAAATTATAGAAAATTTGATAGAAAATAGGATCTGAATGCTCAGTTGCATGCCCGAAATCGTTAATATTGAACCCGAAATCCCTAAATTTCGTATTGAGTTTACGTCCGGTTCACAAATGGGACACTGCCAACTCTTATCCAGCGTTGCCTCAGAAAATCCTGCATAAAAACTAGAAGAGAGTACCAACTCCAGAAATTTAGGACCGCTCTCAATCCTTAGCCTTTCTCTGCACCCTGCCAAAGCTCTGGGTAAATTTACATTTTTTTTTCCGGGCACAATTCTCAATACAAAAAATATCTCGACCACGTTCTTCTTGCCAATCAAAACTCTTATATCCAGTCCCTGAGTCTCCATTACAAAACCTCTCAATCAATTCTGAAAAAACAGATTAGAAGAAGAAAAGAAGTTGCAGATTTGAAAAAAGAGAGAAGACGAAGAAGAAAAGGTGCAGATTTTAATCTTACGCACATTGCTTAATGGGGTTAGGAAAAGGGTCGTCCTCTAATGCTTTGAGAGCGCCGCCACCACCAGCCAGGGAGGATACACCGCTCCTGGGTAGACCACAAGCTTTGTCCTCACAATCCAAGACCTTTGCCAATGTTTTCATTGCTATTGTGGGGGCTGGCGTATTAGGCCTCCCCTACTCTTTCAAGCGCACCGGCTGGGTCATGAGCCTCCTCATGATCTTCGCCGTAGCCGTTCTCACTCACCACTGCATGATGCTTCTGGTCTACACTCGCCGCAAGCTCGAATCCCTAAAAGAGTTCTCCAAGATTGCGTCTTTTGGCGATTTGGGTTTTACAGTTTGTGGCCCTGTCGGGAGGTTCCTTGTTGACATTCTGATTATTTTATCCCAGACTGGTTTTTGTATTGGTTATTTAATTTTCATTGGCAATACTTTAGCCGATCTTATGAATTCGAACCCCCAAATCCTGGGGTTGGCGCCCAAGAGCTTTTACATATGGGGATGTTTACCGTTTCAGGTGGGGTTGAGTTCGATAGCAACGTTGACCCATTTGGCTCCTTTGAGTATTTTTGCTGATGTGGTTGATCTTGGGGCTATGGGGGTGGTGATGGTTGAGGACGTGTTGGTTTTTCTGAAACAAATGCCTGCTCTGAAGGCATTTGGAGGTCTTTCTGTGTTCTTTTATGGTATGGGTGTGGCCGTTTATTCCTTTGAAGGGATTGGGATGGTTTTGCCATTAGAATCAGAGATGAAAGATAAGGACAAGTTTGGTAGAATTCTGGCATTGACAATGGCTTTCATTTTCTTGCTGTATGGGGGATTTGGAGCTTTGGGTTACTTTGCTTTTGGTGAAGAAACACAGGACATGATCACAGCTAACTTGGGCGCAGGCTTGGTGAGCACGCTGGTTAAACTCGGTCTGTGTGTGAATCTGTTCTTCACCTTGCCTATAATGATGAACCCGGTTTATGAGATAGTGGAGAGGAGGTTTTGGGATGGCGCCTACTGCCTGTGGCTCAGGTGGTTGCTGGTTTTCTTGGTGAGTTTGGTGGCTTTGTTGGTCCCAAATTTTGCTGATTTCTTGTCTTTGGTAGGGAGTGGGGTTTGCTGTGCTTTGGGATTTGTTTTGCCTGCCTTGTTTCACCTGGTGGTGTTTAAGGAGGAGATGGGGTGGAAAGGATGGTGTTTGGATGTGGGGATTGTGGTCTTAGGAATTGTTCTTGGGGTTTCAGGAACTTGGTATGCTCTGCAAGCAATTCTCTCCTCAAAAATGTATTAATGTCAAACCAGTAATCAACTATGAATGGTAGTGTAGAGTCGATTATGATCTGTCTTACCAATGTTGGTAGGAAATGGTCTTTTATTAAAAGCACGCCCAAGTACAAGGGGGTTGTATGTTTACAAGAGAGAGCGCGAAGGAAAATGAATAGGTAAATAAATAATGAAGGTATGATATTACAATCTCTCAAGAAATTGCAAGTAGTGATGTTCCAGTGGGGGTTGATTACAATTTCCATGACCCTGGCATTTAGATTTCATTCTAGAATAGAATGTGATGGAATTGGAAAGCAATTTTTTTTTTCTATTTTCTTGTGGTCTTTAACCTGTAATAAACGTCTCAAGTATAAAATGTTTTTTACAAGGATATTTTTCTCTTCTCTTGCTTGTTTCTTCATGGTGCTAGAACAACCAGGGCTTCCAATTGTCAGTATTGACGTTTGACACAAGCCAATGGCAAATAAGAATGTACGGATTGCCAATTTTCTCAACTTTTCATTTTGATTGATATCTGAAAGAATAGGAAACCATTGACAATTGTGGTAGAAGAAAACATAAACGGCTATTTGTACAGATTCCTCACCCACCACAAAACAGGAAGTTCATTATCTCTGGAAGCATAAAAAAAAGGAATCAGATTAACCCAAAGTGAGCACATTGCTGCCCAAACCCCTTCCTTGCCCGAAAGATCTCCAAACAGAAACAGGTTTATCATTGGACTCGATTTGGAAAAACAGGGACATTACAGCACTGAAAAAGGCTGTGTTTATAATTACGACCTTGCAATATGGCGATTTCTCATTTATCTTTCTTCGTTTACAACAAAATATTACATGTACGACCACAAAAATATTTATATTTATTTTTGTTAATTTTTTGATCAGGTATTAGCTTGGTCGAGTGTGTTTATGAAGGTCCAATGACAAATCAGAAACCAAAAATTAATTCAAGGTTGCATAGAATACAGATAGCTAGCTCCTTGATGACAAGAAACATACTCATCAAGTCGTGTAAAATTCTTTGGATATTCCTTTCAACACAACTTAAGACTACCACCAAAGAAAAATATACATCATCCCAACAAGCTAAGAAAAATAAATGGAAAAAAGAATTTGAAGGAATAAAAGCCTGGGATACGCTAGGAGAAATACAAAAAAGAGACAAAAATACAAGCACTCGGTGGTTGCAAACAAAAAACATACTAATACAAACCACTCCCAAGCTAGCATCGTATGAATAAAGAGCACTCGGAGAAGATTTTAATGCAGAAAAGCACACGCGGATAAGGTGCATAACCACCCAGCTAAAATGCACTCCAATTATCTGAGCTTCTCTTAGGAGTTTGACTCTCCAGTGACGTTCTAAATGGCCCAGATCCAAAAGGGTCTGAGTCGTCAAAGGATGGTAATCCATGACCCTGATCAGAGTCTCTACTGCTGCGAACTGAATCAAATCGTGCCAGTGTTTCCCGTGGAGCGAAAAATCCGCTGTCTTGTGTGTTGAAAGAATCAAATCTTGAGAAACTGTCAAAAGAGGGTCCTAATCCATCGTAATTGTGTGGTGAATTGCTTGAATTGAAGAGTGGTGTGCTAGGAACAGAATCGTCAAAACTAAATGCACTCTTCTTCTGGAAAAAGCCACCAGCCTGCGGTGAGTCCGTTCTGATAGGATTTAGACCAAACTCCCCAGATCCAAAGATATAGTTATCTCCATTTCTTTCAAGATCCGTCCCCTACGCAATCAATGATTCATGTTAGACAAGGCATTTTTACAAGGCACATTAAATGGGAACCCAGCATGGTAATGAAAACATAAAAGTTCAAACAGCCAGCATATATAGCTAGCTGTAGAATAAAAACTTTTTCGGCCATCTACTGAAAAACCACATTGAGGATGTGGTTTTGGTTGAATTGGTGCCAATCATAAAGGAAAATAATGTGAAATTACATCAAGCTATGATATTTTTAAGGCATAAATGCTTGTAAGTTGTATGACAAGAGATTCTGAATATGTTTTTTTTTTTTTTTTGACGTTGGGGAACCTCTCCAAGGCTGAACCTTTCGGACCCACCCCTGCAAAGTAAACTCCGGTCCCGTGCACCATACCCTCGGAAGTTTCCCTATATGAAACTGGTTAAATCTCTAGCTTTTCACTAAGGGATGTGGCCCCAAAGGATTGTTTACACCCATGAGGTGTTGAACTTTGGACTTCTGAATATGTCCTTTCTATCCCTTCTTTCAGTTCTTTTTCCTTCCCCATATGTTTTCTTATTTTATTAACAATTCATTCAAAAAAATATTAAAATAAGAATGATAATCACATGTTTCTAGCATCATAATTGCATGGTCTATAATTTGCATACATTGGAAGTACTGATTGGAGGAAGGCCCCAGATTGAGTCAACATCATCATTAGTGTCAAATCCCCAAGTTGGTTCATCAAAACTCTTATCACCAGAAAACACAGACCCAGCACCACGATGATCACTGTACAAAATAATTAAATAGTTAGATATATCTTATAATAATTAAATAAAATGGAGGGGTAAACCAGGAGAAAATGTTTGAATTTGGCCAGGATATGAACTGGCACATTACTAGTAATAAACGTAAAGCACAGAAGCAGTAGAGAACAGATTAACGACCCATCAAGTAATCAAGTACTACCGTTTGTCATGAACATGAGATATTAAATATGAGAATTTTCCATTCATGTAGAAACGAACAGTCATCACATGTAAATGTTCTTCATGCACGTATGGTTCTAGATCTTACGACTTTTTTTTATAATTATTAAGAATTTTATTACCAAGAATAGGCACAGCCTAAGTACACAGGAAGTATACAAATGAAATACCTACTGCACACTAGAAAGCAGGAAACTACGACAGTAACAGATTCAGTACATTATCATCATTCCTTACAAAGATCCTAGCCCACAAACTCAAAGTAGAAAAGAAAAAATAATGAAGATCTTCAAAAGAACACTGTGTCTTAGAAACATCTCCCATTCCTTTCCAGCCACAAACACCACATTAAACAGAGGACTAATTCTCCATCTAGCATCAACACATTTCCTTGCCTCAAAACCACATCAACATGCAAGGAGATCCACAACTTCCTTAGGCATCATCCAATATAAACCTGTCCGACCAATAACCTCATTCCACAAAGACTTTGCCACCTCACAAAGTAAAAAAAGATGATTTACAGATTCACCATCCTTCTTGCACATGACACACCAATTAGCTATACACAAACCACGTTTTCTAAGGTTATCCGTGGTCAATACTTTCCCTAGAGCAACCACCCAACTATAGAATGCCACCTTAGTAGGTACCTTCACCCTTCAAATGCTTTTCCAGGGGAAAACACAGCCAGAATGACAATTAAGCACCTTATAAAAAGAACTAACTGAAAACCTGAAATTACCAGCAGGATCCCACAATAGCCTGTCCTCTCTTCCCTGCATCACTTTAGAGTTATAAATTCTTCCTAGAAAATCAGAAACAACATTCACTTCCCAGCCATTTACATCTCTAATAAAGTCAACATTTCATAGAATATTATTATCCGTACATTCAAGATAATCTGCCACAACAACATTTTGATCCCTTGCAATCCTGTAAAGAGATGGAAAATCTTATTTAAGAGCTGATTCCCCACACCAAATGGCTTGCCAAAAGAGAATCCTCTTCCCTTCCCCCAACTTAAATTTAATATGTTTAGAAAACTCCCCCCAACCTTTCCTAATGCCCTTCCATAAACTCACCCCATACACTTCACTAAGTTCATTAGAACACCAATTCCCCCACCCACTCCCATATTTAACAGCAACAACATTCTTCCATAAAGCATATCTCTCTTCATGATATCTCCAAAGCCATTTTCCAAGGAGTGCTTTATTAAACAACCTCAAATTTCTCACCCCCAATCCTCCACAAGAAACCAGTTGACACACCTTATTCCAACTAACCAAATGAAACTTCTTTTCCTCTCCTATTCCTCCCCATAAGAAATTACGATAAATTTTCTCAATTCTACTAGCAACCCCAGCCGGCAAAGGGAAAAGAGAAAGAAAATAAGTAGGAAGATTAGACAATGTACTCTTTATCAAAGTAATTCTTCCCCCTTTAGACAAATATAACTTTTTCCATCCAGCCAACATTCTCTCAATCTTCTCAAGAATCCCATCCCATATCAAAACAGATTTGTGAGAAGCCCCCAAGGGAAGACCACGATACTTCAGTAGCAGTGAAGCAATCTTACACTCCAAAACATTAGCCAAAACTGAAATATTACCTACGGCACCCACCGGAACAATTTCAAACTTATTTAGGTTAATCCTAAGACCCGAGACAGTTTCAAAACATAACAACAATGCTCTCAAAGATCGAATATGTTCTTGATTGGGCTCGCTGAAAATTAATGTATCATCGGCAAAAAGAAGATGAGATAATTTCATACTATTCCGTTCCCCATTGCCCACCTCAAAACCCGACAAGTACCTACCTTCTACCACCGCTTCCAACATTCTACTCAAAGCATCCATGACAAGGAAGAAAAGAAAAGGAGATAACGGATCTCCTTGTCTTAAACCACGTGAACTATAAAAAAACCCAACCGGAGTGCCATTCACCAAACTAATAGGCCGAAAATTACGCATCTCCACAAGCCCTACCTTTTTGGGAATAAGTGCTATAAATGTAGCATTGAAACTTTTCTCAAATTTCATAAATGAACAAAATTCACGAAAAACCGTCATAATATCCTCCCGCGTTATATCCCCACAAGATTGAAAAAAGCCATTGAAAAACCATCCGGACCCAGAGCCTTATCCCTTGCCTTTCCTCTAACCACATCGAGAACTTCATCCCCTTCAAAAGCTCTCTCCAACCATTCTGCACTTACCTGATCAATGAAATCAAAAAACAGTCCATCAAGCTTTGGTCTCCATGAGTATTCTTCGCCGAACAACTTCTCATAAAAAAATTGACAATGTGATCCTTAATGACCTCTTGATCTGAAATGATGTTTTCACCATCATGAAGAACCTCAATTGCATGATTTCTTCAATGAAAGTTCGCCATACAGTGAAAAAATTTCGTGCACTTGTCACCTTCCTTCAGCCAAAGAACCTGCGATTTCTGCCTCCAAGAGATTTCCTCCATTAAAGTGATCTTCTCTAGTCTTCTAGATCATCCACCAGCACTTTTTTCCTCTCCAATTCCTCACCGGATAAGTCCCCCAACAGCTCCCTTTCCTCCAAACTTTGCAACTGCTGCATCAAAAGTTTCCTTTTATTTTGTGTTCCCAAACTCCTAAACATTCCACTTCTTCAAATCTGTTTTTAATGCCTTAAGTTTACCCGCCAGTACAAAGTTTGGAGTACCAGAAAAAGAGTACAAAGACCACCACATTCTCACCCTATCCACAAAACCCTCAGCCTCCAACCACATATTTTCAAATTTAAAATACCTTAGTCCTCTAAAAGTGCCCCCACTCTCCAACATAATAGGATATTGGTCAGAACACAATCTCAGTAACCTTTTCTGCCTCACATCAGGAAAACAAACCCCCCAAGAAGCTGAAACCAGAAATCTGTCCAGCCTAGACCATGCCCTTCCATTGGTCCACCTAAAATCCCCATCCACCATCGAAAGATCGATCAAACCAAGCTCAAAAATCAGACCAGAAAAAATATTCATGGCATGAGAGAAATAATTATCCCCCACTCGCTCGCTAGGGAACCGAGTAATGTTAAAATCCCCTCCAAAACATCAAGGAACATCCCACCAGCAGTAAACACCCTCCATTTCATCCCATAAAATACTCCTACTATTATCCATGTTAGGACCATAAATCCCCGCAAAAGCCCATTCAAATCTGTCATCCACACATTTGAACCGGCAAGCAACCATAAACTCTCCCACATAATGATCTACCATCTCCACTAACCTCCTACCCCACATAATAATAATACCACCCGAAGCCCCTTTTGAAACTACTTCAATCCATCCCACACATTGACAGCTCCATAAACCGTTCAAAATTGTTTCATTAACCAACTTCAGCTTGGTTTCTTGGAAACAAATAACATCAGCACTCCACTTTCGAATCATATTCTTTACCCGAAGACGTTTTCTCTAATCTTTCAGCCCCCTCACATTCCAAGAGATGATTGTTGGTTTCATTGATGACTATAAACAACCCTCTCCTTGCCTTTATCTCTAAAGGCGCTTCCTCCCTTTGCATTATAATTAATAGAGCACAATAACCTCTTCAATTCCCTCTCCTTCTTAAGAGCGGATCTAGCCAATGAAGGTTGACCAGCATCTATAGCTATTAGAAGTGCTCTAAATTGATCCTCAAATCTGACACAAGAGGGTCCCACACAATCCTTAATTTCATCCAGTTTCCGCATCACCCAATCAGATGAGGAATTGGGCCAATCAATTTCAGGAAGAATAGCACACAACAGATCAGGGTCCATTTCTTCATCAGACTCCCTCAGCTCTCCTGACTCACTTGCCTCTGCCTCCTCCTCCCCTCCAAGAACCATCTGCATCTCAGAGTTTAAGCTCTGGGTCAAGCGACCCCAGAAAAAACTCCTCAATGGAACCAGTGATATCACCATCTTACGACTTATAGCTATCATTTGAAAAAAAAAAATAAAAAATAACTATATACCAGCATTGATGATGAGATGCACAAATCACAAGGTTAACATGATAACTTACAAGTATCACCATTTAATGATAAAGGAAACATAAGGAATTATGGTTGAACAATTTCAATATTTAAATTAGACCATCAGAAGGCAATACATGAGGTTGAACGGATGTAAAGAAGAATACAGGGGAAGGTTCTCAGATCAGACAGCATGATATCTTTCTTTTCTTTTTTTCTTTTCTTCTTCTCTCTAAATACCATAGAAATCTTTAAAAGAAATACCTTTGATAATATTTATCACGGGGTGAGGCATCTGCATCTATTGCTTTGTCAAAGTTAAAATTTGGAAATTCTCGAGGTGGACTTGCAATAGCACTCCTCGCTGCTGGACTGTTAGGAGCACTTTTTGCTGAGTCATCTTCACTTATATTATGTGCTGATCCATTTTCAACAGCCTGTTCATCCATAATCGGAGGTTTTTCTGGCTTGATATCAGCATCGGGCAAAGAAGCAGCTGTTGGGCTATCAATTGTGGAGGCCTTTTCATTCCTAGCTGATTTAAATTTCTCCCTTGGAGGTGCTATAACATTTTGGACATCCAATGTGAGCTCCTTGACAGAAGTGAACCCTGAACATAGGAGATTATTAAAAGCCAACATAAATATTACACCCTGGTTCAAAAAATTTAGGTACAAAAACCACCACATGCAAAACATATAAAACCATTATCACATCAGGTATACAAGCATCAAACCACAATCAGAATGCACCAAATCATTGACAAATGGAAAGTACCAAAATATTCATGAAATTATAATTGAATATAAACTGAAATACTATTCTCAAGTATTATCATGTAACAGAGCAAATTGGCAATCTAGTGCATAACATACAAAAAGGTGAACACCTCTTAATGTGTCTCACCAAAGTTACAAAAGAAGAATACTTTGATGCTTGTGGAATAATTTTTGCATACCTTCATCTTCAAACTTATCCCAATCTTCATCCCAGTCAGCAGCACCCTGTTGGACGCCAGGTTGCCAGCCTAAAATTGATAATAAAAAGAAAAATATAACACTTCCAGTCAGTGCTAATTAACAGAAAAGGCAATCCCAGGACAACACTAACAGAGTACACTGGATTAAATCAAATGAAGCCCAGAATAAAGGAAAGAGATGCAAATAACATGGGCAGCAACACCCAACACAACACAATAGCATTCTTCTCAATAATCAAAACCCAGCCTTGGTACATACTTTACTATTTCACAAGCAAAATGGGGATACGGTAATAATAATAAACTATTTCTATTTGTTGTTAATGGAAAATACAAAGCAATTTAAGTTCTTCATGTAGGAAGATTCATGGGCAAGTGAATATGCTTTCTCCAACCATAGTTTCAAAGAGAAATAAGAATTGACAACTTAAAGGACCGACCTAAAAGCCTAAAAGGTCACACTCAAACTTATTCCAGTGCTCTATAAAAGGTTTTGGAAAACCAAAGAAAGATTTTAAAAATGCTATGGAGGCTCATGAGAAACACATTTATCGTTAGTCTTAATTCTTTCCGGTTTTGACAAAGTTTCCAGTTGAAGTTGCACATTAGCATCCTTTTTTATTGGGTTTTATTTTTGTTGCTGAAGTTACACATTAGTATCCTATTAAAGTCAAAAGCCTTTGCCACCTGCTGTTTTTTTTATAAGTAAAAAATTATATATATCAAAAGGAGAAACCAAGTACACTGAATGTATACAAGAAAATACCTTGCCCAAAATGACCCAAAAAGCCCACCCAAAATACACCAGACCAGACCCAACCCCAACCCCTTTTTTCCCGTAGAACTAAAACTATACCCGAACACCCAACCCCAATCCCTTGATTCCCGTCTTCACAATGCCCTCCCTTTAGACTCCCCTCTAGTTGAGCTACCACCCTTAGCGTCGTAGTTGATTGCCCAAGAAAGACGCTGTAACTCTCTACTTTTCTTGAAATTTGATTTGGTTTCAAGCACGTGACTTGCCTCAATCGCAGTGATTAGTTCTTTAAATTGATCTTCACATCCTCCATTCCCACAAACTGCTAAATCTCGTTAACTTTAGGCAGAATCCAGTCCGCTATTGGAGGAAGAGAGACCAAGGGAGCAACATTATCCCTAGACACAGTATCCAACTGCACTCCCAATTCTACAAAAGGCACCAACGCCAAACCCATAGGTTCTCCAATAACTCCATTTGGAGATTCTGGGGTGACAGCAAGTCCTTTCACCTCTGGGGTGATAGCGGATCTTACATCTTCAAACCTCAGCAGTACACCATTTTTCTTCAACTCTGACGAGGGAGCCATAGTTTCTTCGGGGACCAAGGGTGTAATACCGACTATCGGTCTATCCTATGTTACATGAAGCGAATGACATTCCACTGATGTCTCTACGCCGATACCCGATGTAGACCCTACTTCAAATAACCCAGATTTCCTTTTGTCCCGCCATACTCTCCTGGATCTGGTTATCGGGACAAGGCCGAATCCGATCTTTCATTTTCCTTTTTCTAAGTTTAAAGGATTCAAGTTTATCTTGTTACTTACAACCCTGTTGCCTCCAACTGAAAGCCGGTCTATTTTCGCAGACAATATAGTTATCGCTGCCTTCAACTCGCCAAGTTGGGTTTCCATCTCCTTTAAAGAATTGTGCATCTCGACAAGCTGGTCTTGAGGCATTTGCAAACCCCCCCTCACTTTGAACCCCCGAAGCCTGACCCGTCTTTAGAGCTGCTGCATAGGATCACCTCGCCATATGTTTGCTACGCGGCTCCCTGACAAAGCCATTTCCTTCCAAACTGTCACTCCCTCTCTTGCCAAAGGAAAAATCACGCAGGACCTCCCCCATCCTTCTCCAACCATTGCTCCCCTCCTTAGGAATGAAAATAAAATTCCTCCTCCCTCCACCTCCATACTCCTCCACCGCCATATAACGTCCTCGAGCATTCGAGCATACCCTGATATTGGGATATGCTTATATTGGGATATGCTTCCACTGATCATACCCTGTGAATTATGGCGTAGAAGGACATGATCAGTGGACCCAACGACCCACTAGAATTAACATATAGACAACTACAACCCTGAGCAAACTTCATCTTAAAAAATGAAAGACAAACATGGAGAATATGTCATGTGGATGCCACATAACACGGTAAAAAATATGGAGATGACTGGAGACTGCCTAACTGGGTAAATGGAATAAAAAATACATGGAAAGAATCACAGAAATGTACCGAATGGAAGCTCAGTTAATGTTGTTGGTTTTGCACGTAACCCATATGTCTTACAACGCTCATTTAGAGCTTTCACTAGCTTATCAAGATCTGATTGGATATGATCAGCACGGACCTGAAAGTTTCAGCAAATGAACTTTAAACTTTTCTCCAAATGCCTACATGAGACTATATTAGTTACGACATACCTGGAGAACACCATCAGCACTACCATTCTGTTCCATCTTGACAATTGCCTGATATAGATCCATTTTCTTGTCCTGTAAATGAATAGCACAAGACTTTTAAACACAAATATAACAGTAAGCAATGTTTAATGTCACACTTTTAATACTTGAATGAGCAATGGAAGGCTCCTTATATTTCATTCATGAAAAAAAGTAACAGATACCTGTAAATCACGAAATGTAGCTTCTTCAATGGTTAACTTGGAGGCTACATCACCGATTTGCTTGTATTTCTCTTCATATTTCTTGGCCAGGGACTCAACCTGAAGCACAGATGCTGTTCAATGGGCAAATACTTATAAAAGAAGGATGAAATGTACAAAAGCTGTGCATCCAAAAAATACCTCACGTTTATCAGCAGATGTCCTTTCTGTGATCTCATTAAGGCGATTGTCACATCTGCTCTTGTATAGAACCTAGTACCGAAATGAAAAGGACATTTAGGTAACATAAAGAAAAATACTGATGCATTATTGCTTCTAATACCATGTACAAAGTGTGCAAGACTGCAAGGGTAATGGTACGACACATATTTAGTTCCCAGACAAGGAAATGTGATGTTTTTCCATTGTTGTTCCAGCTTAACATACAGTGCAATCAAGGAATCTTTCCAGGGAAAGAGAAAAGGTCTACAAACAAGATGATGATGTTGTCAAGTAGAATTTTTATGGAGAAAAATAACAGAATTATACAACCAATACATGTCCTTACTGCTAGTATCAAAATGTTTTTATTTTAATTATCAGGACTGGAGTACATGGGTAGGAAGAGAATTGCATATTAGGAAGCTCTTTGCCTTTTGTCCTTAACTCTTGTATGCCTAATGCTCACATAATATGCATCCACAATCAACGTCAATTTCTTGCACATATGCAAAAAGTATATAATGTGACAAGTCGCCCTCTTCGGTGATTAATCATATGCAACCAATATTTCTGACTTAGAAGTATTTTTAACTTACCAAAAGCAGCTACCAGATCTCCAACAACAATAACAAGTGCACACATCAGATGGCATATAATCTTCAAAAAGAAAGAAAGAAAGAACATTAAGTACTCACAAGTTCCTGCATTTTAACACGGTAAAACTCAATCTTCTGTCTAGACTCCAGCATTTCCTTCTCCAGTTCTCCTACCTACCATGGACAAAAAGAGTCAGGTCCAGAGGATCAACAGCAATCTTAAAGGGAAGAACTTAATAAAATATAAGCTATATAAATCTAGAAAAGCTAAACAAACTTTTTTTTTATAACTTTGGTTTCTATATAAAGAGGTTGCGGAGAAGCATGGGCTTTGAATTGAAAATAATGCATGAAGAAAAGAACATGAATTTAACAATGATGTGCATCCATTTGGAGGGGAGGACGGAATGATGCTAGCAAGTGGCCCAATGCGATTGAAAACCTGTTTCTCTTGCAGTTTGATCATGAAATCATTACTTGTTCACCTTTCATCATTAGTCACATCCAAAACATGGTATTGTAAGAAGTAGTGTGCAATTGTAGTCAAATGGAGAACCAACCAAAGTAACCAACTGCTATTTAAAAACCTATTTTTATTGCTATATACATAGATATAGCAAATTATGAGAATACAGGAAATTTTCTAAAAAGGTAAAATAGCTCAAAAAGGGAAATATGAGAAATGGAGTTAGAATAAGTGCCTTTTTATCAGCCTCTGTCGCTTCTTGGAACCTTGAGTTGAGCGAGTTCTGCTCCTCTGAACTGAGCTGATTTACAAGGTGCTTCTCCAACACTGGAACCTTAGACTTCTGCTGATTGGCCTGTGACCCTTCAGCCTGGGGAACTGGAACTGGCCTTGGAGGCTTTGCTGCTGCAGCAGTTGTTATGTGCCGAGCACCAGAACTAGGCATCCCTGGCTGTTGTTGAAAACCTTTGAACAAAAAAAGTACATATAGGAGCTAATTATCATTCAATTATACCAGTTAATATAAACTAAATGATTCATAGTGGAGAAGAGTACCAGATGGAGGTCGCCATGCTGCATTGGTGTAGTTGGTCATAGGTTGCCCAGGGGTCGGTAAATCAAACATAATGTTGCTTGGAAGCACCGCTGGAGGAGGACGTCCTTCTCTATACCGCTCCATCAAATACAGAGCAATACAGAATTCCCTGAGAGAAAGCATGCTATCATTATCCTGATCGGATAAGTCCCACACCTGCTTTAAAACATCTGGAAAGTATAAAACATATACTACAGTGAGAACAATGTGATTGTGTGATTAAAATATTCTAGGAAGAATATGATGAAACATGTCAGAGAAATCAAACAAAAAAAAAAATGACATAGCCTTATTATAAAGAACTATAGGCAAAGGAACAAAAGAAATGCACTCAACAAGAATTAGAATTTAAACAAATATCAAGGCTCACATTTTCCAGACCTAAGCCAATCTTTGGAATCCAACTAACTTAGAAACTTGTGTAAAACACACATAGGTGATCCAGCAGCCAAGTTCCTACAATAAGTCCGACATCATCTGGGCTGTTCAACTGGAAAATTTGGCACTTGACGCCATAAACTAAATAATATGAACCACTGTACCAGTAAGAAGTTAAACAGGAAGGAACAACATAGCAATCCACAACCACCTGATTGGGATAAGGGAAGCTTTAAACTGATTTTACTTATTATGTATTTAGACTAACAGAATATACAAAGATGAACCACGTTGAAAGTTTAGTAATAGGCAAAAAATCTGGATAAAATTCAATGATGAAAAAATAATTCTACCTCTGGGTAGTCGCCAACTCAGAAATAAATTGCGGGCTTCTTCACCAGTGATTCTCCCATCTCTGTCTTTGTCTACTTCCATGAATACTTTGGTATACTTCTGAACATCAGTCTGAGTCATCCTAGGCCATGCCAGCTGGGACGGACTGGAAGCAGAACTCTCAGCTCCAAGTGATATTCCAGCTGAACTAGATGCAGTAGTCTGTGTTGAAAGCTTCTGGTTCTGATTCTCAAGTGACTGGGCCTGTGGAAGCTGACCACCAACAGGTTGCATTAGTGGACTCTGCAAAGAATCATAAGTGTTTGGCCTAACAGGAGGCTGGGTCCCGGCAGATACTGGGACAAAAGTTGATGAGACCTGCAAATTGCCTGCAGAAACCGTAGGTGCAGAAGAACCTTGCTTTGGTTGAGATGGGGTAGCCGAAAAAGCATCACCTCCAAAAACTGAATGAGAAGAAAACCCATTTCCAGATGTATTCATTCCAGATGTAGCCTGTGGTCTAGGTGGCAATGCAGCAGTTGGCCCAGATGTTGCCAGCCCAAATCCGTCATGAGTTGTTGAAGGACCCATTCCACTGGCTGGGACTTGTAAGGCACTTCCTGGTGAAGCTGCACCTGCCCTTCCACCTACCCAATCACTTGAAATGCTTGAGTTTGGAGGGCGAGGCCCAGTCACGGCACCTCCGGTTGGTAATACTTGTGGAGGCCTCATCAACTGACTTCCTTCTGAAGGAAAACGCTGCTGGTGTACACCTGCGTTTGGAGGTACTTGTGGTCCCCTGAACCCGAGACTAGGGGAAGGCATTGGAGTAACAGCACCAACCTGAGGGGTAGTTGCTGCTGCAGAAGAATTGGCCTGAGGTGCAGGCATGGCAGTAAAATGGATCTGGGGTGCGGGTATTTTAGCTGAAGCTGGCCCATATAATGCTGCCTTTACTATTTCGGGGGTTAGGTCTCGCTTACTCTGTGCCACAGTAACAAGTTTAAGGGCATTATAGAACTCTGCCCGACCAAGGAAACCACTCTGGCTCTGGTTAGCAATCGCCCATACCTGAAGATAATAAGATAAGACACCAATATAAAGTGAAACTGATTAATTCAGATACAATCTTGAGTTTCGTACTTCCATAATTTTGTCCTTTTCCTTTGCAAAAGAAAGTTAAGCCCCAAAGGGAGGCAGCCATGTACACAAAAAAGTATACAGAGGAGACCAACCCTAAAAAATTGGCAGACAATAAGGTTTATGGTAAATAAAATCTAAAAAAATAAGAAATTATGTGGAATAAAGAAACATCACTCAGAAAAAGAACAAGAACGTTCCTCAAAAAAGAAGAACTGCCATATTGTATAAGCTATTCTCTCCCATGGCCAACTGCCACTTACCGATCTCACTCAATGAGAAAGTTGCCCACTAAAACCGAGAAGAGAAAGAAATATATGAAATTGCAAACATCTCTAACAATTTTCAGGGCAATAAAAGAACCCAAAAACTCTCCATCTCTCTTGAGCGTATACACCAATTCACCATGAGAAATCTCTTTTAAGCAAATTTTCCTGCACAAGAGCTTTCAAAAGAGAGAAAAAAACACTACCTCAGTAGGAGCACAAGTAATCCAAATCCAAGGAAGGTCATCTTGCTCTATCCCAGAAGAACCTAATGAAATAGTTGAACCTCAGGTTTTTTACCGATAGCTTGCCACCACGCTCGCATATCCTCTCCAACCCCAAACAAGGCTCCTTTAAAAAAGAAGTAAAACAAATTAACAAAGAGCTTCTTCCCAATCCAAAATTTAGAACTCCAGCATAAGAAACCTATAGAAGGAACTGTATAGTCAGCTCATTTCGCATTTTTAGCCTCCTAAAGAAAAAAAATGAATCTCTCAACACTATACCGCAAATCAAACATGAAATGCATCCCCAAAGAAATGAATTAACAACCTTCATCTTCCTACTCCTATCTTTTCTACAAGATTAAACCCATGGGATCTCCTCGTTTCCAAAGCACAATCATCCCAACCAACCGCATGCTCTAAGGCCACCACCTTTCAAGTTTCACACAGCCATTCCTTTCCACAATAAACCTCAAAAGCCAATAACCCACAAATGGCTGATCATCCAAGCATGTTCTTAGGCAATTCCTAAATTTTTACTTCCACTACCAACAATATTTACTTAAAGTACACAGATATAAGTATCAGTATAAAAAACAATTGGAATAAGGTACCATAGTTCTTTAATTCTAATTCTCTCTATCCTTCCAAATCTTCTGCCCAAAAAGAGAGCAACACGTTTTTTTTTTTTTTAAATGATGCAAGGCCCTTCAAACCTGCCCCTGGGGAGTGAACTCCAAACACATGAGCACATCCACCAAAACCGTGTAATGGGTAATTTAGGAGAACTACTAGTGCTGAATCGTACCTAGGATGTCTGAGTCTACAGCTCAAGCGAACTCTACCCTTTGACCACTATCTCGCACCCTGACGGGTAGGGCAACAAGATTTAAATTGGTCCTATTATACGAAGTATTTTTTTTTCTTCATAAGTCTTTTATATGAGTTATAAGTGACACATTATTCCAATGTTCACATCCTAGAAATGATTGATTGAAAGTTATGAAGAAAATAAATAGCTGTGATTCTATTTCACTGACAATTCACAAACCTTATACATCCAATCTCAAAAAAGGATATATTTAGGCCTCGTTTGGATACTAAGAATATCTAAAAATAATAGTGAAATGGTTTGTGAATAGTAGTGAAATAGTTTGAATTAAGATGTTTTTATTAGATTTTGAGAAATGAGAGAGAAAACGTTGAATAAAAATATTATAAAGTTAAGAAATTGTTTAAATATTATTTTTGTTTGGAAGTTTGAAAAAGTTGTATAGGGTTTTGTGTTTTGCTTGGAAGTTTGGAAAAGTTGTAAAATTAGGTAATGATTAGATGAAAAAGTTGAAAATTTAAAATTGAAAAGTGTTTTATATTTGAGTGATTATTGGAAAGGAAATATTTGAGAATATATGAGAATACTTTCTTTGCACTAATGGCAGGTCCATATTCAAACATGCATCTTTTTTTTTTTTTTTTTATGTCGAGGAACCTCTCTAAGATAGGGCCCTTCGGACCCACTCATGCAGAGTAAACTCCAGTCCCGTACACCGCACCCTTGAAAGTTTTTCTACACGGAACCAGCTAAATCGCTGACTTTTCACAAAAGAGTGTGACCCCAAATGATTATCTGCACCCATGAAGTGTTGAACCGTGGACCTTGAAGGGAGTGATACCCCAAAACCAAGGTCTTCACCACTTGGGCCAACCCCTTGGGGTTAAATATAAGAGAACATCTGAGACCAATTGTGCTCCCAAAAGGGCCCTTACCCTCACCAACTATCCTGCTCAGCTATATCTTGCACTTATAAGTTACCCGACTACTAGGACCCAAAAGTATAACAGTTCATACCAATAAAATTGACTGTAAAGCTTGTGAACAATCATCAAAGGAACTTATGCCTCGAGTACGTAGCTTTGCCCCTGAAGCAGATATTCTAAAATATTTAGATGATCAGATCGTTCTGAAACAACCATCTTCCATTTAATTATGTTCAAATTGTTCATGGGTACGGTGATTTACAGATTAAGTCTTGTATGCACTACTAAATTGTATTACCATAATCAAATTCTCAAAGACCCGTGTAAGCAAATAACATTTCTTGGCCCCTTGCTACCACAATCTGCCTCAAAATTTGGGTTCGAGAAAGCACACTGAATAATGCACCAAAATATGTACCAAAATGGAGTAACAGCTAAGCACGACATAGGCGTACTAAAAACCTTTTCATACCAAAACAAAATCATACGAATTCAAGAACTGAATTAAGCTTCAAAAAACCAGTATCAATCAGAGAACTAGGAAATTGTAAGCTAACGTCAACAGCATAAACCACTGACGGACTAATTTATAATCAATCCGATCCACGGTACAGACAATACGAATTAAATTACACGCAAAGACACAGACAGACACACACACATATCTATATGTACAGAGACAGAGAGAGGAAGAGAGGGTGACCTGCGCAAGAACCTGCTTGGGTAAACCGGAGCCTTGAAAGAAGGACACGGCTTCGGTGCCATTGATTCTGCCATCGCGGTCCAAATCGGCTCGGCGGAAATACGCATCAAATAGATCCACATTCGGCGCTTGATTCTGCGCCGACGCCATCTGCGTGGAGGCAGCAGCAGCACCAGGGGATTATCTTCTAACTCTTCCAACTCTCGCAGATCAGAACATGAAGTCAAACCAATCGGAGTCCGTGTGCATGAGGAGCGCAGACTGAGACCAAAATTCGAGGCCCTAAATCGGGTAAATTAATTGCTTTGGCCTCTGCTTCTATGAAGTTTTTTTTATTCAGACAAAGAAGAAAGAAAGCTGGAGACGGCAACAAGGAGTCGGAAGCTCTTCTCTTTTTTATCCCTTTTTCTATAATTAAAATAAAAATCGTTGTTATTTAATTACCTGAGGACAAAAGTACCTCCGTTTTTATTGCTATATTTCAATAATACCGTTGGGCCAGTCACCGAGTACGGCCCATTGTAAGAAAAAATTTAACAGCACGTTGAGATTTTACGAAACCAAATTCGATATGTATTTACGTGTATATTATTAAATCTATTTTATAGTAGTGCTACATGTATATATAATTTTATCTATAATATTATATGTATTAAGTGGCAGATCTATTTTTTAAGTTTTTTTTTAATTTAAATTTAAATTTTAAATTTTTTATCATTTTCAATAATTGACACATTAGTACATATGGGTATGTAAGTATAAATAATATTTTTCTTATAATATGGATCAAATTAATAATGAGATTAGATAAGATGGTTTTAGTTAAAAGTTGAATAAAATATTATTATAATATTATGTTTTATTATTATTATTATTATTCGGTTTGAAAATTTTAAATTGTTTATTATATTTTATATGCAAATTTAAGAAAATTGTAATAATGAGATAAGATGAGATGAAATACTCTCTGAATCCAAATGAGCCCTAAAATAATTTTATTATTTGACATACCATATCAAGTCATGTTACTTTATGAATTTATTTTGAAAAAGTTGTATTGAGATTTGAAAAAGTTAAATTGTTTATTATATTTTATATGAGAATTTGAAAAATGTGTAATGATGAGTTGAGATGAGATGAGAATTATTGACGCTCAAACCTGCCCTTAATGTCAAACACCATTTAACAATAAGAAAATGGGGGCAAATACATTAAAATGTTGCTTTTGTTGGTTTCTTTTATTTATTACAATTCTTTTTTTTTTTTTTAATTTAAAGCGCATCCGTGGAAATGATATGTTATCTTATTATTGAAAGTAATGTTACATATAATCGTAGAGTATATAAATGTCATATAATTACTTTGAGAAATAATTAATCTACTATTAAAAAAATATTTTTTTTTTTCATATGGATTTCATATTTACTTATTTTTTTTAAAATAGATTGTGCAGTGCTTGCGCACACCACGACTGCAAATATCATTTCTCTATTATGGGTCAAACAAAATCTTGTGTTACACAGATTAAGGCCTCATTTGAATAGCAAAGTACTCACACATCATATCATCTCAATATTCAAACGCTACAAATAAAAACACTTTTCAATTTTAAATTTTTAACTTTTTTATTTAATCACTACCTAATCATTACAATTTTTCTAAACTTCAAAACAAAATAGAAAAAAACAATTCAACTTTTTTAAACTCGGAAACAAAATTAATATTAAACATTTATATTCTAATAATATTTTAATTTTATAATATTAGTATTCAACTTTTTGTTTCTTCTTATTCAAAATCTCTTAAAACATATTAACTTCAGTCATTTTATTATTATTCATAAATTATTTCACTATTATTTATAGATAATCTCATCTTATTATCTAGACAAGGCGTGAAAGAATATCTCAACAAGTAGATCAAGAAATTGTGCAACCCCACTCTTTTATTCTTCATATATTATACGTATTGAATTTATTGTAAGGGACGCTAATGTACTTCTTGTTGCTCCCAAACAGTACTCAAAATAGTCGTGTTTGGGCGCTCAATAACTTATTGCGAGATAGAATAATATTAAATGTAAGTTTAGGATGTGCAAGCATTTAAAAAAGAAACTCATTATTAAAAATATGAACATTTTTTAAAAGATGAAACGTCTTCCATACCCTAAACTTGTAAATTATTTTTCAGATGTCTTCTTATTCAGAGTCTCTATTGCCGCTGAGATATCTCACTTCAATCATGCACTCGAAGGTATAAAAAAAATTAAAAAATCACAAAGAGGGTGACAACATAATTTGAACCTTATCTTCCTGATCAGCTAGCTACCAACTTGCATGAAACATTACAATTCCAATTCCAGTGTTGGGGTCCTCTGGCCACAGCCAGTCATGAATCATGATGGCGACAGTGTCATTGATCATCATAATGACCATTCTCATCGCTGAAAAAAAGTTCAATCAATATTGTGAACGGTATTGGATAATTACGTTAGTTTTGGACTGAAATTAGATAATTGAAATAACAGTTAAAAATTAAATAAAATATTATTTTTTAATATTATTATTATTTTAATATTAAAAAATAAATTATTTATTATATTTTATGTATAAATTTGTGAAAATTTAAATAATGAGATGAGATAGATTGAGAATATTTTTCAATCAAAATTTATTATTTTTACGGATTCAGAATATTATCGAAGCGGATCTCACGATAGTGAAATAGCATTATTGTTTTGAATTTTTGAACAAATGTGTTGATGATGCCAAATTTAGGATTAGCAAAACTCAATGGATCATCACCATGGACAATCTTTACATATATATGACTCGACATCTTTAGAATTATCGAAGGGAAAGGTCCTCCCTTGTCATAAAATACTTCGCGTTACTAAAAACATTTGAAAATTTTGGGAGAAAAGTCAGTTGTTTAGATTGCTGTTCACTCTTTAAAAAACGTGAGTAAATATAATATTTAAATAAAAAACAAATATTTATAACCATAAATATTACATTTTCTAAAAATAAATATAGAAAATTTGTACACCTTACAACTTTTAAGAGGCTGTTTCGATTAGAAGGAGAGTTGAGATGGGTTTTGAATAGTAGAATAAAATATTTTATAAATATTATTTTTTAATATTATTATTATTTTAATATTTAAAAAAGTAGATTGTTTATTATTTTTTATGTAGAAATTTAAGAAGATTCTTTTGAGATTTAAAAAAGTTAAATTGTTTATTATATTTTAGTGTAGAAAATTTAAAAAAAAAATTTTGAAATTTGAAAAAAAAAATTATTATATTGTGTAGAAATTTAAAAAAATTATAATAATAAAAATGAGATGAGTTGAAATGAGTTAAGAAGAGTTTTGAGAACAATCATCCCTAAGTAACATTACTCTCAATCAAAGCTTTGGAGAAGAGTTGATACTCCCAACACCACCACATCATCGAATAAACAAATAGTGTAAAATGCTAACTAATGAACATACCGTGAACTAAAGCATGAAAGTAAAGGAAATGTCGGTTTATTTTACAAGAGAAAGGGTCACTGTCAGCTCGTATACCGCCCCTTTTTTTCGTTAAGTAATTTTATGAACATAAAAATATCAAAATCCACAAGAAGAGAATGATGTTTCCTCGCAAACACCGCATTCCAATGAATACAACTAAAAAAAAACAGATTAGGGAACCAAAACTTTATCCTCATTTATACTTTAGACGGTTTTTAAGGAATATTTAAAAAGTAACGACAGATATACATATACTTATACGATGGATAAGTTATGAGATTTATTATTAAAAAATTAATTTTTTAATTTTATTTTTATCTTTTTTAAAAAAAAATTACGCATGACTTGTACATTATTGTAAATATCGTTTCTCATATTTAAATGGGTATAAGTTGACGTGGTATGTTAAATATTTTGTATTCTACTTAAAATAATTATATTTGAAAATCTTTATACTACATAATATTTACATGATATAACTTGATTTTTAATAATTTAAATTTTAAAATTTATCTTATAAATCAAATTGTACTACATAAATGTGCAGTGTAAAATAGTGGTTATCATTTGATGAATCTTTAAGGTTACGTTTGGATATTGAGTTGAGTTTTTTATGAATAATAGTGAATTGAAATGATGGAGTGAGTTTTATGGAGTCACCTAATATGAGTTTAAATGTATTTATAAGAAATTGAAAAATGTTATGAGTATTGTGTATAAATAAATCTTGAGTTGAAAAAGATTACGAGTCTTGCGTGTAAAAAAATATTGATTTGAGTGATATTTAGTGATTTAAAAGTTGTGTATTTAGATATTGGACTAAATTTAAATTTAAACTCAACTTAAATAAATTCAATCGCTTCCATGTTCCAAACATAGCCTAGAAGTATTAGTAGTAGATTCAACAAAGTTTGACCAAAATTTAGCTAGAAAATTCACTTTTATAAATTTAACTAACTACTTTTCAACAATTTCAAATAACAAATTCTCTAAATCTATCACTATTTTATTAAAATATTAATTTTGATATTTTCATTTATTTTAATTCTAATTGTAATTTAAATATTTATTCGTTATTAAAAAAATACATATTCATTTTTTAATGTTGATATTAGATTTTAAAAGAAAAAATTGACATCAATTAATTATAATATTACAGAATTAGAACATGAAGTACTCCAATAAGATGATGCCATGTCATTGAAATAATGACTGATAGAAGTTGATTGCCTTTTATGGTTAAGTTTGAGATTTAAGCGCTTTGTGCTTTTGAGATGAAGAAAAATTTTATGGAGTTATGAGTTCGTGCGAAACAAATAACATGAGAGATGAAATTCTTTATGTCAAAATAATATTTAATTCGTAATTTGAATTCAATAAATTTAAATAGTAAAAAGGATCTCAAAGTTAAAAATAATGTAGTTTTGTTAAGTTTACTATAATGAATTTTTATACAATCTAATTAAATTTTAACCAAAATATAATTTTATCGAGTCCAAATGCTCTAACAATTTCAAACTCTCATTCTTTCTAGTTGTAGGCAACGTGGGTGGAAGTTTAAAAATTGATTTTAAGGCTCTGTTTGAATTTAGAATGGTTTAATCTCATAATTAATTTTTTAAAATTTTTTATATAAAATATAATAAAAAATTTAATTTTTTTTAATTTTAAAATAATAATAATTTTATTAAATAATAATTTAATAATAATTTTATTTAATTCATCTAATTTTACCTCAAAATCTTTATTTCCTCGAGACTGACAACGCGTTGGCCGAACGAAGGACGCTGGCCACTGCAATCGCAATTCCTCCCTCTATGCTATTTATAACCCCTCCCTCTCCTTAGTTTATCGCTCACCATCTCCACTGAAAATGTCGTCACCACCACCCCAACCTCATTTTTTCTTTGTTGCAGCTTTGTTGTTCGTTTCTCACTTCACCATCACAGCCTCCTCCTCCTCATCGCAGACCCTAAACACGCACGCTGAATACATGATCAACCCCAAACTCCCACCAAGAGCGCTCTCTTCCTCGAAGAAATTCGAGGGCTCCTCCAACCTCGTCCACCTCCGCTACCATATGGGTCCCGTCCTCTCTTCCTCCCCCATCAACATCTACCTCGTCTGGTACGGCCTCTGGTCTCGTTCCCACAAGCTACTTATCAAAGACTTCATCCTCTCACTCACCCCTTCCACTCCCGCCGCCCCATCTCCGTCGGTCTCGGAATGGTGGCGGACAGTCTCGCTCTACACCGACCAGACTGGCGCCAATGTATCCCGAACAGTCCTCATAGCAGGCGAGTATTGCGATCTCAAACACTCCCACGGGACCCAACTGACCCGTCTCAGCATCCAGCAAGTCATCGCTACCGCCGTCAAGTCCGCGCCTTTCCCCGTAGATCACCAGAATGGCGTCTACCTCGTTCTCACTGCCCAAGATGTCGTCGTCCAGGACTTCTGCCGCGCCGTCTGCGGATTCCACTACTTCACATTCCCGTCCATGGTCGGCTCCACGATCCCCTACGCCTGGATCGGAAACTCCGCCAAGCAGTGCCCCGAGGTGTGCGCCTACCCCTTCGCTTTACCGGGTTACATGGCGGGCGGTGGTCCCGGGGCTCTTCGACCGCCAAACAAGAACGTCGGCGTGGACGGCATGATCAGCGTTATCGGACACGAGCTGGCCGAACTGTCGTCGAATCCATTAGTCAACGCGTGGTACGCCGGGGAAGATCCCACGGCACCGACGGAGATCGGGGATTTGTGCGAAGGGTTGTACGGTACGGGAGGCGGTGGTGGGTATATAGGACAGGTAATGAGGGATAGCGTGGGGAGGACATTTAATCTGAATGGGAGGAATGGAAGGAGGTTTCTGGTGCAGTGGATCTGGAACCCTGCTTTGCAGGCTTGTGCTGGTCCTAATGCTTTGGATTAGCCACTTCTTTCTTCGTTCCCCCCCTTCATTTGAATGAATTTGATAGGCTATGCTTTTAGCTTATCTTAATTTTTTTTTTCCCCTTGCGAGGTTTTGTAGATTTCAGTTGTTCAAGAGTTCATCTTCATGAATGGGGTTAGATTTTTCGTTGTATTTTCGAAGTTTTGGTACAAAGATTGATCAATTGCTTGAACTTATGCATAATCAAAGATTGATACAAATCGTTGGGACAGAAATTGCAATGACAAAAGGGTTGAATGCTACTGTGCAGATCCAGATGAAATTGGAGATATGAAACCCTTTCTGCTCCCTGCATTAGCATTGTCTACGCCATTGTTATTGATCTTCCACTGCAAATGCCAGTTCAAATGAATGGTAGAGTGATTGCATTTGCTTATTTTGCCATTTTGATGGAAAACACCAAGTAGGAAAGACTGTCAAAATAGTGAGATGAACGAAGTGATTTGATAAGCCCACTCACTACTAATGATTACCATCGAAGTCAAATAGAGCAAAATTGTTTATTACCCAAAACCTCGATTTCCACTTAGGTGGTAATGATAATGAGATCAGCAGTGATCTATGTATCTGTTTTTCCTGTTGTTTAGTTACTTTTTCCCTCCCTTTGGGCAAAAGGGTTTTGACTTGTGTCTTCAAGATTTTGAAAGAACAAAAGCAGGCAGATCGTGATCCTCCTAGAGTCTTTAATTTAAGCCTATACGTTAAAAAAAAAAAAATTCAGGCCTATTCGAGTGGGCAGTAGAGACCGTAGAATCAAGATTTAGGTTATGTTTGGGGTAAAGATTAAGGATATGTTTGGGAGTTATCTCATCTTACTCATCATTATATTTTTTTCAAATTTCAACCTAAAATATAATAAACAATTCAACTTTTTTAAATCTTAAAACAATAATAATATAAAAAATAATATTCTAAATTTTTATTATCTAAACTCAACTCAATTCAACTCACTTCAACATCTAAACGCACCCTAAGGATATGTTTAGGAGTAAATATGAGATTTCTAATCTCTATCTCATATCATCATTATAATTTTTTTAAATTTTTATATAAAATATAATAAACAATTTAACTTTTTCAAATCTCAATACAACTTTTTTAAATTTCAATATTTTAAATTAATATTTTAAACTTTTATCTTAACACTATTGACAAAATTTTTAAAAATTTTCGTCTTATTTCACCTACCAAGCATAAGAGCATTGGCATTAGATTAGTCAAATATCTTTTCATCTTCAAATTTAGCCAATATCATCCATATTTGTTCACATTGAATTAGCTAAATTGTTTTCATCTAAAATATAAGCTACAGTAAATCTATTTTTCTTTTCAAATATGAAAAGAACTATAGAAAGTCTAAAAGTGCTTTTTGAGATTATTATATTATAGATATGATATTTTTATTCTTATGAGATTTTATCATCTATATTCATATGAGATTATTATATTATAGATTGTTGGATTGTGAAAATGAAAATGAATATGATTATTGTAGGTTATTGAAGATTATGAAAATAAAATAAAAATTAATTAAAAAATAAAAAATAATAATATTTTATTATTATATAGAGTAGAATGACTAATCCAATATAGACTTCAAGTTTTGAATGATTAGCTAAAAGTGAAAAAGTTATATATTAGTCAAAATTTGAAGAATAAGATAGCCAATCCAATGCTAATGCTCTAACATCTCATCTCTATCTCATCTCATCTCATCATTACATCTTTTTCAAATTTCAATATAAAATATAATAAACAATTCAATTTTTTCAATTTTTAATTTAATTTTTTTAAATTTTAAAACAATAATAATATTAAAAAATAATATTTTAAAATTTTATCTTAATACTATTCACAAAAATTTTAAAAATTATCATCTTATCTCATCTACCAAGCATAACCTTAAGCGCGGTTTGAACGAGATATTTTATATAAAAATTAAAATTAGAATAAAATATTATTTTTAATAATAATAATATTTTAAAATTTAAAATTTAAAATTTTTATTATATTTTATATAAAAATTATAAAGATGAGTTAGATATTTTCACAATCCAAGCTGAAAGAGGTAGACATATGTGATTTACAGCTATGATTGGGACCCACAAAAGTACACATAAATAAAGATATTATTATGATCTCATGAGATAGATATTTCAGACCCATAATGCCAGAGACCGGTAATAGTGGCCCACTTGTTGGGCGGTGGGAAAGTTTGTTGTTGTAGGGTTACAGCTGGTTTCAATGAGTTCAGCCACGATACAAAATGGCTTCATTTACCCAATTCTGCAGGACTCTGTCGGTGCTGTTCAGAAACAAAAAATACATACTCAGCAGACATCCATTTTAATAATATCGAATATTGTTGTTGGTTTCTGTTTTATTTTTGTTGAATTTGTCAAAAGTTGAAGTTGAGAATATGAACGATGGGACTTTGAGACGCGAAGTCTGAATTATGATCCTTTAGTTGTTACAAATTACAAAATATAATAAACTGTTTAATTGTTTTTTTTTTTTTGTTATTGTTATTAAGAATAGCGAAATGGATATTCATTAAAATAATTTTTTAAAAATAAAATTTTAAATTAACGTAATTTAATATAATATATTAAATTATAAAATTATTTTTATTATAAAATAAATTAAACATTATATTAATTTATAATTTTTTTTTATAAAATTAACCTAACTTGACTTAATATATTAAATTATTTATTTTTATTATAAAATAAATCCAATCTATAACATAAATTTATATCAATCTACAAATTAAGATTAGGCACTAAACATGTACAAACTCAGACTGTTGACTGTCAATCCACTACGAAAGTTATATTCTGTCTGTCATCTGTCAAAAGGAAAGTGTGACTCTTGAATCTTGATTATCCATCAAGATGCCTTTTCTCGATCGCTTGCATGGGAATGCTGTTCCATACATGCAGTGTGTACTGTGTAGATCATATAATGCATTAGAAAGAGTTACACGGCTCAATAGAAAGTTCTATTTTATGGGATTAAACAAAGGAAAATGCATAAAAGAATATTAGTATTTTTACTTGTTCTCAAACTCTAAGTGCAGAAGTACTCAAATGAAAATAGGCATGAGGCTAATTCCATTTGGCTCTTTACCAATAGGATATGTTTAGTTTTCTCCAAAGTTGGTGACCTTAATGAGTGCACTTAATCTAGTAAATTAAATATTTACGTCCATATCATATCCTCCAACACACAAATTTAAAATAAAGAAACAAATTGGAAACTTTTGGCACCTTAGTAACTATAACATAAAAGTTCCTTTTGCGCTTGTAAAATAAAAATAAAAATTTGTTCATATTGTATTTCACAGCTCGAGTAATACCACGACAAGCAAGCTCACACCACTTGCAGCTAAAAGGAAGATGGGGCTCCGATGACTTTCGAGGTCGCTTTGAAGCCAAAGTCAATCAACAATACTCGAGCGATAAGGAAAGCTTATAGAACTAGAAAAATGATCAAAAATTCAGAGAGCCTTCTTGTGGAAGGGATGACTGTTATTTATACCTGATTTGGGACCCGACTGCCGAGGAAGATCATAATGTGTCAGGTTGTACCTATTCACACTTGCTACTACTCCCTCCTGCTGTGACAATGTGTTAGGACGAGGCTTAGATTGCTGAGGGAGATCGTGGGGTGTAAGGTCATGCTCGGTCAAACCTATTGCCACCATCCATTGTGACAGTGTGTCAAGTCTTAGTCGAGTTGTTCTATGTACCACCGGCAACACTTTGTTGTGTGTTAGGTTCCTTAACATGCATTGAATGTGACGTGTCTTGGGCTTGATGTGCCCACAATTAGACACGCTCAGTCGCCTGCGTCTAGTGGCAATAGTTTGCTCTGCACCTTATGGCAGGGCTCGATAGGTCATCGAGTCTCGAGGTGGGATTCTTGGTGTAGCCGAGCTCACTGCCAAAACCTTTCCGGATAGGCTTATGGTCATGGGCTTGGTATGCAGTCTCCCAATTTGGACTTCAAACTTGCTTTGGATTTTTGCAGAAGAGGCCTGGATTCTCCGCAACTTAGGATATGTTTGGGGCAAAGATGAGATTTCTCATCTCTATCTCTATTTCATCTCATCATTACAACTTTTTCAAATTTTCATACAAAATATAATAAACAATTCAATTTTTTCAAATCCCAATACAACTTTTTCAAATTTCAATATTTTAAATTAATATTTTAAACTTTTATCTTAACACTATTCATAAAATTTTTAAAAATTTTCATCTTATCTCACCTACCAAGCATAACCTAATCTCTTTGGGCGTTGGCCCTTCACTCAGAGAGCCCCTTACAAACATAAAAGTTGCTTATCTTTACATACCATTTAGAATTTAGAGGCTCTATGCATGATGGACAGGAAGATATACAAAAAACGTTAAAAAATACACAGCAGCTGAGCGAAAGAGGGGGATCATAAATAGAGCACGTCTGTCAGTCATTCCATCGTACGCCCAATCCTCTCAATGCTCTCATTCATTGAACTCTCTTGTTGGCTATCACAACTTTAGCACCTCGATCAGCTATAAACATGATTGCATGGAGCACGTTCTTCAATATATTTGATAAAAAGTTCAGCACCATGATAACCAAATTTCTACCACCACATGAATGGCTAAAAAATAAATTATAAGTAGTTGGGCAATCAATTTACCACTTGGCTCATGCATGTCATTGATTTGTACATGTTTTCGTGGTAGGAATTGGGTCTCAATGTCATTGATTTATTGGTACTGCATTAAGACTAGCTACATTGTATGGCCGAGGATGAACTTGGGACTTTGAACTTGAAAGTCCAAGAATGGGCATGAATGAGATTATTAAATGTAAACTCAAAGAAATAAAGGTATTTCATATATGATTTTTTTTAAAAAAATTTAATTTATGTCGGGACCTCTCCAAGACAGGGCTTTCGAACCCACTCCTGTAGAATAAATTTCGATCCCGTGCATTGCATTTTCAAAAATTTCCCTACACGAAACTAATTAAATCGCTGACTTTTCACCAGAGATTATGGCCTAAAGGATTGTTTGCAGTCATAAAGTGTTGAATCTTAGATTTTGAAAAGAGTGATATCCCAAGACCAAAACCTTCACCACTTGACAGGTTGAGTCTCAAATACTCTTGGTGCCCCTAATCCCTCATGGCTTACCTGAATTTCCCTTGTTAATTCCTAATCACCAAGTCCTAAAAATGCTCTAATATAAATTAAAAACACAATACATCAGTTGATGTAACTGGGGGTAAAAAGAATTCACTTGTTCACTAACTTAAAAAAAGAATCCAAGTTTGACACCTAGTATAATTAATAAATGTTCAAGTTTGATATATAGTTGGATCATTCTCAGTTACTATAAAATCTGTAATGTAATGTGATGAACAAGTGCACAACCAAACGCAACATGTTCATGTGGCGAGCACTGCAGCTGCAACCCTCGTACATGTCCTAAGAGAGCTGTGACAGCTGGCAATGGCAGGGAGTCCTAGTTCTAACAATGTGCTGTGCTGTTGCTTGCGCGTATTCAACTTGCCGTACCTTAGGAGAGAGTAAAAGACCATACTATACGTATAAGTACGTATCAGTATGTGTGTATTTTTTTTTCTTTTATTTTTTATGTAAACAAATTATATTGATCAAGGAATAAGCAGAGCTATGTACAGACTTCGCCTCATTTGAATTTAAAAACCACCTTAACTATCTCATCATTATAATTTTTTTAAATTTTTATATAAAATATAATAAATAATTTAACTTTTTCAAATCTCAAAACAATAATAATATTAAAAAATAATATTCTAATAATATTTTATTTTAATATTCATAAACCATTTCAACTCATCTCTAAATCTAAAAGACTGTTAGGTTTGGATGTTGAGATGAAAATTTTTAGTTTAAGATGAAAGTTTAAAATTGAATAAAATATTATTTTTTTATATTATTATTATTTTGAGATTTGAAAAAATTGAATTGAGATTTGAAAAAGTTAAATTATTTATTATATTTTATGTGAAAATTTAAAAAAATTGTAATAATAAAATAAAATGAAATGATAATTTTGTATTTAAAAAAACTTCAAAACCTAATTAGAATACAAAAGGAGCTAGGTAGCGTGTTATAGACAAGAAAATCATATAGGTCGATGGATTGAAATCAATAGCTATCAGCTCGGAAAACTAATGATTGCTTAACTAATGTAGAGTGGAAAATCTACATTATAATCAAAAGAGAGAGAAAAGGTTAAAATGTATATGAAAAATTGTTGCAATGTGTACAACCAAAAAGCTCATGTGTCAACTGCAATGTGTACAATAAAACTTACGTGTGTCAACTGAAAAACTATCCATTTGTACCGGTAAGTTATAGTCTTCTATTTCCAAGGTTCATTCTCCGGATGCCTCTCATAAAAATCTACTAAGCCCGTTCCTTTCGCAAACAAATGCAGAAGTGCTTCTAGTGCCATAACGTCCCTATCCAACATATAAATAAAAGAGACAACCTCAGAAATCCTGTCAGAGATAAGTCTGACTTTTTGGCTGACCAATAAATTGACTTCCAGACGGAGTGTCTGCATCGACAAGTATGGAACTTAATTGGTATTTCCATTTTGGGGGAAAATGCGAGGGAGCATGCTTTCATCATCTTTAACCGTGTTCATCGTTAGATTTTCAACCATCTCTTTCATGAGTAGTTATTTTTCAGCATATTTATCCCATAGCTGTTTGAAATTGTTACCCAGTCGTTGAGCCTGAAAAAGAAGATAAGTCATTATAACTTGCAATAGAGTAAACCATTAAAATCTTACCACAAACGTAAGTATCATCATAATAAATCAGTAGCTTATATACTAAAAAAGGTGAAGGAAATGATGTAAGAAAGCAATAACGGATGGAGTGATGATGTTTGAGCTCAGTATGAGGGTATTGTAAACATATTAAGCAATATACTTTTTAGGAAATGGAGTGGCTATTAAATCAATTGATATCTGCGATCTATCCTCAATCAATAACTGACGTGTACAGAAGTAAATTTTTTGTAAGTTTTTTTTTAAGTACATTTAACATTTTCCTTTCTTAATAAGGCATAAAGAAATAAAACTCTGTAACCAGAATTGCAATTATGTACACCGAGTGTAACATTCCTTCTTACTTTGACCATGGAGAATCTAACCGTGCACTTGTGCACACATGAATCCCAGGTTCCACCTCAGTAACGAAGTTGTTACCTTCTTTCACTCTATTAGTTACGTAAAGCATGGTTTTGGAACAAAGATCAGCTAATATCAGGTTAAACCCATTATGGGTTTCTTCTAGCTCTACAACCATGATATAGAAACTTATAACAATAATTTTCTAAGAAACAAAGTCGGTCTCGAACTCTAGATCACTTGAGTTAGTCCTCAATTGAACTAAGCTTAAAACTTCGAAGTTGAAAACGTCCTCGAAGTGCATGAGAACTAAAGTACTTTAGCATCTCACATCAATCATCACAATCGATATGCAAATCAAATAATCTAAGCAACAAGGAAAGGGGTATAATGGTAGACTTTGCATGGCCTTGGAATGAAAATGAGATCAGTTCTCTCTATGGTTGACAATTTTTTTGATAAGTTCTCTATGGTTAATAATTTACAGATTGTAGATCATAAATGACTTCTTACGAAACCAAACGACTTCCTGCAACAACAACGCTACTCTATATTGTATAAAATATTATACTTTCTTGCTGGGAGTAATATAAATGATTATGGGGGCGATTAAAAAAGCCCACGACCAGTGTTTTTGGGTATCGTGAAGCGAGCGCGTCTTCGTCCACTGAAGTACACGGCAAAATATGTTCGAATCAACATGCATATCTCTAGAACCCTTTAAATCATTCACACAGAAAACAGATCAAACAGGGAGTGGGTGCCGAAATTTGATCAAACCAATCGCCTTCAAGAATCGGACTGGGAGATCCCCTCTACTCTTGGCCTCTGGAAGCTTCTGAACTTCCCTGACATTTGTGAGGAAAGCCACCCGTCCATCCCTGCTACAAGTACAAGCGAGCCATGTCCCACCAGCAACCTTATCTCTCCCTCCCAAAATGTCACCACCTTCCCACCATTCCAATGGTCTTGTAGGCCTTCAAAAGCCAAAAACCAAAACATACCAGAAATATTAGCACTTCGTCAACCTCGGAAACCATATCAGACAGAAAAAGTACATAAAAAACAAAAACATTCCCAGAAGAGGAATCGGGCTTCAAATGCCAAACCAAACCAAACCCAAAAATTTAGCGCCTCGGAAACCATATCAGGCAAACCAAGATCAATCCAAGTAAAAGAAAGACTCAGAAGAAGAATCCGGCTCACCGAATGTGAAATTCGTCCCTATAAGCAAGATAAGGAATTGTACTTGGTGAACTTGCCATAGAAACGCTGCAATACATGGCTAATTCAGAGGCATAAAGATCATAATTTTTCTTTGACGTAATAAATTTCGGTTCTTTTTCTTCTGCGCCACGCGACTGTCCTCTTCATTCCCTTTCTGATGGTCAAGATAGATATTGTCAGCTTGTTGACCGAACTTTTTGACCTCGTCTGTGGTTTCTGTCCATGTTTACTCCGACTGAACAAGAACAAGCCAGCAGAACTCGAGCTCGAAACAAAAGAACACGTGGCAAAGGCAGGGAAGCTCGTGCCAACATCACGTGCTTGGAATGCCACCTTCCTAACAGTCACAGAACAAACCCCTCTCTTTCCGAAATAAATTAAAAGAATTAAATAAATAAATGAAGACAAAACAAAACAATTTTTTAATTAAAAAATTAAAAAAAAAAACTAACACCCTGTTTGTTTGTCCCTCTCTCGCCGCAGAGGGGGGAGAGAGAGAGTCTGTGACAGAGAGAGAGAGAGAGAGAGAGAGAGAGAGAGAGAGAGATGGGTAAGATAGTGGAGAGGAGGAAGAAGAAGAAAGGACGGCCTTCTCTATTAGATCTCCAGAAGCGTACGCTCAAGGAACAAGAACAGCAGCATCAGCAACAGAAGCGGAACCACGACTCTGCCCGTCATTCCATCCCCAATCATCCAACTCTCCCTGCCGCCTCTCCTACCCCTCTCCGGCGTTCCACTCGCCATAACCCTAACACCCACGACGACGACGACGACGAAGACGACGAATTGGCCGGGAAGCGCCGCGAGAAGAAGCTGAAGCTGGTGCTCCGATTGCCCTCCCAGAAATCGCCCCTCAATTCCGGCGCCTCTCCCGATTCGTGCGGTTCTGATTCCAACGCCGAGGAAGTGAACGAGAGCAACGCCGCCTCGAATAGCAACAAGAAGAGGAAGATCAATGCGATCGGGAATGGATCTGGGTTCCTGGACCACCTCAAGGTATCGAATTTCTCGTTGCTTTTCCTGAATGAAAAAAAAAAAAATAGTTTTGCGGCCATAGCCGCCAAATTGGCTTTTTAATCTGGACAACTATTCTTTTCTTCGGCGGACTCGTGCGTTGAAATAATTTGAAAACTCCTTGAATTTCGCACCCTTTAGACTTTGCCTTTTATTGAGCTTCTAGAATTTCAGGCGGAAAAAGGTTTGATTTCGCCCCGGCTTTGCTCTAGGAAATTGAGTCTCTTCGTAACCCTACAATTCTCGTACGAGTCTTTATTTACTGAACCTCTCTTATAATGAGTTGACTGTCAAATCTGATGAAAAGCTTAATTTGTCTTTTCTTTTTTCTTTTTAATAATTAGTTTTCACAGTTTGTAACTGTATTTGCCCTTTTTGGACGTTTTGAATGCCAGCGTACTTTGCTTTTTCACAGCCACTTTGGTTCTTCTTCCATACCCATAACGGAAAATATATGTTTCCTTCTATTTTTTTGCAGGGTGACAAGTCCGTTTCTGGTGCAAACCCCACAGACGCCCACCAAGGTTTGCGAATAGCCTGACGCCCATTTGCTTAAATAAGAAAAAAATGAGCCTTTTGCTACTGGTCGGTGCTTATGTGCATGATGATCATGTGCAGGGAGTCAGTTGGACTCGGGACCCTCAACGCCTTTACCGGATAAAAAGCTGTTACTGTTCATTCTCGACAGGCTTCAAAAGTGTGTCTTTCAGTTTCCCAGATCGTATTTTGATTACTTTGATGTAGCTTTAGGTTTTCAGTTTGCTGATGTGTTTTTGTTTTTTGATTTTAATACCAGGAAGGACACTTATGGTGTGTTCTCTGAGCCAGTGGACCCGAATGAGGTTAGTTCTTCAAAATGAAAGGTGACGCATTAATTTCTAAGGCTTGTATGCATTTGTTTCTTACTTTTGTATTGTTATTTCTTTGTTTATGCAGCTTCCTGACTACCATGAGGTGATAGAGCATCCAATGGATTTTGGAACCGTGAGGAATAAACTTACTAGTGGAGCTTATGCCTTCTTGGAACAGTTTGAGGTTGGGTTGTGCTTGTGCGGTTTCATCTTCATTTGACCCCTTTTCCTGTTTCCTAATTTGAATTTTGTAGGTTTTTAATTTCCTGTAGATGTTCCAGTTGGCATTTGGTTTTCTAGGGACTAGAGATAAATTTCATCTTCAGCTATCTTGACTGATATCATATAAAAGTCTTGCAATTTGCACTTAGATTTGCTTTCTGTTGGCTGTGTTTTGTATGAAACATCTTATTGGTTAGATTGGCTGGCCAATTAACCTCCCTTACATGTTGCATTTGTGTGGTTTCAGGACCATTGAACTCATCTTTGAAGGATTTCGATTTCCTCTCTGCTTTATTCAATTAAAATACCTTGTTCTATAACGCTAAGATTACAGATCTTGTCGTAGCTGGTTGGTTTTATACCTTCTATAAAAGGAAGTCTTGCCTCCTTTCCCCTTCCTCCTATGTGTAATTTGCGCAATGGATGCATTCAAATATATCCTAGATGTGATAGATAAAGGGAACATGACCTAGCATTTAGTCAGTTTCCATACAGGAGTTTTTGTTGTTGAACATTGTGGTTTCAAGCCTATGAGCTCAAGTATGCTAAACTGGGGTTTTCATGCTAATTGACTACATATTTCAGTTGTGTATAGAGTTCTCTGTCTATCCATGACAACAAGAGCTCTTTTAACACCAAGTGAGTTTTTCCTTTTGAAGATCTGATTTTCATGTTTGTACCACTCGTTGGAACTGTTAAGTTTTAGAAACTTAAGGTACCTCTTGTAATACCCCAATTCAGTATGAGAGAGGTGAATTCTATATTGCCTGGGAGGGAGTTCTTATTGTCTATAATAATTCCAAGGAGCTCTAATTGTAATGTTGTTAATTCTTTTGGAGTTAACTGTTAATTGGTATTGTAATATCCTGGATTTAGTATGAGAAGATAGTGAATGTGATCCCCCATTACTTGAGATTGAGAAGTTCTTGCATTTTATAATGATCCAAAGGTTCCAATGGTAACATGGATTAATTCTTTATTCTTTTGGAGTACAAGTCCACGTGGATGGGGTAAGGTCATGGTGGTCTTCGTACATTTTTTTCCTGGTACTCAGAGCTTTGTATTGACTGGTAAACTCAAAGCATTAAAACAAGATTTGAAGAAATGGAATGTGGAGGAGCTTGGGATCACGGAAAATAAGAGGAAGCTTTTGCTGCAAAAACTGCAGTGCTTGGAGGATAGGGAGCTGATGGGGACATATCTGGTGAGGAATTGGAGAGAAAAAAGAGGTGATGGCTGAATTAGAGAAGATCACATTAATGGAGGAAATCTCTTGGAGGCAGAAATCTCGGGTCCTTTGGTTGAAGGAAGGTGACAAGTGTACAATTTTTTTTCACCAAATGGCAAACTAGGTGTTTCTTTGTATACTTCCTGTGTACTTGGGCATCGCCTATTACATTGTGTTATAATAAAATTTTTAACTTATCAAAAAAAAAAAAAAATAATAATGCTATTGAGGTGCTTCATGACTGCATCCTTTCAGATCAAAAGGCCATTGAGGAACATATTGTCAATTTGTATGAGAAGCTGTTCAGGGAAGAATTTTCGTGGAGACCTAAGCTTGATAGGCTGATTTTTTATTCCATTGACCTGGTAAGTGCAGATTGGTTAGAGAGAGCTTTTGAAGATGATGAAGTTCTTGATGTGGTTAGAGGAATGGCAAGGGATAAGGCTTCAGGCCGGATGGTTTTTAAATGGCTTTCTTCCAACCTTGTTGGGACATAGTGTGGGAAGATATTATGAAGGTTTTTCTTGAATTTTATTATTATGAAATTCAAGAAAAGTTTCAATGCTACTTTTATTGCACTAATTCCTAAAAAGGTGGGGGCTGTGGAAATGCGGGACTTTTGACCTATTAGTTTGGTAAATGGGGTATTACAAGATCATTTCCAAGGTGCTAACTAATCGCATGAGTGTGGTGTTGGATAAAATTATTTTGGACTCTCAAAATGCCTTTGTGAGAGGGAGACAAATTCTTAATTTGGTCTTAATTGCTAATGAATGTTTGGATAGTAGAATTAGATTGGATGAATCTGGAATTTTGATAAAATTGAACATGGAAATGGTTTTCGAGAGAAGTGGTGTTTGTGGATCAAGCATTGCATTTTGACACCGAGATTCTCTGTTTTGGTGAATAGCACCCCGGTTGGGTTTTTTAATAGTTCACCTAGCTTGAGACAAGGAGATCCGTTATCTCCTTTTCTTTTTGTTCTAGTTATAGATGCTATGAGTAGAATGATTGAAGCAGCGGGAGAAGGAAGTTTCTTGTTGGGTTTTGTGGTGGGAGATGAGTCTCGGAATAGCTTAAAAGTATCACATCTTCTTTTTGCCGACGACACTTTAATTTTTAGTGAGACCAATCAAGAACATCTTCATTTTTTGAGAGCCTTGTTGTTATGTTTCGAAGCGGTTTATGGTCTCAAAATTAACTTAACTAAGTCTGAAATTGTGCCGGTGGGCTCCGTATTCAATATTTCAGATTTGGCTAATATTTTGGAGTGTGAGATATCTTTGCTGCCTTTGAAGTATCTTGGTCTTCCCTTGGGTGCTCCTCACAAATCTGTTTTGATATGAGATGGGGTGATCAAGAAGATTGAGAGAAGGTTGGCTGGTTGGAAAAAGTTATATTTATCTAAAAGGGGACAAATTACTTTGATAAAGAGTATGTTCTCTAATCTTCTCACTTATTTCCTTTCTCTTCTCCCTATGCCGACAGGGGTGACAAACAGAATTGAGGGGATTTTTTGGAATTTCTTGTGGGGAGGTAAAAGGGGAGGAAAGAAAGTTTCACTTGGTAAGTTGGAATAAGGTGTGTCAACCAATTTTGTGTGGAGGTTTGGGGGTGCGTAATTTAAGGCTATTTAACAAAGCTCTTCTTGGGAAATGGTTGTGGAGATATCATTGTGAGATGGATGCATTATGGAAAAATGTAGTTGATTTTAAATATGGGAGAATGTGGGGGAGTTGGTGCTCTAATGAAGTAAGAGAAGCGTATGGGATGGGTTTGTGGAAGTCCATTAGGATGGGTTGGGGGGAGTTTGTCAATCATATTAAATTTAAGGTGGGGGATGGGACAAGGATACATTTTTGGCATGATATTTGGTGTGGGATTCAGCTCTCAAGAATGTTTTTCCTTCCCTTTTTAGAATTGCTAGGGATCAACATGCTGCAGTGGCTGATTCCCTTTCTTTCTTGAATAATAATCCTTAATGGAGTGTTGAATTTGTGAGAGATGTGCATGATTGGGAAGTGAATGTAGTCTCATATTTTTTTGGAAGATTATACGATGTAAAGATTGTTCAGGGAAGGGAGGACAGCTGTGGGTTCATGCAGGAAATTCTAGATTTTTGGTTAGTTCCTTTTATAAGGCGCTGACCTGCCATTGTGTTTGTGATTACCCCTGGAAATGCCTTTGGAAAGTTAAGGTGCCTAGTAAGGTGGCATTTTTCTGTTGGTTGGTGTCTCGTGGAAAAATTCTGACCAAGGATAACTTAAGAAAGCGTGGACTTTATGTAGTAGATTAGTGCTTTATCTGTAAAAAAGCTGGTAAATCTGTTAACCATCTTTTTCTTCACTGTGAGGTGGCCAAGATTTTGTGGAATGAGATTTTTGCTAGGATGGGAATGGCTTGGGTGATGCCTAAGTAAGTGGTGGATTTTCTTGCTTGTTGGAAAGGTTTTGAGGGACGACAACGTGTTGCTGCCATTTGGAAGATGATCCCCTCGTGTTTGATGTCGTGCTTATGGTTGGAGAGGAACGGGAGGTGTTTTGAAGATAGAGAATGCTCGATGGGAGAACATAGGGAGTTTTTCTTTAATACTTTGAGTTTGTGGGCTAAGGCTCTTGTATTGAATGGAGATGATTTTCTTGATTTGCTTTAGTCTTTTTCAGTTTCTTGAGTGTATGAAGGTATTTTCTCTTGTATACTTCCTTTATTCTTGGGCTATGTCTATTCTTGGTAATAAAATCTCTAATTCATTATATATATAAAAAAAAACAAGTCCACATGTGAGTTTGCGCTTTCCTTGGGTTTTTACATCTCTCGGGCTTAACTCATATTGTAAAAGGGTTTGGTGGGCTTGATTGACTTTACCAATTTGAGAATGAAATAAAAGATTTTAGATTTTAGATTTCTTGGTGAACGCAATCTAGTTAAACATGCCAAGCTGTGATGCACTGCTTAATACTCAGTTTGTTTACATATAATTATGTGATAATTATTTTAACAGCTAATGCATTGGAATGGCTATAGCCTAGAATAACTTTTTTACACACTGTGCATGCCTCCTATTGGGTAATTGGAGTTAATGAATTTAAGAAGCACGCAAAATAATCGGTTTCTCTCATTTTTCCCACAGGCAGTTGACTTGGCTGCTTATGTGCCACCATATCTGCACAATCTGGGCTCTGATACCAGATGATAAGAATTTTTAGCTGAAAGAAAGAAAAAACTTGTTTTTCTATTGGAACAAAACAAACGATGTCAAGCCAGGAGTAGTTTGGTTGTGAAACTGGTTGTAGGAAGTAAAAGCTCTTTGCTTTGTATATTGCTTGCATTCTTTGCATTAAATTTAGAGCATACAGGAGGTGTTTTTTATTTTAAGTTACATGCGACGGGAGGTTCACAGGGCCACATTAGTGTTTCAATACAAAGAGACATCAGGCTTAACACTTGATGCTTGATGTAGCCCAATGTGTCGTTGAGGATGATAAACAGGAGGGCCTTTCTACTGTTGTAGTTAGATTATTTAGTGGTTCCGTTCCATGTTTACAATCATCTTTTAGTTGTCCAAGGCAAGGTCGAGTGAACTTCTGCTGATGTTTTTCTTATATTCTAGGATTTATGATGTATTCTTGTGTCGTGATGTTCTGTTAAGAAATTGGCTCAAATCCATATCGAGGAAATGATTCATTACAGTATATCATAAAAATATTTAAATCTGCATCATCTACCAATGATAGCCCTGTAATTGATATTAGGCAAATGACTTGGTGGAATGATGCTCTAGAAGACTTTTTTTATTCATATTTTGAAGAAAGCTAGTGACTGCATTTCCTGAGAATGAAAATTTCATTTTATTATCATGCAGAAAGATGTTTTCTTAATCTCTTCGAACGCAATGCAGTATAATGCACCTGATACCATATATTTTCGACAGGTATGGTCTGTTTTAAACTTCTATCTTGCATTGTTTCAATATCTTGTGTTGTCTAAAACTTGTTTCTTCTTTCAGGCACGATCCATACATGAGCTGGCAATAAAGAACTTTGAAAATTTGAGGCAAGATAGTGATGATAACGACCCAGAACCAAAAATAGTTAGAAGAGGTAGACCACCGACCAAAAATTTAAAAAAATCACTGGGCAGGCCTGCCTTGGAGCTTGCTGGTCCAGAATTTTCCACTGATGCCACTCTTGCTACTGGGGGAGAAAACACCAACTGGTCCAATTATGATCTGAGAAAGGGAACTCATCTTTTGGACAAATCTGCTTTAGCAGATTCATTTGGACGACTTCATGGTTCTCGCGATAATGATGTTTATACTAGTTGGTTGGGTGATAACAAATTTGACAGGAATGATGAATCTACAGGTTTGGAACTGGATTATTAACTTGCTTTTGGTTGTTCATCATCTTCAATTATCCTGCTTGATTTGAGCTTCTGTCACTTATTTTACAGGTTCCATGATGAAGGGTAATCAAATGAAGCATGGGAAGAAACAAGTTGTACTTGATGAGAACAGACGAAATACATATAAGCACTCCCAGTCATTGCCTGGTGGACAAGAGATGTCCGTGCTAACTACTTTTGTTGGAGAGCGGAAGCAGCTAATGGCTGTATGTATTACATTGTTGTTTAATTTTCTATTTAATTGTTTGATTCTGAAAAAGTGATACCACTCAAGATCGTATGAAATTCTGGTGAATCAACGGTGGATCTGTTAGCTTAAAATTCTTCTATGATCTGGCCAAATGGTTCTGTCAGCTGGCAATGACCTATAGTGTATTGCAGTTTTAAGTTACATAAAGCGACAGAAACTATAAACTATGTGATAATTAGACACAACTGGTGCACCTTTAAACTACATTTAAGTTGTCAATGGCCTCTAATATTTCCCCTTGAGGAATCATTTTTAATTAGATATAAATCGGAATATTTTGTGTTTTTAGTTGACAAATTATTTGGTTATCTTATCAGGTCCCGACTTTTGTTGGTTAGTTGACTTGGCTTTTTTATATGAATCAGGTAGGCCTTCTTTCAGAGTTTGGTTATGCGAGGAGCCTGGCTCGTTTTGCTGCAAATCTTGGACCTGGTGCTTGGAAAGTTGCTTCTAAGAAGATCGAGAGATCTTTGCCTGCTGGCCTTAAGTTTGGCCCTGGATGGGTTGGAGAAAATGATGTCACACCTCCAAGGCCACTGCTACTACCTTCTTCATTACCTGGTCGACTGTCACCACCACAGTCATTTCCTCTTGTTGAAAATTCACACTCTTTTGCAATTCACACTGTTGAATCGAAGGGAGAAACCTTATCAGAGACACCTGAAGGAAATAATTTGTCTAAAAAACAAGTACCTTCTACTCACTCAGCTTTGGATGGCGATCTAAGCAAGCATCTCCGTCTATCTGCCACCACATCCTCATCCCCCATTTATGTGCATAAATCGCCTGAACCCCAGAAAATTAATCCAGAAGTTGCTGAAGGATTTAATTCTCACACTGGGGTTAACATATTGAATAGTAGTACTGTTGCAAACAGGCCAAGGCCTCCTTTTCAGATTCATCAGAGCAGTATACTTCAACCTGGTATGAATGGATTTAACGCTTCATTTGGGTTTAACGTTGCAGCTCAAATGGGGAAACTAATTGGAGCAGCCAGGCCTCCTGGGTTTAGCTTACAGTCACCTCGGATGCTTGACACAATATCTAGGACTAATACTAACCTTGCTCATCTGGCAACTGCAAACAGCCGTAATTCGGAAGACCCCAAGATTATGGAAAGTTCAACTTCAACTAATTCTGGTGGCTCATTGCCAAACTCTGGTAGTGAGGCATTGGCAGTCCAAGTAAGAGGGCTTCATCATCCGCGGCCATCTCGGCAAGGGCTGTCACCACAACAGAAAACTGATTCCAGATTGTCACCGCAACAGAAACCAGATTCAGTTCCTCCAGACCTGAATGTCAGATTTCAGTCTCCAGGATCCCCTAGTTCTAGCAGAGTTGATGCAGCACAACCAGATTTAGCATTGCAGTTATGATATTATTTTTCCCTTCTTTTACTTAAGTTAACCATAGAAAGGTTGGTTTATGATTTGTTACTCCTGATTATGAGACCAACCGAGGGACTCTTTGATGTGGAGTTAGATTAGAGCTACACCTAACTGTATTGTAGAAGAATAGACTAGGCTTTCCTTGTACAGATTAATGCATTCTGATTCTTGGGCCCACATGCAAAAAGGTTTCATTTGTAAGATTGGAAGCCATCATCTAGCAAGAATATATTTCTAGCTTATGTCATGTCTTAATTTTTTTTTTCAATGCACAAAAAGAATTTGCTTCGGATGTGTTAAATTGTGGACCCAAATATGTATGATCATCATTGGACAAACAGGACTGACTCACTTGGGATTAAAGTTCCCAACTCCTGAAATTAGTTTGTCAGCAACCTTTGAGAAAATTGCAGAGCTGTCAACGAAAGGTACTTCCGGATTTGATAAAGCAATCGGATGGCTAGGAAACGGGGTTGTGAGTATCTCACCACAAAGGGATTCTGCAACTACACGTCTGTCCTTTTTGTGGTTGTCCATTACCAATCACCCAGAAAATAATAGAAAATAGTGGATTTGTCATTATGGGTTTATTTATTGTCTTTTTTCAATTAGACTTGTTAGATGAAAAAATAAAAAAGTATTTGAATCTCTCTTTTGAGAAGAATATATATAGTATGTTACACAAATGTGTTTCAGATTCGATTGACCCTGATCATCATCATCATCATCTAATAAGCACTTTTACTGTGCTTATTATCATCATGATTATTAGTTTTATTTTGGAATGTGGTGTTCCTGTTTGGAGCTTTTAGTAGGCAAAAAAACTATGCCCTCGTCTGGGTATCTATTTGACACAATTATAAAAAGATCAAGAAAAAGGTGATTGCACTGGAATGTTAATTGAAAATATCAACCTCAATTTATTTTTGTTTGTGTAAAGTTCTTACTTATTCATTACCTTTCATCTTTCTTGCATAATATCATTAGCTAGCTGTCTAAAGAATCATAGATATATATAAGGAAATTGCTGCAGTGAATTGGAAGTTGTGATTCAACCTACTTGAAATGCTGCAGCTTCCTCTTATGCTAATTTACTTCTTAAACATTAAGTTCAGATCATTCTGACTATGTATGCTTATATGGTGCTACTTAACTGGTGCATTCCCATCCTAACATTGTCAAGCTGTTGGGATACTGTTGGGCTTGAGAGGATAAAGAGTTACTCCTTGTTTATGAATTCATGCAAAAAGGCAGCCTAGAAAGACATCTCTTCAGCAGTAAGAGCTTACAAATGGAAATAAATTCAAATATCACCGTCCATATGTGCAAGCAATGTGCCGTAGCTGCACCAATTCTTCTAGGTACAAGCGGCTTACCGCATACCAATTAATATTTTAATTGTTGTCAGTTGTATTAGAAAAAAAGAAAAGAAAAAAATAGCGAAACACGTTAGTTGTCTTTATTTTCTGTAAGTCACCGAGTTTCACCACCTCCCAACACCTCCTTGCACAGCCACACACGGTTGCTTCATAGAGACATCTCTACACCTACAACTCAAAACTACACAACTGGAAACCAACGAGCACCGTAGCCAGTTTGCTACACCAGACCACTAGTGCACAGAGTAGGACCCTGACCAAGCCAAGCAGAAAACCATCGAAAGAAAACCTTCACTGTCGCATGTCTTCCTCACCCATGACATTCCTACACCCACAACACGGAAGCCTCTGTTTTTAAGAAACAAAAACAGAGCACGGCCTCGTCCCACGTACGCCGTCCGTGATTCTTCCATCGCCACATAGGTGTAAGCTAGCTTTACACTAGATGCTTCGCCACCATCGAGAGCCACTATCTTACACAGCCACCTGTACCAAGAACTCAACAAGCCTCTGTTTTTAGCAACCTTAACAAAGCAAGCGGAAACCTACAGACCCCCAACTTCCACCATCTCTAGTGTTGCACCACATCCACATGACCGTAAGCCACCAAAATCAACCTCCATGTCCCACGGCTTCACACCAACTCTCACGGCAACCGCCATTGTCAAGACTACATAAGCTTCTCGCTCTCCACATTAACTTTCTCTAAGTATCGGTTTTGCCCTCATAATACTCTCTCTCTCTCTCCGCCTCCCAAAACAGACACCGTCACTCACCCACGCCGGAGGTTCACGGTCGAACCCACGACTCACCCTGCATGCATACTCTGCTCATAATTATCTGTAATTACCAGAAACTAAAACCATGACTCGTACAAATAAAACTAGAAGAAAAGACAAATCATAGAGTTAGGGTTCGGAAGCTTTAATGGGGGGTTAAACATTCAGAATCATATGGGGTTCCAAAGCTTTAATGGAGGAGGAGAGAACGCGTTTCAAGTTGTAGGGAATGGAGCGAGAGAGAGAGAGATAACAAAAACGAAGAAGACCGAACTGTTGGAGCCTTCTAAATTTCATTCGTCTTCGTTTAAATTTCATCACGTCCCATGCATAACGTGAGTTTTAATTTAATTAAAACTCACCGTTTTATTAACTGACGTGGAGGTTGGTGCGCAATCGGTACACGAAATCCGCTTGCATTCAGACTTTTCCTTTTATTTATGCAAGTCAAGCTTATATGAGTTTTATTTATGAATTTAGATTGAGTCGAACCGAGTTTATATAAGTTTTGCTCGTTTAATATTCGAACTAATGAGTATTTACGAATAACTCATTTATTAAATGAACTGAGTATATACGAGCCGAGCTTGAATAGTTCACGAGTTGCTCTATTCGTTTACAACCCATGTATAATATTGGAGTGGTGACCAGTATCAATTGAGTGAGAGTGTTAGCAGTAAAACAGTAACCATGTATGATGTATGTAATAGGTTCAATATCACTCTTTCTGTCGTTTGTAAAGAATATTCCTTCATCATCATATATGGCCATCAATAAAATAAGGGGTTGAGTCTCTCTTATTAAAAATAATAATAAAGTCTCTTTAGATTATAAAATGGTTGTTTAAATGAAAAAATAGTGCATTTAATAAGTAATTCACAATTATTAATTTTTATTAGAATGTTTGTAGAGGCTATGCAATAAAGAAAGAAGTATTGCAAAATCATGTAAAATATAAAAATACATATTACAAGAATACGAGGGGCCAAATAATTCCCATCACTCATCAATCATTGTCTTTGAAAAAATAAAAAATAGGGTTTTGTTTTTTTGTTTTTAAATCCTGAAATCGACTTGCTATGACGAAACAAGTCGTCTCTAACGAAACAAGTCGTCTCTAAAGCTCGTACACTTTGCCTTTTATGACCCTCTCGGTTAAAACGCGTTACCAATAAGGTGATTCAAAGCGAGCCTTGTCACTGAAACGGGTTTCTATATAAACTCCGTCCCCACCCCCTGATTCCCGCTGAAACAGTCTCGCTCTCTCTCTAATGGAAGCTGGCGAAAGAACATTCTCAAGATCTCATTACCTCCAACTAATCTGCATCTTATTGGTAATTGTCTTCTATTTTTTAGGGTTTGCATGCCACGGATCGACGCCGATCCTTAGATCCTTCTATACTTGTGTTTAATTATCTCCAATGGTTAGCGACAGTTGTAATCAGTCCTCTGGTTTGATTCTTCAAATTTCAATGCACCTAATAAAGAAGAAGTCTCTCACATTTATGGATTTGATTAATGAAAACCGTCAGTTGAATCAGTACTAAGTTTTATAATTATGCATTCTCAAAGTCTTTTCCATTTATGCATCAATTTCTGTTAAATTATTGTTAATTTTTTAATCTTTCAATTAGGTTGTGTGCCATATTGCTCTTGTTGGATCAGATGTATTGGATACTTCAACTATGTAAGATTAGTCTTTGACATGTATATTTTTTTAGTAGTAGACTATACTTCATTTTGGGTCTTGTTTATTTGTTTTCTGATTGCTAGTGGTCTTTATTGCAATGTCTGTTATTTATTTCAGTCAAAGAGAATTCAAAGAGTTCCGGCCCTTGTATGACTGTGAGCAGTGCCGTTTGAGGAAGGTCTTGATCTCTTCTTTCTTATTTCAGTTTTATAATTACGATATCCCTTCCTATAGGTATTGATAATTTGATAGTCACAGAGCTACTTGGAGGTGTTTCATATCTTTGTAACTCTGCCATAATTGTGTACCGCATGGTATAATTTACTATTTACTATAATTGGCAACGTCCTAGAGGATGCTTGGTTTGGAAACCATAGAAAACATAAAGGAAACAAGATGAAATGTAGTTTCTCCGTTTTTAAAACCTCAGATTTGGTTAAATAGTTAAGTATGCAAACCATCACAGAAGTTGGAGTTTTGGAATTTCTTGGAGAAATTCCATTTTAGTTCTTGATGAGACACAAATTTTACGAGGGATTGGGGTAATATGATTTTGTTAAAACGTATGGATGTTTTCAATGAAGTGCAATGATAAGGTTTTGTTAGGTTGTCCTGTGAATCTCATATGATTCCATCTAAAATTTTATAACATCTTAACACAAACTCATGACCTCACTTTGAACCTTTCATGGGACAGCCAAATAGGCCTCTGAGGTTTTAGCTGCTACATGAGAGAGATCTGGAAAAGAGAACCAGTGTCGGTCTTAGTGGAATTAGAGTTTCTATCAAGTGTAAATGTTACTGCATGGGTAAGGAATTTCTTGAAGGATGCATTTGGAGGAGTAATCATCCCCTCAAGGTTGCTTTCTGGCTGGCTGCCATCTCATGGGAAAAATATTGACTATCGACAAGTTGAGAAAGCGTGGCCTCTACATAACAGATTGGTGCTTCATGTGCAAACACAATAGTGAATCAGCGGATCACCTCCTCCTTCATTGTGAAGTAGTTCAAGCTTTATGGGATGAAATATTCACTAGGCTCAATATTGCATGGGTAATGCCTAGGAGGGTGATAGATTTATTGTCATGTTGGAGAGGAATTCGGGGCAATCGTCATATCACGGCTGTTTGGAAGATGGTGCCTCTATGCTTAATGTGGTGCACATGTAACGAGAGGAATGGTCGTTGTTTCGACAATAGGGAGCGCTCAACGGAAGGGTTTAGGGACTTTTTCTTTCATACATTGTTGCTTTAAAAAAAAAAAATTACCTATAAAAAAAAACATTTTTGCTTTGGGCGTCGTCTATTGTGTTGAATGGAACGAGTTTTAATGACTTTTATGTTGCTTTTCACAATGCTTAACTTGTAATTAGGCTCATTTCTTGTATACTTCTTATGTATCTGAGCCATGCATAATTACGTGGATTAATAAAATTTCTTTTTACTTGTAAAAAAAAAAAAAAATCTTGAAGGAAGGTGAATAAGGGTGGGGAAGATAGTATTATGTAGCTGAAAAATATGATTCTGAAAGCAGAAGTATGGCTAAAAATGATTAATGTGGCTGGTGCACACTAGAGCTTTAGAAGTGCAACAGACAGATATTATGTCTTACATGCACAACCCTTCTTACCCTGCGCACTCACCATTATTCTGATTTTATTTTTGATCAGTAACAAAACATTACCTTTATGCAGAAGTTGTTACATTATACAAACTGTTGCATTTTATTGACCATATGGCCAAATGCTGGCTTAGCAGGAACAAGTTAATAATTCTGCTACAGGAGTTGGCAATCATCCAGATGAAAAGGTAACTTGTAGAGCTTTTTCTTTTCTCAGTAGAAATGGTGGTTCTTATATTTATACATTTCACACAGGATATTGACATCATAGCAACATACACCGACACTTCTGGTGCTGTTCGAGTTAGTAGTGTGAAAATGAGGGATCTATCTGCTTCCTGGGTCTGGGAAAAACCAATGGATTCTAATCATGGTCAGTCAAAGAGTTCCCAGGTACTGCTATCTCATTTAAACATTGATTCTTTAAAAATGCATGTATAATTACGCGATCATACTTAGCTAAAAGAGTTTGAACAATTATGAGAACCACATGAATTACACATATGAATTTAATACCACGATGTTTTCCAACTAAGAGAAAAAACCATTAACTTCTCCCTTCGTTTCTTTTAAGTGGCTGACATAAAAAATTGAATTATTATCTCCTCGTTACAGTCTCCGACTGACCATTTTCTTTTGATCCTTAATTTTAGAAAATGGAATATTTGTTTCAATCTGAGATGGGATCTGGAGAGAATGTGGAGCATTCTACTGATGAACATCAAGAAGGTGGAAGCCCATATCCTCAGATGTCATCAATGAGCCCAGTGAAGCTCATGCGACGGGTGAACTCAAGTGCTTCTGTTTTGTGTTCCCTAAATATATTTTGTGCAATCGATGTTGGTTTGTAACATGTCCTAGCCCTTCAGAAAATGCGGCAGGAAAGGAGGGATCTTCGAACTGCTCAGTTAATTCAACAAAATAAAGAAACTGACTACCAGATGGCAGCAGCAGCAGTTGAAAGGTCGAAAAGCCTCGACACCACTGTCAAGGGAAAGTACAGTATATGGAGGCGAGATTATGATAATCCAAATTCTGATTCAACCTTGAAACTCATGCGTGACCAGATTGTAATGGCCAAAGCATATGCATACATTGCCAAGTCTAAAAATGAAAGTAATCTTTACAATTCTCTCATGCAACACTCCAGAGAAAGTCACCGTGCTATCGGAGAAGCCAATTCTGATGCTGAGCTTCACCCAAGGTATTTCTACTCTCTTTCCACTATTCTGGATACCAGGTGTTCCTGCTTGCTCTTGGTTTTCATGCAGTTTTTCTCACTGTTCCTATTTTAGTGCACTTGATCAAGCAAAAGCAATGGGCCATGCTCTCTCCATAGCTAAAGACCAACTATATGACTGTGCCATGATTGCAAGGAAGTTTAGAGCCATGCTTCAGTCAACAGAAGAGAATGTAAATGCCCTGAAAAAAAAGAGTGCATTCTTGATTCAGCTAGCTGCGAAAACAGTCCCTAAAGGACTGCACTGCCTTCCTCTGCAGCTTGCAGCAGAGTATTACCTGCAGGGTTATCATAAGAAACAGGATCTTGACAAGGAAAAGCTTGAAGATCCATCTTTATACCACTATGCCATATTTTCTGACAATGTCCTAGCAACATCTGTGGTTGTCAATTCTACTGTGCTGCATGCAAAGGAACCTGAGAAACATGTTTTCCACATAGTCACAGATAAACTGAATTTTGCAGCAATGAGAATGTGGTTTCTTGTCAACCCTCCTCCAAAAGCAACTATACAAGTTGAGAACATTGATGATTTCAGGTGGTTGAATTCCTCGTACTGTTCCGTTTTACGTCAACTTGAATCTGCGAGAATTAAAGAATATTATTTCAAGGCAAACCATCCTTCTTCCATCTCTGCTGGGGCTGACAATCTTAAATATAGGAATCCAAAATATTTGTCCATGCTGAATCATCTTAGATTCTACCTTCCTGAAGTCTACCCAAATTTAGACAAGATCCTATTTTTAGATGATGATATTGTAGTTCAGAAGGATCTCACACCTCTCTGGTCCATTGATCTGCAAGGGATGGTAAATGGTGCAGTGGAGACATGCAAGGAGAGCTTCCACAGATTTGATAAGTATTTGAACTTCTCTAATCCAAAGATTTCTGAGAATTTCGATCAAAATGCTTGTGGCTGGGCATTTGGCATGAATATTTTTGACTTGAAGGAGTGGAAAAGGCGAAATATCACCGGAATATACCATCATTGGCAGGATATGGTAAAGCTTCGTCTCTCTTCTTCCTTCATGTCTCAACCCAGACCCCTCTTCCTCTTTTCATGTTATTATCATTCGTTCTCCATGTAAATTACTTATTCTATGCCATTTCATCTGTGATAATAACTTTTAGTCTTGAAGTCGTGTATACAAATATCATGGTGATGGTAGCCAAAAGTGTTCAATATGCTTGAAATGCATTGGTATCTTTCGCGACTAAGTCTTGCAACTGATGTAGAAGAATTGTTTTGCAGAATGAGGATAGAACTCTTTGGAAACTTGGCACCTTGCCGCCGGGACTTATCACTTTCTACAACTTGACCCATCCGCTTGACCGGGGTTGGCATGTATTGGGACTTGGCTATGACCCAGCTCTTAATCAAACAGCGATAGACAATGCAGCTGTCGTCCATTACAATGGAAACTACAAGCCATGGTTGGACTTGGCTGTTTCCAAGTACAAGTCTTACTGGTCGAAATATGTAATGTATGATAATCCCTATCTTCGATTGTGCAACATTGGTGAATAACATTTTTTTTTCTTTGTCCTGCTCACGCCCTCTCACTCACTTACACGTGTAATATTTTATCTAAACAAGAAAATAAATGCAAAATGCCTTATTGCTCCCATAGAATTCATCGATGTTCTCTTTTGTGCTATATGTTTCAGAAGTTACACTGCAGTTTGCCTGAGCCATCTCATAAACATATATATATATATATATATATATATATATATATATTGGCTACATGTAACGCCTTCCTCTCAGTGATGAAGAAATCTCATTTCGACTATCCACAACAATGCTTAGTGCTCACTGCGTTTAGATATACTGACTTCGTTGGAATATTCACTCTTTTTATTGTCGGGTCCATGAAATGCCAAACCTCTACACCGGTTTTGCTACATACAGTCGCCGTATGTAAGCGGCGTGCAAACGGCTTCAAATAATAATAATAAAAAATATGAAAAAAAAGATCAAAATAAAAATAAAAGAGAGAAATGCAGAGAGAGGTCGTGTGGGTGTCTTCGTTTCCTCGTCTTCTCCATGGTGGGTTTTTCTTGAATCTCAGCGCTTTCTGTGATAAGAGTCAAAAGTTGATTTGACGGATTAGGTCTTGGATTTGGATAGCTTTGAGACCATTCGCTGATTTGGGGGTTTTGGAGAGAGTTTTGGGTCTTTCAATAGGAATTTTTTACTTCAAATTAGACTTATAAAAAAGAAAGAGAAAAATAAAAAGTAAGGAAGCTGCAGTTTATAATCAGAATGCAAACAACAATTTGGCATGTCAAACACAACTCTCTTCATAAAAAGAAGTGGTGACAGAGAAAAAACATGAGGCAACCTCTAGGAACTTCAATAGGAAGAAACCTCACTGCAATTGCTATTGCTGCAACTAGAAATGGCATCGAGGTCCTGAAACGGGTTTTGAGAAGTACTCTGCTTCTTCTTCCTCTGGTTGCAGTCTTCATTCTTCGCAGGTGCTGGTGATAGAGAAGGGAATTTATTCCATACAGCCGGATTTGTAAAGAAGGGAATTTGGATCAAAGGGAGTGAACGTGGGAAGACCGAAAGAGACCGCTTTCCATTTGACTGAAACGGTGCCGTTTCATTTTATCCCTAAAAGGAAACGCAACGTTTCATTTTACACGGGGGCACCGATTGCCCCTCGCTTACGCAGGCCGACTGCATTAATCATTTTCCACTTGAAGAAATTATAATTGCCACATTACAGTAAACAGCAACTGTTGTATGTTTACATGTCGATTCGTAATTAGTGTCGAACTCTGATTATTACAAATATAAGAAGTGCTACGTTCATAAAATGATATATTTTATGGTAAAATGAATTTTACAATCTGATGTATTATATCAAATCACGTCAATTTAATTTTATTGTAGATAAAGTATTTCTTTAAAAGGTAATACTAATCCTATTACTGCTAAAATACTAATCATGCAACACCACTTAATACTTGTGTGGCAAATATATATATATATATATATATATATATATATATATATATATATATATATTTTTGTAGGCAAGTTTAGCATTTTATAGATAATCTAAAGGATTACATGGTACAAATTTCAATGGGGTGGAAGTCCCCTATAATCATTCCAAAACCAATAGATACATCACATAAAAAAGAAAAAAGAGGAATTTGGAGCCAATAAATTGGCTTCCACCCATGTCCTACTAGGGGATGCCGCTTGAAGCAGTTTTTGTATAGTTTGATTAAACAGACTATATTACTGCGACTAAAAGCCGCAGTAAAGGGAGGTGTGCTGCATCTTGTTGGTTTGGACTGGCTGGAAGAGACTGTCACGCCCATTTCCACTTGATCTTCGATTCAGGAAAGCGAGAACATAAGATAGCAGCCCAAAACAAAGTCAAGTCGTCGGCGGAGGACCAACACAGGCAGTGACGGAGCATGCAAGTCATGCGCCAGCATAGGAGTGAAACAGAAGGTTAGATTCAGAGGATCTAAAGCCTTTGATGCCAGGGAGGCCACGTGTATCATCAGGAGCTGCTCCAGGATGCAGTGGGGCGTCATTGTTGCGCATGGCAGAAGTCGCGTGTGTGACGAATGCGTCGAGCAAAAGAATAGAATCCTTCCATGAACTTAAAGATTGGCGATTGGAGATGCAAAATAGGTGGCACGTGTTGGTCGGAGAACACCGAAAGACAAGAGATCGGCTTGTTTTGACGCTGTGGAGAAAAGCCTAAAATAGAAAGCGAAAAAAATTGACAAAACAGGAAATGGAAGAAAGTTGTTATGGCTGGCTAGTGGAGGAGGTGGGTGGCAAAAATGTATTTGATGTTATGATTTGATTTTGGAATTTTCAATTTTTTTTTAAACACTAATACATGTGTACTAGATTATCGTGTTACAGGATTTCATGCTGAGGAAATGATAAGGGTAACACTCAATATGTAAATTATTTAATTAAAAATTTAAAAACAGTAAAGAATCTAAAATATTTGGAGGATTTTATGCGCCTCAGACGGAAAAGTAAAAAGATGCAAAGAATTTGGATAGGCTCCACTAGCAGAGTAGAAAGAAAAGTTATGGAGAGGATAGTCTCATCAAGAGGCTAAAGTAAAGTTGTTTTGAGTATCATTTTGAAATAGTCTATATATAATAAATTAATTATATATGTATAAATTATATTTTAAAATATAAAATCAATATAATTTTTAAAAGTTAAAATGTATATTTATAAAACTTAATAATACTTCTAAACTCTTAATCCAACTATTTTAAAAAATAATTACTCATCTTTATTATGAAAAGGGAAGTAGAGATTTGATTTTCAATCCTCGAGAAAAAAAAGATTAAAAAACGTTAAGAAAATAATTTTCAGATGTGAGAATTTGAGTGAAAATTATAAAAAAGTCAGAATTTTTATATTAATTATATAAAAAAAAAATCGGCTAGTACACTGAAAATAGGTTGGTATTGACCGAAACTCATTGGTACGGTCGGTATTTGATCTGGTACAAAACACATACATTTCCTGTATCGGTTACTATCCCGTTACACTAAATACTGGCCGTACCAATCGATACGGTACAAAATTTAAAGCATTGAGCTAAAGTCCATCTCGACCTGAGTTGCACTCTTTCAGTGGGCCCAAGAACTATCATTATGATCGACTCACGAGATACACAAGAAAAATGAAGGTGTTCCAGTGCAAGAAACTTGTTGAGGGGGACATACAAGATCTGCTAACCTTGACACTCCCTACGACACCTTGCATTTAAAGATTAGAGCCGGCAAGTAAATGGAGATCGCGGACAATCCTCTATTCCTAACGAAGGTAATGGGAAGTGACCGGACCGTCCTCTTGCCGTCAAGATGCCACCTGGGAAGTCACACCGTATTGATAGTGTCACCTAGGAAATCACATCACATTAAAGACCATGGCCTAATAACTGTATGTAGGGCATTAACCCCTGACGTAGAGTATAGAATGCCCTCCTGATATCTACTATAAAAGTTAGACACCAGATAAGAAAACAAACTTTTCTCTTAGACTCTAGAAAAATTGTCTAAGAAAATAACACTAATTTTAGCATCGAAGATTCTCCAAAACATCCCCGAGCCCCCATTTCTTCTGCCTTGCATGTGACTGAACCTAATGCCCGGTTTGCAAAACACGTCATCAAACAAATTCGTCGGCTACTAAATACTAAATTAGTATGAGAATCCTTAGCGACCGTTATATGGAACAAACGAACGGAAGCAAGCTCACCAAAGCTCTTCTCAAGAACACTAACAATCCCAAACTAGCATGGCACCTCTTCAAGCGCATTCTCTCCTCTCCCTCTTTCTCCAACCACTGTCTTCGATCCATACCCGTCATCGCTCGTATCCTTATTCGTGAACAAATGCACCGCGAAATCGATAGCCTTCCCGAACTCCTTGACTCGCAACCCGTCGAAACGTCTCACCCTTGTCTCCTTTCCCTCGTGCGAGTCTTGGCCAAATCGGGTCTGGTTGATGAGGCTATTTCCCAATTCAAATCGCTTCGAACCCGGTTCCCGGAAAAGCCTCCTCCCATATCTTTGTATAATTTGCTTCTTCAGTCCTCCTTAAAGGGAGACCGTGCGGATTTTGTGTCATGGTTGTACAGGGATATGATTGTCGCTGGGATTAACCCGGAAACATATACTTTTAATCTTTTGATATGTGCACTGTGTGACTTGGGTCTTATGGAAGTGGCTCGGGAGGTATTTGATAGAATGTCTGAGAAGGGTTGTCTGCCAAATGAGTTCACTGTTGGGATTTTAGTTCGTGGGTATTGTAGAACTGGGCTTGCTACCGAAGGCTTGGAGCTTTTAAATAAGCTGAGGAATTATAATGTTTTTCCCAATAGGGTTGTGTACAATACTTTGATATCTAGTTTTTGTAGAGAAGGTAGGACTGATGAAGCTGAGAAATTGTTGGAGAAAATGAGAGAGGATGGTATCCTTCCAGATGTTGTTACTTTTAATTCTAGGATTTCGGCCCTTTGTGGGGCAGGGAAAATCCTAGAGGCTTCTAGAATTTTTAGAGATATGCAAATTGATGAAGAATTGGGGTTGCCCCGGCCAAATATTGTAACTTATAACTTAATGCTCGGGGGGTTTTGCAAGGAAGGGATGTTGGAGGAAGCAAAGACCCTGTTTGACTCTATGCAAAATGTTGGTGATTTTATCAGTTTGGAGAGTTATAATATATGGTTGTTGGGTTTGGTTAGGAATGGGAAGCTGTTAGAGGCACGATTGGTTCTAAAAGAGATGGTGGATAAGGGCATTGAACCCAATATCTACTCATACAACATTGTGATGGATGGGCTATGCAAAAATGGGATGCTCTCTGATGCAAGGATGGTTATGGGCCTGATGAAATGTAGTGGTATTCCCCCAGATACAGCAACTTATGGTACTTTACTACACGGGTACTGCAAGAAGGGGAAGATATCTGAAGCCAATAATATTCTTCATGAGATGATGAGTTGTAGTTGTTTCCCAAATACCTATACTTGCAACATTTTGCTGCACAGCCTATGGAAAGAGGGGAGAACATCGGAAGCAGAGGAATTACTAAAAAGGATGAACGAGAGAGGTTATGGCTTAGATACTGTGACATGCAATATTGTGATTGATGGTCTGTGTAATATTGAGAAATTGGACGAAGCAATTGAAATTGTGAATGGGATGTGGACTCATGGAAGTGCTGCTCTTGGTAACCTGGGGAACTCATTTATTGGCCTAGTTGATGATAGTGGTAATGGGAAGAAATGCATGCCTGATTTGGTCACCTACTCAACAATAATTAGTGAGTTATGCAAGGCTGGGAGGCTTGATGAAGCTAAAAAGAAGTTCACTGAGATGGTGAGGAAAAACTTGCTTCCTGATTCTGTGGTTTACGATATTTTTATATATACTTTCTGCAAACAAGGAAAGCTATCATCCGCATTTCGAGTTCTGAAAGACATGGAGATAAATGGCTGCAACAAGACCCTTCAAACTTATAACTCATTGATCCTGGGCTTAGGAAGTAAAAATCAAATATTCGAAATATATGGGCTGATGGATGAGATGAGAGAAAGAGGAGTTTCTCCAAACGTTTGTACTTACAATAATATAATCAGCTGTCTCTGTGAAGGAGGGAGAGTCCATGATGCCACCTCTCTTTTAGATGAAATGATGCAAAAGGGCATCTCCCCTAATATATCTTCATTCAGAATATTAATCAAAGCTTTCTGCAAGCTGTGTGATTTTGCAGTAGCAAAGGAGATATTTGAGATTGCTCTTAGTATATGCGGCCACAAGGAAGCCTTATATAGTTTGATGTTTAATGAGTTACTTGCTGGAGGTGAAGTTTCCGAAGCTAAAGAGCTGTTTCAAGCTTCTTTGGATGAGACCTTTGATGTGGGGAACTTCTTGTTTAAGGATCTTATTGACAAACTGTGCAAGGATGAGAAATTAGAGGATGCTAGTGCAATTCTTCATAGGATGATTGATATAGGATATGGATTTGATCCTGCATCTTTCATGCCAGTGATTGATGGCCTGGGTATAAGGGGAAACAAGCACGAAGCTGATGAACTTGCTGAGAGGATGATGGAAATGGCTTCAGAAGGTAGGGTGGAAAATAAGGTCTATCGAAATCAGTGGCAGAGAGTCCGAGGAAAACCCAAGAAACATGGGGCAAGTGATTGGCAGACCATACTTCACAGGTAAATGATTGGATAAGACTCATTTGTGATTTATTTCTTCTCTTTTCTTCTCTGATCTCATTGATGTTGTGATTTATTTGCACTAAACTTGGGCCATGTTGAGTTCATTTATTCATTTGTTAAGAATAAGCTTTAAAAACTGCTTTCTGCAGTAATTTACCTGATTTCCTGTATTAAGGAATCCATATTATCTACTCATATAAAAAAATTATCCATATTTGTATAAACAAGTACATCAGGGCAGTGTGATGGTCTGTTTAGCTCCTATTTTGTAACGACTGCATGATGGTGTTTATCACCAGCTTGCATCAACATGTGGTACATTTGATTCCTTGGTTACTGATTATCAACATGTGCTCCAATTAGATGATCTGCAATTCCAAGCTATGAACACACTTTAAAAAAAAAAAAAAAAAACCAAGTTACGAATGTTACGGGGAAGTTAACACCCACACACAAATTCTGAATATACTGATTCTAGCAAACCAAAAAAATATTATTATCTTAAAATTTCAATCTTGTTGTGATGGAACTAGGTGAAACTTACCCTCTCTTATCTTATAACTACCTTTGAATTCATTGAGCTTGCTGACTTTGTATCTGCTTTGTATTCTTTCACAGAGATGATGGCAGTGCAATTACATTGAAAGCTCTTAAGCGGGTACAGAAAGGCCTGGGTCAGGGTAGTATATCAAGTTTGCAGCCCCATAAAAATCAAGTTCTTGATTATTAGGATGCTATGATTGACTTTAACTCTTGGGGGTCAATGCTATGGATTTTAAACTAGATTATAGGAGGTCTTTTCTAGACACACTGGACTCAAGGTGGGGATGGTTCCTTCATTAAACTTTGGCATGACATATGGTGTGGAGATATAACTTCGAGGAAGCTTTTCTAAAAGCGTATAAGATTGCATGCGTGCAGAAGACTTCAGTGGCCTATCTATTGGGATCCTTTAGTCGCTCCCCTCAGTGGAACTTCAATTTCTTCAAAGTGGCTCATCATTGGGAAGTTGACTTCTTCACAGAATTTGTTAATATATTGTTCTATGCTAGACTAAGTGATGGAAGTATAGATAAGACCTTTCGAGGCCTTCTAAGAAAGGAAGCTCACTGTCTGCTCATTTTATCTGGTCCTCACAACTTATGATTGTAATTCCTTTCCTTGGAAGAGCATTTGGAGGACTAAGTTGCTAAAAGCATCTTTTTTGGCCTGCCAGCTTATTTAAAGAAGATTCTCACCTTGAATAATCTAAGGAAATGCCAGCTTATTGTAGCTGATTGGTGTTCTCTGCGTAAAAGCGGTGGGCAATTTGTAGATATCTTGCTACTATAGTGCGAGATTGGTAGAATTCCATTTTTTGGTAGAGTTGGGTTAGCATGGGTTATGCCTAGAAGCTTGGTAGACCTTCTTGCAAAATAGAGAGGATTATATGACAGTTCACAACTTGTAGTAGTGTGGGAGATGTCAACAATATGCTCACTGTGGTGCATTTGGAGGAAAAGGAATGACAGAATAAACATTAATGGACTAAGTTTCCATGATGTCCTTATATATGTTTTTAAATTTAATTTGGTTTTCTCTTATATAGGAATAGCATGATGTTCGATATTGAAGCCATCAGAAGAATCAAATGCCTCTTTTTTGGTACCTCAGGTATGATTATGGTTTTGTTTTGACTTCTCTTTCATTTGGGTGCCAAATGGCAAATAGTAAGAAGATCAATAGTTAGTTCTATAGACGGTAAATGTAGGCTTTATTGGACTTGTTTGTTGTCATCTTGCAATTGCTCAATAAACAGAAATGTCAAATAATCGAGATGAGGTTTTCAATCTTGAACTGTGACAAATTCCAAATATGTCCATGAAGCATTGATATGTTTAATTTTGTTCTTGAGTAATTAAAAAGCTTAAATTACTCTATCTTGTTATCACCATGCAAACAAAAACTATATATTTGAACAGTAATTTTTTATACACATCTTTGTTAATACTGGCATGACATATTTTTTCAATCGAAATTACATATTCCCAGATTCTATATAATTTTGAGACTGGCAAGTATTTCGTATAAATAATGGATGTTCTCATAATGGTGATAAGGCAGTGTAAGCTATGTTATTTACTAACTTCAAGGGCTAATGGAAGCAAGTGATAGTAGTTCATGGATGGAATTGTATTCTGGCATGATACGATTCATGCTAAGCCCCAAGCAAGTGCTTAAAATTGTCCTAATAATTTCATAGCTCATTTATTCCATCTAAAATACCCATAGATCTTAAAAAATAAGATCCAATATTGGTTTAAAAACTAAACAAAGAAGCGAACAGATTAATCATGTGATCATCATCAACAATCTCCAATTGATAAGCCGCTGTTCTAACAACTTTAGAACCCAGAATCCCTGAATAACCTCTTATATATGTTCCTGAAAAACGACATAATCAAGTAGCTAAACGGATCGAAACTGGTGATAGTGTTCAAGACAGATCACTGCTGCCAAAGGGACTTCCGAGATATGGATTAGAAGAATGCTGAAGGGAGAGTCTGAGTGTGTGACTTTGAGATGCTCTGAATATGTGTATGCACTCCTGAAGATCAGCATCGCATGCCAAAAGAACCCAGTACTCACGATCATCGTCCAAATATCTGAGATCCACTCTACTGATATCATCTAGATTGAGTCTCCTTGCAATCTCTAGCTGCAAATCTCCAAAAGTCCAATTTGGTTGGAATCTAAACCGAATTTTTTCATCACCAAAACTAGCCTTAACTCTAAAAGCACCAGTACCGCCATCTCGAGAATTATGGCTGCTGCTTTCTGGTAAAATGGGTAGAGTCTCAAGATCAGGAAGCCCGCCAAAAGATTTGAGGCAGTGATCGGCTACTGGGAGAAGATTCTGCTCGTGTCGATTCAAGGTATTTAAGTCTGCATCACTGCAAGCCATAGGCAGCAATCCACCAGGCTTCTCTCTCATTAATGTATCTGCATTACTCAAAGCATTGATGGGTGTGCTATGTTGCTGTGCTGCAGTACTAGCACAAAAGCTACTGGGACCAAAGGTCTGGCTGCATGAAGAAGGCAGGGATTTTGACTGAGTACCGGACCCATGGTTAAGTAAACTACTCTCTGGTATGGGGCTTGATTGCTTTGAGTTGTCACTGATAATTTTCATTGACGAGAAAGAGCCATTTCCAGGGGAGTTAAATTCTGGGAAGTTAGTGTAGAAAGACCCGATTTGAATTGCACCCTCAGCTCCTTGAACCGAGTCGATTACACTCTGGAGTTTCCTCAGAGAGTGGCCTACCTTCTTGATCTTTCGAGATGGCCATCGTGTAATCCCATGTTGCCTGCATATCCTTTTCAGGGTAGTCGGGCCCACTGCAACCCAAAGAAAATGCTATATATGAGCAACATGTATACTTAAACTGGCAGATACATATTGAGTTGATTAGGTTTTGAGTTCTTTCGTGCTACAGCTTAAGAAAATTCTATAGAAAACTGGATCACTCCTAATGGTTTTTCATTAGAAATTCAAGTAATTTCAGTTCCATTAATTACATCATATAAATTAGAAATAAAACAATTCCTTCTGACTTTACTAGTGATGGATATTTTCGTACCACCAATACTTTTAGCAGCATCTTTTAGGCTTCCTGCAAAGTATTGCCGGAGAACTGACAAGCTTATAGTCTTCTCTGTCTTGGTCCTCTTCTCGCCTGTTTTTCTGCCACTTGATGAACGCCGCCCGCCATAAGAATAAGAACCTCCACCACCATCAACACTATCTTTGGACCCAGAACTTTGCTGAAGTTGCCCAAATTCTGACAAGCTCTGACCATTGAGTGAGGCCCCCTGTGTCACGTTATCCCAGTGAGTTGTCACCTCGAATTCCTCCTTGGGATCTTCCTCTTGGTACTCCGAGGAGATAGAGATGCCTTTGCCTTTCTGCTGGACCTCCGTCACGTGGGCAATCCATGATGACTCTTTCGAACAGGCTTCTTTCAGAGGGGAAGATGCTGATTTCTGAGGTTCTTCTTTCTTAATTCTAACATCTGAAGCAATAACCACTTCCTCAACTGAGTATACGACTTCTTCCTCGTCGAGTACTTTCTCTGTTACAGCATGCAAACTCCGGCAGGCCTGTTGTAGCACAATGGACAATGAGTTGAGCATCTGCTCTTGTTCTTCAGTATCATGGCAATCCTTTGGTAAGAAAAACTCCAACACAAAATCAGCTGAGCCGGTATAGAGGCTGCGGAAGGGGATTGCTACAGCAGCACGCAATCCAAACATCCTAGCATGGTGAGAGAGAGGATATTCTGTCCTGCTAAAGGCAGTCATATCAGTTGCAAAACATGGTTTGGTTGTGGTGAATGCAGTCCCGACAGTTCCTTGACCTCGAAACAGGTGGTACTCGGAGCAGGCTTCATGGAAGCCCAAAACTTCTGCATCAGACACAAAGCAAGCCGAATCCACAGTTGAAAGACAATCAGCATAATTCTCATCAGAATGCCGGCATCCACCTTTACCAGCTTGTTGGAGACAAGGGGCCCAAGTTAGAGCTAAAGGCAATCTATGTGTCTCGCAAACAGTTACTAAAACCTCTACTATATCAGCCAATGCTACTTGGTACAACTCGTCATAATTATAAGCCTGTTGGAGATTTATATAAGATCATGGATGCTGGGAATAATTTACAAAGTTGAAATACTCGAAAAATGCTATTGTTAATCGATACCGCGCGTCCTGATCTTACCTTTACGCTTGGAGGGCTGAAGGATTGATAACTCCGAAGATCAGCAGCCTGCGAAATGAAAATAGTAAGTACTACTTGTAAGAAGATAAAATGAAAGACATTTGCATTAATTGCAGTACATATTCGTACTTGAGTGATAGATCGAATAACCAAAGCAACTATATATTCATGAAGTTCATTCGACAAATTAATCAGTGGTTTTGTTGCCGAGAAAATTATAAAATATTCCTACATTAATTAAACAATCATAAATTTAGTTATTTACGTACGTTTAAAATAATATAAAAGGTCATATAAATAAATATGGGAGAATATTTAAAATTTTAAAAAAATTAAAACACCATGTATATATATTCTTTCTTATATATCTAACTAATTATTACAATATTATTTATAAGTAATATTCGAATAATATATAGCACAGTCAGAATCGAAAACTCCACAACGAAGTTATATATAAATAGAATTAAAAACCAACAATTTCCTCATCATCATGCATTAAATATTGCTCGACTGGTCGGTAGAAGGAATAGAAAACATTAATTATAAATTGAAGGGTGGTGCTACTCCAGTAGCACCAAATGGCAATTTTTTTTTTTCTTTTGGGTTTTTAAATTTTTTTTTAAACCCCTTAGACATTTTAAAAAAAAAAAGTAAAAATTACAAATTTATTAAAAAAATACTTTTTTAACCATTAAATAAAAAAATATTTATCTGTAGGCCAGGTTTTGTTGGTGGGAGTAGTATTTTCCTAAATGGAAAGAGCATAGTATCAATATTTGACGTCACAATTGTCTTGTACTATCCAACGTGAATTCAGTTTAGTTTAATTTTAAATTGAGTTTAATATCTAAATACTTAACTCTCAATTTATTAAACTCATATCAATTCAAAACCTCTTTATACAAAGAGTCCGCAATATTTTTCAACTCGACATGACTTCTTTATATGCATATATGCGAGATTCATAAACTTTTTTAACTTCTCGTAAATACATATAAATTCATCTCAATTCACTACTTTTCTTATATAATATGTAAATGGAAAGAGCATATATAATAATATCGATCGTCACAATTGTCTTGTACTATCCAACAACGTACGTCTAAACCCGTAAATTAGAAGCTTAAATTAGATTCCTGCACGATGATCAGATAGAATAAACGTTTTTGAAAGATATTATTTCAAGCTATATATATTAAATACATAACTTATATTCACAGAAGATCATTATAACCAATATTCATGTGGAACAAAAACCACGTACAGTTGGAAGCTGCTGATGTGCAATCAATGCAAGGATGCATGGCTTCCAAGGGCATCTTCAAACTGGAAAAGCTAGGAATTAAAATAATGTACGTAACTGCTCATTTATTTATAATTAATTAGTGTAGACGGTGCACTCTTGGTGGTTGGATAATCCACCTCTTACATCATTTGAATATTTAAGCTATAATTAATATTGTTTAATATAACAGGGACGTCGTGGCTTATAAATAATAATATTTTGTTTCAACTTCGTGCAAGTTATAAATTAATAATGGATATATATATATATATATATATATATATATATAAAAAAGAAGATCAAGGCCAGGTAAGAATTAGGAGAATGAAGAAGAAGATGAAGAACCTGATCAAGAGCTAATTGGCAGACATTTTCAAGAAGTTCTGGGCGATGGACGTTGATCTTTTGATCAGCAGTACTTGTGACAATCTCAACAACACCCAAGCAAGTTCCACTCCCTCGTTCGAAAACAGGAAGGGCAAGAAAGCCGCTTCGAACGCCGGCGCAGTACTGCTCATGTGCATAGTTAATTATATCATGTGGGTATTCGTCTCTTTTGAAGAAACGAACAATATCAGGAGTCCATTCAGGCAAATTTTCCCAGAAAACCTCCCCTATATCTTCCTCAACTGCAAACTCATGATCATATGCCCTGGAAACATCTCTGTAATTCGCAAGGCTCTTGCAGTTAGCACCAAAGGAGTATGCAGGCTGATCCTGAGTGGTGAGGAAATATCTGCCTCCCGATGATCTCCTTTTGGGCACCCATATCTGAATAAGCACATGATTCATGTTCTTTGTACATTCTGTCAAGTATCCAACGGCCATCATTAGTCTCTCTTTCACTGATGAACAAGGTCCCGGATTAGCCCAGCTTGGCCCAATCCACCATCTCCTGATCATTCCAAGTTCAGTGCCACCTTCTACTAGAATACCTTCAGATTCGGGAAAAGTTCCTTCGGTGGATTCTTCTTGGTAGATTTGCTGGCGGTACTGGTTGATGCTGAGATGACTGATAGAGTTTGTTTCCAAAGGAGGCAAATAATGATGTGAAGGGTACTCATGATTGAAAGCTATGGCGGAAGCTGGTAGGGGGCCTGGAGGGAAAAGGTTTAAGCCTAGTCCAGTGGTCTCCAACCAGCATCCTTCAATCAAAAGCTCATCCATGAAACCCAATTCTGTGTTACTGATCATATTATTCTCAGAGACCAAGTTCCCGTATGTGGTGGAGTTGGACGTAAAGGCACCAAATTCCATGTTAAATTCCCGTTCGATTTCCATATCCGACTGTACTTGGTTTGAAAGACTCACGATCCGATCGATACACGTAAAGATGAAATACAGAAAGATCAGGAGCTTCCAGGAAATGTTACTTTTGCCTGCTGAGTCCCAGAAACATGTAGCTTTATCAAATGGAAATGATAAACCAGATGCAGAGAAGGCTTCAAGTTTCAAAAACCAATTAATCAAAGACCCAACTTAATTGATCATCATCTCATGTACTTGTGATGACTAAAAATTAAGTATATTTTATGAACAACCAAGACACAAAAAGAAACATGAAAGAAAGTTCCTCATTAATTCTTATTATATATGTATGTGTATTATATATATATATATATATATGAAGAAGATATAGAAACAAAAAATATAAGAAGTGACGAAACAGAAAAGAAAAAGCTTTAACTCACAATATTACTTTGTCGAACTTCAGCTTGTAAACCTCGATCGGTCTTTGATCATCAAGCTAGCATGCATAGAATTATGTGTCAGGCCGCCACTACTTCTAATATATATGTGCGCCCCGTCGAGTCAGAAGAATCTAGCTAACTGGCTAGCAACACGTACACGATTACGATCAACAACAAAGATTTTGGTAGACTGATCGTCAGGAAATTAATTAAGATCAGTACTACATACGTAGAAGTTAGTACGTAATAAAAAAATAAAAAAAGTTTCGGGACACACTTTCACTTTCGGGGCCCAACTTTCGGTGGGTTTAGCATTTCTGAAGGAGATACGCATGCTAGCTGTTCTCCTGTTTACTTTTTGGATGGTTCAAACACTTCGGTATCGTTTGTTTTCGGAGGGAAGATGAGATGAATTGAGATTAAAATTAAAAAATAAAATAAAGTATTATTAAAATATATATTTTAATATTATTTTTATTTTAAAATTAAAAAAATTAAATTATTTATTTTATTTTATATTAGAATTTGAAAAAGTTGTAATGATTAAGTGAGATAAGATGAGATAAATTTGAAAAAGTTGAATTATTTATTTTATTTTGTATTAAAATTTAAGAAAGTATAATAATAAAATTGAGATGAGATGAGATGAGATGATATGAGATATTTTCTAAAAACAAACGAGATTTTGTCACGCTGAATTTTTGTTATTGACAATTATAGATGTATATATATTTATATTTATATTTATGAATCAAATATAATATTATATGGACTATATATATTATATATTGTAAATCAAGATTAACAGTGCTCGATCGGATTTCCTAATTAAATATAAGAAAAATGCTAGTTTATCTTCTCACTTTGTCTACTCATTTTGACTACTTGTGTATTTAATTTTTTTTTACTTAATGATTAAAAAAGTAATTTTTAATGTATTGATGCATTTTTTTATTTTAAAAAAATATGAACAGAAAAATAAGAAAAAAAAGTAAAGGCCAAAATGACCTAGCGGTCAAATGGAACGGTGCTACTTAGACGGCATAATAGCATATATTGTGATACATAGTACATGATCAACTCTATAATATTAATCCGTGCTTTGATCATCATAAACGTAAAATATCAATGCAATTTGAAAGGGACATATATATAATTATTATAGTAATTAAGGAATTAATTAATTTAATTAGTCATTGAAAATGACATCCGGCCAAATTATATATATTATTCAAATAAAAGCTGGTATAATGACTAAACTAATTATATATATATATATATTTTAATTAACTCCCCATTAATTCATGAAACTTGCAAATTAAAAAGTGTTAATTCTCTGTACTGATCCCGGCCGCCACCATTTTCGTGCATATATGCATCATTGATCATGTCATTGATCATCTTGATGTAATATAAGCGGCGAATTGTTATCACAAATCAAACCTAAATTATAGACTCACTTCATGCGTCCTCGATTACACACAAAAAGTGACGTTATTGTATATACTATATATATATATATATGTTAATTAATCAGAATCTTCATCCACACACATACACACATATATTATATATATATATATATTATTTTATTGTCCAATTATTATATATATAATGAATATATATGTTGAGGCTGACCCTGCATCCACTTTCATCCTCCATATATATGTTTGATAATGAACCAATTTATAATTAATGATTTCACCTCTGATCTGACGTTGGTGTCTAGTCAGATATGATGAATTATTTGCAGCTAAATTGACAATAGGCCGGGTCTTGTGTGCCAGAGGGAATTGTTTTTGTTTGGTTTTGTTTTTCAATGTTTTCGAGGATAATTTGGTCCCTCTGATGTTTTTGAAACCAGATGCAGAACGCTTAAAGTTTCAAAAACCAATTCAAGACGTACCCAACTTGATCATCTGTTGTGATGTCTGCAGTCCAGACTCTAAACCATGACTAAGATCATGGTTTTTGAAACTCGAAGCTATTTTTAATCATGATCATATAGTTCAGATCATGCAGATTCCTGAGATTGGTCAAGAGGTTTTAGACAAACTAGTGTGGGGTGGAAATTCAGATGGAAAATTTACTGTGAAAAGTGCTTACCACCTGTGTATGTAGCTATCTCAGAGCAATAGATGGAAATCTTCACAACAATTTGTGCCTCGGTATCTATGGAAGAAAATCTGGTCTTTGCAAACAACAAATGCAGTGAAAGTCTAGTCTTCATGTGGCGTGCTTGTATTGATGTTCTTCCCACTAAATTAAATTTATTTAAGAGAAATGTGGTTACGGAAGCTACTTGTCCCATCTATTTACAGGAGGTTGCATCTCCAGGCCATATCCTATGGTCATGTCCCTTGGCACAAGATGTATGGTTATTAGGAGATAAGGCTTTTCAGAAAGCAGCTATCACAGATCTGGTTTTTGATAAAATCTTTGTCCAGATGATGGAGAGACTAGTATCACAGGATCTGGTTTTATTTGTTGTTATTGCTAGATTAATTTGGCAGAGAAGAAACAAACTGAATTTTGAAGGTCCTTCCAAGATCCCACTATTCTATATACTATTGCTGTAAATGAATGTTCTGCTTATAGGGCTGCTATGGAGACTTTAAGAACTCAACAGGGGACGCCACAATCTCAGCCACCACAATGGAAAGCCCCTCCACCAAATTGGGACGCAGCCATCAATGCTGATAATCAAAAAATTGGTATTGGTGTTGTTATTAGGGATGATGAAGGCTCTGTTTTAGTAAGTCTGATGAAACCTCTAAGTTACTGTGTGGAACCTTCTATAGCTGAAGCTAGGGGCTTATTGGAAGCAACTACTCTATGTAAGGAGCTCGCAGTATGTTCTTTTTGAAGGAGACTCTTTGAAAGTTGTTGAAGCTTCTTTAAATAAGAAGGGAACTGATGGCCTATTCAGTTGTCTAATTTTTGTAATTCATGGGGCACTTGACGGTTACTCTTGAAAAATAAAGCATGTCAAAAGGGAAGCAAATGGGGTGGCACACACACTTGCTAGGGAAACTGTGACTTTCACATTCGAGTTCTTTGATGTTGATTCTGAAAAAAAAGGATAAGGGCTAGTTTGGGTAGTGGAGTATTCTTCATTATTTTATTATTATTATTTACCTACTTTTCACTACTATTCAATATTCTATCATTATTTTTTTTATTATTTTTTTATTACTATTCACAGAATATCTGAGATCACCTCATGACCATACTTTTTATGAACAATCATGACACAAAAAGAAACATAAAAGAAAGTTTCTCATTCTTATATATATATGAAGAAGATATAGTAACAAAAAATACAAGAAGTGACGAAACAGAGTTGGAAGAAAAAGCAACTCACAATATTATTGGAAAGGCTCTTTTATCTTCACTAGACACGTCCAATTATACCAAGTAAGGTTCATACAGAAGGCCTAACGAGTTAAAAGACTGCGGGCATACCATGCGCTCGCCACCATGAGATCGTAGTACCGCCTAATGGGATTAATATGGTAACTATCGCCAATCAAAGATATCTACTCTTGAGGAAACATATAAATATTTGTGATATTTGCCATCGATATGTTAATCCTTTCATTCTTAAAGTAAATCTCAGGGATTTGATAATCGAGTCCCTAAGATTTGCGGAAAGAATTAAACTATCCTTACGAGCAATAATGCAAGTCTACATAAAGAGTTAGTATTAGCAATCCAAGGTAACGTTTGATCCCTTATTGCAAGACAATATGCATATATTTTTAACTTAGGCATCGGAGGTACACCAGACATACCAGACCACCATCTTTTCTTGTCGCAGATTAGCGGTCAAGATCAATTGGCGGTGAGACACATCCAAAATAATTAGTACTTTATCGAACTTACTTAATTCATGTAAACCTCGTTCGGTCTTTGATGAAGCATATAGTACTTATGTCAGGCCACTACTTGATCTACTATATATATATATATATATAATTTTTATAGTAATTAAGCAATTAATTTGATTAGTCATTGAAAATGACATCCAAATTATATATATTATTCAAATAAAAGGTATCATGACTAAACTAATTAATTCATGAAACTTGCTAATTAAAAAGTGTTGATTCTCTGTACCGATCCGCCGCAGGCCACTTTCGTGCAAATATGCATCATTGATCATGTCATTGATCATCATGTAATATAAGCGGCGAATTGTAATGTACAAATCAACCTAAATTATATATATATATAGACTCACTTGCGTCCTCGATTACATACAAAAAGACTTGTATATTTGTTAATTAATCAGAATCTTCATCCATATATATTTTATTTTATTGTACATCTAATTATATATATATAATATTGAATATGTCTGAGGCTGACCCTGCATCCACTTTCATCCTGCCCATATATATAAATATATTTATATAAAATATTATGTTTGACAATGAACCAATTAATTAATGATTTCACCTCTGATCTGACGTTGGTGTCTAGTCAGATACAATGAATTATGAGCGGTGCTACTTTGCCGAACAGCCGTTACATTTGACGACTAAGCCGTCATTTTGGCTTTTTTGTTTTTCATAATTTTTAACATATTTAAATATTTTTAAAAACTGAAAAAAATATACTAATACATTTATAAAAATCATTTCTTAAGCATTAAGTAAAAATAAATAAAAATAAACATACAAGCGGTCAAAATGAATGGACAAAAATAGAAAACAAACTAGCATTTTCCATGAATTATTTGCAGCTCATTGACAATATTGGGCTCTTCATGTGCCAGAGGGAATTGTTTTTGTTTCTTTGTTTTGTTTTTCAATGTTCAGTTGAAGCTGCATGGATCGATCTCACACATAATATTGTAGTACTGTCATTAAACCACTATATTATATGTTGAGAACTTAGCCCGTTTGGATATAAGAGGTGTTTCATCTCATTTTATTTTATTATTATAATTTTTTTAAATTTTCATTCAAAATATAATAAACAATTTAATTTTTTCAAATCTCAAAACAATAATAATATTAAAAAATAATATTCTAATAATATTTTATTCAACTTTCAATTTTTATCTTAACTCATCTTATTTTAACTCACTATCCAAACGGCACCTTAATTACGTGGAGAAAATGAGGTCGTCATACAATTCTAACCTCAAAATAGGGGTTACTAGAAATAATATTTACAGTCATAGAGTCTGTAAGTATTACACAATCTATTTGAAAAAAATAAGTAAATACAAGACCCACATGAAAAAAAAAAACTAATTTGTTAATAGTGGATTCCACTTTTTTTCAAAATAATTGCACGGCATTTGTGCATTCCACGAATGTATCTAATATTTTACTCTATCTCATCTTCATGTAATTTTTCTACAAATAGATATCAATGCTTTGTATTCAAATTATTTGTAGTCCTAAAATTCTCTCCCTCGTTCTCTCTTCTCTATATTCTTTCCTATTATATTATATTTTCTATCATGTACCAATTGGAAATTTATTTGAGATGGATGCACTTGTTTAGCAGCTAAGTACTTCTTGTTCTTAATCTTAAGAAATGAAACATTAAGTATTTGTTAAGCAATAAAAGATAAGAATTAGATTTAACCAATCAAAATTAAAAGGTTGTCATTTTTATTTTTACGTATGTACCAATGCATTCTGATAAAGATTATTTATATATGGTTGTAAATCCATTTGAAATAGTCTGATATAATATTATAAACCAAGAAGGTGAGAAAGTTTTTCGTTTTACCAATTAATTACAGATCACTATCTAATTATAATTGATCATCAGTAATAATCACATCACTTTGATGTGGATTCAAGATTTTCCTTTTATTTTGTATCTTCTTTTTTCTATTGGTGACTAATATATGGGGTCTGGAAAAATTCAGACTTTATATATATATATATATATATATATATATATAGTGAGTTAGATTGATGGTGACAATTATAAAGGAATGATAAGTACCTTTTGATTTAATTTGGGAATTAAGAGGCTCTAATATTGCTGGTATGGCTGAAAGAAAGAAAACATGATCATCGGATCATCCTCCTCAATTTTACTCTCAGTAATCTATACCAAGATATGATATAAAGAATATTCATAGTTAGGTATTCTTAAATTCATTTAATTATGAATAATGCTAGATATAATCATAGGGTGGAGCAAACCCCACGCACTTTCTTTGAAAAAAAGTAGAATCAGCCATTAAAAAATAATTTTTTCATATAAGTTCCAGATTTATCTACTTTTTTTAAAAGGAACTTGTACACTTTAAAACTGCAAATATCATTTTTCTATTTCTTATCTATACGATGCAATCCAAGGTGTGACAAAAACTATATTAATAATGTAAAAAATTCTGTGTGATCAACCCATACTCGATCTCATAAATATGTTTTAAGATTTTTCGAAAGATCTAGTATCTTGAGTTAATTTGCCTGGATTTGGTACCACTCTTGCTGCCTGGAAGATTAAAAAAAAACAAAAAAAAAAAAACATACAACTCTTGCAGCAGTACAACTGGTGTAGCGATGAAATAAACATACAGGGTATGATGTTAAGTACCATAAAACATTCGAACGTGTCTTCCTAATATCAATAGATTTTAGTTGGATTGAAAGTTCACGATCCAACATCTTGAAAAACTGTTTGGCAATCGATGCAAAGTACATGAACAAAAAAGATTTTCTCAACTTGGGATCACGTACTCCTTTTTGACCAATGTAAAGTGGATCCCATCTTCCATGGTTCTGTCTGTGACATTACGTTTTCTTAATTTTCCTCGTGTAAATTATAAAAGAAACATGGCTCGTTCTAGCAGGGCCATTAATATAAACATCATGGTTCAACAAATACTGTTTGTGCTTGCACACTTCTTGTATGACAGGTAACAAAAGTCTTCTAGAAACAAATGGTTGGAGCACTTTTCAAAGCAGACCAGGAGTTTGAAAAGATCAACTGTAACTCATCTTTGAAGAAATTCATGGGCCTAACTCATCTCATAAAATCAGTTCTTCAAGAGAGGATTGTTCATTAATTATACATACCTAAGACCTTGTCTACAGGTAATATGAGATTATTCCTCAACACTCTCCTTCACGTGCAGGCCAGAATTTTTTTCTAGTCATTGTCACAGGGTAAGTAGTGTGGGCCCACATTTAGTCTTGTGGCAGACTCTGATATCATGAAGAAATTCATGGACCTAACCCATCTCATAAAACCGGTTCTTCAAGAGATGATTGTTCATTTCTTATAAACATGCCTAAGACCTTGTTTACAGGTAATATGATATTATTTCTCAACAATGTTAACTAAAATTAACGCACATGAGGAAGTTTGATCTTAAGGAAAGTTGGTATAAAAATAGAGAGAACTGGGGGAAACAGGCAATCAACATGATTCCTTGGAACCAAACAGAAAATAAGCTTAATGACTAGAGAAACTGAAACTTGAATGAAATTCTCTGCCATAGTACAGAGGATCTTGCCATAGCTCACACAATCACTATCAAGAATCAGATTATTCCAAAACAATGAAGAAAAATTATATAATAGTTGTGATGCAGAAATGTGCTCCCTGGTGATTGGTGACACGACTCTAAAGAAGCTTTTGAATGGAAAGACTAATCTAAAGTAGCTAAACCACTATAAAAGTTATAGGGAACTAAGTTCACTGAAAATGAGTTACTGAGATAATTGAGTTCAACCACGTTTTCTTTTGCGATTTGAAATCAAGTATCAAGTTCTTGACAGTTCCTTTGAATTCTAAAGTCATAGTGGTAAACTCGGATGGATTAATGGGAAGCCACCAAGGTGTAAAAAGTGGCATATAATCTTGTGTTCTTAAGAGCTCATTATCACACTTGTAAGAGATTCATAGAAGGGTTCTGATTTTTCCTGTGCAAGTGGCATAAAACAAATATAGAAGCAGAGAGAAGAGGCAGAAAAGATGGAGACTTAAAATATAAATTTTAAGTTTTTAATTTCATTTGGGAAAGAAAGATGCATAAAAAGTTAACAGACCTCAGCTCCTCTTCACCTGGACATCATTTCAGGTCAATATTCTTCCGAACCCGCATCCCGTTTTTACTGATTAAAGAATCTGTTTTTGGGGGATCATTGCTGGTTGAAGTGTTTTCCATAAACTTTATGTAAAACTTTTGTTACTTAGCAAGACAAGATGATCAATGTTGATCTCTAGCAGTGTCAACTAACTCTGGTTTCAAGAAAAATTTTCCAAATTCAGTTTTAAGATCCCGGTGGGACGGGTATTTGGAGGAGAACCCATCTTGGTAAAGCAAGGAGGTTATTAGTTTTGCTTTGACACAACTTTTGGCACAACCACATAATAAAATGTTGATTTGTTTAATCCAAGTATCATATTCAGTCGGAACCTTATTGCTGGACTAATATTCATATGGTTGCAAGTTCAAAATGTAGAGAATATGATGGTGCATGTCTGGTATCCCCGAAACCCAACAATGCAAACAAAAATAGAAAAAAGATCAAAGTAGATGAGGAAAAATGTGTTCATCCTTGATAAAGGCATTGCATCAATAGAGGGGATAACTTAGGCTGGAAGGCATTGCATCAATAGAGAGAATAACTTGGGCTAGCTGGACCACACTTGCAAGAAATAGAAGAAAATTATAAAGTAGAGGAAGGTTAGAGACAGGGCCACATATCACTATCCTTAATTTTTGCCTTGTTGGTAGGGATATTTTGTGGTGGGTTGCTTGGAAGCAAGCTTAGGGTACAGCTATATAGTGGTCATGAAAAGGTTATAGATTTTTGTCAAACCTATCCAAATAAGATAAGCACGACATTTCATGTGATCAAGGAAGAGCTGTGAATTTATATGAGGAATATGGATAAGGTTGCGTGAGAAGTGTAACATTGAATTGGAAGATGGAGTGGTGTTGAACAGGGATGTTGATAGCTAGATAGTCAATCTAGGTAACTAGAATGATTCAAATAGGTGATTCAAATAGAATACAAGATGGTGAGATGGAATGGGTAAAGGAGAGGTTGACATGTGTCATCCTACATGTGCAAGCGGGTCCTACAGACAACATACAGGATTGCTCCCCGAACACTCAATACCTTAAGTAGCTCATTGCATCAATCAAAGCAAAACAAAGAACACTAACAACTATGAATTCTAGAAAATACTTCAAAATCTAATGCAAATTCCACGAAATGGGACTTGCATGCACATTATAATATTGATTTAAGGTACGTACCCAAAACATAGGGTAAGGACCGAATTGGTCAGTGTTATAATTTGCTGATGCTATGGCAAGGTTGTGGGAAATCTCTGCTGGAGCAATGGCCAACGAAAACCTTATGTTATGTGCAGCGACAATTAATCATCCCTGCACACATGTTGAAATTAACCATCTTGCAAGGAACACCGTACATAAATGTTTCAAACACGCTCCCAAATCAAAGTATTAAGTGGGAAAAATGTGCATGGCATAAGCTAAAGTCAATCTCTGTGAATTTAGTGGTAATAAGATGTGTCTTTCCATATGTTGTTTGCATATGAAATACAAATTCCTGTCTCCCGATTGTGGAGCCAAAACAAAGACACATTTTTTCCATCAAGCCAAACACCCTCAATGTTAGAGAATATACTAGCCCTAGATTACAAAATATATAACAGTTTAGCAGAGAACCCAATTGACGTTAGAATCTGTCTTCTATCATAGTCCCAACCTTAAATCCAAAGTCAATCCTGAAGAAGCATAAGAGGAGGAGGAACCTTCTTCCACTGGGGCAGGCATATTCAAATTGAGGCTAGAACCCAGCTCCTTTGTTCCAGAAGGGCTGAGACCTTGTTGGCTTAGCATTGATGGCTCATCCCCTTTCTCCCAATGGCACCTCTTATGCCCACCCAAAGCTTGCCCACTTGAAAACACTCTCAAACAAATGCTGCACTTGTGCGCTGATCCTAAAACCATCACCCCATTGTCCTCCACGCTATCCCTTTCATCGCGGCCATGGTGATCCTCAACCTCCTGATCACCATCGCTCCTCGTTATGGCGAAACACCCTTCCACATTCTTGTGACTCGCCCTGTGCCCTCCTAACGCCCGGTGCGACCCAAATACCTTCTTGCAGATCATACACTCGAACCGGCAGCTAGTCTCCTCGGCCGCATCCTCCTTGAGAAAAGACCCACCTGATTCTAGAACCCCATGATGATAACTACCAGAAACACTCTTGCTCTTGCTCTTCCTCTCGATGCCCCCATTGGCCATCAGTAACAAGCACGCTGCAGCTTCGTAATCATCTTCAGTCATCATTACGAGCCGTTCCGAACTACTCGCTGGCGGCGGTACGGGTCTGCGCAGATTCGGCGGGGGATTAATCCCGCGCCACTGTCGTTCCGGGTGGCACCGCATGTGCCCGAACAAGGCCTTCCACGACCAGAACTTCTTCCCGCACTCGCTACATGGCCGCATGATCTTGGGCGCACTTGACGAGTCTGGTTTCTTCCCATGTTTCGGCTTCGAAACCACGCCGCTCGAGCTCAGCACCATCACTTCATCGATTCCAATCACTTTCGAACGCTTCTTGCGGCGGGTTTTGTCGTCGGAAAGATGTGGCGAGGAGGGAAAGCGGAGCCCGGAGTCAGAGGTGTTCTTCTTCATCGAGATTTCCTGCCAAATTGATAGGCAAAGGAAAAGAGAAAAATAGAAAGTGTCGGAGGGATTGTATATGTAGGGCGGTTGCTATAGCTCTGCGAGGCTCAGAGAGAGAGAGAGAGTTGGAATGGGGCAGTTAGTTTCAGTTGGGAAGTGATCGAGGTTAGTGGTTATGTGTGCTGCATGGGTTCAGATTACAGCGATGCCCTGGTGGGAGTGGTGGATATGTGGGGTTACAAGCGAGGGCTAAATACTGAATTGGTATTGCTTTCTTGGAGGCAAAGGAAGTTCAATTCTGTACGGCCCTTCGGTGGATCTGATCAAAATCAAATCTTTTAGCAAGAGAATTTGAGACGTGCTCACTCTCACTCCCCTGACTATTCGGATATATATATTACCCTTTTTTTTTTTTCCCACAAAAACCAAGATTGCCTTATTAAACCACTTGAGGGTAATATTTTTGAATTAAGATAAAGCTGCTATTATCATCTGTTAATTATTTGAATAGCATTTTTTTTTAGGTGTGAAGTTTTGTACGTATTGAGATTTTTATTTATTTTTATTTTATTTTTTAAACATGTGGTGTGTGACATGTCAAGTTAGAGAGACCTAATTAATCTCGAATAATACTATTGTGCTCCTATTTTGTCTCTTCATTTTGACCATTCATATATTTAATTTTTTTATTTAATTTAATTTAATTTACTTATTGATTAAGAAATTGACTATTAGTGTATTGATTTTTTTTTTATTTTTTTAAAAATGTTTAAAAATACTAAAAAAAATATAAATAAAAAAATTTGCCTAGGGGGAACGCCCAACAGTTACTGCTGGGTGGCATTCTAGCAGCACTCATTAATCTTTGGGGAGACGCTTGTAGCCGATTGGGTGTTATACCCATTTTTACACTGACAAATGAGAAGATGCCACGTTCAACAAAATAGACAATAGGCCTGCATAGTTGATCACGTTTTTGTATTCTCTATGTGCTCTCTCTCTCTCTCTCTCTCTCTCTCTCCGTGTGTGTGAAAAATAAAAACTCCATTCGGCCTATCTTCTCCTCCCCCACCCCCATCGGCCTCAAAACTTGATCAGTACATCATCAGCATGAGATTAAATAGAATGAAATTTCCAGTTCCCAATTTTATAGACCTTATCTCGTACACTTTGCTGTATCTAAAAAAACTCAGGTCAAATGAGCTCAGAAGTTCTGGTCCCAGAGACCGAAGAAGCTGGATTCTTCCATTTATCTTGTACTAGAGTCATTGCAAACTAAGGTGTTGAAGACGTGCTTCACCGTTACACACTTTCGATTTCCTGCAACCAAAGAGTAAGAGGGCTTGGGGGGTTGAGAGAAGACCCCTTGATACCTAAGTAAGTAATAATAGGTATAATCTTAGAGCCAAAAAATTCCAAACCCTCATTAACGTACCTAGTCCCCTTAAATAAAGGATTTGTCTTCCTGGGATCATTCGGATTAACGGCCTTTACCCACTATTTGAAATTTGAATCTTAGCTCCTTTGAGCTATCCATCTGTTTTGAATGAATATCTTAACGGTCTCAAGATAAGCGAGTGGGCATTCCCTTTAATGATTCGACCTAAACCCTGTTGGGTCACGGGGGGTATTTAAGCCTTAAGTGCTTTCATGGGCCGTAGAGGCCTAGGCCCAGGGTGGCATCTCGTAGGCCCTTATGGTGGTATTAAAGTCCTTCCATAAGGTTAATCAATAACTGCTATAGGAGGCTCCATCTTCTTCTTCCTCTCCATTTGGGGTTCTTTCACTACTATATATAGAGTTAGTTCCATAAGGAGTATCATGTGTTGACTTTGGAGGGAGGTCAAGTATAGTTTGTTTAACTTTTATCTTTCCCTTGGAAATGTTCTGATTGCTTGAGGTGTTTTGGTCCTCAATATCTAGGTCTTGTTGGATGCTCTCTTAGAAAAGTTCAACTAGTTTCTTTTTGGGAGATGGCTCTGAAGTGGAACCAGGAATTCTATCCTCTAAATGCACTTTGTTGACTCGAGGTGTCCCCGAAGAGAAGTTATGATGGACTGGAGTGTTGCCACGGGAAGGGATAAAATCTGCAAAAGAATCAATGAATACAACAAATTTGATGGGGCCAGTAAACTTCTATTTCTACATGTTTCTCTTGCATTCTTTGTTCCTTACACATATCGCCAGAAATTCCAGTTCCCCAAATATCGCCATAGAGTGAACGATGCCCTCCATTCTCAATTCTCCAAACTATTTCTTTGTTTTCCATTAGGTGCAAGCTCGAGTCATCCTCGCTGGTCGAACAATCCCATCTGATCAACCTCCACGCCTCCTGCTTTTAATAATTCAAGGTCCCCCACTCAATCTGCTTCATTTACCATTTTCTTTCCTCGTTGGGATCTCTTGAAGAGACGAAGATGGGTTGGAGGGAAAGCTTTGTGGGAGAAGAAGAAAGAGAGAAGGGAAAGGAAGATGGGAGAATGGTGCACCCACCGTAAGTCTAGTAAGTCTACCATGTGTTGTAATTTTATAGGTGGGTGTAAAAAGGGAATGGACACCTAAGTTTTTTATTTTATTTTTTATTTTTAAATGTCAGGAACCTCTTCAAGGCATGGCCTTTCAGACCCACTCCTGTATAGTAAACCTCGGTCCCGTGCACCACACTCTCGAAAGTTTCCATACACGGAACTGTTTAAATCGCTGACTTTTCACTAAGAAATGTGACCCCAAAGAATTGTTTGTACCCATGAAGTGTTGAACTTTAGACATTAAAGGAAGTGACACCCTAAGATCAAGACCTTCACCACTTTGGCCAATCTCTTGGAATTTTTCCCTAATCTTTGAACGGTCTTTATCAAGTTACGTCAATTTGTGGATTTACTTTTATTAAATTTGTTTATAACGAAAACATTTCAAACATTTCTAAGAGCAAATTGATTTTGTGGCAAACTACGTAAACTGATTTTGTATTTATTTAATTTTAATGGACAAATGTTGGTGGTAGGTGTTGGATACTCGAAAATTCTTCATAGAAAGACGTTCAAAGCTGCAACCCTCTGCAAGTTACTCCTTCGCTCGCTGTTATAATGGGAAAACAAATGAAAATGGAAGGAACAGAAGGGCTTTCTACTTTTGTCTCAGAATATTCATATCTCACTTCATTTGGTTAAGGAAATATTATCTATATATATTGTATGTATGTATGTATGTATGTATGCATGCATGCATGAAATTGCCGTCAAATGCAACTCTAAAATAAGAGGTGGTATTGCCCATTAATTTTTAATTAAAAAAAAAAAAGAAAAGAAAAAGAAACGAGAGATGATGGAAGATGATGAAAAATGTCATATTTATAAAGTGTTAGTAAAGTGGGATAATAGGGTAATATGTAGAATTACTTTTTTTTTTTTTTAATACAATGTAGCATTTCAAAATAAAAGTGAGATATTTTTTTTATAAGTAAAAAATACATAATCTTCCTCATATTTTGGAGTCCAATTTTTCATTTTGAATACACACACAAACCCCAAAAGCTTGGTTCAAAATCTTTTTACAAAAATAAGATGTATTATTTTTTAGACCTCGAAGGTGTCCTTCCATCCTTCCTGGGTGTCTTCAACTCCTTTCTTTTTATCATACGCGGAACCAAGAAAAAAAGAGTCTTGGGTTAGAATATTGAGGAACATTTTAAATTTATTCGAGCAAAAATGGTAAACATGAAAAATATATGGAATATCCAGGAGGGTTTTGTTAGCGCAAAAATCCAAAAATTCAACAATAGGCAGTCACATAGAAAATATATGTAAATTGTGTATGTACAACAGTACAAGAGACACAGACAGTGAAAGGGCACCAAAATAATCCGGTACAGCAAATGCTTATAACTCACAATCTCACGGCTCTATCATAGCGTGTCCTCTCGCTTATTAACACGCTCAAAATGGAATGTTTGTCTGGACATCGAGTGCCTTTACAAAGGCTCTAGTCCAAATTAACGATTCTTACAAGACCAAATGACTGTTGCCAGATAACTATTAAAGAGGGAAAAACCCAATGAGGTTTATAGCCCGGAATTCCCCAAAAGTCGCTCCACTGCAGCATGGACATTCCCTGCCGTAGCACGCAGTGCCCTGATATTCTCCTGAGTATCAAAGAAACCCATTTCTTGGAGCTGTGAAAGTTGAGTTGCATACAGTTCCTCCGGGGGTACTACAGAAGTATAAGACAAATATCAGTGGCAAATTAACGGCTAGAGTACCTAAAATGTGGTAAATGAAAGAATTCTGACCATCTGGGTTATTTGGAACAGTCAAGCTGCCAGCTCCAAGACCTCCAAACATGTTCATCATTAACTCTAGTGCAGCATTATTCGGTGCTCCTGTTAAAAGGCAAGAACATCAAATCAATGGGAACTAATTGGAAAGGGAAAACAATACATTCTCTTCTAAGTTTAAGTTTGTCTTCTGAAGTACCTGGAGTCCCACCAGTCTGAGCTTGATCCCTGCGAGATAAAAGCAAATCATATGTAAGGGCCAACAACAGCATGATTTGATGACTGCTAGTCAACATAATGAAGAGAAACCTCTAAGAAGCACACAGGCTAAAAAGCCTAAAAATGCATTTGCATGTGGTATGTTTGACAAGTGACAGAATTAAAAAAGTCCAAGGGGATCTGTGTTAGCATTCGGAAAATCGCTTACAAGTACCAAATCAATTATACTTATTAACTTCGTATAATATTCAGAAGGAAAAGGAGTTATCATAAGTAATTAACTGCATCTCTGGTAGGAAAGCCCTGATTTTGAACTAATCATCTGGAAAACAATCATGATTATCCATCAATAACTGTCTGGGAGCATAAAACCAAATAAACCCCTCACAACATTGCGGCAAGTAAAGAAATGGCACCACTCAAGTAACAAAGAAATATAAATCCTCACTTACAACGTTGATTGCCGTTGATTAAGCTGAGACGTGAGCGATTGCTGTAAAGCTAGCATTTGCTGCAAGAGACACAGAATGGAACAAAATAAAAGTCGTCAAGCATGGATGAATCACCGTTAAACTTCATGGTGAAACCATTTGTTTTTTTGACAAGTAACTTCATGCATGTTCACCAAATTCACTCAATCCCATATTTCTTAGCAGTAAAAACCTGTTATCAAGTAAAACATGATTGTCTCCCATCATAATTTTCTCTCACCAAAATAGTTTGAAAGAATATACCACATATAAAGAATTTGAACATATCACACACAAGCAGAGAGAATGAGATTGAGAGCATGTGGGTAAAGATGAACCTGCATTGTCTCGGGGTTAGTTAATTGACGTAGAAGATCTGGGTTCTGCATCATTTCTCTTAATTGAGGATTTGTATCTACCATGCCACGTAATTGCGGATTGAGGCTGAGAATCTAACATTCAAAAAAACCTATTGAATACATGAAACAGCACAAATCTCATCTATATGATCCACTCAGCCAAGATATTCTCTGTCATAGTACCTGATTCATATATTGGGGATTAGAGAGCAAGCTTTGCATCATCTGTGATACAGCTGGGTTTTGCAAAAACTGGCTCATTAAAGTATCTGGAGTGCCATTAAACATGTGCTCCATATTGGGGAGACCAAGCCCTCCAAGACCACCAATACCAGGTGCCCTTGCATCCCCGGCAGGATTCGGCTGTGTAGTTGTTGTCTGCGTACCTCCTGACATATTATATGAATACATATGAAGTAACAATTTACAATTTGTAATAACATCTTCAAACTATATTGAAAGATAGTGACATAAAAGCACTGATTTTCTTTCAGGAAAGTAAGATATTCTATGCAAAGTGGTTATTCAAGGAATTAAATATTCTTGCAATATAATATAACTGAGCATGCAAGTAAAAGCAACTTATTCTAGATTGGTGCAAGTAGATATGCATACCACATAGATAAGACCAAAGGGACAACCATGGATAGTGGCATTAGCAACTAATAAATTGGTACCGATACGTCTATCAATCTCATCAATAAAATTCTTGTTTTCTGATAAAAAAAAAATGGTACTGATATTCCAGATCCATAAATCAAATTTGGAGAACCTTTTCTTTTTGGGTAAAAATGTCTTAGCTAGAGAGTACATCTGAAAGAGTAAGCAAGGGCAAAGCTCACCGGAGGTATTGTTCCAAGGGTTAGGGAGTGGGTTTGTATTTGGAGAAATAAGCCCACTGGTTGTTTCAGAACCAGTAGTTGAGGGGTTATTAACACCATCCCTGACTTGTGCCCCACCTTGATTTCCAAAAAGTGCTGCAAACGGGTTTGAACTCGAATCATTTCCAGCATTTCCACCCATAGTTGTAGCATTCAGAAATGGTTCCTGAACATTTTCATACATTCTTCTGAGCATGTTAAATCCCTCTGGGGAAGATTCAATGTTGCTCATCGCCCTGTCAGTGTTTCGCATCATCTCACGCATAAGCTCAGGGTTCCTTGCAGCTTCTACTGTCTGTCGCAGAATCCCAGGGTCATTAAGTACGTGAGCAAGCTCTGGATTACGGTCGATGATCTCACGCATCTGAGGATTGTTCATAATCAAGCTGCGCATTAAGTCAGGGTTGCTCATTAGGCTCTGCATGGCAGGCATGTTCATTATTTCCCTCATCATGTTTGGATTCTGAGTCAATTGTTGCTGCACTTGTTCAAACTCTGGCAGTCCAGCTCCAAACAAACCAGGAGCCTCCCCACTGCCTAGGGCATTGAAACCAAGTCCAGGAAATAAAGATGCACCAAGGCCAGCATTTCCCAATCCCCCACCTTCATTTGAACCAACACCACGTGTAACACCTGGACCGTTGTTGGGACTTCCAGAGTTACCTGTAGCAGTTACGTTTGCAGCAGCAGCAGCAGGAGTTGATCCAGCTGAAGCAAACCCACGAACCATGTGAACAGTGTGTTCTGCCTGCAAACCTTCAACAAAAAGGGGGGAAATGATTAACCTGAGGAGAAGAAAGACCCATATAAAGCATATTGCAAACTCTTCTAATGATTCCCTGCGTATAAGCTACAGGAAATAAGGCTCAAATAAATTACTAAGAAACCCAATTTGTTTGATTGTGTAAATCAAGTAAGAAAACAAAAAGAAAATCTCCGGCAGCTGTTCAAAAAAATATGGTGCAAACAATGATGGGTTCACATTTGCCTCCCCCTCACTCTGCCACCAAAAGAAATCGTGTCCTCAAGGTGAAATTACTGAAGATATCCTCAACATGAAAAGGCTATGCTTCTATCATTTTTTATACCAAACCCAATATATTAATAGACCCCCAACGCCACATAGTTAAATAAAACTCTGTACCCTTCTCTATGATAGTCTACAGATGCATCTCAATCGAATCAGAAACTTCAACAAACTTCAAAATCTCCGAGAATTTCACAAAGCTCATTCAAGAAACGAAGCACGAACCAAAGAAAACAAACATTAGCAGCTCAAAATCTCAACAAAACCCACTTCACTTTCCTACCAATACGGGCATTCTACAGTAAAACCAGTGACTATAACTCTAAAACTAAACAACTCAGATAGAATTCTCAGTGAACTAAAGGAATTGATAAGTAATAGAAGATCTTATTAATAAGTGAACTAATAAAAAGGAATATCCAATACAATGAAAAGTTGACATTGAGATGACTCACGCAAAGTATAATAAAAATTAAGCCATCGATTCAGCATAAATATCAGGAACAACTGCGACCTCCAATCAAATTAAACTCGAGTAATAAAATAAAATAAAATAAGGTCAAAAGTCAAAACTAAAATTCTCACGAACATATCAAGGAATCGAGACGCGTACCATAGCTTTCTAGGGTTTGATCATCTTTCAAGATGCGACCTTTGTAAATCAACCTCTGCTGATCAGCTAGGACGTCGCAATTCTGAGCCAGAACCGCTTTGAATGCGCTAACGGTGGACTGGAGGCTGGTCCTCACCGCGAATTTCGAACCGTTGGAGCACCGGATATTGATTGGCACCACTTGTTCTTCTTCACCACCACCACCCACTCTCGGCTCACTGGAATCACCCACGCCACCCATGGTAATCGATCGTTTAAAAAAGGTGAAAGCAAAAACACAAATCCGATGTGAATCAAAACCCCCCCCAAAATGGATCTGTGCGAGTGCGAGTGATAGTGCGCGCGCGCGCCCTGGTGCAGAAGGAAGAAGTGGTATTCCCGAATGAAAGTTGTTTACTACCGTTAATGATTATATGAGAACAAAATGGGAAAATATTAAAGAGTCATACAAAAAAAATGAATATTTGATTTTTCCCAAAGAAAAAAGACGGTAAGATTTGGGGTGGGGGGGAGAGATCGCTTTTATGTGGGGTTTGGAACTTTGGACTTTGCGTGCCCAATGCGAGAGACTGCTCTGTTTTTCTATCTTTTTCTCGAGAAGCTAGTTATCGTGTGACGAGCAATATTAGGTACACACCCGTATCCATATCATTTCTAATTGAATGGCTCAAAATTGGAGATTTTAATTTTCATAAAGCAAATCAACGTTTCAATCTTAATTTGATGACATCTTCGGCTGTGACATAAGTTGACTGTCGTTACGAAAATGAATTGTATCAAATGATTTGTATAGTGTATTTTCAATCTCATAAGTTTTAACTCTTAATTCATTAATTTTATTAGTAAAAAGAGTAATACTGCGTACAAGAATAAAATACGCGATATATGTGAAAACCCTTTAAAAAATTGAATTCACTGTAAAAAATTAAAAAAATAAACTAATTCACATAAGGGTGAGAACCCTTATGTAAAATCGAAATCAACTGATATGGGAGTTCTTTAGAAGAAGACCGACCGAACCGGCCGATGGGTAGGAGGAATACCAGCTGTACTGTTCCTGACAGGTTCTCAATCGGCAGCAAAGCGTGAACATGGTTCTAAGAGAGGAGAGAGAGAGATTCTAAGGCTGCGTTTGGATGTCAAGCTAAATTGAGTGCTCTATGAATAGTAATGAGTTGAGATGGTAGACTGAGTTCTGTGGGATCTACCTAAAATAAATTTAGATGTATTTATGAGAAGTTGAAAAAAGTTATGGCACGTAAAGAGATGTTGAATTGAAAAACGTTGTGGATCCCACGTGTAAAAAGATTTTGAGTTAAAATGAATTTAATGATTTGAGAGTTGAGTATTTGGATATTAAAAGATGTTTAAATTTGAACCAAATTTAACTGAACTGAGTGCAATTAAGGAACCAAATGAGCCCTAAGAGAGGAGAGAGAGTGTCTGCCTCTGGAGAAGAATGGGAGGGGAGGTTGAAGACAACGGGATAAAGTGAAGCGACGGCATCGTTTCACTTATATATAAATATTTTTGTATATATTAGGTATAAAACGACGTTGTTTGGTTTAATTACTTTTTTGTATACGTTACGTATAAAACAACGCAGTTTCATTTAACAGTGTCGTTTTATCTCAAATATATATATATATATATATATATATATATATATATATTATATCGGCCGGTTCGGTGGTTTGAAACTGGATCAGACCAAACCCGAACCGGCTGACACCGATTTCTTCTATTTTCTATTGCCGGCCGATAGGTTCTTCACAAGTTCCGATCAGTTCCTGACTCCAGCAGCCGGATCCTGTTGGTGACGGTTGTTCCCGTCGGTTTTTGTACATCCCTAAATGCGTGTGAGTTCAATTTTTTTCGAAGGGTTATATGAGATTAGCGTGCCTAAACTTATAAAAACAAAATTGTAAGCCATAATTTATAGACTCGATACAGAGAGAATAACACGGAACATTAATGCACATTGCACATAATAAAGCAGACCCCAAAATACACCAAGGAAAAACGTCCTGAAAAAGTGAATTCTACAGAGAGGAATAACTTGTTCTCAGTTCAACCGAGATCCCAAGCTCATCCTAGGGCATAGCATTCTGAATTCATCTGTCATTTGGTTTCGGTTCCCAAACCAAACCCTAGAAAGTAGAAACAGAACCCCACTTGAGAGAGAGAGAGAGAGAGCTGTGACGAAATAAACCTTGCTTCCAATGCTACAGCAACTTCTTTGCCGTGGGAACATTTGTTCATTACAGCACAAGGATGAACAAAAATAGTTAGTAACATCTTACACAGAAAAGTTCATGTCACTAAATTGCCAGCTTCTAAATTTACAGAACCGAGTCGTCTGCATAATACATGAATAACTGATACTTATAAGAATTATCATTCTGCAAATCTCTCAAAGCTGTTTTCTTAACAACTACAGACAGTTGCTATGGCTCAAACAGCACAGAGTGAAACTCATCAAAATGCGTGCTACTCCTACGAGGCTTGGCAGATAAAAATGTGTAGTAAGTAAAGCTTCTACCATCACCCAAACAAGAACAACTAATCACCTTTTATAGGACATTAACAACAACAGAACTATATGAAAAATGCACATCACCAAAACAAATTGAAAGGAATTAAAAAGAAGTGACAACTTGAATGGGCAGCTATTTAAGAACATGTGCAAACTAACAGCTTAAAGCTTTGCTGCATAATAGTAATGGAAGTCAGCTTTGATAATATTTAGAAGAATTTCCCAAGAAGCTTCTTTTTGACTGAACACATGTAACATTCCAGAATTCCAATCAGAATATGAAAGCATTGGCGATGCAGGACAATAGAGGTACAACATAAGAACATAGGGCAAAACAATAAACTTTTCTAGTTTTTGGCTTCTTAATTGAAGAAATTGGCTATGCAGATCTTTTAAGTTTTTACTTCAAATATGGAAATTTGAAATTCCAAATATGGTTTTGAGAAGCATTAGGCTATACAGAAATTTACACAATGAATTTTATATGTTGACATGACTTAATATAATACATTAGATATACTTTATCATTAAAAAAAAAAAGCTTTAATAATCTGACCAATAACCTTAAAGCACGTCAATTTGTAAACTTCTATAAGATTTATGTGAAGGCCAAGCATTTCTATATGGTATTTTGAGTCTGACTCCCCTCACCCCCTAAAAAAACTTTAACAAACAAAAAAAAGAGCTTCTAGTCAATAAAAAAATCAGATGAATATCCGGATTTGAAACTCTTAAAAGCAAGGGAAATATAGGCACTAGTGAGAGAAAAAGATACACGAGACCCTCAAGTTTGGACAAGAAATTGATGAGACCTTTTTTTCGATAGGATATTATCCACGTGGCATGTTATTAGTTGTATGGAACTCCATTTTCCTCCATTAGGCATATAGATCAACCAAGTTACCAAAGGCATAGCCTGCCGAAGGGGCATTCACCTTGCTTTGAAGGACACTGCATTAACTGCGTATAGAACAGAAATCATTCATAGAAGATTTGGAATGATCTCCATTTCCAGTATCCACTGAAATCATATACGAGCTTGATATACATGACCTTGTTTCAAGTAAGGTTGTGCAGCATTTCTGATGCCTGCTTTGCTTTCCCAGTTCATTTATGTATTGAAAAATGAAAAATCCAGGTGGGTTTCGTGAGTGCATACAAGAAAATCCAACAAATCAACACGAGGCATAGTCTCAGAAAATATTTGGAAATTTTGTATGTACATGAGAGACAGACAGTGAAAAGGCACCAAAATAATCCGGTACAACAAATGCTTATAACTCAATCTCACGGCTCTGTCGTAGCGTGTCCTGATTAACACGCTCAAAATGGAATGTGTCTGGACATCGCGTGCCTTTACGATCCACTAGTCCAAATTAACTACTCTTACAAGTCCAAATGACGGCTGCCCAGAGTAACCATTAAAAAGGAAAAACCCAATAAATTTATTGCCCGGAATTACCCAAAAGTCGCTCAACCGCAGCATGGACATTCCCAGCTGTAGCACGCAGTGCCCTGATATTCTCCTGAGTATCAAAGAAACCCATTTCTTGGAGCTGTGAAAGCTGAGTTGCATACAGTTCTTCCGGGGGTACTACAGAAGTAAAAGACAAATATCAGTGCCAAACTAATGGCTAGAGACTTAAAATGTGGTCAATGAAAAAATTCTGACCATCTGGGTTATTTGGAACAGTGAAGCTTCCAGCTCCAAGACCACCAAACATGTTCATCATCAGCTCCAGTGCAGCAGCATTATTCGGTGCTTCTGTTCAAAGGCAAGAACATCAAATCAATGGAAACTTAAGGGAAAAACAAGACATTATCTTCTAAGTTTAAGTTCTTGTCTTCTGAAGTACCTGTAGTCCCCCCAGTCTGATCTCGATCCCTGAAAGAGAGCAGCAAATATGTAAGGACCAACACCGGAATTGATGACTGCTGGTCAACATAATGCAGAGAAACCTCTAGGAAGCACACAGGCTAAAAAGCCTATGACACATTAGGCTTATGGTATGTTTCATAATTCACAAAGAATCACACAAGTCCGAGGGGATTAATGTAGAGAAGTGGCACTATAAGCTCTAATTAATATCAAGAAGTGGCCCTTTCAAAGTCCAAAGAAAATAATCTTTTATTACAAGTACCCAGAACAATAGTGCGGTTAACAAGCTAAGCGTTGTGAAAATCAGCATAAAAGTCATGAAAACTAATCCCATTCATTACAATCGCTGAAGCCCAAAGTAACAATGTATGAAAGAAAAAGTCCCTGAAGACTCCCATCGATCGTTCCCTATTATCAAAACAGCGACCATTCCTTTCGTTCCAAGTACACCACATTAAGCATAGAGGTACCATCTTCCAAACAGCCGTTATTTGACGATTACCTGAATTCCTCTCCAACATGACAGTAAGTCGACCACCCTCCTAGGCATGACCCAAGCAATACCAAGCCTACTAAAGATTTCATCCCATAAAGCCTTAACCACCCCACAGTGAAGAAGGAGATGATCCGTTGTTTCTCCGTTTCTTTTACACATAAAGCACCAATCCATTATAAAAAGACCGTGCTTTCTCAACTTATCAATGGTCAAAATTTTCCCATGAGGCCAACCAGCCAAATAAAGCAACCTCAAGCAGAACATTACTCCTCCAAATGCTCTTCCAAGGGAAAGCAATAGAAGAATGGGGCAACATAACATTATAAAAGGATCTGACCGAGAAGTTCTTACTCCCCAAAGTACTTATCAAAAAAAAAAGTTCTTACTCCCCAAATGAATCCAAAGCAACCTGTCCTCCCATTCTGCTTTAAGTTCAGCGCATATAATACACTGTAAAATTACATGATGTCTCCAACCTTCCAAACCTGGACAGGTCTAATAAACCTCACAGACCATTGAAGAGAACCAGTGGTAATGTCCATGTTATCAGCCGCTGAAGCATCCTTATCCAACACAATCCTATAAAGAGAAGGGAAAGCATTCTTCAAGGCAACATCACCACACCAAATATCGTACCAGAATCTGATCAGTGTTCCCCTTCCCACCTCAAATCTGAAATTCCTGAAGAAATCTTCCCAACCATTCTGAATAAATTTACAAACTCCCACCAACCACGCCGTATGCCCCGATTACTTCTTTTGAGCACCAACCTCCCCAAATACTCCATATTTGACATCAATAACATTCCTCCAAAAAGCCTCCCCTTCCCGATGATACCGCCATAGCCATTTCCCTAATAATGCATTATTGAAGGGTCTCAACTTTTTGATCCCTAGACCACCACAAGATAAAAGGAATTTTTTCTCATCCTCTAGGCCTCCCCACAAGAAATCACGACAAATCTTCTCCAATTTATTTGCCACCTTTGCAGGCAAAGGGAATAAAGATTGAAAGTATGCTGGGAGATTAGAAAGCATGCTCTTGATTGAGGTGGTTCTACCGCCTTTAGACAAGTAGATCCTCTTCCAACCTGCCAATCTATGTTCAATCTTTTCAACAATCCCATCCCACATTGCCTTGGATTTATGAGGAGCCCCCAAGGGAAGACCAAGATACCTCATAGGCAAGGATGACACCTTGCAGCCCAAGATAGTAGCCAATTCGCCTAAGTTATGAACCAAGCCAAGAGAAACCATTTCAGATTTAGATAGATTCACCTTAAGGCCAGATATCTTCTATAAGTTCCAAATCAATTATACTTATTAAACTTTGATAATATTCTGAAGGAATAGGAATTAGTAGCCATCAAAAGTAATTAACTAAGTTTCTAGTCAGAAAGCCCTGATTTGAACTAATCATCCGAGAAACAATCAATGATTCATTTTACTTATAAAAAAAAAAAAATTCAATGATTATCAATCAGTAACTGTTTGGGAGCACAAAACAACAACCCATCACAACCTTGCACCAAGCAAACAAATGGCACCACTCAATTAACAAAGAAAGATACATTCTCACTTACAGGGTTGATTGTCGTTGATTAAGCCGAGATGTGAGTGACTGCTGTAAAGCTAGCATTTGCTGCAAGGGAAGCACGGAAAGGAACAAATGAAATGCCAAGCATGGGTTAATCATCATTAAATGTCATGGTACAAACATTTGCTTTTTTTTTTAAATAATTAACTTATGCACTTGTCATAAAATTCAATCAATCCCATATTTCTTAACAGCCAAAACCTGTTTATCAAGGAATAGAAACTCAGTCATAATATTAAATGGCATAAATTAATTTGAAAGAATATGCCACAAAAAAAGAATTTGAACACATCAGACACATACAGAGAGAACAAGATTAAGACCACGTGGGCAAAGATGAACCTGCATTGTCTCAGGGTTGGTTAATTGACGCAGAAGATCTGGATTTTGCATCATTTCTCTTAATTGAGGATTCGTATCTACCATGCCACGTAGTTGTGGGTTGAGGCTGAGAATCTAACATTCAAAAAGGCCTATTAAATACATGAAACGGCACAAATCTCATAAATATGATCTATTCAGCTAAGACAAAGTCCTAGTCATAGTACCTGATTCATATATTGGGGATTAGAGAGCAAGCTTTGCATCATCTGTGATACAGCTGGGTTCTGCAAAAACTGGCTCAGTAGAGTAGCATCTGGGATGCCATTAAACATGTGTTCCATATTGGAGAGACCAAGCCCTCCAAGACCACCAATACCGGGTGCCCCGGCATCCCCAGCAGGATTTGGTTGTGTAGTTGTTGTCTGAGTACCACCTGACATATTATATGAATACATACAAAGATTTTAATAAGTAAAAGTTACAATTCACAATTTCTAATAACATCTTTGAACTACATTGAAAGATAGAGCAGTGAATTTTCTGATAGGAAAGTAAGATATTCTATTCAACATGGTTATTCAGGAAATCAAATATGCTTGCAATATAATAACTGAGCATGCAAGTAATAGAGAATAGATCCAATAACATAACATTTGAGATTGGTGCAAGTAGTATGTATACCGCATAGAAAAGAGAAAAGAGGCTCTTCCAACAACTATGGATAATGGCATTAGCCACTAATAAATTGGTAATGATATGCCTATCAATCTCATCAATAAAACTCTTGTTTACTGATAAAAAATGGCACTGATCCAGATCCATTAATTAAATTTGCAGAACCATTTTTTTGGGGGTAACACTGCTGTCTTCTATTATGCTGGAGAGTACATATGATTACCAAAGCTGGAACATAAAAGCTTTGAAAGACTAAGCAAGGGTAAAGCTCACCAGCAGTATTGTTCCAAGGGTTAGGGAGTGGGTTTGTATTTGGAGAAATAAGTCCACTGGTTGTTTCAGAACCAGTAGTCGAGGGGTTATTAGCACCATCCCTGACATGTGTCCCACCTTGATTTCCGAAAAGTGCTGCAAACGGGTTTGAACTCGAATCATTTCCAGCATTTCCACCCATCGTTGTAGCATTCAGAAATGGTTCCTGAACATTTTCATACATTCGTCTGAGCATGTTAAATCCCTCAGGGGTAGACTCAATGTTGCTCATCGCCCTGTCAGTGTTTCGCATCATCTCACGCATAAGCTCAGGGTTCCTTGCAGCTTCTACCGTCTGTCGAAGAATCCCAGGGTCATTAAGTACATGAGCAAGCTCTGGATTACGGTCGATGATCTCACGCATCTGAGGATTGTTCATAATCAAGCTGCGCATTAACTCGGGGTTGTTCATTAGGCTCTGCATGGCAGGCATGTTCATTATTTCCCGCATCATGTTTGGATTCTGAGTCAATTGTTGCTGCACTTGTTCAAACTCTGGCAGTCCAGCTCCAAACAAACCAGATTCATCCCCACTGCCTAGCGCATTAAAGCCCAGTCCGGGAAATAAAGACGCACCAAGACCAGCATTTCCCAAGCCACCTTCATTTGGACCAACACCCCGTGTAACACCTGGACCGTTGTTGGGAATTCCAGAGTTACCAGTAGCAGTAGCATTTGCAGCAGCAGTAGCAGGAGTTGATGCAGCTGAAGCAAACCCACGAACCATGTGAACAGTGTGTTCTGCCTGCAAACCTTCAACAAAAAAGTACAAAAAAGGGAAAAATGATTAATCTGAGAAGAAAAGACCCTTAAAAAGCATATTGCAAACTCTTATAATGCTTCCCACGAATAAGCTACTGGGGATAAGGCTCAAATAAATGACTAAGACCCAGATTTGTTTGATTAAGCATGAAAAGCAAAACAAAAAGGAAAAATCTTCTACAGCTTTTAAAAAAAATATGGCCCAAACAATGGTGACTTCACCTCTGCCTTCCCCTCACTCTACCACTAAAAGCAAATCGTGTCCTCGTGGTTAGGAGTGTAAATTTAAACCGGAAAACCGGTCCGAACCGGACCGGACCGGTTTTACCGGTTTTGAACCGGTCCGGTCCGGAACCAATTTCTAAAATGCGTAAACCGGTTGGAACCGGTCCAGTTCCGGTTTTAAGATTTTTCGGACCGGACCGGACCGGTTAATAAAAAAATATATAAAAACTAATATTTCATATATAAGTTTTATTAAAAATTAAAATTATACAAAATATTATATATATTATTATATAAGTTTTATATATAATTTATAATTATAAATTATAACTTAAAATATTAATCTTAAATATGAACATTTGTAATTTGTTTGATTATATGCTATTAATATAATTATATATAAGATAATGTTATTATAAAATAAAAGTTTAATCTTAAAAATGAAAATATAATTGATCATGTATTATATAGCTATACTAATAGTCTAATATCAATACTATTAGTCTAATATTATATTAATGTCAAATTTACATTTTAAAAAAATCGAAAAACCGGACCGGATCAGACCGGAAACCGGTAAAACCGGAAGTACTAGTTTAGGAAGGTAACCGGTGCGTAATCGGTTTTGAAAAATGCAAAACCGGTTTACCGGTTCGGTCCAAGATTTTATCCAAAACCGGACCGGACCGGACCGGTTACACCCCTACTTGTGGTGGAATGGCTGAAGATGATCTTGACATGAAAACACTATGCTTCTATCATTTTTTATACCAAGCCCAATATACTAACAGACTTCCAAAACAACACAGTTTAATAAAACTTTGTACCCTTCTGTATGATAGATCTCAATCAAATCATACAGTTTAGTTAACCTCCGAGAGTTTCACGAAGCTAATTCAAGAACGTAGCATGAACCAAAGAAAACAAACATTAGCAGCACAGAATCTTAACAAAACCCACTTCACTTTGCTATCAATACGGACTTTCTACAGGAAACCCAGTGACAAAAGTCAAATTAAAAAAGTACTACGACAGATTTCTCAGTGAACTAAAACATAGTTTTTTTTTTTTTTTCCAGTTCGCTTATTAACAAGATCTTCTATTTATTAACTATGTTTAAAAAAAAACCAATATCCAATACAACAAAAAGTTGAAATTCAAATGTCTAACACAAGCAAAGTAAAATAAAAATTCAGCTCGTCGACTCCGCATAAATATAAGGAACAACTGCAACCTCCTATTAAACTAAACTTAAGAAATAAATATTAATTAAATACAGTCAAAACTAAAAATTTTCTCGTACATATCAAGGAATCGAGGCACGTACCATAGCTTTCTAGGGTTTGATCATCCTTCAAGATGCGACCTTTGTAAATCAATCTCTGCTGATCAGCTAGGACGTCGCAATTCTGAGCCAGAACCGCTTTGAATGCGCTAACGGTGGACGCAAGGCTGGTCCTCACAGTGAATTTCGAACCGTTGGAGCACCGGATATTGATCGCCACTTGTTCTTCTTCACCACCACCGACTCTCGGCTCGCTCGAATCACCCTCGGAACCCATAATAATCGATCTTTCAAAAAAAGCGAAAGCGAAGACACAAACCCTAAGTTAATCAAAAGCCCCCCAAAATCGATCTGTAATAGTGTGCAGAAGGAAGAATTGGTATTCCCGAATGAAAACTGTTTAATATGTTAATGATTATATGAGCACAAAAAATAAACGGAAAATATTAAAAAATCACACAAAAACGAATGAACATATGATTTTTCCCAAAGAAAAAAGACGGTAAGATTTGGGAATGGAACAGAAAGAGGGGAAGGGGTTACCGGTAGAGCGCTTTATTTGGGTTTGGACTTTGGGTGCCCAACGCGAGAGATTGGTTTTTTTATTTTTATTATTTGTTTTTGTTCATTTTCCTTACCTTTATATTTTCTCGCGAAACTCTCACCAATCTGAGTTAGTGAAAGATTAATTTAATTTGTCATCATTTAGTTCTCAATCTTAATTCGTTTATTCGTCACATAAATTGCCGAATATTAAGAAAAGAGAAGTGATATTTTCACTTTGCAAAACCTCAAGAAGCCTGTACAAATTATTTAGTAAAATAGCTTAAACCTCTTAATTCATTAATTTCTAGATAAAAAAAAAAATCATTAATTTATGTGACAATTCGAACTTAGTCAAGTTCTTGTCTGTCTTTTGTCACCATGTTATATTTAATTTTGAGCTGTGCAAGAGGTATAGAATATGGGTGGTAATACGTGATACAATTCGTTAATCCAATACGAATACAACACGATTACTTAAGTATGACTATTGTATTGTATTGCCTTGGCCTCCTGTATAAAAATCGGTCTAAGAGGTCAAGACAATGCAAGATACAACTCTAATGAGTTTAAATTCTTTTTATATTTATAAGTTTTAATTTTAATTTTAATCATATAATAATTTGGATCCAAATATTTTTTTTTAGATCAAAAAATAGTTTTTAGACCCAATGGGTCATGTGGCTTGAGCCGGGGGCCAGGGGGTGCGGTTTCGATCCCACCCCGAGGCATCGAGGCGTTGAAAACCTTACCCCATATGGTGCGATACAGGGTGTGGGGAAGGCCAAGCTTGTGTAAAATAAAATTTTATTTTTTTATTTTTTAGGAAGTCCAAAATTATATTAGTCAAGTAATTTTTGGAAAGATCTCGAACCCATAAATTATAAGAGTTTTATTGGACTTAATATTTGGACAAAAGCCCATTTAATATTTATGGACTAAGTGAGTCCTAAATAATTAGCAATTGGCCAAAGAAATTCTTCTTAAAGCCTGAAGATATTATTGGACGATAGATTTATTTTAAACATGAGGATTAAAATAAAAATTATTGGACGATGGATTTATTTTAGTCAGTTTGTTTAAGAGGATCCAACCCATGATTTGTATTTGAAATGTTTGTTATCAATTTCAAACATATTAGGGTTACAACTCTGGAGTCTTATTCTCATTAAAATTCTTAAACCCACAGCACCATAGATTGTGGTGGATCTTGTTTGTTTTTAGACCCTAGTTAGTTTTTGGTTATCCTTCACCACGTTCACCACCTAGCAACAACATTCTCCCCCACGTCGCACTCGCTCCTCCATGCCAAACCAACTAAATGCATACACGATCATATATATGGAGAGAGAGACCCATGCATGGTGAGTAACGTTGTCGAGCTCTCCTGCATGACGAAAGCCTCTCACTGCCTTAGACCTCCATCTCACAAAAGCAATCTCCCTGCCCAAACCTGCACGAGCACTCTATCGTCTGCCATACGACACCGGCCACCACCTCATCACATGAAAATCCATACAGTTGCAAAACCACATGAAGATAGCCTTCGTTCTACATAACCAGCCGCCAGAATAGCCACCCAAGAAGCCACGAGAACCACCCCTGTAGAAATTGTAAACCAACCTGCACCATTTACCAAAGTCCACGTTCAGCCACGACAAGTCACCATCATCGTTTCTTTTCTCCTACCCACAAGCACTGTGAGCCACCATTGCACCATACAACACCACTGCACCGTAGACCCACGACTCAAGTCCACAATGATAGGACCACACTCGACACAGCCTCCAAAGACAGCACAGTGCTGCACCGCTGTCCTTGTGCACCGCCCAACCACTGGCTAGCCACCGTGCTACTCCTTCCACCGATACAAGATAACTCTTGTTTCACCACACAAAAACAGAGCATGACTTCTGTTAAACATAGCTTCTTTGCAAGCCACCTAGTCACTTTGCCACCTGTGCATCGTAGCTAAGGGTATAACTGGTCCGGTTTAGTCTGATTTTGGATATATTTTAGAACCAAATTATATACCGATTTTGTGATTTGAAAAACTGATACCACACCAATTATACCTCTAAATCGATAACTTTCAGTTTTATCAGTTTCGGTCCGATTTAGTCCATTTTTTTTGGTATATTATATAGTATATATATTATAGTAAATAATAATATAGTGATAATATATTTTAGTATATTATAATATAAATTATAATTGTATTATAGACTATAGTGATATAGTATTAGTATAACTACTAATATAATAGACTATAGTGATAATATATAGTTATTTATATAGGATTTTAAATTTAATATTATATTAATTAGTAATTTATCATATAATACAAAATTATATATAATATAAAAAATATTTTATACAATATAAAAAATTAAAATATATATATATATATATGAACCGATCCAGTCTGATTTGATCCGGTTTTAGAAAAAGGAAAACCGGAACCATACCGATTTCAACCGATTTTGAGAAAAATGGAACCAGTTCCAAACCAAACCCACCCGTTTGGTCTAGTCCAGTCCGGTTTTTTTTCCATCCCTAACCGTAGCCCAACCGTGAGACACTGCCCCAGATCGATCACCATTACACCATAAGTCGTCTCTCACACTCTCTCTCTATCCACACGATTAACTCTCTCTCTCTAAGTATAAGTTTTGCTCTCATAACGCATGCATGCGCGCGCGTGCGCACACACACACACTCTCTCTCTCACACACACAGTGTCGTGCCACCATGCTCATGACCACCATCGACCTTAGCCTAACTCCCCGTGCTGCTGCGTCTTTCTCTTCTCAATAAGCTCTGCCGCCAAATACATATCTTCATTTTCATGTTTTCCAGACTTGGGTGCAACCTATTACCACTGTTTAGAAAATGATATATTTTTTAAGTTCAATTACCTTGCTGCCCATAGCGTGTAGGTCATGACAGGAAGCATTATAGATTTTGACTAGGTTTTGTTCCATGTGAGTTGGTATTAAATGTGAAATGCATTTTTAATTTGGATTTGGTTTTATTGTAATGAGGAAACTAGTATAGCATTTTAAGTTGGGCTAGGCTGAAAAGAGATTTTCAGTGCGAATGCCTTAAATAGACGTGTTTGAAAAACTGAAGTTGAATATGTGAATATTAGATTTATGACTTTAATGTCAATATTATGGAGCTAATATAATTTTAGGAAAACTTGTGAAACTATTGGGAGAAATTATATGTATTTTGGAGAGGGACTATTTTTTTTAAGGTTCCGATGATTTTTTTTAGTACATTAAGAGATTATAGATTTTTATATCTCAAGTTTTAATTATGAAGTATGTGCTCTGTTGAAAAATTTACACAAGTTACACGACTATTTTATAGGTGACGGTTTATTTGCCCTTGACACTATTGTGAGAACATTTAGAAAAGTTAAAAATCCAAGTAAGCAGCATATGTTTGACTTTGCATAAAAAGAAAATAAACTGTGGTTGATTTTATGTAAAATGTGCATTATATGTTTTGAAAAGAAATGTGAAAACAACCTCAGTTATGTGTTCTGCATTACTCATAAAATTTGTATAAAAGAGAAAATATTTTTTGACATGACTGGTGCAGACATGAACAATATTTTGACATGCTGTTTCTGAAATGTGTAAAACAACGAATATGAAATCTGTGAATTTCGTACATGTTATATGAAGACGCTCTGAATCCGTTTTGATTATGTGAAAATGATATGAAAATATTCAGTACTTTGTTTGATATGATATGGCATATGAAAAACTTTTGGCATGATTTTCTAATTCTGTTATGATTCTATATCTGATTCAGTTTCTAGTTTTGATACGATGGTTCTGATTCTGTTATATGGTTGGTACCAACATCTTTGATATGAGTGCACCCACTTTGAAAAAAAAGTAGTTTTTCTGCTTGTTCTTCCTTGTGTGTACACTCGGGATTATGAGAATGAATAAGAGGAAGATTCATATTCTGATACTGTCTGATTTGGCCACCAAGTATAGCACAACCCTACCACAAGTGTTAAACATGGTATATGATATGATATGGTGATATGATATGATATGATACGATACGCTATGATAAGATGAAAATGTTCAGTCATGTTATACCAAAATGTCTTTGAATACGAAGAGTAGATTTTTGAATATGAACAGTTTGAATTGTCACTCCGATTTTTTTATAACACTTTTTGAGATCTGCATATTGAAACTGAAATTTTTTGTTTCTGCATTCTGAGCTCTCTAAAAAGGCTTATGTTTACATACTAATATATGTTATCTGCTTACTGAGTTATTGATAACTTACCCCTTATTTCCACAATATTTTTAAATATTTTGCACCTTTCAGCTAAGGATTAAGAATAGAAAGCATAGGTAAGCCTATGCGAGCATAGTGGATTAAGGACAAAAAGGATGCCATGGTTATTGGAGAATTTTATTCTGTAAATTTGTTGTGTTCTGATGATGTGGTATATGCTGAGAGTTTGACGTTTATATTAAAAAATTGTGGTGTTCCTGGTTAATTATTTAGAGTAGTTGAGTTAAAACAGTGAGGTTTATATGTAATTGAGATGTTGGAGATTTTATCTATACTATGAGATATGATTTTAAGTGACAATAAGTAACTTTTCGACCCATCCGGGATCGAGGCATTACATTTTGACATTTGTCATACATGAAGAAGGGTAGGAGGATTTTTTAAAAGAAAGCAATCATGAAACACCTAGGGAAGACAAGGATCACTCTACCAATGCACCCACTCACCAACCACCCACGTTTTCTTGCAACTTGTCAAAGTCATGTGAGTTCCAAGAAGATTTGCATGGGAAAGTAGCGCAAGAGGAGCTCAAGAGACTAAGGCACATTCCACCAAGAGATTAGGGTTTCGGCCAAAGAGGGGTTCATACCTACTTAAGAGATTCCAACCACCTTTTTGCCAAGTGTCGTTCATGCAAGAGACTTTCTAGAATATGGATATGATTAGAATTGGAAGAGACGCATGGGATAAAACAAAACCTAGTCCTTAGGTTTCGGCCATTACACCACTCTCCCTCACACATGCCACATGTCACTCACTTAGGATTTCTAGAATGATGTTCATGGGGAAGAGGGAAGGACGCCTAGGAAATTTTCACCACACGCCACCTTAAGTATCTAGAGAAGAGGAAAAGACTTGTGGGAAATTGAGATTGGCAGCCAACCAACACACAAACACACATGCCCTTGCCAATTGGCAAGCATGCATACTCTCACTCTCCCAATGATGATTAGGATTTAGTGAAAAGACCTTTAAGCCCCAAATGTTCATTAAACCTAGACATAAAAGAGGGACTTGAAGAAGTACGCATATGCCACTTGTCAAAAGACCTTTGAGTTCCCAAGAAAAATAAAGATATGGGAAGATGAAGACAAGATTTGGCCAAATGATTGAGAGTATGCCACTTGGCACCCATGTTTGAATTTCATCCATTTCCAAGGTGAAGTGTGAGAGGAAACCGAAGGGGGCATATAAAAGATAAAGGCCGATAGTTAGAAGGCATTTTGGATGCCATTTGTTCATGCTTTGCAATCTCTTCACCTCCCACACGCCCAGATCCACTTTCTCTCCATTTTCTCTCCAAACAAATACCATTTATCACTCTCTCTTCTTAGTCACGAGTAAGGAAGAAGGTGACAACCACGTTCTCAAGGAACACATCGCACAGTACCATTCTAACCCTCACTACTCACAAGTCACACTCACACACATGGGTAATGGGGTCATTAGGGTTTCGAATCAAAGGAAGACCACCATCATCACGCCCAAGTGTTCAACCTTTCTTTGAGAGAATTTCTTGAAGGAAAACTAGGGTTTCCCAAGAGGGGAAGCCGAAACTAGGAGAAGAGATTCTCACCTCGTTTCTCAGGAATCTTCACCACCTTGCATAACATGCACCTCACCATGCACTCATACATACGCCTAAGACTTTGCTGAGGTCAAAAGGAAAAACACGACCACCTTTAACCAAGGATCTCTAGGCCGAATGCATGGAGTTTCACCATGAGCAAGAAGAAGCCCTAGCACGACCACCCACATTGGATTTAGATTATGCTTCTTATTTCTAATATTTTGAACAAACACTTTTTATACCTTGCTTGATCACATTTCATTACTTTGGATTTTTGTAAGTAGACTCTCAACCTACTTTAGATAATATTTGTATGTGTTATATAAACTTTGTATTCTTATGTGCTATTATATGAACTAATTGATTTATTATAATCTCTTACTATGTGATGCTTTGTAATCGAATTGGCATGATATTCTTACTATGTTTACTTGTTCATGATGTTTCGGGTATGCTTAGATATATTAGTTCGAGTTGCTTGTTATAATATGTTTGTGTAAGCCTTAAATGATTCGGCCATGCATATGTATTTGGGTTTAAGATATTACTCTTTTACTTCTGTATGCCTCGAATGCTATTACCTATGTTTGTGAACCGAGTATTCGAATGTTCTAATATTTTTAAGCGGTAACATGAAATGTTCAATGTTGTATCACATGGTTATATAATTTTCGGCATTTACATGTTCACATGATGCATTAAAAGAAAAGTGTCACAAGTTTCATATCACATGCATTTGGATTTTGTATTGTTTTCAAAGAAAATAATCTGTAGATGTTTTATCACAACCCTAAATGTTAAGACGGAAAAATTTTCTTGTGGAACTCCTATGTCCACTCTGAAGTGTGTAAATTGGAGTGGTAACCCTTGGGTTGACGAAGTACTGTTGATAGGTCTCGAATGAATCCTTGTGGAAGGGATATCAGAGTAGGGTAGTACCTAAAGCTAGTGGGTGCCACGTGTTATATGCAGTGAAGGCGAAATGGCGAACTGCCGCATAGTAAGGACTATGACGTAGTCACCACGGTCAAGTGACGTTTGGCGATGCAGTAACTAGAGGGGAATCAACAATGCATAAGGGAGCCATGACTAATCCAAATTACATGTTATAAGAAGTGAACAAGACAATGAGTTAAAGATGTGTTATATGTAACTGTAAAATGTGCTAATGAAAAAGATTTTTTATTGAAAGGTCAGAGGATCAAAGTTACATGTTTTTGAAAAGTTAAATTACATGAACTAAGTTTTGTGTCAAATACATGTTCATGCATTCATCTCATGGTTTGCCTTTATATGCCTATGCTATCTGTGGTATGTTATTTGTTTACTTACTAAGATTTTTTGAAATCACACCGTAGTAGTTTTCACTATCATTCTCAACCAGGAATGTTATAAATTGTTATAGGACAAGAGACCGAATATAGGGAAACGCAAGAAGCCAGCACTCCCGATAGTCAATGAGGCCCCAAAAAACCCTGAGCGCTTGGCTGATCCATCCTTAGTGGAGAGGATAGAAGACACTGATCAATTCATAACTAAAGTGTTACAACTATTTGAAGAATTGAGGAAGATAATCAACAAGGACAAGGCGAAGTAGAGAAGTCCTTGTAGGATTTTGAGATGGATCCTAAAATTTGTAGTTAAAATGGGGAATGGTTTGAGTTGTTATCCTTTGGACCTTCCTGTATTTTTGGTATGTTCAAACAATGAAATCTTTTTGGGATATTTAGGGTTTGTTTCGAAATAGATCTCATATTAAAATTCTTATCTCATCCCATCTCATTTCCAAACATAATTCAAATACAAAATTTTTAAATTAGTCATTACAACTTTTTCAAATTTTCAAATAAAAAATAAAAAACAATTCAACTTTTTTAATAAAAAAAAAATAATATTATAAAATAATATTTTAACTGTATAATATTTTTTATTCAATTTTATCTCTCTTTTTCCAAAACCTAAAAAATACTCAACTCAAATTATCTTACTACTATTTATAAAATTCACATCTGATCTCACTTTCCAAATGAGCCCCTTTTTATGGTACCAAGATATTTTGCAAGATTGTTCAAAATCTTCTTTAGATTTACAAGAATTTTTGTTGTGATTTATTACATTCTGCTAGGTACATTACATCTTAACTATCATGTACAAGAGTATGTAGCCTTAAATTACATGTCCCAACGCTTCAATTACTATCCAATCCCAAGCGGGGGCTAGGGCGTCACAATTTTGTACAAGATCCACTTGTTATTATAAAAATTATAAATTATCAATACAGTTACAACTTATTCCAACTTTAAAATATTAAAATAATAGTTTTTTAGCTTACTCGTTTATTTTCACAACACTTCTAAACTCATTTCATTTAATTTCATTTATTACAAATTTCCTAAATTTCTACGTAAAATAAAATAAATAATTCAACTTTTTTAAATTTCAAAACAAAAATAATATTAAAAAAATATATTTTATTAATATTTTATTCAATTTTCACAAAAACAAATTTGGCCTTAATTCAAACGCAATCTCACAACTCAACAGTTCAAAATAACGGAAAAAACCTAATTTTTAAACAAAGTTCACATTTTAAGGACGATTTTCCATACCAATAATAGAGTTGCACTTTAACATACCTTGCTCGTTCAGTTCAACAGAGATCCCGAGCTCATCATCCCAAGGCATGCCATCCAAAACCTGAAAGGAACCCGAACCAAACCCAAGAAACAAAGCACCACTTTACAAAAAATGAGAGAGAGAGAGAGAGAGAGAGAGAGAGAGCTCTGTGACCAAATAAACCTTGCTTCCATAGTGAGAGAGAGAGAGAGAGAGAGAGAGAGAGAGAGAGCTCTGTGACCAAATAAACCTTGCTTCCATAGTTGCAATGTTTCAGCAGCTTCTGCATAATCATACTAACCAGATTTATCATTCTGCAAATCTCTCAAAGCTGCTTTCTTTACAGCAACAGGCAGTTGCTTATCCATGATTAGGAAAGTCACTTCCAGTATTTCCCATCCCATATTCACTGAATTTAGAGTCTTTTGTTTGTTGAACCATCTGAATCAAGTTAACTTCCAAAGAAGAAAAACGGGAAATTGCAAACAAAAAACGGTTAAAAAACCATGGCTCAAAACAGCAGAGAGTGAAACTTATCAACAGAACAGAACTTTTATGAGATACAGTCTGCATAGCATGGAACATACATGCCATTGATATTGGTTCCTATGTAAATGAGTATCAATTAGAACGTGTATTATTCCCACATGACTTTGCAGAACAAAATATCTCATAAGTAAAGCTTCTACCATCAAACAAGAACATGCACTAATCACCTTTTTTAAGAGGACATTAACAACGTAACGATATGAAAAATGCACATCACCAAAACAAATTGAAACAGCAAAAAAAGTGACAGAACTCGATTTGGCAGCTTTAAGAACATCTGCAAACTAACAGCATAAAGCTTTGCTACATATTAGTATGGAAGTCAGAGTTTGATAACAGTTAGAAGACTTTCCCAAGAAGCTTCTTTTGACAGAACACATATAGCATTCCAGAATTCGAATCAGAATTGATACAAATTTCTCTAATTATATTCACAAGAAAAATCCAATAATGGCAATACTGTCAATTGAAACATAATAAGTCTTGATTAAACAAGAGCATATTAATTTCTTGAGCAGAACATATTACGTTGCCAAAAAAAGCCAAATAATTTTCTCTATTGAAGTATCTCTAACCTTCTTTTTAATATTTCGCTTGCCTAATTATGTAGTTCAAAAACCTAATGAAACAACTACATTTTAATAATTTTTAAACAAATAAAGGAAGTAACAAGTACAATTAAGGAAACAGAGTATCTGGCATAGTCTAAGCATACACTGACCAAGAAACTGTCTTACCTTCTATGCTCAAGATGTTAAAGTGGGTTTCTACATTATCAAATGAAAACGTAGCATAAACATCTCACGCCCACCCACAAGGAAATCCCTAATCAACAACATCAAAGTGTTCTAGCTCCTGCCTATTGAACCCTTATATGCTCCAATCCACCAATGCAATAATATTTTCAATTCGATGACAATAAAAATTCCATCAATATGTTCAAATCAAGTCTAATTCACTACTTGACATTTCATCCAATTCAAGATGATGATTCGGAAAAGAGAATTAAAAACCATACTAAAAGAGCTTCACCCCACCCCACACATGTAATCAATATTTTCTTCATTTTCCACAAAAAGGAAAAAAAAAACACCTAAAATTAGCATACCAACAAAGTGAAACAACAATCCAAATGGGGAGATTTCTACCCAGAAAGCAAGACTCAGATTGAAGAAGATTTCGAATCAAAGAAGAGAGGGAAGGGCATTGTTGTTACCTTAGCTCATTGCAAGCACCGCTGAGAGAAATAGAAGAACAGGCTTCAAAGCTGGCAGCATTTGGTCTGACTAAATGAGAAATTTAACATATACGCCCTACATACAAACCTTTGCACAACCCTTTATACAACTATGTTTCAAATGAGGAGCATTTTTGTAAAATAAATTTAAAAAATAACATCACTTTACATAAATACCCTCATTTTAAAATATGGTTGTAAAAAGGGTTGTGCATGTATCATCACTCTCTCCAAGAGAGTTTTTTCAGCGCATACACAAAAATCCAAAAAATCAACAAGAGGTAATCTGATAGAAAATATTTGTATATTGTGTATGTACATGAGAGACAGACAGTGAAAGGGAACCAAAGGTACAGCAAATGCTTATAACTCACAATCTCACGGCTCTATCATAGCGTGTCTTTGCTTATTCACACGCTCAAAATGGAAGGCTTTTCTGGACATTGTGTGCCTTTACAACCCACTAGTACAAATTAACTATTCTTACAAGTCCAAATGACTGTTGCCCTGAGTAACAATTAAAAGGGGAAAAATCCAATGAGGCTTATTGCCCGGAATTCCCCAAAAGTCGCTCAACCGCAGCATGGACATTCCCAGCCGTAGCATGCAGTGCCCTGATATTCTCCTGAGTATCAAAGAAACCCATTTCTTGGAGCTGTGAAAGTTGAGTTGCATACAGTTCCTCTGGGGGTACTACAGAAGTAAAAGACAAATATCAGTGCCAAACTAACGGCTAGAGCCTAAAATGAGGTCAATGAAATAATTCAGACCATCTGGATTATTAGGAACAGTCAAGCTTCCAGCTCCAAGACCACCAAACATGTTCATCATCAACTCCAGCGCAGCATTATTCGCTGCTCCTGTTAAAAGGCAAGAACATCAAATCAATGGAAACTTAATTGGAAAGAGAAAACAAGACATTATCTTCCAAGTTTAAGTTCTAGTCTTCAGAAGTACCTGTAGTTCTGCCAGTCTGAGCTTGATCCCTGCAAGACAGTAGCAAATCATATGTAAGGGCCAACAACAGCATGATTTCTTTTCTTTTCTTTTTGATAAGTAAGAAGATATTTTATTGATATAGAAATAGGCATAGCCCAAGTATACAGGAAGTATACATGTGATTACACCTAGTTAGGAACTAGAAACGGTTACCAACAACAGCATGAATTGATGCTGCTGGTCAACAATAATGCAGAGAAACCTCTGCACAAAAGCTAAAAAGCCTATGATGCATTTGCATATGGTATGTTTCATAAGTCACAAAGAATCAAAAAAGTCCAAGGGGATGTGTCTTAGCATTTAGAATATCTTTTACAAGTAACAAACCAATTATACTTAATAAATCCCTACAATATTCAGAAGGAATAGGAATTAGTCGCCATCAAAAGTAATTAACTAAATCTCTAGTAGGAAAGCCCTGATATTTAACTAATCATCTGGAAAACAATCATGATTATCCACCAGTAACTGTACGGGAGCACAAAACACCATAAACTCATCACAAACTCATCAAGCAAACAAATGGCACCACTCAAGCAACAAAGAAATATACATCCTCACTTACAGGGTTGATTGCCGTTGATTAAGCCGAGACATGAGTGCCTGCTGTAAAGCTAGCATTTGCTGCAAGAGACACGAAACGGAACAAAATAAAAGCCAAGCATTAGTGAATCACCATTAAAATTCATGGTCAAAACATTTATTTTTCAATAAGTAACTTCATGCCTGGAATCTAGCATTTGCTGCAAAGAGACACATGAAATGGAACAAAATAAAAGCCAAGCATCAGTGAATCACCATTAAACTTTATAGTCAAAACATTTGTTTTTTCAATAAGTGCCTTCATGCAGAGTAGGCCCCAGTGTACGGGACCGAGGTTTACTCTGCAGAGGTGGGTCCGAAGGGCTCTTTGCCTTGGACAGGTTCCCCGACATAAAAAAAAAAAAAAAAGTACCTTCATGCCCGGTCACCAAATTCAATCAATCTCATATTTGTTAGCAGCCAAAACGTGTTATCAAATAAAGCATGATTGTCCCTCACCAAAATAGTTTGAAAGAATATACCACATAAAAAGAATTTGAACATATCACACAGATATAGAGAGAATGAGATTGAGACAATATGGGCAAAGATAAACCTGCATTGTCTCGGGGTTAGTTAATTGACGTAGAAGATCTGGGTTTTGCATCATTTCTCTTAATTGAGGATTCGTATCTACCATGCCACGTAGTTGCGGGTTGAGGCTGAGAATCTATCATTCAAAAAAGCCTATTGAATACATGAAACAGCACAAATCTCATAAATATGATCTATTCAGCTGAGACAATATTCCTAGCCGTAGTACCTGATTCATATATTGGGGATTAGAGAGCAAGCTTTGCATCATCTGTGATACAGCTGGGTTTTGCAAAAATTGGCTCATTAGAGAAGCATCTGGAGTGCCATTAAACATGTGTTCCATATTGGGGACACCAAGACCACCAATACCAGGTGCCCTTGCATTCCCAGCAGGATTTGGCTGTGTAGTTGTTGTCTGCGTACCTCCTGACATCCGATTTTAATAAGTAAAAGTTACAATTCACAATTTCTAATAACATATTCGAACTATATTGAAAGATAGTGACATACAAGCAGTGATTTTCTGCTAGGAAAGTAAGATATTCTATCCAACACAGTTATTCCCGTAATTAAATATTCTTGCAATATGATAACTGAGCAAGCAAATAATAGCAAATAGATCCAATAACATAACATCAGAGATTGATGCAAGTAGATATGTATAACACGTAGATAAGAGTAAAGGGGTTCTTCAAACAACTATGGATAGTGGCATTAGCAACTAAAAAATACTGATATGCCTATCAATCTCCATAATAAAATTCTTGTTTACTAATATAAAATTGGTAATGGTATTCCAGATCCATTAATTAATTTGCAGAAACTTTTCTTTTTGGGTAACAACGTTTTCTTTCTATTCTATAATGTTAGAGAGTACATATGAAAGAGTAAGCAAGGGCAAAGCTCACCGGCAGTATTGCTCCAAGGGTTAGGGAGAGGGTTTGTATTTGGAGAAATAAGTCCACCGGTTGTTTCAGAACCAGTAGTCGAAGGGTTATTAGCACCATCCCTGACTTGTGTCCCACCTTGATTTCCAAGAAGTGCTGCAAACGGGTTTGAACTCGAATCATTTCCAGCATTTCGACTCATCGTTGTAGCATTCGAAAATGGTTCCAGAACATTTTCATACATTCGTCTGAGCATGTTAAATCCCTCAGGGGAAGATTCAATGTTGCTCATCGCCCTGTCAGTGTTTCGCATCATCTCACGCATAAGCTCAGGGTTCCTCGCAGCTTCTACTGTCTGTCGGAGAATCCCAGGGTCATTAAGTACATGAGCAAGTTCTGGATTACGGTCGATGATATCACGCATTTGAGGATTGTTCATAATCAAGCTGCGCATTAAGTCAGGGTTGTTCATTAGGCTCTGCATGGCAGGCATGTTCATTATCTCCCTCATCATATTTGGATTCTGAGTCAATTGCTGCTGCACTTGTTCAAACTCTGGGAGTCCAGCTCCAAACAAACCAGATGCCTCCCCACTGCCTAACGCATTGAAGCCCAGTCCAGGAAACAAAGATGCACCAGGACCAGCATTTCCCAATCCCCCACGTTCATTTGAACCAACACCCTGTGTAACACCTGGACTGTTGTTGGGACTCCCAGAGTTACCAGCAGCAGTAGCATTTGAAGCAGCTGAAGCAAACCCACGAACCATGTGAACAGTGTGTTCCGCCTGCAAACCTTCAACCAAAAAAGGGTAAAAAAGATCAACCTGAGGAGAAGACAGACGGACCCTTGTAAAGCATGTTGCAAACTCTTTAATGATTCACATGTATAAGCTACTGGAAACAAGGCTCAAAAAAATTACCAAGAACCCAATTTGTTTGATTGTGTAAATCAAGCACGAAAAAGAAAATAAAAAAATATCCTGCCGCTGTTCAAAAAAATACTGCGCAAACAGTGGTGGCTTCACCTCTGCCTTCATCCCACTCTGCCACCAAAAGAAAATCGTGCCCTCAAAGGTGAAATGATTGAGGATGTCCTCGACATGAAAAGGCTATGCTTATATCATTTTTATACCAAACCCAATGTATTTATAGCCCTCCAAAGCCACACAGTTTAATAAAGCTTTGTAGTTTGTACGCTACTCTATGATAGTCTACAGATGCATTTCAATAGAATCATACAGTTTAATAAAACTTCAAAATCTCCGAGAGTTTCACAAACCTCATTAAAAAACGAAGCACCAACCAAAGAAACAAACTTTAGCAGCTCAAAATATTAACAAAACCCACTTCACTTTCCTATCAATACGGACATTCTACAGGAAAATCATTGACTAAAAGTCTAAAACTAAAAATTTACTCCGATAGAATTCTCAGCGAACTAAAAAATTGATAAGCAATAGGAGATCTTATTAATAAGTGAACTGAAAAAAAAAACAAATATCCACCACAATAAAAAGTTGAAATTCAAATGACTCTCACACGCAAAGAAAAATAAAAACTTAGTTCATCGATTCAGCAAAAATATCAGGAACAACTGCAACCTCCAATTAAACTAAACTTTAGCGATAAAATTAAATTAAATGAAGCCAACACAAAAATTTTCACAAGGAATCGAGACACGTACCATAGCTTTCTAGGGTTTGATCATCTTTCAAGATGCGACCTTTGTAAATCAATCTCTGCTGATCAGCTGGGACATCGCAATTCTGAGCCAGAACCGCTTTGAATGCGCTAACGGTGGACTCGAGGCTGGTCCTCACGGTGAATTTCGAACCATTGGAGCACCGGACATTGATCGCCACAACCTGTTCTTCTTCAACACCACCACCGACTCTCGGCACGCTCGAATCCCCCTCGGCACCCATGGTAATCGATCGAGTGGGCAGAAGGAAGAATTTGTATTCCGGAATGAAAACTGTTTAATAAGTTAATGATTATATGAAAACAAAATCGACGGAAAATATTAAAAAATCATACAAAAACAAATGAATATATAATCTTTCCCAAAGAAAAAAGACGGTAAGATTTGAGATTGGAACAGAGCGATGGGAAGGGGGGAAGACTGCTTTTATGCGGGGTTTGTACTTTGCGTGCTCAATGCGAGAGTTTTCTTTCTTTCTTTTCGTTTTTTACCATTTATTTTTAGAAAGAGTAGAATAGTGCAATCTTTTTAAAATAAATGAAGAAATACGAAATTTATATAAAAAAAATTAATTTTTTAATAATAAACCATAATTTTTTTAAAACGATTGTAAAATGTCTACGCACAATATAGCATTACTTTTCTTTTAAATATTTGGTTGAAGAGTCGAAATCTTATAAAAATAAATAAGTAATGCTACATATAGTTATGAAATGTACAACTGCGACACAATTGGTTTGAAAAATAATTAGATATATTATTAAAAAAATTAATTTTTTTTTGTAAGTCTCGTATTTATTCATTTTTTTAATAGAATTACGCGATAACTGTGCACTCCACTACTGTAAATATTATTTCTTAAAATAAATTTATAAATTAAAAAAATTTAATATAACACACTAAATTATAAATAGATTTAATTTATTATATCAAACCAAATTATTTTTAAAATTTATTTTATAAAATCTTTGTGTAGAAATAACACTTCTCTTATATTTTACAGCAAGAATTTATTTTATTTTAATCCATTAATTTTATGTTATATTCTGCCGTGTATAAGGTACAGTTGTTAATATCAAATAACGAGTTTAAATCATACTTAGGCCTCGTTTATTTTCGGAAAACATCTTATCTCATCTTATCTCAATTTCATCATTACATTTTTTTCAATTCCAATACAAAATAAAATAAACAATTTAACTTTTTCAAATTCATCTCATCTTCTCTTACCTAATCATTACAACTTTTTCAAATTTCAATATAAAATAAAATAAACAATTCATCTCATCTCAAAAGTTTTCATTTCATCTCTAAAAACAAACGAGGGCTTAAGTCAATCTTAATCGAACTTATTTAATTAAACAATCTAAAGTTCTAAACCTTCAACTCTGTTTTTTTAATTTGGAACGGGATTCATAGGCCATTATAAATATATATATATATATATATATCCCTAATTTACAGTCTTGATATAGATAGAGAACAAAATGGAAACACAATGCACCTAATAAAAGAGAGCCCAAAATACATTAACAAGAAAAAATAAATGATTTAGCCGCAAAGAAATTTCATAAAAATAAACTCACAAATTGACATGGATTGATGTGGTATATTAGATTGTAAATGTATTTTTATTATAAATAAAGTAGATTTAAAGTATCATATAAAATCATGTCAATTTGTGAATTTATTCTTATAAAATTTTGTTGTGACTGTATCATTTCAATAAAAAAAATATCTCCTAAAATAGTAAAACTTAATAGGAGAGGAATAACTTGCTCTTTCAGCTCAACCGAGATTCTAAGCTCATCGTCATAGAAACAAAGCCAAACTTGAGAGAGAGAGAGAGAGACCGCTATGCCAAAATAAACCTTGCTTCCATAGTTGCAATGCTTTAGCAACTTCTTTGGGAGAACATATGTTCATAACAGCACAAGGATGTTTATAACGAACTATTTAACAGTCAATAACATCTTATAAAGAAATCTTCATCATGTAACAAAATTTCCTGCTGCTAAATTTACAGAACCGAGTGATCTTCTGCATAATACAAGAATTCCAAAAGAATATAGAGATGGGCATTCCTTCAAAAGTCGTTAATAAGGGATTGATGTTGGTTCTGTCCTAAAGCAATGCAATATGAAGCCGAGCAGCAGTGACACTTTGCCATTGAAGTGAGCAAAGCCTTCTCCAGAAATTCAGCCATGTGTGCTTGAACCAAATAAATAACATACTCCAATAAAGTACTATCACAAGGCAATCTGATTGGTCCAATGCTGGGTAGTCCAAACTCCTCCTCAGACATTCTCAAGAGCTCCCTAAAGACATTCTTGCTGAGATATTCCAAGGGAACCACAAACCTTTTATTGTCAGTGGTGTATACAACAAAATGGCCTTTATTGGCCACTGAAGACTGCAAACCTACATCACTTTTTGGACATGAAATCCTCTTAGGCTTATTTGCAGCCATTCTTTGCCACTTCTTTGCAATTGGAATTAGCCTTTTTGGGTTGATCATGGCTGCAGCTTAGAGTGAGGGTTCTGAATAAGCAACAAGTAAGAGGAGTCCTAGAGGTGTGATGTTTCAGATTCTGGATCTAGATGGTTATGAGAGATATATACATATATATGTATGTATATACATCCACCAGGTTAGACAGCACCAAACTCTGCTGTTTCCTTTATGTTCTACTGATATAACGCATAGCCATGTGATTATCAAACCAAACCGAAGGGTGGGATTGTGGGGATGTCTGGTCCCTATGAAGCAATCAACACTACAGGGTAGGCCATTGATGTTTATCGTTATTCATGCTGTTGTTTTCTTCTTCCAAATCCATGCAACCGCAGTTTGGGCCCCAGATAAAAGCTATGATCACTTGCACTTTTGTGAAATAAACACTTTTTGTCAACAAGATCCAAGACAGCATGCATGTTTGTTTCTCCATTTTCCTCTTTTTACTGCCCCTCTTTCTTCCATCTTCTTGTAGCTCATCATTCCTAAATTGTTAATGAACTCTCAAATTTCTAATTTCATGTAAACTTGGCTACTGGAGAGGCCGGGAATATTCCTACACTGGTGTAGCTAAGCACGCCCTAAAATTAATTAAGATTCGGGTGTCAATAAGTCCATATTCCTGAATTGGGAATAGATCCTGCAGAAACCCAATAAGCCCTTCCCCGAGCCTAAGCTTCAAAGAGACCCCCAAAAGTGGCTTATCCCATGCTCATACTTCAACGTATATAAACTATAGACGCCCTTTTGAAAATCAAAACCAAATCACAGGGAGGAAGCCATGGAAACCCTGAAGCTCCCACACTCTCTACACAGCAGCCACAGGGGCAAAAAAAGGCTCTCGTTGTGAAATCATCACTTATTTTAAAAGTTTAAACACATAAAAAGATATAGATTTAATTATTTATATTATATTCTTAACATTCTCCCTAAATTATGAGTCAGACTCACTTTCAAAGAACCAGGATAGAGTGTAGAGTAACTCAAGGCCTCTATTCTAAAACTATGTGAAAAAATAATCTTCTCCCAAAAATTTAATCTGATGAAAAGTGCTCGATTTAATTATTTCTTCCTCTTTTTTTCTCTTAACCCTCGTCCCATTTCTCCCTTCAAGCCTGTCTTCGAAATGAGCCTTTCAACTGGTACTTCCTTCTCCAAGCTCTGCCCTTGTTTTTCGTTCTCTTTCAGAAAAAAATAGTTCGAGTATATCTTTTTTTAAGTGTGAGCAGAGACTTCGAGCTTTAGATTGATTCATTAGCAGTAAAACCACATCCAAAAACTGTGATTTGTTTGCTTACTCGACGAGCTCTGTGCTGCTTTTGGTTCTTTGGCATGAAAGATTTTTCTTTTAATTTTGTTCATAATGTGAAGTTGGTGTTCTACATATCCAATTCAATGAAAAGTATAAGACTGAAAAAAGGTTTAGCGTTTTGGGGCTCTATATTCCCTTTTTTTTTTGGCAATTTATCGTCATTTAAGCAGTCCAATAAAAGACGAGGGTGAAGTTTTTAAGATGATAACACTTGTTTTATAGGACTTAAATATAAAGCTCTACAATTGATGAAAGCTTTGCAGTGGTATACACCCAAGAGGCCATTAACGAAAAGCGAAGGATGATGAGACCACGAACATCCCGTTTTCTAAAAAGTTTTTTAGAACTTTGACTTCAGTGGAAACAACTCAGAGAAACGCGTGTGAAAAAGGTCGGTGGTGAAAAACAGAACCATATCGTTTGACATATCCTTGGTGCAGAAACCAACTTTTTAAGAGAAATAATTCATACAACTTGCAATAGATAAATATTGAATCCTATCTTTAAAAAAATAAAAAAATCTATTTTTATTAACTTTGCTCATTTTTTTTTACAAAATTTACACGAGACTTATCTATTTAAATCTTATACCTCGCATTACTTTGTCTAGGCGCACGTCCCTGTAGCTAAAAGAAATAATTGAAGAGAAAAATCAAGTCATTTTTGGCAGTCAACAAACTTTGAACATCTGCCTTGTACTATACTACTAACAAGGAGTCTCAACAGATTGGAGGATTAAGCCCCTTGTCAAGGATATCATCAACATCCTAGAGGACTTCTCCAGCTGCTGTGCATAAAGTAAGAAGTGCCAACCATTAGGAGCACAACCTCGCTATATGGATTGCCTCCAACAACATTATTGGATGCATTCTCTCATACTGAGAATCCCACCCCACATCCCTTGTCTGATCCCCATGAACTACTCTGTGCTTTGTTAATTCCCTTTTACTCAGGGGAAAAAGTCAAGAGACCCATAGTTTACACTTTGGGTAGTGGAGGTCTTGAAGTTTTTCTTTCTTTTGTTGAGAAAAACAGAGCCCGGAAAAGTTATTTTTTCACTATTCTGAATAATTGATATAAATAATAAATATACTGTCTTACATGGAAATAAATTGGGCATTCGGCTATGAGTGATCTTGGAATATGGCCAGTAAAAAGATGAACATCTATATTGATATAATAATTATTGGCATGCTTTGTGGCTACTGTGCTCTTGCCGCTGCTTTTATAATTTCCTGGTTACCGACACCTAAATGAGAGGATGATCTAAGATAATAAATATGACAGAAGTTTCTATTGCCCACTATGGTTGTCCAAGTTTCTATTGCCCACTATGGTTGTCCAAGTTCAGCATTATTAATCTTACTTTACTTACTTGTGGGGTTCGGGTAGACTTTGTTCTTATCTTTGCACCTCCCATTAACAAAGAATCCTCACATTCACCAAACTTATCTTTGCCTTGAATGTTCTTTCCTTTTTGTTCTACCATACGCGTGAAAAAAAGCACACAAAATGCCTCTCTCTCTCTCTCTCCTTTTTCTTTTCTTATTCAACTGTTGGCATATTGCAACCCACAGGTCCCACATTGCTTGTATGGTAGTAGAAGCGACCTTTTTCACCAGCTAAATTATCAGGAGGGTTGAGGCACTCATGCACGACCCAATTGTTATATAAAAAAAGACTCAAAATCGATTGAAAAGAGGCACAATACTTTTGAGTACTTGGAAAACTAAGTAACTTTTCTATTGATTTAAGTTTCTACTAACAAGTCTCGGAGTCTGAGAATCTGAGGAATAAAAATGAAAGAAACAATATCTCGAAGTGCAACGAGTATGTCCCCTTAAACATATCCATTTAAAGGCTCGGAAAGACACATAAATGCTCTCTCACAGCATAGCTGTGTTTGCAGAAGGCAGAGAGTCGGTGAGAGTCTGAGAGAGACCCCTTCCCCTTTTTCCTTGTCCCACCGCGTTTGCGCAAAAGCCTTCCAACGCAAGCGCGTTACAGTCTAACAAATGGATTCAAATCTTGGATCCATCTAAAAGAACTATCCTAGCCTTTATTGGACACGCTGACCTAAAGTCCACACTCATCTACTAGTATGCTTACATCTATATATATACACGGCCTCTTGCCTAGCTCCCCCCGCGTATTCATTTATCATAGAATTACTAACAAGATGGCTTTCTTTATTTGCTTCCTCTTCTTTCTTATTTCATCTGCCACTGCTTGTGATCGTTGTGTGCACCAAACTAAGGCTGCATATTTCAGTAATGCTTCAGCCCTTTTATGTAAGATGCAACCTTTGTTTTCCTCTCTTTCCTCTTGTATTATCGCGTTTGTTTGATCAGGTTCATTGTTACCAATATGGTACGAAATGGAAAAAAGTAGGATTGACCCAGACGAAGTTTTAGGGAAATACTAAGTGGGTCATTCTTGTTTTGTGGCTTTGATGCAGCTGGGGCTTGTGGGTATGGTTCCTTGGCATTGGGTTTCAACAGTGGACATCTTGCAGCTGGTATTCCTTCCCTTTACAAAGATGGAGCTGGTTGTGGAGCGTGCTTTCAGGTCTGTATAGTCTATAGATAAACCTTCTTTCTTTTGTTTGAGAATGCTTTTACCTACCTATATTTTGATCGGAGCCACGCTTGTTTGGCAGGTCAGATGCAAAAACACAACTGTTTGTCGCAGAGAAGGGACTAGAGTGATTTTGACGGACCTCAATCACAATAACCAAACAGACTTTGTGCTCAGCAGCAGAGCTTTCATGGCTATGGCTCAAAAGGGTATGGGCCAACACATTTTGCAACTTGGGATTGTGGATGTAGAGTACAAGAGGTAAGGATATTAAGATATTTCAATATTAGCCACCACTTGATGAAATTTGTTGACTTCTTAGAACTTCCCTCAAGTATACGTGTTTTTGTCACACCGAACACGTATAAATTAACTCCGGATGTGGGCCACCTAACACTACGGCCTCTGCAAAATGGGCCAGAAATGTCCCCTTAGAGAAAAGCCGAGCACATTATTGTTCGTAACGGTCCAATATGTATTCGTTAGAGAATCATATTGAATCTGCATCAGATGCTAAAGGGGGAAAAACGCAGCAACTAAAATCCAATCTTCTTGGTTGCATAAACCAGGATACCCTGCCAATACAAGAATCAGAACTTGGCATTGCGAGTGGAAGAATCAAGCCAAAAGCCAGATTACTTGGCAATCAAATTTCTGTTTCAAGGTGGCCAAACAGAAATAGTAGGTGTTGATGTAGCTCAGGTGAGCCAAAAAGCATAGCAACGTGACTTTTTGTTAAACTAAAACTGTTAAAATGTATATAAATAACCATAAACTGATGCAACATTGCTGTAATGTCGTTCCCAGGTTGGTTCGTCGAACTGGGGTTTCATGAGTAGAAATCATGGGGCAGTCTGGGACACAAATAGAGTGCCATCTGGAGCACTGCAATTCCGGTTTGTAGTAACAGCTGGGTACGATGGGAAGTGGATCTGGGCTCAACATGTTCTTCCTGCTGATTGGAAGCCTGCAGGAGTATATGACACTGGAGTTCAGATCTCTGATATTGCACAAGAAGGTTGCTCTCCATGTGATGATGGGACTTGGAAATGATCAGGCAACTCGGCACGGCTAGCTAGTGTGCATGCATGCATAGGTCTTGATTAATTATTTTAGGATCTCAGGGAATTATAATACAAGAAAAAATGTAATTAATGTCTTTTAAACAACTACTGCACAATCTGTCTATGTGAAACTATCATATCAGAATAAAATAAATGGCAGCGTCACAGAGGCAGGTTATGTAACAGTTATGGTTCTATCATTTACCCATATTACAACTTGGAACTGCTTTCAATTAGTTTGGGGATTTTAATTTTTTTTTACCAGGACAGGTTTTCCTGTCTCGCATACAATGTTGTTGATGTTGTTTAACATCAACAACATCAAACTAACAACCTTTTGCACTGGCCACCTTAAATTAAATTCATTCATTTATTTGTGTCAATTACTTTGCCTACTCCAAAAGATATCAATTGATGCATTCCCATCGATCATGTCTGTCTCTCTATCCCGCAATGTTTTTGACAGGGAAAATAAAAAAACTTTTACTAGAATAGAAATTAGGTGGTGTATGGGATCACACATTGTTTGAGATTGAGAAGTTGCTCTTTATAATATTCCAATAGAGTTCTAATTATATGCCTTCTATTGGGTTGATACAAATAATATTAGAGCCTATCAGATTATAAATGCGGAACTTGAACTGTGTCACCTACAACGGACCGGCTTAACAAGTATGTCAGGAATATAAAAAGAGATGGCCTAAGGTTGATTTATAAAAAATATGTATGTCTTGTAATGAAAAGAAAATTGGAAAACAATCCCGATCATTTTGTTATGCATCACTCATTGTATCTGAATAAGAATAGAGAAAAATATTTTTGTCATGATTGGTGTAGATATGAGCAAAATTTTGGCATTATATTTCTGAACTATGCAAAAAGAGCGAATATAAAATATAAAATTTTTTGGCATGATTATGAAAAAATGCTCTGAATCTATTTTGATTATACGGAGATGATATGAATCTGTTTTGATTATGCGAAGATGATATGAATCTGTTCAGTACTCTGTTTTGATATGATGTGGCATCTGAAAACCTTTGACATAACATTTTGATTTTGCATCTGTTTCTAATTATGCTCTACTCTGACCTTTCCACGGGTGTAAAACTGTGGCCTCTGTGTTATATGATTACTATCAATTTCTCTATCTCTGAGTGCACTTATTTTGAAAATAAAATAGTTTTCTGTGTGGTATTTACTGTGTGCACACTCGAGACTCCGAGAATAATAAGGAGAAGATTCACTTCTATCTCTGCCCGATTTGACCACCAGAGATAGCACAACCGTACCACGTGGGTTAAACATAGCATCTGTTATGATATGACGTTTTGATATGAAATGATATGATGATGATGTTTAGTTATGTTATGCTAAATGATTTTTGAATATGAATGTTTCCAAACTGTTGCTCTCATATTTTAAGAACATGTTTTGGTTCCGCACTATGAAATTAAAAATGTTTTGTTCTGCATTTTGAACTCTGTGAAAATGTTCATGTTTACATACTAGTATAATTCTCTACTTACTGAGTTGTTGATAACTCACTCCTTATCTTCAAAATATTTTTCAGATATTTTGAATATTTTAGCTGAGAATCAAGAATAGAGAGCATGGATAAGGCTATAAGTATAGCGAATTAAGTACAAAGAGGATACCTTGATTACTAGAGAATTGAATTAAGTAGATTTGTTTTGTTCCGTTGACTTGGATTATTGGGATGTTTGATGACTTTGTGGTGTCTTAGATTAATTATACTATATATTTGATTTGAAACAATGAGTTTTATATTTTATAAAGAATTTGCAATATATATATTATATAGTTGGGAGATGATTTTAGGTGACAATTAATAATTCTCCGGCCTATCCGGGACTGGGGCGTTACATTGAAAATATAAGAGGGGAGATTGTGATACCTCATTTTGATAAAATAGAATTTTTCATTCTTGTGATCAGATATCAACATAAGCACACACTACAACTCTTTTTTTTAAAAGAAAAAGAAATTCTGACTACTGTGTCTAGAAAATAATAGTTTGAAATTTTGAATACCGGAAACAAAGTCATTTGCACGATCTCTATAATGGTTTAGGTGCCATATAAAACAGAACGATCTGTACAAATGTTGGAAGTAGGTACGAATGAATTGATCGAGCACCATTATCTTCACTTTAAGCTTAGGTTGGTGGCAAGAGGCATAAATGTCGCATCTTTGACCAATTCAAAGTTTTTAGTATTGAGTATTGACCCAAGTCAATAATTTCTTATATATTATTAGTGTTATTATTATCAACACCTTTATTGTGTTGGACAGAGCTTAGAATTTAATTTCTTTTCCCCTGTTATGAGATAAATTAATGTTCTTCATATAGTGAATCCAATAATTAATTTTGGCTTGCCTCCCAAAATTTTAAAAAAAAAAAAAAAAACCTCTGGTAGCCTCGCCCTCTTTGTATCTCACTCTATGTTTCTCTCTTCCTCTCTCTCAGCTGTCAGCAACGTTGCACACCTCCGTGTTGTAGTAGCAGCTCCACTGTACCAAGCCAAGTAGGCCAGCTCTCTTCCGCTTTGACCCAACCCCCTACTCAGCCCTTTTTCCTTCCTCTCCACGCAGGCTAAAACATTGGATAACAATTGGTGCTCTCTAATATGATTATGTTCTTATTTTTTAATTAACAGATAGTTATTACTTTTTGCAGGAGATTTGGATTGTTTGGTTTGAAGTTTATACTGCTTTGAAGTTGTATGTCGTGGTAGATATTCTTCTGGGTATGAAGAAAAAAAATGCTTTTTAATTTTCTTTTTGTTGAATTAAAATAAGTTGCTCTGTTATTTTTCTTTTATATATTTTGTTGGATTTGTATATTTTGGAAAAGTTGCTATGTTATTTTTCTTATTATATTTTGTTAGATTTGTACATTTTGTTAAAGATGCTCCCATCTCAAAATGTATTTTCCAGCTTCAAATCTCTATGGCATATTTGCCGCAAAATAAAGATAAAAGAAAAGTATCTTCAAACTGTACTTTTAATAGTAGAGAAATATAAACGAAAAAGTAAGTGAAAAAAAGACAACTTTTAAAAGTGAAAATGTAACATTTTTAGTAATGGCTCTATCGTTATATCACATCCTGGAATTCTATTTCATGTGATAGGTGAGTTTGGTAGACTCTATTAGGAGTTTATATTCTTTTTCTTTCACAACCAAAGTTCTTTTCTCATGATCTATATGAAAAAATTGGTGTTCTCTAATATGTTTATGTTCTTATTTTTGAAATTAACAAATGGTTATTGCTTTTTACAAAAGATTTGGACTGTTTGGTTTGAAGTTTATGCTGCTTTGAGGTTATATGTCGTGGTACATATTCTTCTGGGTATGAAGAAAAAAGATGATTTTTAATTTTTTTTTGTTGGACTAAAATAAGTTGATATGTTATTTTTCTTTTATATATTTTGTTGGATTTGTATATTTGTTAAAGAAGCTTCCGTCTAAATGGCTCTATTGTTATATCACATCTAAGGAATCCTGCTTCACAAGATGGGTGAGTTTCGTAGAATCTATTAAGAGTTTATATTCTTTTTCTTTCACAACCCAAAGTTCTTTTCTCATGACCTACATGAAAATATTAGTGTTTTCTAATATGTTTATGTTCTTATTTTTCAAATTAAAAGATGGTTATTGCTTTTTGCAAGAGATTTGGGCTATTTGGTTTGAAGTTTATACTGCTTTGAGGTTGTATGTCGTGGTAGATGTTTTTCTGGGTATGAAGAAAAAACATGCTTTTTTATTTATTTATTTTTTGATTAAAAGAAGTTGCTATGTTGTTTTTCTTTTCTATATTTTGTTGGATTTGTATATTTTGAGAAGTTGCTATGTTATTTCTCTTTTATATATTTTGTTGGATTTGTATATTTTGTTAAAGATGCTTCCATCTAAAAGTGTGTTTTCCAGCTTCAAATCTATATGACATATTTGTGGCAAAATGGTAGAGAAAGTATAAAGGAAAAAATAAGTAAAAAAAGACAACTTTTAAGAGTGAAAATGGATGCTATCATGGAATGGCGATAATGGATGCTAGAGATCAACTATTGAAAGAAATATCTAGCTAGACAGTTAAAAGAAGATTAAAACAAAAAAATTAAATACTAGAACAATTATAAAAATAATTGCATTAATTAAGGGAAAGTGATTGAAAGAGAAAGATTTTTTATTTTTTTTTAAAAACAAAGAGAGAGATTATTGGAGTGGAAAAAGAGAGTGATTTTTTACTTTATCTTCGCTCATATGTATTTTTTTGAAAACAATGGATGCCTTTCAGTTTTTTTTTTTTTTTTTTTTTGCATGTAGTGGTAGATGGATTTTACTTTTTCTTCTTCTATTAATAGAAGTTGTTCTGTTTTGTTTTTAAATTCGTGGTTTGTGTTTTGGTGTTTCTCTTTGATTTCCTCGAGACTTTCTATGATTTGAATTTTAAATTTGTGGCCTTTTTTATTTCTAAACTTGTTGGTTTGGTTTTTGTAAGGAATCTACTTTGTTTGGCTTGAAGTTTATGCTTCTTCGAATTTGTATAGGTTTGATTTACTCTTTCTTTCTTTTTTTGCATTAATCAATTGGATTTTTTGGTTTGATTTGTCTTTTTTGTTATTATGATGTTGGATGTGTCTTGATCTACTGAGTCCTACCTTTTTATTTTTGTTGTTTGATGTGACTATTTTGATTTTCATATTTCTAAAAAAAACATGTTTTTAAGTTTTTTTTTTTTGGTATATTATGGTAGATATTTCTTTCCGTATGATAAAAAAAAAATAGATGCTTTTATCTTTCTTTCTTTTTTTTTTCTTTTTTTTTTGTTGCATTAATATATAGAAGTTGTTGTGTTTTTTATTTTAAGAATAGTTGGTATCTTTCTTTTATATATTTTGTTGGATTTGTATATTTTATTATTGATTTAGTTTCTTGGTTTCATTTGTCTTGTTTGTTATTCGGTTTTGATTTGCAACTGGCTTTTACTTTTTTATTTTATGATTACTTTTTTTTTTTTGCATTAATAGAAGCTGCCGTTTTTTATTTTAAAAATTATAGGTATGTTTATTTTATATATTTTGTTGGGTTTGTATATTTTGTTATTGATTATGTTTCTTGGTTTCGTTTCTCTTTTATATTATTGGGCTCTCATCTGCAGTTTTTTGTAAAATGAGTAAACTAATTTATTCTATTTGATTAATGAGTTTGTGATTTTTTTTATCTCTTAAAAATGTTTAAGGGATTAAAAAAAAATGTTTAAAAAAACAAAAAAAATACTAAACCGATTTATACTGTTTGGATTAATGAGTTTCTGATTTTTATTTCTGTCTATTTTCTATTGTTGGGCTCTCATGTGCAGTTTTTTTAAAATGAGTAAACCAATTTATACTATTTGTGGATTAATGAGTTTGAATTGATGAAACATCGCTTTTGTT